>VDFB02105785.1:419717136-419730757 GCA_007258455.2 Sequoia sempervirens
CTCCGCATTGATGCCATTCCTTGATCTTCACTTGATGGCATCAAGGAATGGCTAAACTCCATGGATATAAAGTATTATGAAATTAGAATGAACTTGAACTGGTGGCCAATTTTGAAGAGTATTATTGATTATCCAGATAAATTTATTGAAGATGGTAGTTGGGAATTTTTGAATATGGAAGCTAGTGATTCTGATTTTGATAATTCAAAAGAGTTAGATCAAGGCTATGAACCCTTTGATGTAGAAGAGGAATTAGAATCATATTTCATGTAACCACCATCAAGAGTGTTACAAGCCAACAAGATGGATCAAATTCTTATATAAGGATAATTTTCAATGTTGCAGGTATTGAATTTAATGCCAACTACAATGTCATCATTGAAATTCCCTAGCAGTATTTATGTTAAGGAAATTTCCTTTAGATGCAAGGATTCAAAGCACATCAACCATGTGGTACAATTGATTAAATCCCGTGAGACGCATTTGTAGCAACGAAAGACTCTTGAAAAGGAAAAAGAGAGCTACACCGGGTGACTCCTGAGAGAACTTCAAATTCTAAAAAGCCACTAGGCTAAGTGTCGTGTGTGACTAAGCCAGCATCTGGAAGAGGATGAAAGATGACCTGAACTCTAGAGGCCCACCATATAATGGATTTCGCGTGGACGAACCATGAGCGTAAGAGAGAGTTGATATCATATCAAACATTTACCATGCATTCTTCTAGCCGCTGGAGAAGGTGATGATTACTTTGCTTCATTTTCATTTGCATAACCATACCGTGCGACGCGGGAACCAAGAAGAACAAGGATGTCCAGTTTTATGTGGGGGTAATGGATGTGGTCCAAACTTTAGGAGGGGAGATCCTGATGTTTGCCAAGAGGCATAAAGTCAGATGAATTAAGTTCACCTACATGTCTGACAAAGTTTACTTCCAATTTTTATGACTGTTTTTTCTGGACTTGAGCTTCACTTACAAATTTTGAAATTTCTTTTCCTCGGGTCATTTCTTTGATGAGGATTTATTCAACCAATGTGTAAGCACCTTTTGTTTGTATCACAAGCATTTGTGCATTGCAAGAATTTTGATTATCTATGGTCTACAACTATGTCGTCTCACTTATTGGATCTTCTATTTCAATGTTTTATATGACCTCTATTTGAGTTAGCACCTAACAATCCTACCTCCTTTCCTTAGCTAAGAAGTGGATTTGAATTTAGAAATACTACACTTTAAAACTAGCTATGGTTTAAGGAGAGCTATTCTAGCTTTGTTGTTGACACCCTCAATCTTCAACAAGGACTTAGATGCATGGACTGAAATGCAAGCTTTCAAACTTAGATTTGAATGTGCATAATTTGATTGATTATGGTTTTCACAGGCAATTGTCTTTACATGACTATTCTGGATTGTCAATATGAGTAATATTGACTGCATCCTTATCAAGTTTGGCTACCCTTATTCAGAACACCTTGGCCTTTGGACTCAATGCAAAGTTGTGCATTGTTACTCCATATTTGTAACATGTAGGACATTTAAGGGGTACAACCTATAGAAATTCAGTACTGTCATCCAAGGAAAACTTACATATGGTGTATCAAGAACAACAAAAAATGTTTTTATTAGGGTTAATGCTTTCTTCCCCCACACTGCTAATATTTTCCCCAAAACATGTTTTTTTTTAATTATTTCAACGCATCTCAAAATTCAATGTATTGATTAACATTTGTTACGCATTTCAGTTGTTTATGCAAATGATGCATATATGTTAACTCGATCAGTGTTGTTACTTCGATAGTTTAACTTCTATGACAACCAACCATTACACATTTCATCTACATCCTTCTACTATTTATTCATGCACATAAACCATCATCTTGTAATCATAAAATTTGAGCTCTATTTACTCATCTTATGCATCAATAACAACTCAACACAAGAGATGCAAATTGACATATTAACACAACAATATCCAACTAAGTTATTCAAACTCAAATATTGATACCTCGTTCTCTATCCAGAGTACAAAATCATTCCACTTTTTTTTTTTTAACATATTCTTTTCAAATTGCTTTGGATGGCGGCCATATTTCTCCTCCTGTCAAAACATGGCACATGGACTACTTAAATTAATTAATATGCAATCATTTACTTTTTCCAAGGAAATAAAAAAATATATCATTTAACATATTAAATATACTTACAAATGTACAGATCAAGGCTTGTAAACTTTTCTGGCCACTGCGGATATGCACTTAAGTTTCTCAAGCCTAGCCTTGGGAGGCCTTGTCCTGAAACATATACTAATTCAATTTAACTATGCACAAATAAAATTTAAATATTGTTTAATAAATTTGATATAATCTTATAAGCAAGTTCAAATACCTACGTACTCTCCTCACCAGACTTCCTTTGTGCATCGGACTTCTCATATGCTTTTACAACTCTTTCCATACTTTCACACTTACATCAATTGGCCTTCTTTTCTACCTTAGATCAGGAGGGAATTTTTTATCTTCTTTGTTTATTGTAACGCCAAAATCTCTTTGCGCTTTTGAGACATTTGTAGCTTTATCTTCTTTGGCTGCATCAACCTATGCCAAAATCGGGCCTCCATGTCATGGATAACCGCTATTTTCAGCTGCATGGGTATCTCTGTGGAGAATGGAAAATGTAGGTTCTTTGAACCGCTGAAGCGTATAGATTCCAAACTCTATTCAAACATTTCCCCATCCTCATCTTGGAAACCACATTCTACATTCGCATTGCATACCACAAATGATTGACAACATGGTGCGGCAGGAAGAAGCTTCCAGTCCCAGATGGCTAGATATTGGAAAGTCTCACCGCTCCAGACATTTGTTTCAACACTCCCGACATCTTTGGTTCAACCAGATCGGTTGGGGAATCAATTAATTCCCTTTGACACAATTGATTTGTTTTCAATGTTTGAGGGGCGTTACCAGATTATTTTTCTATGTATCTGGCAAGCGTTGTCCAATCCACATTAACCAATTTGTTCACTACCTCTACCCCTAATATGGAAGCCAATTCCTCTTTATCTTTGTCACCTCTGTTCCTATATATATATTTTTTTTTAAATTATATTTCTTCTTTTTAAATTTAAAATAAAACTAAAAACTACAATTCCTCTTTATCTTTGTCAGTCTCATGTCCCTATATATATATTTAAATTATATTTCTTCTTTTAAATTTTGAAATAAAAAACTAAAAAGTAAAATTCAAAGAAATAATGGAAACATTTACAAATCTATAAATTGACAATGAATTACCTCATAGTGGCCAAAGTCTGCTGACAATGCTCGCTTCCTTCTATTGTTTGACATTTTGAGGCGACCTAGGGAAAATTGTTTTCATCCAGTCTGTGGAGGAAAATGAAGTACACACTGTCAGGTATGAAATTTTTCATCCAGTTTTTGGTATGAAAGTTTTGTTTTGTGGGCAAATATGTTCGTTGGGTTTGCTTAGTGTTGATAACCTAGGGAAAATATGTTCATTGGTTTTTCTTAGTGTTGATAACCTTATCATGAAAACTCTTTCATAATGCAATCTTGCACTAATTTTTCATGGCATCGGTGACTATGGTGTGACTAGGAAAAACCAAGCAGTTTCTGCATTTATTTTTAGTAGTTGCTCAACAATGACATGTTCGTTGGGTTTGCTTAGTGTTGATAACTTAGGGAAAATATATTTGCTGAGTTTGCTTAGTGTTGATAACCTTATCATGAAAAATATTTCATAATTCAATCTTGCATGAATTTGTCATGGAATTGGTGACTATGGCATGACTGGGAAAAACCAAGCGGTTTCTGCATTTATTTTTCAGCAGTTGCTCAACAGTGACTGACCCAATTCCCAAATTTTCCAAACAGTTCACTATTTCCTTGGTACCCAGGTTAGGGAAAGAATACAGAGGCATCCTGGCTTTGTGCTAGAATATTTTGAGCCAAATCTCAAATGGGAAGGGTAAATTTTTTTGTTGGTTTCTCAAAGGTTTTACAATTTATAATGATGGGACAATTTAGAGGTTGCCTGGACAAGTTATCCTGCGAATCAATAAATAATCACAAATTCAAATGCAATACAAAGAGCAGTAAAAAATCATGAATTCAACGAAGAAAAATGAATTGTAACCTTATTTATGGTGTCGCAAACTAAATCAAATTTCTCATCAGTTGCTAGTAGCACCCTACTCTCTTCCTTTCTAAGCGACATATTTTTCCATTTTTTCGCCCCCGATTTCTTCCTTCATACTGAAATTTTAAATTTTTGATTTTGATTCAGTAGTCAGCACTTTAGTTGACGTTAGTTAATGCCAACTTTAGCGCCGACTTTTGGACGTTAATGTAATTTGTTTGGGGCACCTAAGGTGGCGCCAAGTGCACCTATCATTGTTGTATAATGACTATTTTCATTGTTGTGTATCACAGGATCCAGAGTGTTGGAAATAATTCCAACTCCTACCTTGTTTTTGTGACCACCGTTGTCTCATGGCTCCTAGATCAGCTTGGTGGTAGAGTGGTTTTTATAGCAGTCCCGCAAGTTGCTTCATCCTTCTCGACGGTAATGCGGTGAAAGCTTTTGTGGCAGCATGTGAGTCTTTCTTTTGTTCCTGAAGGTGTTGCGTGACTCCTGCAAGTATTCTACAATTGGCGTGCAGTGCGGTGACCACCGTTGTCCCACGCACTTTCCATCACTCTGGCGCGTAGGATCGGTTTTACCAAGGGTTCCTCAGTTGCTTCTTCCTTCTCGACAGTAGTGCAGTGAAAGCTTCTATGACAAAATTTTTATTCACAGAGGAGGCCATGGAGAGAGGACATGGACGACGTAGAAATACTAAATCGCTAAGAAGAAAGTGGGTGGAAATAGATGATACAACAAAATTTGCAAATACAATAGAGGTAAGAAGAGAAAGCAACCTCAACCAAAGGAGGAAGGTGTTTATGAATTCACAAATGCTACAACATAGAGGAGATATCAATATGTCAAGTATATGACTAAAGTGAGGTTTTGTGTTGGATAGCATACTCATTGAAATGATATAATTGGTGTATTATAGGGGCGAGACGAGGCCATGGAAACAAATCATGCCATATCAAATGAGGACACAACGGATGAAATGGGACATCAGGTACTCAAATTTTGACTTAACTTAGGAAAAAATGATTTGATGGCATTTTGTGATACGTCCATCTTTTTTCACAGTATTATTGAAATTTATAATGTATTATCCAATCTTGACATAAATTAATACATGATTATTTTAGATGGAGATTGGAGAAAATGCAGGCCTGAGCATTCAACTAGTAAAAGAAGAAGTTATGTACATGGACGTGGACCTAAAAATGTTAAATCACGTAGACAACAGTGGGTGGAAGAGGATATGACAATGGATACTGCAGAAACAATAAATGATTGCAGTGAATAAGAGGTAGGTATATATGTTCATACAATTTATATTTATATTTTTTAAGCCATATTTGATTATATTTCTTTGAAATTGATACATTTATGATTTATCCAATTGTTTCCAAACATTAAATAATGCTTGCATTTATTGATAGGCAGAATATTTTGATGAAACACATATTGATACCCAAGATCCAACTGGGTTATTAAGATTTGGACATGATGATCCAAACCATCCTTTAAACCATACTAGGGCGACAAGAGCAAGATTGAAGAGAACACTACCACCTGAGAAATTTGAAGAGCTGATGAGAGTCGCAAAAACTGATGACATGCCATCTAGCCTTAATGATGATGATCATGATAGTGAAAATGCAGTGCATGAAGAAGGATTGAATCAAATTCTTATAGGTTTCTTTGGGGATGGAAACAATTATGACAATAACGATGATAGCAGGGGTAATTACCACCAATGTAATATTGATGATAACAACATCAAAGACTCCATCAAGCAAGCAACAAAGACACCTGTGTTCAAATTGGGTGCAAGTAGAACCTCAAAATTGGCATGCACATTAATATTGTTAGAAATAAAGTCACTATTTGGTTGGTTAGACAAAGGATTCACTACCCTACTAAAGTGAGTTGAAATCTATTTCTTACTTTGCATTGTCAATTGGTGAACATAATTTGTAAACATTCATCAACTTTGTTTATATTTCTTTAAGGGGATTTTAAAACCATATATTGTATATAAAAATTCCTAGTATAGATTGACATATCAAACATGTTCATCATAAGTCAAACATTCAATTGATTTAATCTCTGACAATCTTACAGGGTACTAAAAACTAAAATATTCCCTGAAGAGAATGTGTTGCCATCAACTTGTAGAGAGGCATGTCTATTGTTGGTTGAGTTGGGGATTGAATATAAGCAAATTCATTCATGTAAAAATGATTTCATTTTATATAGAGATGAATATGAAAATAAGGTAGAATTCCTTGTATGCAAAGCGAAGAGATATCGTACAGATGTACAAGGTCCTACAGTTCCAAAGAAGGTTTTATGCCACATGCCAATTATACCTAGACTTCAATGAATGTTTTGTTGCAATTCACTAGCACAATTGATGGACTGGAATGCAAAGAATAGGAGTAAATATGGATTCATGCAAATTTTGGCCGACTCCAAAGCAATGAAACACATAGAGGGAAAATGGCCAACAAAATCCAAAGATGAACCCCGTAGTATCAAGCTTGGTCTTGCAATTGATGGAGTGTTCCCATTCTCTTTCTTGAGCTCAAATTATAGTGTTTGGCCAGTTGGATTGATAGTATACAATATTCCCACATGGATGAGTGTCAGAAAGAATTACCTTATGCTGACTCTCATTGTTTCAGCAAAACATCAAGTTAAAAACATGGATGTTTATCTTGTTCCTTTTATTGATGAGATGAAACTGATATGGAAAGGCATAATAATGCATGACATATCACGTCCTCCATAAAATAGGTCCTTCATGTTGTATGGTGTGCTATGTTGGACTATTCATGATTTCCAAGACTTGGTGTTTGTTCTGGTAAGATAAGATATTTACGTGTTTACATTCATAATCTATTTTCATCCCAAATTTCATACTTAGTTTTATACCATTTTTTTGGATGTTATTAACATTACTTATTGAATTTCAGGGCTTCAAACAAAGGGGATATTTGCATGTCCAAGATGTGCAGAACAATTTCAAGGGCAGTATTCTAAAGATCTACATAAATTTACTTATGCAAACAACAGGGTTTTTCTACCACTAGATCATAGGTTTAGAAATCACCTGAAGAATCAATTTAATGGAAAAGTTGAAAATAGAGCCCCTCCCATGATTATGGGTCCAGGTGATTGGATTAAGAAGTATGAAGATGCTAAATTGAGAGCTTGGGAGGATTTTTTTGATCGGGGTGATTCGATTGAAGAAATAGAACAAGTTAAATTTAATATGCCAGAAGGAATGAAAAGGAAATCCATATTTTATGAGCTCCCTTACTAGAAGGATCTATTAATATCTCACCTATTAGATCCTATGCACATCTTTAAAAATATCCCAAATTCTATATTTTGACACATATCAAGCAAAGAGAAGGAAACCTTGTCTTCGAGGAGAGATATTTCTCTTTCACGTACCAAATTTGATAGAAAAAATTTGTGGCCAAACAGGGAAAATGAAACATATGCAGAAGCTCCATGAATTTTGAAAAGAAAAAGAGCTAGACCAACTAAAAAATTTCATCCATTCAATAAGGACACCTATTGGCTATGGGTCATCATTGGCTAAAGCTTTTGTAGTTGATGGACATATCATAGGATTTAAAACACATGATTTTCATAATTTAATGAAGGTATTATATATTAGCATTTAACATTTACTAGTAACATTGATTAAGCACTAAATTATTTTGATATTTTGTTGTGTGAGAAAAAATTACTAATGACTTTTTCATAAATGTGTTTGATAGCATATCATGCCATTGGCAATTAGGGGGGATTCATGTCTTACAATTGACTTAAGGAATGCCATAAGTTGATTGCTAGCATTTACAAGGTATGTGGTTATATGACATGTTCATGTGTGAGAGACATAGAGATATTATATTACATTTTAATTTATGACTAAATGTTCATACTAATTTACTATTCTTATATTAGGTGGGTGACCTCCAAGAAGATCCATGAATTTGAAGTGCCAAAGTGGAAGAAGGAAATTGCAAAAATTGTATGTGTATTTGAGAAGGAGCTCCCTACAAGTTTCATAGACCTACAAGTCCATTTACTTATACACTTAGTCGATGACATTGAATTGGCGGGTTTCGTATCAACGAGGTGGATTTTTTTTTTGAGAGGTATTTGAAAACTCTTAAAAGATATCTCTGACAAAAGGCACATCCAAAGGGCTACAAGGATGAAGGGTATGTATTGAATGAAGCATTTTTCTTCTTGTGTGGATTCCTTGGTAAGGATTTTGAAGATGGCCCACGCATATGGGATGAAGAACGAGCATCAGATATTATTGATGGAGAAAAACCATAATATAATGGTGTTGAACTACAAATTAGTAAGTAAATTCACGATCAGTGTGGTTGTTTTTCTTGCAATCATTAATTTACTCTGTAATTTATTTGTCAAATTAACAACATGACATTTGGAGTTTGAAACAAACATGTTGACATGTAATAGGTGTAGACGAAAGTTCGATACTCAACAAGTTCATTATGTACCACATGGAATTTATGAACAAATGGATTGATCTGTATGATAAAAAGAGAGAAGTGTTAGAAGCAACGAGACAGTTTAAGAGATCGAACCCAAGGAATACTCCATTTCCCACTCATCTACTTGGGGAATGGGGCAAAGATTGCACACTAGAATGGGTTACTAAAAAAATTCAAAATCAAATAGAAGATGCATGTACAGATTCAAACATAACAAAAGATGAAATCAACATGTCTAGAGGATGTGAAAGAAAGGTACAGTTGGAATTTTACAAAATGTTGTTTCCTTACAGTTTTGATAGTTTTAACTATTTTAATATTCGTCATTATATTTTTTTCACTAAAATAAATGGTCTTTCACAGGCGAGGAAATATCCAACAATGTGGGCATATGGTCGACATTATCATGTAGAAAGTGTAGACGTAAAGAGATGATCCTTTGATTGTGGCATCATGGTTGACTTCAAGCAATCCAGTCGATCAAGCTCAAAAGATAATAATATAATGAAGGGAATCTACAATATGTTGGGAAAATACAAGAAATTATTGAGTTGGATTACCGCTCTTTTAAATGTTTTATTTTTAAGTGTAGATGGTATGAAGCATTTGAGAGGACATGAAGACATGATACCCATAGTGGATTGTTTTCTATAGATTCCTCATTGTTCCTACCGGAGGATAAGGAGCCTTATGTTCTACTAATTCATTGTGAGCAGGTATTTCTTTAACTCAAACAAGAAGCGGTAGTGATCATTAATCTATTAATTCATAACTTATTGTGAATATATACATGTGTGCTTATTAATCAATAAAATTGTTATAACATACGTCTAATATATGTATGTCGTTCATGTGTAGGTATTTTTTTGTGAAGATATTTTGGACCCGAAATGGATATTTTTCATACATTATGATCCAAGATTAAGGCATGTATTTGAAAATGCATTAGTGGATACTGAGCAAAAGAATGATGGCCAAAAAAATGAGAGAGAGGGATTAGAGAACATCGAAGAAATTGACATCCATGATGATGTTGAAGATGGTTATGTTCAAGAACAAGAAGACAACAATCCAGAGTTAGATTTGTATGAAGTTCACGAACCTATTTTCAAGTAGTAAATTCCTTTCGTAGACAACAAATGTAAGGGATTCATTTAAGAAAACATAAGTAGTCTCTTTCTAAGGGTAATCCACATGCAAAAAGTAAAAAGCACATAAAAAAAATTGTACAGTAGAAAATCAGATTCAATTAGTTATGTCTTATTTTGCTTGCACACTTATCTGAAAGACATAGGGTATTCACCATACATTTCCCTTGAAAAAGAAAACATGTGCTTTAATTTATTTTTATTGTATATCTCAGAAGTGAAATTGTTGTTACATAATGATGCACTAAGAAAATAATATATAAAAAGAATGCAAAGAAAATGTTCGAAATTTAACATGCAACCTACTGTATTGCCTTGAAAGGAATCAAGATTAACTAGGACAAGAAATAAAAATAAAATTTTGATGATTGTACTTAAAAGTGAACAGGACATGAAAAGTGTGGAAAATGACTGTGCTGAAATTGAAAACCTTGATTCTGATGACATTACTATTTTATGTCATTAGAGATAAAGAGCACATACAATTTTATATACATAGAAAATGGAGATTTGAAACTATTAAACTAGAAATGTAAACATTGTAATATTTTTCCTTAAACAATAATTCACATACTCACTTACAAAAAAGGGTGAAACATTTTTTATTTAAACTCTGTTTTATTTAATAGACATAAGAGTAAAAGAATATTTACAAGTACAAGAATATATACACTGTTTTATAGAAAATAAGGAATGTTTCATAGAATATAGAAGTACAAGAATATTTACAAGTAAAATAATATATACACTGTCTCATAGACTTCTAAATTTTTAGAGTTATTTGCAATCTGTTGGGTCTCAAAAATGTGGGTTTTTAGACCATAAGAGGGTGTCAATCTCTAAGAGGACTTTAATCCTTAATACAAACCAATTAAAGTAAATTATTTGAAAGGACTTTAATTCACACCTAACCAAAAAACAATCAAAGCATCCACACAGTAACAACAAATGTGCCCTGCTAAATCTTGCAAATTTAAACAACTTGAAAAGACCACTTTGGAGACAAAAGCAAATATCAAGCATGAAATTGACATAACAATTGAACACCTAAAAATAGATTAATGGCTATAATGTATCTACTCCATTATATTTCAAAATATAAATAATATACATAAATATGAGTCTCTTTTGATATGAATAAGTGGGATGAGATGGTCTAGTGCATTCATTGTCAAGCACCATGTTAATGTTTCCACAACAACCAAACTCTAAATACCTCCTCATACAGCTCATGCAAGGAACAAATTAACCTTTGACATGTGATCAATGTATTTCTCCTAGGCATAAGTGTTTGCATTTTGTAGAGTGGTTATCATTGCATTCTCCAATCTAGCAATCCTCCTGAGCTGCTTATGCATTTTCCTGAGTACCTCATCCTCATCATTGATGTCATCAAGGATGCCTAGAAAATATTTTGATATCTCATTTTTTGAAGTTTCTCGATCCTTCAAATTTGTTTCTTCAAAGAAATATGACATGGCCATACATAGTGGCTGGCTGAAGTCATTCAATTCCTATGTCAAGATATTCTAGAAGTTTTCATGTGTATTCATGAGGCTTTGACATTCTTGGAGCAAAGCATTATTATCTCCATCTTTTTCCTTGATATGGGATTCCACTTCCTTCATCCTATCAAGCAGACTTCCATGCTCCACGAGGGCCTTTTATGTACCACTATGAGCTTGCCAGACACCATCTACATGTTGGAACATATCTTTGAATTTCATACAAATCATCCCTGATGCTACTTCAAAAGTAGTAGCCTTCAATTTTATTTTTAGTTCTCCCTATTCCTTTTGAGCCTTTTCAAATTTATGCTTCCATTGAGCAGTCTCAAACATGGCCTCTAACACTTTTCTTTCATGTTCAATTAAAGGAGAGTAAATCCTTGGAGAAGCAGACAACCTATCTTTGTAGTTGGTTAATTCTTGTTTCAATCTATCATTTTCCTCTATCAACCACTTGTTATCTCTTACTAGCTTTTGGATCTAGGCTTTGGTGAATTTGGCTACATTCACATTCAAGTCAACAGTCTCCAAGGGATTTGTCTCCCTTACTCTTTGCACTAGGAGATGTCCAAAAATCTGATCATGGTCAAGGAGAGAAGGCTTCTTTCATGGGGGGTAAAGAGCCCAAATTTGCAAAGTGGTATTATCAAGATTGTACCCTGAACCTATATAGACCCTGTCACCTACTTCATCAATTATTTGCAAAGTTTTATTCTTTCTCTTCAAATTTTTTTCAAACACAATGATTGGACTAATATCCCACCCAGGAAGGAGCATAATTCCAGCTTCTTGCAATAATTCTCTTCCTCTCTCAACAGTCATGTTTCTCATTTTCCTATCAACTTCATGTTGCAACTCTTTCAAGGCATAAGCCTCTTTCTCAGGGTTAATGTCCTTTAACCTTTCTCTTATTAGTCTTCCTTTATACTCATATATAAAGGACTTAAATTCAAGGGTTTGCACAAAAGTATCATCTGCACCAAATTCTTGACTTACACAATGCCTCACATCATCTGATAGCTCATCAGAGGCTTCAAAGGTGATCACACTTCTTTCCAATGGCATCTCATATTGGGGTATAATAGGAGCATTAAACTATGAGACTTCTTCTTCCTCCTTAGTGTTATCTTCTTCCATGGATGGGGAACCAACTAAAAAGCTCACTTCAGTAGTAGGCTGAGGTGATAAGTGATCTAGTGGTGTGATATTTTCTACTTGCCTCCTAGGAATGATGCCCCTTCCTCTTTCAAATGCCACAAATGGCACATCTCTTATCATTTCTTCTTCATCGAAGATTAACTCTTCAATTATTTCTATGGGATCCTGTACCTTAGGGAGAGCCCCTACATAGCCTAGGTTATTATTCACCTTCCAAGCCTCAGCCATCATAACCCTACTGTAGGAATTCATTCTCATCATCTTTTGTTTTTCTTCACAATTTCTGATGACATCTTCTAAAAAGAAACTATTCTCATACACTTTCAATTTCTGAAAAAAAATTGCATCACAAATGAAGTGTTCAGGATCAAACTTTTCCCTTTTGTTTCCAACCGGCAAGCCATAATAATCTAGTTTACCACTAACCAAGTCATAGCCTGAATCATAGATAATAGTGAAATCACCAAAGCATAAAGTGGAAGGCATGAATGTCTTCCTCCCATAGCTCTTTAAATGCATGACAATTTCCTTATAATCTCTAAATAAGCAACTCTATCTAGCACAATCTTAGGCAGCAAATAAGGTGCAACTTCAAATCCATAAACCTTGATAACGGTACAATCCCCAAAAATGTACCAGTCCCCCCAATTGTGATTTATCCCTACTTCATGACCCATATCTTTTGGTCAAAGAAATATTAAGATCTATGGGGAGAGGTTGTAGTCACATTTGTGGCCTAGCATCTTGTATAGTGGTTTGAAAAAATATTCCTCAAAATATAGGTAGTGGGACCTCCCACACGTGTTGTCCCACACAAATTTCCACATTTTTATAGGCCTTGAATTTCCATCATTATCTAAGTCTTTTATTCTTAATTCCTCACCCCATATCCCCATCACCTACCCTTCGTATAATATCATGTGCATGAAAAGAGAATAGTGCTTGAAATTAAGGGCTTCACTATCATTCTTGATGATATTAAGGGAATTATTGATGGCCTCCGATAAATAATCTGCATAAACATAGGGTTGGGAATTATGGCTCTGGATGTCTATGGCTAAAACCATGGGAGCAATTGTCATATTCTCAGGAACATCAATTCCCAGTACTTGACCA
>VDFB02105785.1:419738767-419833767 GCA_007258455.2 Sequoia sempervirens
CTAACTCCGCAAATCTACAAGAGTCAACTCAAATATCTTATGTCTTTGCCTACTGAGTGCATCCACTATGACATTCTCCTTTCCCTGGATATACTTCACTTCGAAGTCATATTCACAGAGAAACTCCATCCAACGCCTCTACCTAGCATTAAGGTTGGGCTACGTGAAAATATACTGAAGGCTTCTATGATCACTGTGCAACTCAAACCTATGGCCAAGAAAGAAATGCCTCCATCTTGTCAATGGATGAACAACTGCTGCCAACTCAAGATCATGTGTGGGGTAGTTCAGCTCATGATCCTTGAGCTTTTGTGACTCGTATGCAATGACATGGCCCTCCTGCATCAACATTGTACCTAATCCCTCCAAGGACGCATCTGTACAAACTACAAAGTCCCTAGTCGGATCAGGTATCACAAGTATGGGTGCACTAGTCAGCTTCTCCTTAAGATCCTGAAACGCTGCCTCACACTTCTCTGACCACTCAAACCTCTTCCATTTCCATTGAAGGGAGGTGATAGGATATCCTATTCTCAAAAAACCCTGCACAAAATGCCTGTAATAACCCGCTAGCCCCATAAAGCTACATATCTCTGCCACATTCGTGGGTGCAAGCCAATCTGAGATCGCTTGGATCTTTGTAGGATCCACTAAAATACCTTCCCCTGATATCACATGACCAAGGTACTGGACCTCAGTCTTGAAGAATTCACACTTTGACAAGTTAGCATAAAGTTGATTATCCCGTAAGCACTGTAATACCTGCCACAAATGTTCCTCATGCTCTTCCATTGTCCTAGAGTATATCAAAATGTCATCAAGGAATACAAGGACAAATCTATCTAGGTATGTATGAAATACCCCATTCATCAGACTCATGAACACAGAGGGTGCATTCATCAACCCAAACAGTACTACTATGAACTCATAGTACCATACCACGTTTGAAACGTTGTCTTATGGATGTCCGATTCAAAAATACAAAGCTGATGGTATTCTGACTTAAGATCAATCTTTGAAAAGATCATGGCACCCTTGATCTGATTGAATAGATCATCAATCCTAGGAAGTGGATATCAATTCCTAATGGTCACTTTGTTCAACTGTTAGTAATCAATACATAACCGAAGTGAACCGTCCATCTTCTTCACAAAAATAACCGGTGCTCCCCATGGAGAAACACTAGCGAAAATAAAACCTTTCTCTAACAACTCAAGCTACAAGTGAAGCTCTTTTAGCTCCTGGGTGGTCATACGATAAGGAGCTCATGAAATGGGTTCCGATCTAGGTACAAGGTCTATCTTGAAGTCTATATCCCTCTGAGGTGGCATCCCTCTGAGGTGGCATCCCTAGAATCTCATCTAGAAAGATATTAGAATACTCTTGAAGAATGGGGTGACTATCAAGAGAGACTTTCTCTTGTCCGCCTCCTAAATCCAAATCATCCACTGTAACAGTGAAAAATTGGCAACCCTAACGCACACACCTTCTCAACTACATAGTTGAGATGACCCTCAAGGAAATTGGACTCTAAACTCCCACTATCTCTACTTCTCTACCAGATGCATCAATGCATCGAATTGACTTACGTCGACAATCTATGACCGCACTATGCGCCTCTAACCAATCCATCCCTATGACAACATCATAAGAACCCAATGGAATAACTCAGAGGTCCAATGTAGTATGAAGAGGTCCAATATCCAGTCTACACTCTGATACAAGGGAATGGGATGCAACTCTCACACCTGAGGCTAACTCAATCTGCCACCTATCGACTTGCCTTACCACACCCAATCTACATCACATCATGATAGAAGAAAAAATGAAGGAGTCTGACGCTCCAGAATCAAACAAAATGGTAATTGGGTTACCCAAAAAAATACCATATGTCTCAACAACAGTACCCTGATGCTCTACCTAGCGGTTATCAACCGCTGCGAAAACACGATGCCCTCTGCTGGCATCTCCAATTGTAGGCTCAGATGTCGCTAGTCCCTGAGAAAAACCAAACATGCCCCTGTTGGGACACATTCTAGCTATATGACCCTGCTAGCCACATGTGAAACACCCAGTACCTCTGCCATAGCCCCTGCCTCCAGGTGGTGCACTAGACTGCTGCACACTACCCCTAAAAGTGGACTAAGAACTCTGCATTAGTTGATCAAGGCTCAAGAATTTCATACGCCTCTAGTTCTTGTCCCCCAACCTCTGTTGGAAACCTTTATGTTTCCTCTAAGAAACCTATTGCTGCTACTGCTGACCACTCTACAAAGCTCCCTATTGAGCCCTAGAAGGTGCACCTCCCTAAGGCTGAACTCCTCGAGCACTAGACCCTGCTACTAAATTGTTGCCTATCTTAACACCCATGTGGCCTCCCAGTGCCATGGCCAAATTCTCCTCTACTAGACGTGCTTTCTCCACTGCTACCTCCATGGTTTTGGGTTAGAAAACCCTCACACCTATGCTAAGACGGGCGTTTAAGCCCCTGACAAAATGGTGAACCAACATCCCCTCATCATCTCCTATCCCTACATATTGTTTGAGCTCATAGAAGTTTTGCTCATATTGCTCAACTGATAAGGCCAACTGGCGCAAAGTGTGAAACTCATCGCCTCGATGCTGATGCTAGTGCTCGGATAGGAAACAAGCTCTGAACTGCTCTAGAAAAATCTCCCAAGATACAGAGTTAATGTCAATGTGGATATTTTTCTCCTCCAGCCTCCACCATGTGGATGTGAACCCCTGCATATGCATGATAGCACACCGTGGTTTGGTATTGTTGTCATAAGGATGCATTGCAAACCACCTATCCAGGTCTATAATCCATGTCTCAGCCTCTAACCCAGTGCCTGCTCCATCATATAGTGGTGGATGTGCCCTAAGTAAATCCCTCATATGGGTCTCTGACTGAGGTGGAACTTCCCTCTCAGTAAGATTACCCTAAACCATGGCCTACCTCTGACCAAGGAGCACTAATGCCTCCTCAAGTGCTCTACGCGCAGCCTCAATCCCTGGAGGATTCTGTTGTCGATCACTACCCCCTGGAACATTCTGTGATGCCTGATGTTCTTCCTGATCTGGAATAAGTGGAACATGAGGAGGAGAGTCATGCTGACTCCCATCATGACCGCCTACACGGCCACATCCACGCCCTCTACCTCTTCCGCCTTTGGAAGGCATAATCCTACACAGACACATCAAGGTATTAGGCAAGGTACACCACTTAAAACCTACACAACTAAAAGCTTAATGGGTTCATCATAATCCCAGAGTACCCAATGTTTAAACTTGGGCTCTGATACCATGTGTAATGCCCCACCACGCAACCCTAGAGGAAGTTGCAATTAACTACTCAAACGTAATTAAAAAAATTGTTTAAGTACAAATAACATGCAATTTCACTACCCATTGCCAACAACCGAGACTGAGATTACTTAAAATGCAAACAAGAAACATGAATTGAAACCATAACATTTAATTACTTAAAGAATTAAGAACTCATACATTCCATACATGATAAATTGCATCAAAGGATAAGAGATGCCACATGATTTCAAATAACAATCATTTAACAATAAGATTACAACTCTCATTCCCCGAATGAGGTAAATCCAATAAGCAAGGTTACATAATACATCTTCCACCTCGATAAAAAATGAGGGGTAATAAATTACAAGATTCAATTGAAAAGAATAAAGCATGAAATGAAATTGGATCCCACGAGCTCTCCAACTAGAAAACGCGTCCACACGAACAAGAAGAGAACCCAACGGAGTAAGGTGCACGTTCCACCCAACTATGTGATACCCGAAGGCTCACCCCCCATGCTAGGAGATAGTAACAAGGATTTCTAGACAAGACCATCTACCTCTAGACACAGGCTAATATATAAATGAACTGAATTAAATACAAGTACAACATCACTTAACACAATGGTTACAATGCTTCCAGAGTTAAATAATCAATTACATCACTGATACAAACATATTGTTGACTTAGGAGAAGTGTCATCACATTGTTACATGGGATATCCTGGTAAGTCTTCCTAGGTCTCAGCCCCCATCTCGGGATATCCTGGAAACCTCTAACTACTCTCGGGCCCTCATGCAAACCAATGTGAAATTAGTTATCTCTCATAAGGACAAGATAATGATCTTGCCATTCCAGGTCTTCTCGTCCCATCCCAATTCTATACAATCCCTTGCATTCATAAGTGAGGAAAAAATTAATCTTATTAAGTGTTTGATACTATCTAAACCTCTAATAAGTTTATTTACATTATCACTGGATTAACTAACTTACAATGAGTTACCCTGACACCACTTTGGGTGGCGGCCCTCATTGCAAGCTACTCCTCTAAGACAACACATCGAATAACTCCACAACCCATGGGTACACAAGTGCGACCTAAAGATAATAACTCCCTATCCACGACATAAAGTCAACACATCCCGTTCAAGATAACCAAGTATATCACTGGATCCATTAAGACGCATTACCCAAGGCAATTCAAAGGTTGACTAACACATTACGACAACCCACACAGATAAATGAAAACCCCATTTGGAAGACTTACATAAACAGATAACTCCATTTGCCCAACGATAAGAATAAGAGAAATCACATAATGAAAAGACAATTTTGGCAATTTATTACTCTATTTTAGGATTTCCTAAATCCAAGCACAACAATGACATATTGCATGTAATAATAAAAATAATTAACATTATTTGCAACTACTCAAAAGTAATTAAAATTACATTGGCAACATTAAGGAACTTAAACTAATAATTTAATTCCATTTTTTTCTCGATTATCCATAATAATCAAAATCAAATTTTAAATAAAAATATTTTATTATAAAATCAATTTTATTTCAATCAATTATACTAAAATAACCATCTTAGGATCAATATATTTAAACATAAATATATGTTAAACATACATATATATAATCATATACTCAATGTATGTACAATTATATATATATATATAGATATATATTTAAACATACAAATATTATTTAAATATATATATTTTTAAAATAAATTTACATTCCCAATCATTTAAAATATATAATATATATTATATATATTAAATTAATTAATTGAAAAGAAACATAATATAAATATATATATAATATATATATCATAGATATATAATAATCAAATATTATATATATATATATAAAAATTTAAATGAAGTTTTAAAAACAAACAAACCCCATCCATAGGGCATGCAAGTCAACCCTTCTGTGGGTGGGGCTACTACGCAGCCCTCCCCGCAAGGCTGCAACCTGTGTGCTACACACAGTCCGCCTCCCACAGGGTTGCGGCCTATGTGTTACACACAATCCGCCTCCCACAAGGGTTGCGGCTTGTGTGTTACACATAGTCCGCCTCCTCTTTGGTTGGGGCGGCTGTGGGGATAGCTTCCCCTGCCTCCCCTTAATAAAAAAAAAATTAAAAAAATTAAAATCTATTTTTTGTTTTATAAAAATATAGAGATATCTTTCTTTATTTCTGGTAATTTCCAGAAATCATAATTTTTTTGACAGAAAATTTTCTTTCAAATAGGGAGAAATTTCCCAAATAAACACATACAAAATTTGTATATATATATAAAAACAACATATGTGTATATATATATATACAGAATTTTTATTTAACACTCAAATTGGACAAATTTTTCCCACATGAATTTTCAAAAAACTAATTTCTTGATTCCAAATTTCTAAATAATTTCTAAATCTAAACACAGAATAATTTCTATTGTTAAATCTTCAAAAAGAAAACTAATTTCTTGATTTCAAATTTATGTTGAAGAGTTTGTATTTTCCACAAGAATCTAAAAATTTTCTATGTGTTCAATAGGGTTTTCAAATTGTTTCCAAGCAAGTTTTCAAAATTGAAAATGTAAATTTTCAAAACAATAAAACAAGGAAGAACCTGTGATCTGAAGCTTGAAAAAGAAAAGTTGAGCTTCCCTGCAAGATAATTTTTCCAAAGCTCTTCCAAAATCCTCACCCAAATCCAATAATGCATATCTAAAACAAGAAAAACTTCATTTCTTTTTAACAGCAATCCTTTTTTTTCAAAATGAAATCTCTTCCCCAAATTTAGTCAACCTCCAAAATATCCCACAACCACCATAGTTATTTCCCCTCTATCCATTTTGAGGATATTTTGTTTTTAAAAAAAATTAAAATCAAATTTCTTTTCAACATGACTTTATTACTTTTTTTTTTTTAAATCTATTTCCAAAATGAATTTAAAGCTTTTAATAATTTATTTTCAAAAAGCATTTAAACTTTTAAAATTTTCTTTCCAAAGGAATTTAACACTTTCAAATTTCTTTTTCAAAAATCATTTAACACTTTTAGTTTCATGCATTTTTTTCCAAAACAACATGAACCATTTAATTTAGTCACTCCACTATTAAGTTTAATTAATCGATTCAACACAATTAATTTAATTAATCAATAAAATAAATCTAATCCAAGATTAGATTATTTTATTAATTAAATTAAATTAATTAATAAATTAAATAACATTTTTTTACATTGTAATTAGATTTATTTAATAAACAACCTAAATACATAAAGCCATTTATTTACCTTTTTCAACTTGCAATTAAATAAAAACAAGGAGAGATGAACCACAAAGAAGCAACTTAACCCGACTAAAACCCGACGACACACTATGACTAGGGTGATTACTTGGTATGGAAAACCTAGCTACTATCTCCCAATCAAATACCGTTGGCCAATGGACACACTGAAACCTATGAAACTAGGTGGAGTCGATGTCTCGTACCTGTCAACCTACAAACAAAGAGTATATCGAACATGCATATATATAATATGATAAAACACACCGTGAAGAGGAAATCTCGGAATCATAGGGTGCTCGCAAGTGAGTGGTACAATCCCATCCCCTTCACCAATACAGTATTACTAACTGACGAATCTAACATCAATAATATACTCAAAAGCATAAAGCATCATTAATTCAAATATCTACTAAGCTAATCCAAAGCATGCCATAATGATAACATTAGAGTAAAATACCATCACATCAAAATATAACATTCACATCACTTTACAGTTTGTGATCAAATAGTAACCAAGTACCATAGTCAAAGTATAAATAGAAACAAAAATAACAAAGAAGAACATTGTACGATCAAAAGAGCCAAAATGGAGGGGTGCTACAGAAAGTATTTCCAAATTAATCCAACAAGGAGAAAATATTAAAATTAGCAACATTATAGTATACAAAAAAACACAGAATGGAAAGAAGAATGACAGAGGGACAATAATATAAGAAACCAGAAGAGTGGCATAGATATAAACTAGAAAAAAAATAACCTTCAAATCAATGAATACAATGTATTCGTAACAACATAGTTATAGTAAAATATTAAGATTCATGCCTTCCATAAAGATCAACAATTTTCAATCCTGGAGAAAATTCGGTGACATAAATAGAAAAATAACATGCATAATGTGTCCATCTCAATATATAGATTCGTGGAGGTCCAAAAAATCACCAAAAGGTAATACCATGGGAACAAAAAAGGTGCCAAAATACGGTATGAATTCTCATAACCCTCATAAGAGAGTGTCTTCTAAAAAAGGATGGAACTCCCCACACAATAATCTTTGACATCCATATTGTAAGTTGGCACATATAACTCCTAAGCATTTCCCATGAAGCACCAATTGCATCCCAAACCTAACCAATAATAAAAAAATTATCTTACAAGCCCATTGTGTAACCCCCTATTTAATGCCTCATAACAAATAATATTTCTAAGCCCTGAAATGATAATAAAATAATTATATATATCCCTACCCTCACATGGGTATTTCCTTTTCCCACTCTATAAATATTGGAGATGCATACATAATTAATTGTATACAAACAATTAAATTAAATTGGACCTTATCACACATAAAGTGAATAGAATGTCACCTGATTCTAATATTATTCAACTTGATATTCATATTTCAGAAGCATACTTGAGGTTCTAACAAAATGAACTAACCACTAGGGATAGGATGTGCATAACCTCAACTGACTCCTCTATAGTCAAGGGCTCAACAAAATAACCTAAAACATCCACCAAGTGAATAGTGCCTCGACCAAAACACTTTCATCATCCATAATTACTAAACATAAAAGATAAGAAACTCAAGACAATACCACACTCTAAACATCTCACATAAACCATTTTATTAGCCTCAACTTGAACACAAACACTAAATTCCATCTCATCCATAATAGGAATGGGCATCTACCAAATACTCAACAATAATTGGAATAGCAATCACAACATATTTCTAAATGAACCGTAGATTTTTGGCACCCACAAGACTCCCTAACTCTTCTAGGGTTTTTTCACCTAAAAGGAGAGAGTAGGGCCAAAAATGCTAGCTAGGTTCATTCAAATTATGCAATGTAGGATGTTATTATGCCTAAATGAAATGATCTAAATGAAATTAAGTGATCTAAATGACTGATTATGTGTGCAAAACTTAAGATTTATACAATGTTTGAAAACATAGTGTTGTTTGCAAAAAGCTTAAAAGAATGAACAAGAATGCAAATTAAACCAAACATAATACTGTTTTTCAAAATGTATGCACTTGAGAAATTGAAGAAGACTGGAAACAATCTAGAAAATTGATGAAGATTGATTTTGAGCTGACCGGTACTCATTCACCACCCTGAGCGAATCAGTCCTAGTTCTGGGTTTTTCTACACAAAAGTTGTTTTCTGTCATCCGGGAACCAGGATCTGCATTTGACTCAAAACTAAATCTCAGGAGGGACTCATTCTCCATGCACGGCGAATCATTCCACTTTCAAATTTTTGCAACTTCAAATCTTTGTTATGTACCTTGACACCTACACAGCAATTTCTGACGAAAACCTGACTCGGGATCTTGGAAAATTCCTACAAAATAGCTTTAAAAAAAATTTCTAATGAGGGGTTTTCCTTGGTCAAACCCTAGTTGGGTAATTAAACCTTGAATGGAGAAAAATCTGCATAAAACCCTAGCCTTAGATGTGTTAAAGACTATGAAAGTCTGAAGAATGACAAAATCCCTATTCTATTGTGATAGAATAAGAAATGAAAATATGATTTATGTCATGCAAGATCTCAACCCTAGAAATCTTACAACACATTAAAAAATGGAGATAAAATGACATGCAAATGGAAAGTAAACAAAATGCAAAACTTAATATGAAGATAGAGTGAAAATGGAAGATGGAATCACTTTGAAACCAAGTCTTTAGGTGTGATTTGATGGCTAGTTGCATCTCCTCAACCTAAATTTCTTCATGATTCACCATAATCATCCATCATCAACCCTTTGCAATTTTGAATCTTGACCTAAATAGTGAGCTTCAAGACTTGCAAAAACCTTTGTTTGTTGCCCTAAAACTTCAACTTTTGCTAATGATACTTGTTGTAGAAGACTTGACTTAGAAATTGCTTTTATGAAATGACTAAAAGATGTGTAAAACAATTTAAAATGAGTATTTATAAGCAACAACACCTAATTTTTCTGTTATTTAGACCTAAGAGGCCGACATTCATCGAAAATTTAAGTTAAATTAATCAAATTCCCACTCAAAATTGAATTTTCCCTCAAAAGGGACTCATTTTCCACCCTTGGTGAATGGGTCCCACCAGAGGGGACTCATTCACCCAAGGTGGCGAATGGGTCCCACTACTAACTTTTGAAGGTGGGTTTTGAGGTATGAAAGAATTAAGTGTTGTTTGTCGTATTTTAGGTGATTTCTCAGGTGAAACGGGCCTCTACATCAAAAATAATGGGTCTTAGGGGCCTATAAATGTTGTTTTGAAGGATAAATGAGGTAAAGGGACTCAAAAGTGGGTCTAATTATGCATGAAATTGTATGTTTTCTCAAGAGGGTCCAATTTTCTATGGCACACTAGAATATCCAACTAGACATACCTAGAAATAGGATAAATACATCACAAGTAGACCTTATGTTATCCACATGTCTATCCCACTCCAAAATCATAAGTCACTATATATTAACTATCTTGCATAAATTTAATATCCATTCATAACTAACACATAGACATAAAAAATTACCTAAAGACGTTTGCATTGTTATTCAATTATGCACATGCCTCCCTAAGACTCTCATTGCATGAGAAATATCAATTTTAAAACCAACCAAAGCATCCAAAATTCTACCAACAACATTTAGGTAGAGGACATGGCTAAATACTCTATCACATAGTTTCAAAGAAAATTCACCAATATACAAAACCTATAAACTAAACTATTGCAAAGCTCTCTCCCATGAACACCTTCTTGCAATTTATTCACATTACATAAAAAATAGGAATTAAAGAGCCCCAATCATCCATATTGTTATTAAGAATAATGAAGTATAAAAATAATAAATATTCAACTCTACACAAATCTTAAATTTAACATGCAATGAATTGAACCCTAGGATACATAATAGACCAAGGAAACCTACAAATCAAAAAATTCCCTTATGCCAACACCAACACGTGCTATATTTGTGAAGTAAGATCTCCTTCCAAATCCCAGAATAGAAATTTTCTCAACATATAACCATTCAATTCCAATTTCAAACATAATAGTAATAAATGTAAGCCTCTCAAACCAAAGGATGATCGAACTAGTAACCATTCTTGCAACAAAGGAAATATGTTGAAATCTACTAAAAATTTCATGTACTCCTTAAACCAATCCTAAAAATTTACACAACTCAATACCCAAACATAAGGAGATAATAGAAAACTATAACCATGCATATACTCATAAAAAAGTTCCTTCTAACTAGCATCTACAATTTAAGACCCCTACACATGCGAAAACAAGACACAAAGAATATATATTTAAATACCAGGAGAACATACCAATAAAATAATTTATGTTGAGTTGAACAAGAGAGGTATACTATATTGATAAAGTGTAATATCCTCTTGATAGGTATATGTTGAACTCACGTCTAGCTTTATATGTAGCCTCCTCGATCTTTCTACTAATAAAAGTCAAAAGACTCACTGATCCAACACTCAATATCCAATATCTAGAGGTCTAGCCACACACAAATATGATATAGATGCACAACCAATGATCTCATTCCAACTCAAATCCAACTAAAACATAGAACCAACTAAAATTTCACATGGAAAATTATCACAACACTCATCTAGTAGATTACAACAAACCATTGTCAAAGATCTTGCTACATAGCACAAAATCTTGGAGCTTACCATGATAACATGATTTACATCATATCGACAATTCAAAATATATATATTCATGTAAATAAGTTGTCCACATCCTAATAAAAAGGAGATAACCATACTCTACTGATAGAACAATAAATTGTCAAAGAATTGTCACCAATAACATAAGATAACATAAAAGAGCTCCTCATTACACCCAAAAAAAAAATATCACCCTTCACAAAGTGGCTCCACATCACTTCTAGATCTCTCATTGAAAGTGATTCACATGATGATAAAAACATATCCTAACTAAAGATCATCCATAGCCCTCACACAATCAATGAACTCAACTACAATGCTATACACTCCCAAAAGAAAAAGTAAAGCAATGGTTTCCAATCCAAAGAAGATATTACTAACTATAAAACAAAACAAATCTCCCCCACTAAACCATGAAAGGATATCTCCCACTAAACCATGATCTCAATCCTTTCATGACATGATAGCCAACTTGATGACAAGATTGCAAACCAAGAACACAAATATCTAACTTTCAGTTCTTATTACTACCTTCCTACTGATCAATTCACCACTATGAATGAAATAAGAGGAATTTACACACCTGCAAATTAAAATAGCAACAAGATTACCCCACTCTGTCTCTTACAAAGGAAATATAATGTAGGCAATTACTCAGTCAACAACAAATTGCAAATGCTTATATCAAAATGCTTATATCAAGACCATGTTGGGATCAGAAAGAATTTAAAATCTTTCTCCTTATTCATTTACAGTGTTGCACCACAATCAGATATCATGACAAATCAGCAAATACAAGACAGAGATAAAGAACAACTAAAAGATTTAAAATTTGCTTGTTCTTGCCTTCATACGCCGGCTTGATGGCTGTCTATTCTGCCTACATTCACACTCTCTATCTTCCTTTCTGCTCTGCCCACGTTGCTCCTTACTTTCCTATGCCTATTCTTCCTTTTCCAAACTCTCAACTACTTCCTTGTATTATCTGCGCCAACCTGCCTTTTCTCTCTCCCACGCTAAAATCTGATTTCTCTCTCTCCTTTTTCTGTGCTCCCCTCAACCACATCATCCTTCACATTGAAATCTGCCTTTTCTCTATCCTTGTGTCCCCACCTTTCTTGCTAGATAACCGAATTGTGTAACTGTTGATTCCTACATGGAAATCAGTTGTCCACAACTGGAAAATATAGCTGCTTCTTGCTCCAACTGTGTGGGGTATCTTCAGCATTATGAGTTGCATAAATTTTAATCTCCCTTTGGCCATGGGTATGAGAGGTTTATATTCTCTAGCATATATAATATGCATGCCTTTTCTCCACGTGGGTGTAGGGTGGCTAAACATTACCAACACAAGCCGAAAATTTCAAACAAACAAACACCAAAAATAAAGAAAACAAAAAATCAAAAGCTCCTGCTTCACAAAGATTTCAAAGTGAAACTATCTCAGGTACTCCAAATGTCCATTTCTCTATCTCTCTACAGTGAACATACCAATACACCATGATGAATGAGAGGAAAATCGAATATAATTTTCTAACTCCATGGGAAAAAAAACTCTCTAAAATAAGGCACCATCAACATATCAAAGATCCACAATTGATTTCTCCATGCAACATGTAAGTATAGAAAAACCACAAAATGATATACAACATCTCAAAGATGGTAGAAAATTATGTTCAATGATCCAACTAGAGCCAAATACATCAAAAATCTCATAAGTATAAAATAGTGAAATAAGAATATTCAACACCACATTAGTAGCATATAAAATAAAGATAACATTTGTATTATCTTTGACTCAAGCTTCAAATCAAATCTAGATCCAACTTGTTGCAAATTCTTGATAGAGTAACCATAATTAGGAACCCATTAAGCAACCACCACAAAAAAAAAATCAAGTGACCAAACACATAACAAAAATTATGCATCGAGAAGGTTAAAATAATCCTCCTCAAATTATGCATGAAGCTTGCATGCAAATCTATGATTGTCTTCATCCAAACAACCCTAAGCAACAATCTCTTCACATATCTACAAAAGTATTAATTTTGATTAACATGTAAATCTTATAAAACAATATATGTTAGAGACATGTACAAATCTAAATCCATTTAAACGAAACCCAAATATATAAGAACACTAAATCTATAACCTAAAATAATGGAATATCACAAATATGAAAAACCACAAAAATTAAATAGAAATTTTGCAAAACTCACATTCATGAAATCTGAATGTCTTAAATAAGCCACACACAACCTTTTATGTAAACTTGAATTCATTGAATTCTAGAATACCCACAAATTTGAAATTGCTAGATCTCTAATTTGAATAATAAAATATCATATATTCACATCATGCAAATACATGTAGACCCAAATCTTGTTATGATATGTTTTGCAAATAAGCATAAAAATCATAAATATAGGAGACTAATTTGAGGGGGTTACCTCCAATAATCATATAATATTATATGAATTCAATATTTGATGATATGATGATATGGGAGACATTTATCTCCCTTATTTATAGGCTTAACTATGTAGGTACATACCCCTTCATCCTAATTAAGAGGTATTAGTGTATTAACTAATATTTAAGTTAGTGTTAAGCATGCCACGGGAATTTATCCTTATTATAATAAACAATATATAATATATACTTAGGAATACCTGCAAAAATAATGATAAACATTCCACAAGAGGATATGCAAGAATGAGTTTGCTTGATATTAAAACCTCTCAAATGATGAGGTATGAAATGATAAAGTATCATACAAATGATACAAGCACCTTCCTTAAATAGGAAAGGTTGAGATGCAAGATGCAATATGATGTTGCCAAGTGTATTGATGTGACAACATGTAAACCCTAACTACCTACCTCGGGAATGATAAAGTGATTGAGATAAGTTCTAGATGATATTCTAGAAATAATCTTATCTCCTAAATATATGGAAAGGGTAATGACCCCATTATTAATGATTTCCTAATAATGCAACCTAGGACTTAATTAATTAAATGCCTAAGTAAACTTATGTAAGTGTAATTAAATAATTACACCAACAGCCCCCCATAAGTGCAACTTAGGGAGGAAATTATTATGCAATGATTATGCAATGGATGATGACATTGTTCCTTCGACTGTTGATCATACTTCTAGCATGAATCATGATTCAGAGGAGACATTTGGCTTCTTGAACTTGGGAGTTCTCACATCAGATCCAGTACTTGATCCATGCATTCATCTCCTCCACCTACTATTGCAGTTGATGATGCTTGTGATTCCATAGTTTGGGTTCCTTCTGATTTAGTGCAGAAGGACATACATTGTCTTTCAAAATTGGTTACTTTGGATGGCTTCTTGAAAGGTATTTCAAACTTGTTTGTGGAGTCTCATTATAGATTTGAGGGACATCATTGATAGCATTCATCTGCTCTTTGATGAAGATGCTCCTTCTTCAGTTGTTGTGAGGGAACACCTTGACCCTCTTGTTCATTCTCTACATGATCATTCTTTGCAGTTTGATGTGACTATGGATACTTTTGGACAGCATTTGGAGGAGGCTTCTTTGTCTTCAGAGGGGATATCCTTATCTTTGGATCATGTTCTACATTCATCTCTACTAGATTTTGGATTGTCCTCTTCAGCAGTGTGGCCTAGAACGTCTATTTGGAGTGTGTCAGCTTTCGGCATCGACATGGAGACACTTGAGCATGCTTCAAAGACATCATCACATATCATCCATCTTCTTGACATCCTGCATACTATCATGGTTTTTTTTCTTCCTAAGGGAAGGAACATTGTTTGGCGAGATTGGATCATCTTTAGCATTCAATGTCGAGCTTCTACCATCATTGCAGGAGACTCAATATTGAGGGGGGGCTGCCTTGTCTCTCTTCTACTTCTCTCTTTATGGGGGGGAATTTTTCCTCACATGGGGTTTTGGCCTTCTCATGCATCATTGAGAGCATTTATTTTTTTTATTTCATCTCTCTTTTGGGGAGGAGTTTTGTCCCACTAGGTTTTCTCCTTTTCTCCATTTGTGAGAGATTTCATTTGCATATGTACATGGGTACCTAAAATGGCCTAGTATCCAAGACCCATCTTTGTGTCATTTGCATAATAATCTACTACTCCCTAAGTTGCACTTAAGGGGGGTGTTGGTGTAAATAAATTCTTGTACCTAGTTAATTCATTACTAGGGGACTTATTTACATATTAGTTAAGTTTACTTAGGTCCTAGGAAGGAATCTTTATAGAAGGTGTTAGTTTTCATTAGTTGTTATCTTATCTTTTGACTTGTAACACATGTGAACCTAGGTAAGAGTGATTATTTTTCTCATGTCATATGATTAAGACACTTTTTTGGTGTAAATAAAGTCTTGTACCTAGTTAATTCATTACTAGGGGACTTATTTACATGTTAGTTGTTCTAGGAATGAATCTTTCTAGAAGGTGTTAGTTGTCATTAGTTGTTATCTTATCTTTTGACTTGTAACACATGTGAACCTACGTAAGTGTGATTAGTTATCTCATGTCATATGATTAAGACACTTGTTATAATCCTATGACATCTTGTATCTCACCTTAGCTATATAACCAAGAGGTTTCTACTAAATTTTACATCACAATCATATCATTGAATCATATTGATAAGAATAAAGTTTATTCTTGTCACATTCCATTCTCTCTCTTTGTGCTTTCCATTTGGTCTCAAGATCTTGGAAGCCATATCCAATTCTAACAGGACCCATATAGGTGAAAGGGGATGATTTATCAAAGTCAAGGTCCAATGTTCCAATTCTTCCACCTAAACAATTGAGATGGTTTTTGGGGGGCATAGGGCAGGTGAGGTGGCTAGTCAGGGTTTTAAGGAGTGACTTCAAGGGAATCCTTTATCGAATTTTCAAGGGAGGTCAACAGAAAGAAGGGAAAGCTAAGGATCGATTTGTGCCTTAGGTGGTTTAGCAGTGGTAGATGATAAAAGTAAAAAACTTTAAATCTTCCTTCCAAAGTAACTTATTTCATGACAACAAGACACACCTTGTCCCAAGGTTTGGGAAGTACCTAGCTCTATCAAAACCCAACTGCTTCTTAATCGGCTTCTCATTGTCCCTGAAAAAGGCATTGAGGCTCTCCAGGTCCTGATTTTTGGTGTGCTTCTTGTACTTCTTTCCATCACAAGAAGGCCCGTAGCCTTGGCTATCACTTCCTCGTTAACCTGAAACAAAATGCCACCGATGGTGACTCTTTTATCCCTCCACGAACTAGAAAATTGAGTCGACATCTTTTCATCATGACCCACCAAACTTTCCAACAAATGAACTAAACCCCCTCCATGCAGATGTGCCACACAATGGGGTCCTTGCGAAATTCATCGCAATTTTCAAGCTTGGTCCTAACCCTATCACCACCCATATCAATACACGACACACTAAAAATTTCCTAGAAAAAAAAAGTTAGCCAAAAAAAGGATTGGTCGTAAGTGAATTTACCTTCCCTTATAATATCATTACCACACCGCCAAGGACAAGAAAGTGTAATTAAAGCTTTCAAAAGTTTACACACTCTGATGGTCATTCCAATGAAGCCAACTCCATGGGGCCAAAATCTTTCCTAAAGTGCAATAAGCTAAGATAAGAGGCCATGATAAAACTTATCAGATAATTAATACTCGTCGTGCCATAAGTCACATTGAACTTAAAAAATTTCCTAGACCTTTTAGCCGTAGGGCCAAATTTTGAATTTCTTAAGTACATCTCATAAAAGCTTAGGTACATGATTAGCATGATCAAAATATAAATATCCAATAAGTTTGAGATAAACCTCACAAAACTCGCATTCCTAAAGATTTGATGAGATGTGTGGTACTTATGATCTAGGATAGCCCATAAAGGCGATGGAGGACCCCAGCATGTATAGTCATAAAACCAAAAAACCACTTGACACCCTACCTTAACCTCACCATGTCATCATGCCTAGTCCCCATCATCAAAGGCCCTAACATATAGTGCCACATGTACCTCCAAATTATAGCAATATTGGCCACCATTTAAATAGTTATATTTTTCTATTCCACAAGGATTAAACCTTGTATATTTGTCAGTAGAGCCCCAAGACTTTTCCAACACTTGCATAGAATCCAAGAGGAACCAAAGTTGGCCAGAGCATCCACCACCTGGTTACCTTCAGGAAAGGTGTGATTCAAATACTTCCTTTCTAATTTAGATATCAAAAAGTTTATGTCCAAGAGGATATCTCTAATGGTCCAACCATGAAAACAACCATGATTAACATAATCAATCACCGTCATAGAGTCCCCTTCTATGTGCAATTTTTTATGCCCAAAGTGATAGCTATATCGACGCCCTTGAGCAGTGCTTAGGATTTTGTTGTCATAGAATACTATATGCCTATACCTCCAACAAACCCAACCACAAAGTTTCCCTTGTAGTCCCTGATAATGCCACCAATACTGGCCACTCCAGGGTTCCCTTTAGCTGCTCTTTCAAAATTCAGCTTGAACCAACCAATGCCTGGGGGTTCCATACTGTGTTCCTTCTAGCTAGATACTTGGAGTTTTCAAATGAGTTGGTCTCTAGGTTTATGTTCCATGCTTTTGAAATTTTGATCTCCCCTTCAGTAGGGGCTTTGTCTGGGGGTTTCCAATGGTAAATAGAGATATTTTCAATAATATGTCTGGAACCAATGTCAAAAACTTCCTTGGGGCTTCTCTCAGTATCTTTGAAGATCCAATTATTCCTCTCTTTCCATAAGCACCAGCAAATGATTGGAGGGATTTGTCTCCAGATCTCCATGGGGAAGGGTTTTTGGAAGGGTCCAAACCATCCTTCAATAAAGAATTTTAAGTCCCTATTCAAGGTCCAATGAATCTCCAACTTACCAAAATCCAGATTCCAAACTTCAACAGCAAATGGACAGCGTAGTAACAGGTGATCCACCAACTCTTCATTATTTTTGCATAACATGCATCTATTCGGGATCTAGAATTCCCTTTTCCTTAAATTATCTTGGGTTAGTATCCTATTGTGACAAGTCATCCACCAGAAGAAATTTATTTTTGGTGTCAAGTGTCTATTCCAAACCTATTTCCATATTTTGCAATGAATATCCTTGTCTGACAGCAAACTGTAAGCCATCCTAATAGAAATATTTCCCTTGCTTTCCTTAGTCCAAAATAAATCATCCTCAATATTTGATATGGGAATTTTGGTTAAAGAGAGAATTTCCTATAAGGAATTAGCCAACCTTTTCAAATCTGGGGAATGGGGGCAGCATAAACCTAAATCTTTCCATTTCCTGAAACCTTGTAGACCATGAAGGTAATCACAAACATTCCTGCCAAAGAAAAGAAGTGTAGGCTTCATCAGCAACTTGAAATCAAATGAGGACATGTGGGATTTGAAGTGGGATTTGAAGAGCTAGGGATCATCCTAGAAGCAAATGTTGCTACCATTTCCCAGTTTCCACCTCATCCCCAAGTGTAGCAGCTTCTTCATCTTGCAAATATTATTCAATTCCAAAGACCCACGAGGGTGAGCATTTGAGATGCACCTAATTAGGGGGCAGTTGCTTAGGTATTTAGCATTCATAATCCTACACCAGTCTTTTTTGTTCCTTATCTAATCCCACCCCACCTTGGTGAGCAAAGCTTTGTTGGTAGTGTAGAACCCCAATCCAAATACCTGCAAAACACAATAAACACACATATTAGGAGATCATATGCAAGTAAGAACAAGGATTCCCCATGAAATCCATTAGCAAAGCTTGAAATAGGAAATAAAGCAAGAATGAAATGAAAGAACAAGAAAGTAAGCTAAATCCCATTGAAGACAATGCAAACTCTTGATCCCATGGGGGAATTGGTGCCAATTTGATGTGAAAATTGGCCCTTTCCCAACTCCAATGCTAGCTTTGATGATTTGATAAATATTGTGATACACTTTGATGAAGAGTGATGAGTGCTTCAAGACAAAAATCTGCATAACCTAGCTACAAATTCAAAAATGTGGATGAAGATTGCTAAATATTTGAGCATAGTAAGTTTACTCAAAATGGTGGATGATCAAATGAGGAGATTAACCTCTTATTTATAGAAAGACAACTTGAGGATATGTCCAAAAAAAGAGCAATGTAGGACTAAATTTCATCCAATGGCAAAGTGCCACTTGTCAACATGTGAATGGATGGAGGATGTGCAAGTTTTGAAGAATGTGTCAATAAATGCATATATTTGAATTTTGAAATTGTTGAAATGACATGTAAGAGGGAAATAAGGTGCATTGAATGCCACTTGGCTGAAGGCAAAAGGACTTTGTAGGTGGACTAAATGCCTTGTTGGAAGGACAAAGTCCACTTGGATTTTGAATTCAAACTTGAGGAATATTCCTTAAAAGATGCCTTGTTGAAGAAAATAGAGATTTAATAAATCAAATACCTCTATTTTCATGTGCAAGTGTTAAAAGATGGAGGATGGGACATGAGAAGAGATTAAATTAATCAAGGTTAATTAATTTAATGAAGGGATTAAATGATGTGACCTATTTGACTTAAATTTGTGGATTTATTTAAATCAAATATGAGAAGAATATGATGGAGGGTTAATTAAATAAGGACTTTTGATTTATTTAATTAAAAGAGATGATGTTAGATTAAACTAAATAAGGTTTTAATTTATTTAATTTAATAGATAGACTTTAGAGATTTAATCAAATAAAATTAATTATTTAATTAAATGGGGATAATTAGATCAGACTAGTTAATTTAATTATCAAGAAAGGATGACTTAATTAGATAACTGATTTATTTAATTGAGGAATATTGATGAATTTAATCAGATAAAGGCATTTGATTAAATGGTTAGACCGAAGGATGATTCAATATGAAGCAATGTTAGTGGTTAGGACCAGATGTCCAATGTCAATCAGTACATTTTACGTGTCTACAGGTAGATTGGACTTTCCTAATGCCAAGCCCTCTCCCAGTTTTAGGAAGGCACACCTTATACCAACTGACCAAAGACATCTTTTTTTCCTCAATAGCAAACTAGAGGAAAACCCTTTAGATCTTTTCAAAATTTTCAGCAATGTAACTAGGAATTTTGAACATGGAAAGGAAATACACTGGAATCCCTTGGAGGGTGGCAATAAGGAGTTGCAGCTTTCCTGTGTGACTAAGAATAGAATGTTTACACCCTACCAGTTTCCTCTGAATCCTCTCAAGGATAATATTCCATAAATTGGGAGTGACTTCCTTAACAGTGAGAGGAAGACCCAAATACACTAAAGGAAGGGAGGCACTCACACAGCCCAAAATAGCAGTCACACGATCCTGCAGGCCAAGAGTGCAATTAAAGAAATAGATCATACTCTTATTATAATTTATGCACTGACCCTAAACATGGGGGAGCCATGTACATGGATGTTCCACCAAGAAGAAATCTTATTCCTAAAGATCGGATGGGAGGTCCACATGATCTCAAAACAGAAAGGGAATAAACCAATAGCAGAGTTTTTATTTAGGACCAACAGCAGAGGATTATGATTTGACATAGTCTTGGGAAAAGCCAGCAGATTAGGGTTTAGTAAGGCCATCCAATTAGGAAATAAAATGAATCTATCAATTCAAACCTGAATCAAACTATCCCCTAGACGTCTATTCCAAGTGTAGGATTGACCTTACAAATATATGTCCACCAAACCAATATTATTTAAAAAATCAGCCATATCAGCCATGTTATCAGAATAATCAATCAAACCCCCGCACTTCTCTGAGGGGTATAAGGGGGAGTTGAAGTCACCAGCCACCAGCCATCGGGCCCCCTATTGGCTTGTATCCAATCAGTAATTTCCTGCCAAAGGATTTTTCCTTATATTCCTTAAATTGGGGGCATAAATGTTAATCATAAAGCAGGAACCCCTAGCATGGAAAAATTGAACACCCACACTATTCTTGCTTTAGAAGACCTTAGATCCAATTATCCTAATTGGATTCCACAACACCAATATCCCACCTGAAGCCCCATCTACATCACTACAGGAAAAAAGGGCACTCGGCCAAATATACCTAGCAATGGGTTCAAAAAAAAAATCATCTTAGTTTCTTGTAATAGCAAAACATCAATCTTGTGTTCCAACACATAGTTCTTCAGGGCCAACTGCTTGTGGGGGCTATTTAACCTTTCACATACCATGAAAGTACTTTCATTTAGAAGTTTTTTTTAGGACACTTCCAATGTCCTCTATTTACCAATCGCTATTTCTTTTGTTATCTCTCTATTCCTGGTTAGCCTTTGTTTGGGCGGGTTTGGACTCAACTCCCACATCAGCTTTCTTTTATTTAACCTTTTTCTTAGGAGTTGAACAAAAATATTCTTCCATGGTTTGGACCTGAGGCAAGGAGGCCATCTCAGTCTATCTAATACCAAGTGTCTCATTTTTCATTCCTTTATGTATCTCACCTTCCTCAAACTCCTTAAGCATAGGGGAAGGGATCTTTTCCAATTCAATCACAGGCACCACCAACATCCCAGAGCTAAGTAGTGAGGACTTGCACACCAAAACACTATTGGAAGGACCCATTAAGCTCTGAAGAAAAATCAACCGAGACCAAATCCGTAGGCTGACATTCCAAGATCACCAAGTCAGCTAGCCCAGACTTAGCCGGGGAATCCATGATTTTAAGGATATTAGCCTCAAAGGGGTAGTTGTTAGTGAGGTCATCCATTGATGGTTCACTAAGGCTGGGGTTATGCTTAATCGTGAACTTATAGTCTAAAATAAGGTGACCAGGTTTAGCACATTTTTGGTAATAAATCACCACATTTTCATAGCAAACCTATTAAGTCTAAGACCCAAATTTGGAACAAAGCTTCACATAGTCAGGTAAGGTCTTATTAATATCAATGTTGACATAGAAGTGTACAAATACTAACTTGGACTTTGATCTAGTAATGGAGTATGAGGTGATGAAATGCCCCAGAGAATCACCAATACTTTGAAACATAGAGTCATCCCAGTATTCTAGAGGAAGTCCTGGAAGACGCACCCACATAGGAGCTGACTTGTTGAGATCGATAGCAAGGTCGAACCCCGGTTTCCACCAACACAAAGATAGACCATGTTTCCCATAAATCTAGGGACCCAAAGAGAGCACCAAAATCAAATCCTCCTCAATAGTGAACTTGAAAAGAAAGAGTCCACCAGCCATCGCGCAGACACCCACACTGCCCTTTAAATGCCATTTCGCATTTTCCCATCTTCTTACCATGTCGACAGTAGGTTGAAAGGAGAACTTTCCCACCGCCGCATTCTCCATGGAAGAAACAATCCTATCGCTAATAGCTTTAGGGATAGAGAATTCAGTACCCGAGACAAAGATCTCCACCTCGGGGCAAGGAAAAGAAGACTTAGCACACAAACTCAAGTTAGTCAACACGTTTTTCCATCCCTTTAAAACTGGAGTGACAGTGATCACAAGCACTTCTACAGTAGACTAACTAGGAATCATGGGGTCACCAGCAGCAAACAACACATGAGAGTCCCCCGAGGATGTCGAAACATCACCCTTTTTGTTAAGAAGAAGCATAGGGGATAAATAGGAACTTTTGTTGGGATGAACAATGATTTTTGGTATTAAATCAATGTTATGATTATGGTCTCCAATTATAGGTACAACCTTTGATTCTTGAAATACTTTTTGGTGATATTGAATAATATCTTGATTTTTTTGTTGCTCTTGAGTTGTCATATCATGTGCTTCTATAAAATGTAATTGTGCCCCTATATTATAATAACATTTCTTGACTAATTTATCCATTCTATGGAGAAAATGATTTCACATGGTGGTAATTTAGTTCCCAAAAGTTCATAAATTTTCCCATGTGTCCTAAAAGACATGGATAAGTCTTGAAAGTCGAAAGATATTATTCCTAATTATTTAAGCCATTGCACACCCAAAACTAAATCCACTCCCCTAATAGGTATAGCAACATTTCTAAATCTAGTTGATAATTTTCCATTGAAAGTTTTATATGATGGCATTTACCACCACAAGGTAGTTGTTTTCCATTATCTATCATGACATAAAAATTAGACACTAAATAAACAAAACAATTGAGCTCATTAGCTAATCTTCTATCAATAAAGTCATGTGTACTACCTATATCTACTAATAGTTTCACATTTTTATTTTTTATATCACCAATTAGTTTGAGTGTTTATGGTGCATTTGTTCCATTCAATGCATGTAGGGAGATATTAGTGATTTCCTTTTCCTTGGAATCCTCATTCTTAAGTTTTATATTTAGTTATTTTGCAGGTATTTCTCCCTCTTCTTCAACCTTATTCTTTTTCTCACTACTAAAATACTTATGACTCATTGAACATTTATTATCACAATTCCAACATAGTTCTTATTCTCCTATCTTTATCTCTTGTTGAGGAGAGAGATTACTAATTTCTCGTAGGTTAAATAATTTTCCCATGTTTTTTCTTGTAGGATTAGTCACATTTTTATCAGTTACTCTCATGGTTTCACCTTTGGTGTTGTTTTGTTTATCAATATGCAATAATTGTTTCATAGCTTTCATAATTGTACAAGGTTCTAACAAATGAACATCATGTTGAATTTGGTCCTTAAGTCCATTGATGTACAATTGTAGCCTTTGGTAAGGTGTCACCTTGAGAACTCTAAGTGCCAATCTCAAATGCTCTGGATTATATTCAACCAAAGATCTTAATTGTTTTAATTTTTTTAGTTGGGTAAAATAGTTTTCAATGCATGGTTGCTCATAGAAAGTTTCTAATTCTTTACTAAATTCATGCCAATTGAACATTTGTCCTCATTTGTCACTCATCTTCCATTGGTACAATTAGTAAGGTCCTAATTCTAAATATAGTAAAGTTATGTCAACCATGACATTATTTGGTATATTATGAAGTTTAAATTGTTGTTCTATGAGGCTTATCCATGAAATTATATAAATTTACTATCAAATTTATGAATTTGTATTCTTGGTAGGTATAATTGTTGACCTCAAAAATGCTCTCTCATCCCTTGACTTGGTTTATTAGGGTTGTACCAACCTTGGTGGTTTTTTGGGGACTTTAATTTTGGTAATAATTTCTTTGTAAACCTATCTAAACCCTCAATTAAGGATTTTACAAATGGGTCAAACAATTTATCTTTAATGAAATGTATCATTTTTTCATGTCCTTGAGAAATTCCTTCCTCAATTTTAGGTGGTGGAAAATAAAATTGTTCCTTATCTTTTGTATGTATTGTAGAAAGGTTCTTTATTCCTAAATATGGCATGGCTTTAATCATATTTTAATTTTAAGATTTATTAAGGTAGGAAAGTATTTGGTGTGAGAGAGAATTGGATGTTTTAGTTTGGACCAAACTTAGACTACTAAATTAAGGAATATAATTTATGTCTAAAAATAAATTTCAAAGAACTAACCTACCTGATTTTTTATAAGCTTTCCAAAAATGTATTTTTTTTAAATTCCAAAAATTATAGCCTATAGAGCAAATTAATGAAAGTTTTGAATAAACTTTGACCACTAAATTAAATACCTTGTTTTATTTCTACTTATAAATTACAAATAACAAATCCTACCTAATTTTTAATAAGCTTTCTAAAAATAATTTTTTTAAATTCCAAAAATTGCAGCCTATAGAGAAAATTAATGAAAATATATTAAATATCAATAAACTTTTAGAAAACGTACCTTCAAAGTCTGAAATTTTTTTCTAAGATCTTAGCTAATACATACCTCAAAACTCAAAAAAAAATATCAAAATTTGCAACGGTTTAGATGTTGGCCCAAATCATAGCTCTGATACCACTTGTTGTGATATTTCTTGGAAATAAATTTAAAAATAAAAAATATAGCAAACCACTTTGAGGCGGTCACCTCTAATAATCAAACAATGTCATATGAATTCAATATTTGATTATATGATGATATGGGGGAGATTTCTCTTATTCATGGGCTTAACTATGTAGTGACACACCCCTTCATCCTAATTAAGAGGTATTAGTGTATTAACTAATATTTAAGTTAAGGTTAAGAATTCCACAAGTTCTTATCCTTATTATAATAAAGAATATGTAATATATACATAGGAATATATCATATTAGGATCATAACAAATCTTCATGATACATCAGCATACAATAAAATTAAAGTAAAAATCTCGCTCATACAAGTTTAGAATAGCATAGATCCACAACATGCACCAATATGTATACATGCAACCACAAGGGATAATCATTTAATACTTTGTCACATAACTAGGTCCTAAAACCAAGGACCCATCATAAGCACTTTAAAGGCCATGAGACCAAAGGGTACACCCACACTAACAAACAAGAACTCCAAGTCACTACCATGCTACTTGCAAACACATGAACATCTCTACTTGATCCTCCACCTTCTCTATCCTACAAGTGATTTCTATGAGTTTTTTCCTAAAAATAAGCTCAAATAAAAATCTCCCAATTGAACAAGGATTAAAATCACAAGGGAAACCCTCCTACAACCAAATCCATCGCACTAATACCAAATGTTAGGAAATTTTTCCTTCAAGCCCCTAATAATTAAACTTATAACAAAGATCAAGAACTAAACATGTATGTATCTCCACATTAATTTTATGAGGATAATATCATCGGTGACCAGTCTAAAAAACACTAATAGAATTTTCGTATATAAAACAAAAATTAGAAAGGAAACAAGAATTATGGAGAAAGAAGAATAGAATCAACCACAAGAGTGGCATGGGTGTACCCTTGGAAAACCCTAGCCTCCAAAGTGAGAATCTAATGTTTTCCTAGAAACTAAATGATTATAATAAAATATTAGTTTGCATACCTTATGTTAAGATCGTGAAAAAATTTTATGTTTGTAAGTTGTCCCCCCCCCCCTAAGCTTCATTCACCTAATTATTTATGCGAGTTTCATTTTGATTTTTGACCTTTTTGCCCCTTATTTGTAATACTTTTTACTTTAGCCAAATTTATTAAAAAATTCCTTTTATTAGCCCTTTATTGAGATTTTGAAATCTCTATCGAAGGCCAACAAGGTTCTTGCAACTTTTACACACCTAATGGAGTTTCTAAAAATTATTTTTGTTTTCCCATTTTCGATCAAGTTGTTATAGTGTAAAATTTTCTCAAGGTTTTTAGAACCTCGTCAGGCTCCAACATGGTTCTCCAAACCTCGTCGAAGCCCAATACCTTTGTGGATATTATTTCCCTCCTAAGGCTTAACATGTCAAAATATTTTATTCATTGAAATGAAAATCCTTTAGTTTTGGAACCGTTGTCAATTTTCGACAAGGTTCACACAACTTTGATGGATGCTAAAGGGATTTTTGAAACCTTTTGAAATGGAAAAGGGTGATAAAGTTTCAAATATTCATTGGCACAAGGAGGAGGTTCGAGAACCCGTGTTAGCTCCGGCCAAGGTTCTCACAACCTTATCAAATCCCAGCACACTTTTCAAAACTTGTTAAAAATATAATAGTGGCAAAGGGTGATGGATTTTTCTTTCACGTTGCAAGGAATTGAAATGATTTTATAACCATTTTAGGTTGTCTATGGTGGATTTTATGTCACCTGGTTTTGTCAACAAGCAAGGAGAGGTAAAAGGAGATAAAAGAAAGTGTTGAGAGCATTGTTCTATCAAAAAGTTGCAAAGGTTGTGAAACCTTTATTGGTTGCTGACAAGGTTCTCACAACCTTGTCAAAGCCTAATTAGATTTTGAAAACCTATTTTTTATCGATACATATTTTCGATAAGTGCTTAGAGGATTGAAGAATTTATATTTTTGGTGTGAAATGGTTTTGAGAGATTGTGCCTTTCAAAGGTATTTTTTTTAAATCGTCTTTTGGTACCAAGTGAAGCAACACCATGTATATATTCCACTTACGCACCTTAATGGTGATTTCAATTTTATGCTACCTACAGTAAATTTTCACTCTCCCACCCACTAGATTTCAATGTGGATGTATTCTTTTGATCTCATTTTGGATAGGAGATCATTGCTAGTCATCGAAATAATTTGATGTTATATAGTGATGGATAGTGCTTTGATTATGGGGGTATATATATTGTTTTTTGACTCATTTTGAAGGGTCGGTAATTTTCTCAAAGTATCAGAAGTGTCAAAATTGTCTAGGGTATAAATAATTTATAAATTTATTATAGGAGTACTATAAAATTTACAAAATAACTGAAGATAATATTGCATGTGTATTGCAGATGTGAAGTCTCCAGAGTCATAGGTACACATTTAGGGTATTTCAAAACATTTTAGAGGTCCTCTTCAACACTTTTGGTGCTATGAATGTAATATCTTGTTTAAAAATGTGGTAGTTTTTAATATAGTTACAACATTGTACTAATTATTCAACTATTACACATGAATTTGTGTGAGTTGACTATGGATTACTAAGTATGTTTATTTTTACAATACACTGAATCTGATGTATCTTAAAGAGTTGATTATAATGAATTGTTTTCACTTTCACTATTATTTTCTCTTTTCAACTTAACTCTGCTACCCATGAATAGGCACCAATTTGGGATAATTTGGTTTACCTAATCATTAAATAAATGCATCTAAAATAATTTTAGTATACTTGGTTAATTGTAGCTACAATTTCACCATTTTAGAGGGAATGGCATTCATAAATTTCTATGAAACTTGTGTTTTTCTTACACCTTTCACTTATTGAAATAGATTTTTATTGACTAAGTAGGCGTATTAAGATAACTAATTTCTCTAGTGCTCAGTGAAAAATCTTGGAGAATTATCAACAAGTTTGGGTTTAGTTACCACAGCTTCTAAATTCCATTCATTCACTCAAAGCCCCTAGGAACACCCTCCTAAGTTTAAGTTGAGCTCAAAACAAAGGAGATAAAACCCACTCTCATCAAGTTGGTCTCCAATCCTCCATAATTTTGTGGATAAACTAATTTCACTCATATTAATAAAACCCTAACCTTTTGTGTGGGATTTTATTCTAGGAAGTGGAGTAGCGATTCTGAACCCCAATAAAGTGATAACATTATTGAAGAATAATTGATAAGCATTTAAAGATCACTACAAATTATATTAATTGTGTGAACTTGTATTTTTTATTTTAATTTACAACAATAATTTTAAATTTGTATTGCTTCCGGTTTTGATTGTGTCAAAAAAATTTAGCATCAATGTTTCAGATCACACTCTGTGATCCATCATCAGGATGAAAGAGAGCAAGAGGAGAAAAGTGAATAATTGTAGACTTAGACTAGATAAAAAGGAGAGAGGGAGAAGGGGAGGTGCACAAAGATCGAGGGTCAAAATAAAATGAAGTAAACATTAAAAAATAGTCAAAAAAGAAAGAAAATAAAATAAAAACTTAAAGAACAAAATGAATAGAGCCAATACTTTAAAAAGATCACAAAAAATGAAAAAAACTAAGAGAAACCAAATAAACAAGAGAAAAAGATCAAAATAGAAATAAAGAGAGAAATAGGCAAATGAGTCAAACAAGATTGAAAAGGCCCAAGATGAAACAAAAGAAGAACGAAAACAACAAGAATTAAAAAACAACAAAGAAATAAAGAAGATAAATAAAATGTAATCAAAGAGATAAAGAAATATATATATATATAAGAAAACAGAAAGGAAAAAAAGATAAAAGAAAACCGAGAGAAAAATAGATACCTATATATATATATGACATCAGCAAAGGTAAAAGGAAAATAAGAGAAATGGACAAATATAAACCTAAACAAGGAGAAATAAATAAAGAGACGGTTAAAGAAATGAAAATAAAAATAACTAAATACAAAAACAATGATAAAGACAAATACAAACAAAAAAACACTATATATATATATATAACTTTATCAAATAAAAACAAAAAAGCACTAGTTATATATATTTATATTTATATATATAGTGCTTTTTTGTTTTTATTTGTCTTTATCATTGTCTTTGTATTTAATTATTTATATTTTTTATTTCTTTAACCCTCTTTATTTATTTCTCCTTGTTTAGTTTTATATTTGTCTATTTCTCTTGTTTTCCTTTTACCTTTGCTGATGTTATATATATATATATATAGGTATCTATTTTTCTCTCAGTTTTCTTTTATCTTTGTCCTTTATGTTTTCATTTATATATATATATATATATATATATATATATATATATATATATATATATATATATATATATATATATTTCTTTATCTCTTTGATTGCATTTTATTTATCTTCTTTATTTCTTTGTTGTTTTAATTTTGTTGTTTTTGTTCTTCTTTTGTTTCAACTTGGTCTTTTCAATCTTGTTTGACTCATTTTGCATGTTTCTCTCTTTATTTCTTTTTGATCTTTTTCTCTTGTTTATTGGGTTTCTCTTAGTTTTTTTCATTTTTTGTGATCTTTTTTAAGTATTAGCTCTATTCATTTTGTTCTTTAAGTTTTTATTTTATTTTCTTTCTTTTTTGACTATTTTTTAATGTTTACTTTATTTTATTTTAACCCTCGATCTTTGTGCACCCTCCCCTTCTCCCTCTCTCCTTTTTATCTAGTCTAAGTCTACAATTATTCACTTTTCTCCTCTTTCTCTCTTTCATCTTAATGATGGATCACAGAGTGTGATCTGAAATGTTGATGCTAAAAAATTTTGACACAATCAAAACCAAAAGCAATACAAATTTACGATATGGATTGTGGAAACTTGATATCTTTAACAATAATTTTATCTATGAAAATTTTATAGATCCCATTCTAGGAGTGTCAAATCTATTGTAAGAACTTTGTATTAATTCTTCTATAAGCACGGATACAATAAGGCAGATAAATGATCAAATTGCATAAGGAGGTAATGCAGGTAATGTGAGGAATCAATGCACAAAATGGAAGACCAAGAACAAAGCTAGTTTCTTAGGTGAAAATAATCTAGAGAATTTTTCTCAAATAGAGGCAATGCCTTTGTTGACCTAAGGGATCAGTACTAGTATACTTCTAATGATTCAACACATCATGTGCTAAGAAGGAATAAAATCAATGTTGATTAATATGATGTAAGGAGAAATAATGTTGAATTAGTAGAACAAGTATGGGTTGACTTGAAGATACATATACCAAAAGATATGGGATGCCTAACCAAGATTAGGATGCCCATCGTATTCCCAACAACAACCTTCACCTACTAGTTCCCAAAGATCCTAGTTTGATCAAACTTGACATGATGTTGATCAGCAAATAAAAAATGAGGAAAATGAATGAGAAAGGATTATGGTTGAAGAATTGGAAATGATTGATTGACCTAGGTTGAGAAGGAAATATCTTCAAGAAAAAAATTATCAACTAACTCATTCTCATTCACAAGCTTCCTAGCAAGCACGATACACAAAATGTTCATAACCAGCAAGTGCATAACAAAAAGAACACCAACACAACCTATAACAATAAATGTAGGAAAAAATGTAGGGAACAACCCCAAGAGACAAGCTCAAAGGTTTACTCCATTTCGGTAGCCTTTAGGAGTAGAAAGGTATAGGAAACTAGATTTCTTTCGCATTCCAAACTACCCAAAACTAATCCCAAGTGATATAATGGGAAAGATCCTAAAGTTTCAAGGAAAAAATCCAGTAACAAGTGAGGAGCACCTAAGGTATGTTATCCATATCATTAATGAGTATGAGATTGAAGATAAGGACGTGATGATGAAATTTTTTTTGCTAGAGAATGGTTCAATAATATTCCTAATAGTAGTATTTCTTCATGGGAAGAATTTATAGAATCCTTTTAAATTTTGTATAGGGATCATATAATTAACCCAAATTTTCCATCCATGAGCTCACCATAATCAAGAATATTATCAATGAGATGGTGACAAACTTTAACGAGTTCATCCTCACCATGAGAAAGGTACCCCCACATCTCAAACCTAATGATTCTATGTGTCTTGTGTAGTATTTTGGTACATTTGATTCAAATATATGATTTTTTTTAGAGATAAGAGCCCCTGTAATCTTAGAGAAGCCTATGTCACAACCATAAATATTGAAAAAAATACATGGGAATCTGATAAAAATTTGAAAAGAGATGATGTGAAATTATCACAATTGGATAGGATTGCATTAAGTAAGTCTCTCTCGGCTAAGGATAAATTGGATAAAATAATGGGATCCATGAAATATTTATCCTATAAGTTTGCACAGTAAGAAAAAGGATTGCTTTCTAGGGTGTTTCCACACATTTTAATTAGGCACAAAGATTGTAAAACAAGCCATACAACACATATTGGTCTGAAAGGCCACAAAAATATGATAGAAACAATTCCCCAAAACATGTAAACTTCAAACAACAAGATAAATACACACTAGATCCCTTGAGAAAAGAAAATATATATTATCAAGAGGATAATTTGTGGTGTGATCCATATTTCCTCCCTTAGAATCCCCTAAATTGTATTGTTGTGCTCTCTTTGAGCAAAGATAAGGAATTCCCAAATGAAGTTGTTGTTGAATACTATGAGGATAATATTGACCAATTTATTGAATTGTTCTATCATTAAGAAAAAGATACAAGATGTCATAGAAGTCCTAGTTTGAATGACCAAAATTTCCAATGTGAAGGTATGCCTATATTGTAATAATATCAATTTCTTGCTCATGATTTTGAACATTTGAAATCTCTCATGCAATAGAGGTATAAGAGGAACAAGCCTTCAAATGACAATATTAAATCCCTCACTGAAGAAACAATTGTGTAGACTAAAAATTATTACCAATTAAGGAATAGAACCATCTCAATGTAGTGATAGTGAGTTGTAAAATCAAATGTCACAGTCCCAAAGTATGATGCTAGAAAGCATAAACTCAATGTTGTTGATAAACAAGGTGTCCCAAATAGGAGAGTTGTTGATAAAATAAAAAATATAAAACAACAAAAAATAAAGAATAAATACATGCCCAAGATCCAAAACCAATATGTACAAACAAGTGGTACTATTGTCCCTAGGGAAAAGGTTATTTATGTAAAGGAATCTATAAAGGATAAGGAGATATAATTAAACTAAGTGCTAGCAAATATTCAAATTAGGAAGGAGGTAAGAGAAAATGCAGTTACTACTTTGAATCAAGTGGGACCCTGCATCCCAAATGAAAATGAGGTGACCATAACATTGGGTGTACCTTTTCTAACATACACTTTGATTGATATGGGATTAATTTTAAGCTAGGTGAGGATTTATTTTCCTTTATCTAAGGCTCTTAAAATCATAGAACATAGAGCATGGGGTGTATCTTTTATTTTTGAGGTTGTGCCTAAATAATCATTTAGTACCCCAATTGAACAAGAAGAGATAGAAGAGGAGATTTTAGAGGCATATATTGGTGCTTTGGTGGTGAAAATTCAACTAAGTGTGACCCTTTTATACCATGTTTATTATCAAATGTTGGTTTCTCCATAATTGTATGCTTGACTCAGGTGATTCAAGCAATGTCATTCCACTTCAAGTGATTAATGAAATTGATCTACCAGTGTCAAATTCCTATGGTGAAATTCTTTCTATGGATTGTAGAGAATTGAATGTCATTAAACTAGTGAGCAATGTAGAAATCCAACTGGATGCCTATCTGAACAAAGTTTTCATGATGTACATCATATTAGTGTTGCGAGAATGGAAAAGAATGAAGGTGTTGTGATTGATGTCAACTGGTCAATTGGTTATCAACTGGTTGTTGTTTTCATTGATGTCATGGTTGCAAGTTATTGGTTGTATATGTTGAGGATATTGAGAAAATTGCATTGAAGAAAGGTTGCAGGTGTTCAATGGTTGCTCCAAGTTTTGCTATGGGATTTTCTCCTATGTTTGTGTGGTTTAGATATGTTGGTCATGGTTGTTGGAAGCTGCTATATCTAGATTTTGGGCTCCTGATTCATTGTATAGTGTGAGTTATGTTCACCAGTTGTGAACCGCGATTTTCTTTGTTCTAGTTGAGGTCCGAGAGAAAAGTTGTTGGTCCAGATTTCTCTTTGGTGGATTCTTATGACTTATGGTTTTAGATTTGAGATGTTATAATTGTATTGAAGATAATTTTGGAATCTAGAAGGATCGTGCTTAATTTTTCTATGTGTTTTACATTGGTTTGGTCGACCTTGTGTTAAACACTATCTTTGAAATTGATGTAGTGTGTTGGATCTATTTGGGTCCTCACCAAGCATGTGTTTGGGTCACCCTCATTATAATTCCACCCTAGGATGTTTTGGCACTGACCTAATTTGAATTTAATGTTGGATGGTTGACTTTGGATATGTTTCAAAGTTGAAGATGATATAAATACAGGATGAGTTAGTGGTGAAATAGTGTACAAAGAGAGATAAGTGCAAAGAAATAGAGCAGATAGATGCGAGATTGATGCGAATCAGTGAGTGTGTGTGATGCGAGTGTGGCAAATCAATGCGAAGCCTAAATGCTGAGTTTTCATATGTAAAGAGTTGAAGGTGTACTCTATCATTCATGCATGTCTTCAAGTGGTTGAGAAAATTGTGGTGGATTTCTCTGTTGCATTGAGATTTCCTTCTCTCTATATCATATCTCTTTTATATTCTTTGTATCTTTGTGGCAACGAGCCCTCCAGGTTGTTAGCCCTGTTGGACAATGAGTCCTTTTTTTTGGCAGTGAGCCTTGCTTCTTAGGTAGTGAGCCTTTTGTAATCAATTTTGATATTCTCTATAGTGTGAGTTATCCTCACTGTGGTTTTTCCCTTATTGGGTTTTCCACGTAAATCTAGTGTTGTGTTTGTGTGATGGTTTTTAGTTTCTGCACTTGCACTTAATATTTATTCATTTAAGCAGTTTTAAGGATTAGTTTCGGTGAATGATTTAAAGGTTTTAGTTTTGTGACAACTGATTCACCCCCCCCCCCATCAGTTGTCCTATCCAATAATTAGTGTATTTCCCTCCAAAATGGGTAATTTGGTTATCTAGAAAATGGGAAGCATCTATTGGTGGGAGAATACATATGGATTTATCTTATTTGACAATTCATATACATGGCGAGAATGTGAAGTTGCATAGGGAGCAGATATTCCTACACAACATTGAGGATAATTATAAATTCCCTAATCATGTAAACCTATTTGATATTAGTATTAATCATATGATAGGTTTTTGTGATGAGTTAGAAGTTTCCAAGGTTTCCCTTGTTCCACTCAATGTTGATAAATAGATTAGTAATGGTCTCTAGACTATGTGTTATTTGATGGTTCCTACTCAAGAGAGGGTAATGGTGCTAGTTTTGTTATAATTTCTCCAAACAATTAAAAATGTACACTTTATTTTAGGTTAACCTTTAAATGTACTAATAATATTACTAAATATGAAGCTTTGTTGTTAGGATTGAATTTTTCTGATAAACATGGGCTTAGGTGCCTAAAAATTCATGAAGATTCAAAGCTCATTATGCAATTGGTGAAAGAGACATATGTAGCTAAATAAAAGAATTTGAGGTTGTATAGAAATGTTGTTTGGGATAGTATGGAACTTTTTGATACCATGTGAATTGAATGGCTCAATAGAAGTGAGAATGTCAAATTCAATGCTCTTGTTGTTATTGTATCAAGGTATGATTTGCATTCAATCCTTCCTATTTTTCAACATAATGTTGAGGTCTTATCAAGACCCACCATACCAGAAAATATGTGCAACTGGAAAGTGTTTGATGATAGCCAACAAATCTACAAATTCTTAAATAGTATGGATGAATTTGATAACCAGATGATTGACTGATAACTGATGGTTGAAATAGAGGATAGAAAAAAGACCTCGTTTGGGAATGAGGTAGTAAAATTAACAATGAATACCATTCCAAAGGATTAGTTTTCTTAGAAAATATGTTTGATAGAATATATTTCTACAATAAAAAGAGTAAGTAAACTCATGAAGATAATGTTAAGGGAGTGAACCTAGCAACAAATGAGAATCCCACTTGATGGTGTTAATTGGTAAGAAGTTAAAATCTCATAAGAAGCAAATGATTTATTTATTGAATAAGTTTTAAAAAATTTGTGTCTAGTCTTATGAAGATATTTAGGCATATATGGAAGATTTGTTTCAACATACTATCTTGCTTTAGCCTAATGCTAGACCATTCAAACAAAACAAAGGCCTATCATCCCTACCCTAGCTCCCCATATGCAAAAATATTTGATAAAATTGAAGAAAATAAAAATCATCAAAGCAATTAGACACTTTAAGTGGGTGTTAAATCTTTTCTTGGTAAGAAAAAGAATGGAGAGACCAGGTTGTGTGTTAATTTCTAAAACCTCAACCTGAAACCTCTCAAAGATAATTATCACCTCCCAAGCATGGACCACTTTCTACAACAAGTAATAAAATAAAAACTAGTATCGACAATGGATGGATTTTCATATTACAACCAGGTGCTTGTTAAAGATTTGGGGAAGCATAAAAAAATATTCACTACTTCATGGGGTACATATGCATATGTAAGGATATAGTTTAAACTGAAGAATGTGAAATCAACTTTTCATACAGTAATTGGTGTGGCTTTTGCTAGTCTCATTGATTGGATCATGGTGGTATACTAGGATGACCTAACTACATTTTCATAAGAAATAGGTGAGCATTGCAAACACTTGGAATTAAATTTCAAAAGATTCTTGGAGTGTGAGATTTCTTTAATTCCCAAAAAGTATAAATTTGGTGTTGAGGAAGGAAAAATTTTGGGATACATTGTGTCAAAGGAAGGGGTGAAAATTGACCCCAAAAGGTTCAAGGATATTAGCCTTATCCCTCAACCCAAATTTATTAATGTAATATGGTCCTTCTTTGAGAAAATCAACTTTTTTATGAGGTTTGTACCTAACTTTGTTGAAAATACAAGGCTATTTCAAAAATTCCCGAGAAAGGATAGTCCATTGAATGGGATGCAAAACCAATCGATGCCTTTAGGGACATCAAACAGGAAATTTCATAGCCCTTTTTTTGGTAATTCTAGATTACTTTAGACCTCTCCAACTTTTTTTTCATTTTTTATACTATTGTTGTTGTGTTGCTGCAAAAGAATAGAGATTGATATGAGCAAATTATATCATTTTTTAGTAAATTATTTCAAGAAATAGAGATAAATTATTCTACAATGGAAAATCATGCTTATTTATTATTCAAATTAGTAAAAAAAATTAGGTCATATCTTGTGGGTGCTAAAATTATAGCATATGTACTACACTTAGCTACGAAGGACATTTTTATGCAATGAACAACTTCAAGTAAAATATGGTATTGGATGAATAAGATCCAAGAATATGATATGGCAGAAAAAACTACCAATTTGGTTAGAGGCTAAGGCCTATCCAAGTTAATGGATAATTCTAACTTGGAGGCAATAGAGGTAAATGAAGTAAATACTAATAAGGTTGCTACCATATGTAATTCGAGTGATGATCAATGGTACATAGATGTAATATTTAGCTGCTGAGTATGAAATCCACCATCCTTGGATAACCAAAAGAGAACCCTTAAGCTTCAATCACAAAGGAATGTGTTGGTTCATGGTGAATTGATGTGGAGAAATCATGAAGTTTTTCTTCGATGTCTAGATAGCAAGCAAGTTGAGGAAGTGATGAAGGAATTTCATCATGGAATATGTGGTGGAAATTTAAAGGACAAGACTAGAATGCACAAAATTCTAAGGACAATTTTTTGGTGGCCAATGTTGTTCAAGGATGTTGCACAATTGATATGAAAGTTTGATGCTTGCTAGATATTTTCAAGCAAGTTGAAGTTTGTTTTTGAACTTCTCATGTTTCCTTCCATAGTTGAGGAATAATTTCAATAATGGGGAGTTGACTTCATTAGTGGTATACGATAAAATTTAAGCAATAGATACAAGTGAATCCTTGTAGCCACAAACTACCTCTCCAAGTGGGTTGAGGCAATTCTAACCTGCCAAGAAATATCCAAGGTTGTTATTGATTTCTTGATCAATAATGCGATAACCAAATTTGGGGATCTTGTTAGGATAATTGTAGATAACTCCATGTGCTTTAGATCATAGGATATGGTGAGTATGTGTTCTAAACTTGGAATAAACCCAGTGCATTCATCCCCTTACCACTTGCAAACTAATGGATAGGTTGAGTCAAGCAATAAAATTCTAATGAAAATCATCAAGAGGATACTCGACCAAAATAAAAAAGAGGTGGTATGATAAACTTAAGTATGCTCGTTAGGTTGATCAGTTCACTTTCAAGCATGTTGTTTGACACAATCCCTTTGAATTGGTTTATGGTGCAAAATTTAGAATGCATGTTGGTTTAGTGTTTCCCATGTGTCATCTATTATAGGATATGGATTATGACCAGTGCGATTCAGTTTCCTCATGGGTTTTGGAATTAATTGAACTGGATGAACAACATAGAGTGACACAAGATGGAAATATGCAAAACAAGAAGATCATGAAAAATATGCACATGATAAGAAGACATAACCAAGAGAATTTTAGGTTGGTGATATGGTCCTTTTGTAGAACACAAATTCAAAGGATAAGGGGAAGCATGGAAATTTTGACTCCTTAAGGCTTGGGCCTTACATAATAGCTAAGAGGTATAAACTTCATGTTTACCATCTCATGAATCTGGATGGATAATTATTGGAGTTTCCCATACATGGTTAGCATGTGAGGCATTACCTTTCTTAGGTAATGAAGTTAAAATTTTGATTAATTAGTGAATAGTTGCATCCTTCATTTTTTTTAACCTTCTTTCAAGTAGTCTTGATTCTCATGGTTGAAAATGGTGTTTCGTGTTGGTTATGCTTAATTTTCATTGTACATTGCCTAAAGATCTAAATGTTCATGATTCTTGTAGGAGGCATTCATCCCTAACAGGAGTCGTTGTTAAGGTTGCAATAAAAATAGATGTGTGTAATTCATTTCCCCCCACTCGAGTTTCATTTTCCTAAGTATTTATTGGGGTTTCCTTTTGTTTTTGACCTTTTACCCCGTATTTTTAATCTTTTTTCCTTAGCCAAATTTCTAAAAAAAGTCTTTTTTTGACCCTTTATTGAGGTCTTGAAACCTTCATGGAGGGCTAACAAGGTTCCTACAACCTTGTCGACATCTAATGGATTTTCTAAAACTTCTTTTATTTTCTCATTTTTGGCTAAGTTGTTATAGCATTCACTTTTCATAATGTTTTCAGAACCATTTTAGACTCCAATATGGTTCTTCAAACCTCATAAAATCTTGACACATTTATGGAGATTCTTTCTCTAAGGCTTAATTTGTCAAATTATTTTATTCATTGAAAATCCTTTGGTTTTGGAATAGTTGTTGGGTCCCAGCAAGGTTCACACAACTTTGTTAGATGTCAAAGGGGTCTTTGAAACCTTTTAAAATGGTGAAGGATGGTGAAGTTTAAAATGTTCATTGACACAAGGAGGAGGTTTGGGAACCCATTTCGACTCCCAAAAAGTCTCTCACGACCTTGTCGGAGCCTAATGCACTTTTACAAACTTATTGAAAATATAATAGTGGAAAAAGGTGATGGCTTGTCCATTCACTTAGCAAGGATTTGAGATGGTTTCATAACCATCTAAGGTTGTTGATGGTGGTTCTGATGCCACTTTTTTTTTTTAATGAGCAAGGAGAGGTAAAAGGAGATAAAGGAAAGTGTTGAGTGCATTGGTCCGTTAGAAAGTTGTAAAGGTTGTGAAACCTCTATTAGTTGTCGATAAGTTCTCACAATCTTGTCAAAGCCACATTGTATTTAAAAAACATGTTATGTTTTCAATGCTTGATGTCGATAAGTGCTCAAAGGATCAAATAATTTTCATTTAGGGTGTGAAATGGTTTTTAGAGCCTATGTCCTTCAAAAGGTTTTTAAAATCATTTTTTGGTGCCAAGTGAAGTGATACCTATTAAAAGGTGCAGGACAACTAAGAGGGGGGGTGAATTAGTTATCACCAAATTCAAACATAAAACTCCTAATACTTATCAACTTCACAACCACACTATTTTGTTATTAAGTATGAACATGAAATGCAAATAACATAAAGTAAAATCAACACAATGAACACCAAATTTTACGTGGAAAACCCAATAAGGGAAAAACCACGGTGATATTAACTCACAATATAAAGTAATAGAAAAATCGAATACAAGAGGCTTACTGCCTATAGAAAGGACTCATTTTCTAATAGGGAGGCTCACTTCCTACAGATACAAAAGATAACAAAAAGATCCACCACAACAATTTACACACATGCGCAGCCTTGATCAGAAGATTACAAAAACCTTCAACTTGATGTGCTTTCAGGAATCTAACACAATGAAGTATTGTTTCCTCAACTCACTTTCATACAACTCTACTCTTCACTTGTGGCTTACTTTGTTAATTTTATTTTCATCTAATCCTTCACATCTCGACTTACATTTATACCATCTTCAACCTTAGAAACATTCTCCAAGGTTGGCCACATACGCTTCATTTCATGAATTCAAACTAGGTCGACAACTCAACATTCCCGCAGTGGAAAAGAATGAAAGTGGACCAATTAAACACTTAACCAAGACAAAAAGCAACATCTCGAATCAACCACATGCTTCCTTAATTAAATTTTAAATTCTTCACATGAAGTGTAAACACCAGGTCGGCCAAACCTAATGAAAACACAAATGAACATTGAAGTACATGCTTTCCAACAAGAAGATAACACGCGAACATCGTAACATGCTTCATCATGCACGAGAACACATCTTAGATACTTCCAGATACATCCACAGTAGGTGTAACAACCTTCAAACACAAAACTCTTTCCAACAGTCCATCTGAACTATGCAATCCCACACAACAACTCTGAAGCTCATCTTCCAAAGCATGAAAACACGAAAACTTGAACATCTCTACCAGAACTTAGAGAACATCATTACAAGACATGTTCCAGATCCGCAAGACCTAGAAAAAAATAGTGGAGGACTACACAGCATAAACATTTCTCTTAGTCCACAGATAACCAACTTTTCCAAAATAGTTCACATACCGGTGAACACAACTTTCACCTTCCATCAAACCAGCAACAACAAATTAGGAGATATCACCAACAACAAACCTTCAGATTTGCACGAGTATAGGATCAACATGGAAGGAATGAGAATCACATACCGAAGAACATTTTGAACACATACATAACTCTAACTTCACTCTTTATTAATTTTCTCAAAAGCACTTGGTAACCCATCATTTCAGCACATCTACAACATCATAAGGATAGCTCCATATACTCACAACATCTCAACAGCATCTCAACTATACATGCATAGTCTGCAACATTCTGAACTATGTTGACATCAATGACAACATTAATGACAACACCACCAAAATTTCTCATACTTGCAACAATCTCCCCCTTTTTCATTGATGGCAACACATTATGTGAAAAACCATCAAAGACCACATTCTCCTTTAAACACCCTACACAATATTTTGGGAGAACACCTTTTTCTCTTTCTCTTTTACTATTTTTCACATGACTCTCTCTCCCCCTTTGACATCAATGGAAAAGATCAAAAGCTCTGATCACTCCCCCTTAGGAGTGCATCCATTCAACTCATACTACAACTTTGAAAACTTTCTACTTCCCCTGCGGAGTAGACCCATTCATCATTCCAGATAAATGAAGAATCTATGAATCCACTGGATTGATGCACCTCCATATGCAGCTAGTTCGGAGGGACAATGACCCCAACTTCTCCCTAAGATACTCAAAAGTATCCTTTGGTAGAGCTTTAGTGAATATATTCGCAATTTGTTCCTTTGTTGACACATACTCCAGCCTGACTTTGTTCTCCAACACCTTCTCTCTTAGGGTGAAATCACAATACTGTGTCTCACTTTTTTCCCAAGATGGACATTTACATCAATATTTTTAACTGAAACTTCATCTTTTGAGACCTCTAGAAGCTAAACCATTAAGAATTTGAAGATGATGTGAACTAGTGATTTGTGGAAATTTATGTGTAGATTTTAAATATATTTTTTTTCAAATTTTTTGAAATAAATCATGAATCTTTCAACATCTCCTTTAATAATTGGTTTTAGATAGAAAACAACATTTTCAGAAAGTAACGTTTGTGTCGTACAACATAACTTTTTTTCTATAAAGGATTAAATTATAATTTTTGAAATATAGATTCTCAACATCAATATCTAGGGAAAGGATATTTTTTCATAATTTTTGGTTGCATTTTTTTTTTTAAATTAATTTTTGAAGTCACTGTAACTATAATTTGGACATATGTGTGTGTCATACAACCTAACTTTTTGTTTATATATCGAAATCCAATTTTTATTTTTTGGGTGAAACAAGGACATCAATACTTAGGGAATGGGTATTTTTTGAAATTTTTTTACAATGGTTTACTATTTTTCCACCTCTGCACAACAAAGAGCTTGATGTTTAGAGAAAAACCTATGTTTAGTAAAAATTGAAAATTAAATACATGATAAAATGAAAATATATCAAACCTATACTTGTTGGAAAGCTCATTTCGAGGGATACAATCATGCAAAATATAATTTTTAAATGATGTTATTTAATTCCTCAAAAGGTAAAGAAAAAGTGGGTTTTTGCCAGCATTTTGATAGGTGCGAAGGATCCATTGTGGGTATGATTTAATACTAGAGGGGTTCTATCCAAGGGGGATTGATCTAAGTGGGTATTATCTATCCCTCTCTAATAAAAACCATTTAGATGGAGCCTCTCAAGACTTAAATCATTAGTTTTTTCTAAAAACAATGATTTCAGGCAAAAATCAACACGTCCCAAAAGTGAGACACATTATTGTGGTAGCACCCCTCAGGAAATGATATCTGATAGATATATTTTTTGTTCTTGAATGCATTACCTAAAACTTTGAAATGTTTATAGCACTTGTATTGTCACAGAAAATAGGAATAGGCTCATCACATACCACTCCAATATCTTTTAGAGTTTGCTTCATCCACAAAACCTATGTGTAGCAGGATGTTGCAGCAATATAGTCTCCTTTTGCATTGGATAAAGAAACCGAGTCTTGTTTCTTACTCAACCAAGAAACCAATCTTCCATCAAGAAAGAAAGCACATCCACTAGTACTCTTCTGGTCATCCACACAACCAGCCCAATTTGCATCAGTATAAGCACTTAAAATGAAATCAGCATCCTTAGGATACCATAAGCCATAATCCGGTGTACCTTTAAGATATCTGAATATCTTGTTTACAACTGTAACATGTGCTTCTTTAGGATTTTCTTGAAATATGGCAACTAAACATACTACATGCATGATGTCCAGTCTAGTAGTAGTAAGATACAGCAGTCTACCAATCATAGATCTGTATTTGCTCTGATTAGCTTTAGCAGATTCATCATCTTTACTCAACTTGCATCCAGTCACCATAGGACTACTAACCGGTTTGGAGTCATCCATTCCAAACTTATTTAACAACTCTTTCACATACTTATATTGTGAAATGAATATCCCTTTATCAGTTTGTTTTACTTGAAGACCAAGAAAGAAATTCAACTCACCAATCATGGACATTTCAAATTCTTTTTGCATTTCCTCTGCAAATCTCTTACACATAACATTTCAAATTCTTTTTGCATTTCCTCTACAAATCTCTTACACATACTTTCATTTCCTCCAAAGATGATATCATCAACATATACTACTACTATCAACATTTTGTTACCTTGCATTTTGAAGTAGAGATTGTTGTCAGCAGAGCCTTTGTTGAATCCTTGTCATGTTAGGTATCTCTCCAATCTTGCATACCATGCTCTGGGAGCTTGTTTCAATCGATACAATGCCTCCTTTAATTTACAAACCATATATGGTTTGTCTGATAACTAAAATCCTTCAAGTTATTCCATGTATACTTCTTCCAATTCACCATTCAAAAATGAAGACTTGACATCCATCTAATATACCTTGAAATCCTTGTGGGCAGAAAATGCCAAAAACATCCTAATATCTTACATTCTTGCCACCGGGGAAAATGTCTCTTCAAATTATATGCCTTCAACTTTTGGTATATGTTGCATACAAGTATTGCTTTGTTTATTATAACTTCGCCATTTTCATTCAACTTATTCCTGAACACCCACTTTGAACCAATTACATTCTTATTCACAAGTCTAGGAACCAGTTCTCGTGTCTGATTCTTCTCTATTTGCTACAACTCTTCTTTCATAGCTCTAACCCAACTTTCATCTTCACATGCTTCACATATAGACTTAAGTTCAATTTTAGAAAGTAAGCATAGATTTACCTCAGCTGCTACTTTATTTCTTGTCTTCACACCTTCACTTTTATCTCCAATTATCTGTTCTTCCAGATGATTCTTCTTGACATACTTAGGAGTCTTAAAAGCAGGTTTCATAGTTTCTTCTTCTTCAATATGTTCTTCTTCTTCTTCCTCCTTATTCTCTTCAGGTACTTGTTAGGTTCAACTTCACTTATCTCAATGGGTCTATGCATATCCTCATCAACCTTCGCATTAGCACTCTCAACAATCTTCATCAATATTTTATTAAAGCATCTATATGCTTTGTTGGTAGTTGAATATCCAAGGAAAATCCATTCATCACATCTAGCATCAAACTTCCCAAGATTTTCATCATCTCTTTTAATGTAACATCTACTTCCAAACACCTTAAAGTGTTTCACAGTAGAAGCCTTACCATTCCATAACTCATAAGAAGTTTTTGTGTTGTTTCCTTTGATCTGAACTCTGTTAAGAACATAAATAGAAGTGTGTATTGCCTCTCTCCAGTACACATCAGGTACATTTGCTTCTTTCATCATGGTTCTTGTAGCTTCCTGTACAGTCTGGTTCTTTCTCTCAACCACTCCATTCTACTGAGGGGTTGTTGGATCATAAAGTGTCTCTTTATGCCATGCTCTTCACAAAATGCATTAAACTCACTAGAAGTGAATTCTCCACCTCTATCAGATCTCAAACATTTTATTCTTAGGTTCACTTCATTTTCTACTATTGCTTTGAACACTTTAAACCTATCTAGGGCCTAAGTCTTTTCTCTACGAAACGCAACCCATGTCATTCGAGAATAATCATCAATAAGGAGCATGAAATACATGTCACCATTTAGGATTCCTATTCTAGTAGGACCAACGAGGTTTGTATGAATTAATTCCAACATTCTGGTAGTAGTTTGCTCTTTTCCTTTGAAACTGCATCTTCTTTGCTTCCCTAGTTGACAACTTTTGCAAACAATATTAGCAGGCTTTATGATTTTAGGTAGAACTCAGACATCTCTTGAACTAATCTTGACTAGATTATCAAAGTTTACATGTCTCATTCTTCAGTGCCACAACCAAATTTCATTAACCTGAGATACAAGGCACTAACCATCAACACCCTTAAGTTGATATATGTTTCCATGAGTTCTCCTTCCTACAGCAACCATAGCTTTGGATCCTTTTTTGATCTCACGGGTATTATCCTGAAACACATGTTTAAAACCTTTGCAACACATTTGTCCAACACTCAAAAGGTTATGCCTTAGACCCTTTACATAATATACATCATCAGTGTTGTGTATTCCATCAAAACTAATTGTACATTTCCCAACAATCTTTGCTCCTGAATCATCACCAAACATGACCAAACCACCATCATACTTTTCAAGTTTAGTAAACTTACTTTTATCTCTGGTCATGTGATTAAAAATTCCACTATCAATCACCCAATAGTCTTCATCCTATCTAGCATGGAATGTGGTGACCAAAGTACCTTCCATCTCATCCTTCTTATTCTTAGAATCACTTTTTCTTACACATTTTCTAGAGTTAGCAGACATAGATTTACTCTCCAAAGCTAAGAACAAGAATTCACTATCATCATTCTCATAATCAGATTCATCATTAGAGATTCCAACTTCTTCTCTAACATAGTACAACTTTTTGTATTTCTTATCCTTTCTATCTTTATGATCTTTGTTCTTCTTATGTATTGTTCAATTTAGACATCTTGAAGCATAATGACCAATATTACCACAACTGAAACATTTAAAGGCAACATACCTTTATACTTACCGGTACACCTTTCTTCAACTTCCTTGTAAATTTCACTTCCAACTCATTTAAACCATAACTATTCGGATCATCTTCAATCTTTGTTGCTTTAAATGTTATTTCTATCTTTTCCTCTTTCTTTCCAAACTTTCTCATCTCAAATGTAGTCAAGGTGCCAAATAGCTCTTCTTTAGTATATTTCTTAGGATCATATGTTTCCTCAATAACTAAAAATTTGTCACTATAACATTCTAGTAGAGTCATTAGAATATTCTCAATTATATCTTCATCAGTCAAAGTACCCCCTTGATTTCTAACTTCATTTGTTGCCTGATCAATTCTCTGAAAATAGCTTGCAATATCTTCTCCTTCTTCCATTTTCATATTCTCATATCCATGCTTTGTCGTCAACTTCTTTGTCAATTTCACTCTATCATTTCCTTCATAAATATCATCCAACTTCTTCCAAACTTCATAAGCAATTCCTAGAGAGAACTTTTGTTCGCTCAGTCTTGGATAAAGCATTGTAAATAGCATACCTCACTTTTTCATTCTCCTCATAAGCATAAACCCCATCTACAGTAGTAGGACCTCTCACCAGAGCAACATACTTTGTCTCAACAACCTTACAGGTCTTCTAACCAAGAGAGATAATATATCCTCTCATCTGCACTTTCCAATCACTGTAATCAGATCCATCAAACATAGGGATTTCCAACTTATGCGCCATCAGATCTTCCTTAAGCGGTTAAGCTCTACACCAAGGAACCAAAGCTATAATACCAATTGTTAAAAGGTGAAAGATAAATGAGAGGGGGGGTGAATCAATTGTCACCAAATTCAAACATAAAACTCCTAACACTTATCAACTTCACAACCACAATATTTTGTTATTAAGTATTAACATGAAATATATATAACATAAAGTAAAATCAACACAATGAACACCAAAATTTACGTGGAAAACCCAATAAGGGAAAAACCATGGTGAGGATTAACTCACAATATAAAGTGATACCAAAACTGAATGCAAGAGGCTCACTGCCCAAAATAGGACTCATTGTCCAGATACAAAGGCTCACTACCTATAGAAAGGACTCATTGTCCAATAGGGAGGCTCACTGCCTACAGATACAAAAGATAATAGAAAAATCCACCACAACAATTTACACACATCCGCAGCCTTGATCAGAAGATTGCAGAAACCTTCAACTCACTGCTTTCAAGAATCTAACACAATGAAGTATTGTTGCCTCAACTCACTTTCGCACAACCTTGCTCTTCACTTGTGGCTTAATTCGTTACTTTTTTTCATCTGATCCTTTGCATCTCGACTTGCATTTATACCATCTTCAACCTTAGAAACATTCTCCAAGGTCAGCCACATACGCTTCATTTCATAAATTCAAACTAGGTCGGCAACTCAACATTCCCACAGTGGAAAAGAATGAGAATGGACCAATTAAACACTTAACCAAGACTGAAAGCAATGTCTTGGATCAACCACATGCTTCCTTAATTAAATTTAAAATTCTTCATATGAAGTGTAAACACCAGGTCGACCAAACCTAATGAAAACACAAATGAACATTAAAGTACACTCAAGTTCCAACAAGAAGATAACACGCATGATGAGAGCCATTTATGTCTCATTTTATGCCATGTTTTAGCCTATTTCATATGCCTTCATACCCATTCCCACATTCCATTTCCATTCCATAGTATATCATTTTACCATTTTATGTTGCATATGATTTAATATATATAAGTAATATTTAATTTAATTTTTAGATAAAATATGTGAATAATAAATAGTAGATTGTATTTACTAATATTTGCTTCCATTATGCTAAATGCAACGTGTTGATTGAAGAAGAAAAAGAATGCAATGCAAATAAAACAGTATATCATGCCATGTGTATTTTATTATTTGCTCATAAAATACTTTGGTTATTTAGTTATAACCAAATAATGTTTAATTTTAAGGAGGAAAATGTCCTCATGTTAAAAATAATATTCTATTGTAACCATGAGCTATTTATGCTCCTACATTTTAGGGTGAGCTATTGAAGCTCCTATTTAAGATCCTACATTTTAGGGTGAGCTATTTAAGCTCCTATATTTTAGGGTGAGCTATTTAAGTTTGTACATTTTGAGGTGGGTTGTTTTCCAACAAATGAAACAACTAAATGTTTGTATTCAACAAATAAAACAACTAAATGTGAGCCACGAAATAATAGAGACGTGGCATGAAAATAGGAAATGGCTTGCACATATTTATTGTATAAATATGAGGAGGAAGGGCACCCCCTCTTGCAGCTGCCGAATGAATTTAAATATTTTATTTTATTTATGCAAAGTGTCTTTCATTATTTCCATATTATTTGAATTGATTGAACTTGAGATTACGTAATATCTATTTGTTTATATTTGTAAATAATTTTAATTGATTCTCATGTGCTTCACATTTAATTATGAATTTGGTAATTTGTGTTGAATTTATATTTGAGAGTTTGTTGTGTGTGCAGTTCCTATCACCTGAATAGAATAGAATAGCTCCTATTGCCAAGAAGTGATAGTTTCTGGTGCCAGTTTTATTTTAATTTGCAGTAGGTTTATTTTCTAGCTACATTCATAACCACTCATCTCATGACTCTCAGCCCTTGTGCATATTTCCATGATACCTTTCACAAGTTTACGCCCCTGGATTGACATGTATAGACCCAAACTGAAATTCATTGTTAAGCATCGAATCCATTGTACTCTTTGCCCCAGTTTTGGCCTATCATTTTGGCGTCGTTGTCGAGGAAAGGTGTTAAAGGCCAGTTAGTTTAGTGAGATGAGTTAGGAACAATGTGTTAGGATGAAAGCTTGTGCACTTGTCAGTCGTGCTTGAGTGATTACTCCTAATTTGCATTGCTTAAATCATATAGATGCATGGTTTGCATTTGTAGGTAGATCTTAGAAGGTAAAATTATTTACATATACACACCCATTGTTGTGAGTCAATTTATAGAAAGAAATAAATTTGAAGAAACAACATAAAAATAATAAAAATGTTGCATTTTCAAGGTAGTTTAAACACATCGCTTTTAATTTTATTTTTTAAAGAAGAAACTGGTGGGGGAATCGTGCTGAAACAAGGTGATTTTTTTATAGCCCCTCTACCTAATGGATGCAACTTAGATAATCTTGATCTTCCAATACCATTATCACAAACATCTATAGGTATTATTCCTATAACCGAACAAGAACAAATAATTGATGAATTTTTAGGACAATGGAGTTTTGAAAATGATGATTTGACTATTTTTTGTTTTGATTGTTGCAAGGAAGAAGTTGAGTGCACATGCCACGCTATTCAAGAGGATATGGTGAAGGAGATAGATGTTATAAGTGATCGTCGACACAACAACAGTGCAAGTGAGAATGTCTTCTTTGTAACTCAAGGAAAACTACACATGTCAAATCAGGGAGATCAAGGAATTCTTAATGGTTTTAAAACGTATTATAATTCTATTGGATTTGAAAGGCAATATGTTTCTTCAAATGCTTCTCCTAACATTTACACCTTCTACTCTATATCCACAGCAAATTTTACCATTTTCATTATCTCATTCATATCACCCACCATCCACTTTAACATATCCAGCAAGGGAAACTACAATGCCTAATAAAATATTACATAATAAGGTGGTTCAATCTACATATAATAATGATATTTTAATGATTCCTTTAAATTTTGTTAATATGCTTGAAATTGGTGGATCTCAACTCAAAACAACTAATGGATGTGATTTTGGTATAAATAAGTTTGAAGAATAATATGATTAATTAAAAGATAATTCATCTAGTTCTTCTTATCTACTTAATGAATCACACCGTTTAGAAGGCATTCACACACATAAAGCAATGTCTCAATATGAGTCTTATTTTACTATTGAACTCATAAATGTGTCTTTTGAAATTAATCATGCAATAATAAAAGGTGAATTGTATGCCTTAATGATTCAAGAGTTGTGTGTGATACACAAGAACCTCCTACAAGATTCAAGAGTTGTGTGTGATACACAAGAACCTCCTACAAGATCTATCATTTATAAATGTTTTTATACTTAAACATCTAGATCTTTGGAGACCTATGGTCAAAATATGTGTCCCACACACACTTATTGATTTAGGACCACCAATAATTAATTAATTAAGCACAAATAGATGGGTTTGAATGCATTAATGACCATACCAAACATGCTACAAAAGATTATTTTCATTGAAAAAGGTATTATTAAATATGCCACTATCTTTCTTGATTCTTTGGATTATCCTAATACCCTCATAATTTTATAGTATGAAATTAAGTTGGGGGGAAATCCACTAAATTTTTGAAAATATTTGGGTGATTGCTAATAAAGCCTTTTTTTATTGTTCTTTGGTGTTTCTAATAAAACCACATGTGTGTGTTTCTAATAAAACCACATGTGTGAGCTTTGGACCAAATCAAGGTATGTATTCTTGTGTTAATTGGATTAGATTCTACATAAGCATTCATTTTAATAGAATTTATCCATCCATTTTTTTTCAAGTATTTATTTTATTAACTCTACCCTCCATTTTCTAATGATAAATCAATCATAATAATGGACTTATAAAAATGGATGATATTGAATTACTATACTTGAATGCCTGGTCTTGAGAATATGGTTGTAGGTTTTCTTCTTTGGGTTACCTAACACTTTTGCACTAATACCAATTCATATTGGTTCTCTACACAAGCATTCAAAAGAACATTTTGTGGCCTTGTTAGTGGTATGGGGAACCTCAAGTTTCTTTTGTGTTCCTCTCTTAGAGATCACAAGAGGATTCTTAGGGAAAAGTGTTCAACATTCATCGGAAAAACTTCTCTTAATGCTAGAACCTTTTGGAAGACAATATGCAACTTGGTCTATGAGATCCATGAATCTTGTGGTGCTATGTTCTTGAGCTACACATTCAGAGATAGCTTGAAGACATAATCAAGAAGCTTGAATATATTCTAATGCAGATCCTCACACTCTTAAATGAGTATTCACCTACCTAAAGTTGTGTGGCTACATTTGACAAGATGAGAGACTCCAATTGGTCTTTCACTATGCAACCTTATCTTTGGTAAGGAAGTTTCATTATTTGCACTCTAGCTTTTCATACAACTTTGGGAATAGGTATGGATATCTCTCATACTTAAGAAGAAAGGATAGCTTAGCTTCATGATTTGTCTCAAATTGGTCATCATAAGGTAGCATGTCTTTCAAAGATTACAGTCGTTGTGGGTAATTATTTCAACCAAGTGAGTGGGAATGGATTCCAAAGATATGGTGGGATGAGCTAAATGAGATCAAGATTGTTTGTAGCAGTGGTTCTATGTTCCAAATTGTGCTAAGGCTATTATTGGTCATCCTTTCAAGCATTGCAAGCAATTCAAAGTTACTTTTATTGAAGGGATTTAGATGGAACTCTAGGATTTGGATGGTATCATTTTGTCATCCATATGAGAGTTTTATTTTATTTGGTCATTATATGCAGTTTACCAAGAAGAGAGAAAAATGAAAAAAGCAATAAATTCTAACAATGAAAACCTTTGGGCGTTGTTAGAAAACTACAATTTGAAAACTAGTTTCTGGCATATTGTAGTTGAATAAAATTATTAGTGGTGAAAGTTATTTTCACAGCACCATTAAGCGGTAAGTAATTGAAAACTAGATTGCCAGCGGTCACTTGTCATTATCAAAATTGAAAAAAATGAAAAAAATGACAAAAGAAAAAAAAAGGAAAAAAGAAAAAAGAAAAAATGAAATAATTGGTGTTCTTTCTCTTGGCTAATCATTTTTCAAGTACACTCAAATGCTTCTATAGTTTTTTCTCTCTATCTCAGTGCCTCTAACACCTCCTATCACTCCCCTGTGTGGCTATGTTCCATTTTGTTGTGATCAGCATTCATTGATCACTTCGAGCACATGCTACACATTTAGTTGAGGTGTTAGCCAATAAAAGGAGAGGTTCAAATACCAACAATATGTTCTATAATTCTTCAATCAAGTGTTGATCTTCCAAGTGTTGCATTTTATGTTGTAGTTTTCAGTTCCTTCCTTGTTGGACATTCACAATTGTTGAGTTCTTTTGGCTACCAAATCCTTGCATGCAAGTTGGTAAAACAATCGATTTTATTTTTCATTGTTTTATCTCTTAAATTTATTAATATTCCTTATTATATTAATCATATAAGCAACATTCCACCTATCCTCTTCTTTTTTCCTAAGGACGGTCAACCCTTTAATTTGGGTGAGGTATACCATCCTCATCTATCTTTTCACCCATCATTATCCTTACATAACCCATCATAGTATCCATATTGTCTCTCATAATCATTCAAATTGTCTCTCATATTCACCTATTTCGCATAGCTCGTGTATATGGAATTATAGCATTTCAAGAAAATAATGCTATAGAAAAAATGTTAATGAAAAATGAAAAAAACAAGAAAAATGGTGAAAAAAAAACAAACATTAAAAGAGGATGAATATTGTAAAAAAAATGAAAATAATATTTGCAAACAAAAGAAAAGCCATGGAGCTTGCTATGAAGAGGAGTGCTAGACAGAAGTTGTGATTATGAATGAGCTATAATAGTCAAGGGTGAAGAAGGTACAATCAATTCAAATTTATGATCATAGTCCAAATCACAACCTCTCAATAGTAAAGATTGCACAAGGATGTGCAATATGTTAAGTTGGGGGGAATGATGAGAGCCATTTTATGCCATGTTTTAGCCTATTTCATATGCCTTCATACCCATTCCCACATTCCATTTCCATTCCATATTATATCATTTTACCATTTTATGTTGCATATGATTTAATATATATAAGTAATATTTAATTTAGTTTTTAGATAAAATATGTGAATAATAAATAGTAGATTGTATTTACTAATATTTGCTTCCATTATGCTAAATGCAACGTGTTGATTGAAGAAGAAAAAGAATGCAATGCAAATAAAACAGTATATCATGCCATGTGTATTTTATTATTTGCTCATAAAATACTTTGGTTATTTAGTTATAAACAAATAATGTTTAATTTAATGAAGGAAAAAACCATGAGCTATTTATGCTCCTACATTTTAGGGTGAGCTATTTAAGCTCCTATTTAAGATCCTACATTTTAGGGTGATCTATTTAAGCTCCTATATTTTAGGGTGGGCTATTTAAGTTCGTACATTTTGAGGTGGGTTGTTTTCAAACAAATGAAACAACTAAATGTTTGTATTCAACAAATAAAACAACTAAATGTGAGCCTAGAGACGTGGCATGAAAATAGGAAATGGCTTGCACATATTTATTGAATAAATATGAGCTACGTGAGAAAAAAGAGGAGGAATGTATGAAATCATATTGTTCAAAAATTCAATATTATTGTTCTGAGTTAAGTCAACGAGTTATTTGATTATTTTCTTCAATCGGCTGACTGGGAGGAAGGGCGCCTCCTCTGCAACTGTCGAATGAATGTAAATATTTTATTTTATTTATGCAAAGTGTCTCATTATTTCCATATTATTTGAATTGATTGAACTTGAGATTACATAATATCTATTTGTTTATATTTGTAAATAATTTTAATTGATTCTCATGTGCTTCACATTTAATTATGAATTCGATAATTTGTGTTGAATTTCTATTTGAGAGTTTGTTGTGTGTACAGTTCCTGTCACCTGAATAGAATAGAATAGCTCATGTTGCCAAGAAGTGACAGTTTCTGGTGCCAGTTTTATTTTAATTTGCAGTAGATTTATTTTCTAACTACATTCATAACCACTCATCTCACGACTCTCAGCCCTTGTGCAGATTGCCACGATACCTTTCGCAAGTTTACGCCCCTAGATTGGCACGTATAGACCCAAACTGAAATTCATTGTTAAAAATCAAATCCATTTTACTCTTCGCCCCATTTTTGGTCTATCAACGTAGACATCATAACACACTTCATCATGCATGAGAACACATCTTAGATACTTCCAGATACATCCACAGCAAGTGTAACAACCTTCGAACATAGAACTCTTTCCAACAGTCCATTTGAACTATGCAATCCTACACAACAACTCTAAAGCTCATCTTCTGGAGCACGAAAACTCAAACATCTCTGCCAAAACCTAGAGAACATCATTACAATACATATTCTAGATCTGCAAGACCTGGAACAAAATAGCGGAGGACTACAGAGCAAAAATATTTCTCCTAGTCCACAAATAACCAACTCTGCCAAAATAGTTCACATACTGATGAACAAAACTTTCACCTTCCATCAAAACAGCAGCAACAAATCAAGAGATATCACCAAAAAATCACCAACAACAAACCTTTAGATCTGCACAAGCATAGGATCAACATGGAAGAAATGTGGAGCACATACCGAAGCACATTTTGAACACATACATAACTCTGACTTCACTCGTTATTAATTTTCTCAAAATCACTTGGTAACCCATCATTTCAGCACATCTACAACATCATAAGGATAGCTCCATGTACTCACAACATCTCAACAACATCTCAACTATACATGCACAATCTACAACATTCTGAACTGTGTTGACATCAATGACAACACCACCAAACTTGCTCATACTTGCAACAATACCATGTCTGCATTCCACTTACCATAATGGCAGGTCATAAAAGGCCTCTATATTCTTGGAGAATAGTAATTGGTCTCTTTTGGTTGTTGGTCTTCAACTAGTCCTATCTCATTTACTATTGGTTGTTGGTTTTTGGTTTTTAGTCCCTTTTTATTTTCCTTTTTTGTTGTCTCACCTCTTGTGAGACCTCTCTATTTTTGGTTAATGGTTTTTTTTGTGATGGGTTCAGGCCCTTCCTAATTTATCTTAATAAAAAAAAAATTGAACCCCAACACCTCCATGGAGACCAAAATTCTTCAATCATAAGGAAAAACAACATAACCCTATAAAAAATATTGCATAATTCCTCCATCTCAAGTCTCACTATGGAGGCCTAAAAATCCAACAAGAGGTAATACCATGGGCTCAAACAATGTACCAAAATTCCATATTATTAATTCTCATGACCCTCACAAGAGAGTCCTCCAAACTAGAATGTGGCTCCCCACACAATCATAATTTACTTTCACTATGCAAGTTGGCATATGTAACTCTTGGGCACTCCACCATGAAGTGCTAATTACATCCCATGCCCAAATAATAATATAAAATGCTTTTACAATTCTACTATGCAATCCCCTATCCAATGCCTCATTACAAAAAATATTCTCAATTCATGACAAAATGATAAAATAATTGTATTTCTCCCTATCCTCACATAGACATTCCATTTTCCCACTTCATGAACTTTGGAGATGCATACATGGTTAACTATCTATGAAAAATTAAGTTATGTTAGACCTTCAGATATTTAAGGTGAATAACACACCCAATCATAACCATGCCAATTCAAATTTCATTAATCTTTCTTTTTTATTTTTAAAAATATTATGTGGTTGGGTAGTTTATTAATGGTTGCATTTATGATTAAGTGTTAATGAATTTAAAGTAAACATCTATTCAACAAATTATGGTTTTAGCATATGTTTAAATTAAATTCTTTTTATAGTTTATAAATCTTTGTAAAAAAAAATCCATTTTATCGTGCTATGAATGTGTATGAATGAACTTCATATTATGATTTTTCAACAAGAAAATCATCTTGGTTGAAATTTTGTAAAAATTGTCAAAATTACATATTAGTTACCCTATGTCAACATAAGTTCATTGGTTTACCAAGACATGATAATCACATGTCCACCATGGTGAATGCAAGTTTTATATGATGATTATTATCCATCATAATAAAAAATGATGTATTTACCAATATGCTCTTAGTAGTGAACATGAGTTCACTGTGATGAGTTTGACTATGTAAGATGAAACCGGGTGTCAACTTTTAAAATTACCTTTTTTCTAACATTAAAAAATGAAACCTATTCATATGGTTTCATTAGTGCTTCACTGTGCTTATGTTTTTTCTATATGTTAAAATATTTATATCATTACATTTTATATTACTCCTCTATAAGTAAGAGTTCCATATATAGAATAATGAAATGAATGTATATTATCTTTCTTGTTTGATTTTAAAATCATATTGAATATATACTAATTTAATTGTGAGAACCTAGCTCATCTACCTTGAGTATATCTAGTATAAACGTATGTCCACTAGGGTATTCATTCAGTTGTGTGTGAGGTTGTGATGCATATCACCTCTTGTCACCACCTCTAGTGTAACACCCCTCCATTTTTCTCTTAGATCGAATAGTGTTCTTCTAAGATATGTTTTATTTCTGTTGCATTGTGACTATGGAACTTGGTTATTTTAACCGCTATCTGTTAAGCGATGTAAACATTATGTTTTGGATGTGATGGTACTTTATTCAGATGTTATTATTATTTCATGTTATGGATTAAATTAGCGTGTATGTGAATTACTGACGCTTTATGTTTTGATTATATCATTGATGATTAGATGCGTCGTTTAGTGATATTGTATTGAAGGGGACGGGATCACATCACTCGCATGCAAGTGCCCTGGGATTCTGCGATTTCCTCTTTACGGTGTGTCTTAATATATTATATGCATGTTTCGACACTCGTATTGTGTGCAGGATGCAGGTACAGGACATCGACTCCACCTAGTTTCACAGGTCTGAGTGTGTCCCTTGACCAACGATATCGATTGGGAGATAGTAACTAGGTTTTCTGTGTCAACCATCACCCTAGTTATTGTGTGTCATCGAATTTGTAATCGGGCTCAGTTATTTTATGTTGTAGTTTCCTCCTTGGCTTTGTATTTAAAATTTCAAGTTAAAAGTGATTAAATGGCTTTTGAAATTTATAAATGATTATTGTTTTGTCTTATTGAAATGTTGGGAAATTAGTGATTAATTAATTAATTTAATCTAATTAATAAAATAATCTAATTTTGAATTAGATTTATTTTATTGACTAATTAAATTAATAGTGATAAATTAAACCAATTTGGTTGGGTTGGCATCTTTAGATTTTTTGGATTAAGTCAAAAATTAGAATTATGCTTTATATTTTACTTTTAGAAAGAAAAGTTGAAAATAATTTTATTTGTGAATTGTTAAATTCATTTGGTTAAATAAATTTATTTACCTTTTTGGTTGAAAATGAATTTTATTTAAAATGAAAATTATGCAAAATGCATTTGGGGAAAGCAAATTGTTTTAAAATGGGAAAATAGAAAATATCTCCATTTTGTCAATAAATTTAGTGGGTGAGTCAATTTTAGGTTTGACAAAATTTTAGGGAAGACTTTGATAAGGAAATTAGGATTTTCTTTTTTCTGAAAATTTTGAAAAATGGTGGAGGATTGAAATTGGAGAGAAAAATTGTTGAAGGAAGGATTGCAATTGAAGAGAAGCTGAATTGAACTAAAGGGCAAAATCTCCATTGAAGGACTTCAAACTTTGGAGAAAACACAAGTTTCATTGTTTAAATCTTGTGCAATTTTATTTTGAAAATAATTTAGAAGTTGTTCAAGTTTGTTTGAAAGATTCAAAATTGTGGATTGAAAGGAAAACCCATTTTGATTTTGAATGCAAAACTTGAAACAAAACACCAAAAAAAATCTTGTTAAAAAAAAATGGAAAACAAAACAAACCTCTGTTTTTATCATTCATTTTCAGTGGTTTGAGTGTCTTCAATATGACTGTAAATTTGAGAAAATTATATATATATATATTGAGGATATATATATATATGCACACACACACACACACACACACACACACACACACACACACACATATATATATGTGTTTTTATGTGTTCATTTTTGCAATATTAAGTGGACAGGGTTTTTTTTTTTAAAACCCTGGTTTTCGCGTCCAGAAACGTGTGGTAAATTCGGGCGAAATTATTTTTGTTATTTTTTTTATTTAATCAAAATTTTTTTAGGGCTTTGGGTGGGGGTTCGGCCCCATGGGCGCCCCCAGTGCTGGGGAGCGCTGCCCTCACAGGCCACGGCCCCTAGTGATGGCAGTCGCACCCCTATGTAAACAGGGTCGCGCCCATGGCACTTAGGGCTCGGTCGTGGCATGGTTGGCATTTGTTTTTTTTGTTTGTTATTTTAATATATATAAATATTATTATATATATATATTATATTTTATAAATTGTATATAATATATATATGTAATAAATATTATATTATATTTTTTTACTTTGTGTTATTTTAGTTTTTTTATTTTATTTTTATTTTTATTATTATTATTTAAATATATTTAAAATATATGTATTATATATATAATAATTAAATATTATATATATGATATATATACATTAAATATATTAAATAATAAGAATATTTAAAATAAAGAAAATAAAATTATTACTTTATATTTGTAGTTAAATATTTTTTTATATATATATGCAATTATATATATACATAAAGTTATATAATCATATATGTATGTTAATATATACGTGCATTAAATAGGGATATTTTGCGAGTATTGTAAAGATTAGATGAGAAAGAAATGATTAGAAATAAAATGGTTACTTTATTTAAAGAGATTGTATTTAAATTCGTTTGTTGATTAAGCAAATGAAAATCAAATGTTTAGTTTGAGATTCAGTAATGTTTCATAGCGTAATTTGAATTCTTGTTCACATGAGTGCGAAAAGAATATGATGTAATTAATTAGTTGAATACACTATGTTGATGAGTGAATTGGATTTATGAAATCCTAATGTTAGTTGTTTTTCTAAAAATACATGTACTACTCTTCTAATCTTGTTTCCGGTATTCTCGATGTTGGGCTATTTAATCTTTGCTTATGAAGGTCTTCCATTGAGGTTGTCATATTAAGAGTAAGGGTTATGGGTATGTCGGTCAAACTTGTGTATTATTTGGGGTAGTGCACGTGGTTGTAGTGGTGTTATCACCAGTTGCATGAACGAGATTTGTGATATGTTTTGGTTACCGTGTACTATGAACGGTTTATGTGACCTTATGTGTTAAGGTTGGAATTTGGTTTTTCAGTTTGTGCATGGTGTCTACCCTTAGTTTGGGGGATTTGTAACCCAGTGTTGTCAGTAGGAGAGTGGCCCTTTGTGGGGATCCGATGCCCAAAGTGGTGTCAGGGTAACTCACCTAGGGTTTAATCAAGTGATAATCTAAAAGAATTAATGGGGAACTTCACACTAATAAAGTTAAAGAATGCCTCTCTCATGAATTATGCGTTGTTAAGACTCGAGATGAGATGAGACGCATAGTTTTGCATGAGGGTCCGACGGCCGGTAGAGGCAAGCCAGGGTAACCCATGATGGGGGTCTGGTAGCCTAGGAAGGTAACTCATGGCAATTTATGTATGACACTCTTCCTACGTCAACAGTTAGTCAGTTATTGTGTGTTGTACAATGGTGTACTTGTCCTATGTAACCCGGAAGCAATGTATTGTCTTGTGAGTTTTCGTACTGTGTTAAGTGATGTTGTTTGGGATTTGAGTTGGTTCAGTTATGTTTAGCCTTGGTCTAGAGGTAGTTGGTCTTGACCAGAAATCCTTGTTACTATCTCCTAGCACGGGGGGTGAGCCTTTGGGTTTCACTTGGTTGGGTGGAATGTGCACCTTACACCGTTGGCTTTGTTCGTGATCTTATGGATGAGACTTTCATGATGGAGAGCTCGTTGGTTCCAGTCACTCTTCTAGTTTCTTTTACTCCAAGTTAGTTTTGTATTTCATTACCCCTCATTTGTATCGAGGTGGAAATTGTAATAAATTATCATGTTTATTTGATTTACCTCATTCGGGGAATGAGTGTTGTAATTATAATGTAAACAATTGTTATTGGATATTGTGATGTATCGATTTGTCCTTGATGTTATATCATGTATGGAATGTATGTACTTTAATTCCTTAATCGAATGATGTTATGTTTTCATTCCTTAGTTGTTTAATTCGGGTTTAAGTAATCTTTGTCTCGTATCCTTAGGGGATGTTGGCAATGTGTAGTGAACTTGTTCGTTATTGCTCTTTTAAAAAAAAAAATTGTTGCGTTTGGTTAGTGAATTGCAACTTCCCCTAGGGTTGCGTGGTGGGGAATTACATCTAGTTTTATATTATTTTGTTTTCTTTCATTCTCTAGTGGTCCTCTAATTATATATTATTTAAACCATTTATCATTGAGGTTTCATTGTATGTGGCTAGAGTTGTACCTTGGGGATTTTTTTATAATTACCCTTATGGCCATGGTGTTAGGGGTCATGTATTTCATCTATGGTTTGAAACTTCAATGTTCTTTAATGGTAGCTTAAATTGGTCCATATACCCTGAAACAGGGGGGAAATGATATGGTTGATCCAAAATATGGAATGGGATAATGAACCTACACTTTCCTCCCTAGTTTCATTAGGAAAAAGAGATCCCTTAAGTCAAGATTGACTTTCAACCCTTAGGTAAGTCAACCTTGGTGGAGATCTTATTTTCCTTATGACCTAGGACGTGGTAAATTAGCCTAAAATGCACTTTTGGGAGATGAATTAAAAATACTAAATGAATGCAATTATGCAATGTAACACATGAAATCACTAAATTAAACCTTAATCTGACATAATCCAAAAATAAATTGCATATCTCAGAAGGACCTGATTTTATGCACCTGTCACAAAAAGGTTGTGTTGAGTGTCCTATTGGGACTCATTCACCCAAGGTAAAATGGGTCTTGCTATAGGGGTTGAAAATCTGCTTTCACAGTCCTCTGGTCCTATCTCTACACTCTTGATTCCTCCGAGTTCCACTATCGTAAATTTGGAAATAAATTCTGAAAGTGAGTTTTCGTGGCTTGACGATAACTTTGACAACTTTTTCAACTTTTCTCTTTTGATATATCTTCAATCCTTCTTGAACCTAAGATCTACAAAACAAAAAAGAGGAAAATTTTGTTTTTTTTGGTGAATGGAGGTTTTCCTTGGTCAAACCCCATTTAGGTTATTAAACCTTGAAATGAAATAATGAATAGGAATGATGAATAAACACTTGCTATGATGAAACTCACCAAACCCTTGATTTGAAACCCTTGAAGGACTGAAACTTAGTAGATCTCTCCAAGGTCTTGATCTTGCATGAAATGGCTTGATTGTTGATGTGATCTTGATGCTTGAAATTTTATTGGAATGCTTGAAACCTACATCACAATGTTAGCTCCAAAAGCATGCATGATGCTTGATATCTTGAATGTTGTGAGAAATGCTTGATAAATCTTCTCTTGAACACCTTTGACAATAATCTTAGCCCTTTTGAATGCTTGAATATGAGATCTCTTGAAGAATATAGGATTTGAATTGATAAAATGGCCTTGCTTTTATAGACAATTTTCTAATTTCCCAAAAATTAAACATTACAAGCCAACACTTAAAACTTGAATTTTAGGACTTTAATATGCTACCAAAAACATGCTTAAATTTTGAATTTTTGATCTTAAAGGGGACCCATTCGCCCAAGGGTGAATGGCTCCAGACCTAAATTTCTAGGACCTATTCATTTCAAGGTATTAAAAATGACAATTGCATTAATTAAATCATAATTCCCCTTTCAGAAATTGCAATTAATTAGGCTTGTAGATGCAAAATTTAGGAAATTGGAGGCTTAATTAATTCCAATTAATTAAGGGACCCAAAAATAGTGTGAAAATGTAATGTAGTACATTTTTTGGCACTACATACCCTAATCCTTCAGTTCTCTCACCCTATGCCTAATTCATATTATATTTGGAACTTGATTTCATATGCTAGGCCTTTCAAAAACCCTCTCCTTACACTTAATCTAGTTTGTAGTTGACTTATTATTTCCTTTCAAGAGATATCTTAAAGCGTGTGTTTAATTATTTATTCTTGATATCACTAGTTGTATTGCTATTGTATCACACATAACTACCTCCACTTGTTGATTTGACCATGAAGGACATCAATCACCACCCTCAATTCCTCCCATCAATATCACTCTAAAATCCACTCTTTACTTGGTCCTTTGGTCTTGGCTCTTGGTCATGTCTCTCACCACTCTAATTTCTACTTATACCACATGTATAATTTATGGCCCCCTCTCTTAGTTTGATGATTTCATTGGTCCTTACACACTCCTCTTTGAAACCACTACTCCAAGGTGATATCTAGACCACTCTTATGGTTTCATGTGTCCATACTCTTAAAATCACCAATGAGATCCATATATCTACCCACACTTGGTTGGTCTTACTCAAGTGTTTATGTGGATTTATCATCCAATTATTTACTTCCATTAATCATCTTGATATGAGTAATCCCATCTACATATATTTCTGTATACTTCTCCTTCGATAGCATATCAATTTAACATCCACATGGTGATTATGTGTAGATATAGTGGGACCTAATTGGCCACTCATTACTATAAAAAATTTCAACTTACCCATGTGTTTCAATAATCACATGTTGTGTGGTAAGATCCTATTTCAAAGAGGTCAAACCTTAGCCCAATATCTAATTCTTTTTTGTGTGCACCTTCATTTATGTGTCATGTGCTAGGTCGCAAGATGCAAAGCTTAAACACATGGATGGTAGTGATTCTTCTATACTTTGAATAGTTTATCTCCCCACTTAACATTGTTCCTAAAGCTTGTATATACCATTATTAGGGATTTCTAATTACAACAAATAAATTGACTCAATGACTATTCACATGAGTGGGTGGGTTTTTTTGGCATGCCTATATTCTTTAGGAACCCTACATGGTAATATAGGAATTGATGGTGGTTGTTGAAAATTTACAAGTGTTCTTTGATTATACCGTATTTTATTCCTGTTATGGAATTTCCTTGCTCTCCTAATAGCCTATAATAGAATATTTATGACTTATAGTATGGTTCATTTTGATAAGTAGGAGGTATTTTCCACAGCATATCAAATTATGATATTGCTATCAGGATTCAACCGTGTAGTTTCGAGTCAAACTCATTGACCCATGTTTCATGAGTATTGGTTCACAAGAACCCATCTCTCATGATAATGAATGGTCCACTTAGCATTAATTTCATTATCATGAGAGATGGGTTCTTGTGAACCACTACTCATGAAACATGGGTCAATGAATTTGACTCAAAACTACACAGTTGAATCCTGATAGCAATATCATAATAACGGTTCATTCTTCCTTACCAATGTGGCTATGTTCACTTATGACCTATGATCCCATGTTTGATGATTTTTTGCTCTTTAGGTCATGTGCAAAGCACTTTTAAGGGGATTTTATTTGTACAATAATTTTAAAAGGGATGACTAACATATTTATTACATAATATGGGTGAGGTAAGGTCTGGGTTGATATGTGCAAGATACAAAGAGGTCTTATTTTACTAAAATTATTGTGCATAGTGTTGAATTTAAGACTAAGGCGGCTCTATAACTATGTTCCATAACTATTCAAGCTCATTTTTTGAATAATATTGACATGTGGGCCTAGTGATTATTATCCTTCTAAAATAAGGGTACTAATTCATGATCCAAGTGTTGGATCTTAGTTGGGTTCATGGTTTGTCCTTGATGACAAAATCTCTGGTCCTTATGTTTTACAATGGCACTTATTTGATGTCTCTTGGATATTACAAAAAGTTATTTGTTATGCTTTAATTTCATAGTGATGAGAATTCTAGTTTAAGCTACGAATGTTATTTTTGTGACTGACAAAGCTTGTCAGTTGGTTTCTTTGTCAGGATGGTTCTCTTTTCATATCACGGGCCTACACATATCGGCATGAGTTTGGCAGGGTCTCCCCGATCCTCTTTGAAATTTCTGAGTTGCCTATCGGCAAGACATTTCTAATGTCTTAATGATTTAATTTTTTTTTCTTTCAGGCAGGTTTCGGTGTGACTTTGTTCATTGTCCCAGCGACAGTAGTTATATCGGCATAAGTTAAATCTGTCGGTATGTGGTCTCAATGATTTTGGTTTGTTACACCGACTGGCACAGGAAAGAATCATATCGGCATAAGTTATCCCATCGGTATGATGTCACAGCAAGATTGCAATGTTACACCGATCGATGGTGAATGGATGTGTATCGGAAAAAGTCAAGGTTCTCGGGATAAGGTCTTAGTGATTCCCTTGTGTCTCCCCGACCCGCTTCTGAATGGAAGTCTATCGGCAAAGGTAGTGGCTTCGTTGAAATGTCATAGCGATTTTGTTATGTCACACCGACCGGTGGTGGAAGGAATTCTATCGGCAAGAGCTTAAGGTTTCGGCGTGATGTCATAACGGAAGTGTTGTAATCGGCATATTGTCTTACCGACCGTATTCAAAAAATTATTATTGGCAAAAGTTTATTTTCTTCGGTATAAAGTCATAACAAACCCTGTAGGTTTTTCCGATGGAAAATATTAAGGGCTCTCGGTGAAACATATTGTGTTCGATATAATATCTCTTCGACTGTGGAAAGTCATGGCGAAGGCGAATGAAAGGCTTTCGGTGAAAGGTTGGTAAAGTCTTAGTGACTCAGAGTGAATAAAGTCCTTCAGTGAAACTTAATGTATTCTATGAAACGCCTTCCCGACAACATTAGGTTACAGCAACAGTGTTAAAACAAGGTAGAAGGCTCGTCGGTAAGAAAAACCATTTGTCACGGCGACAATGTGTATCGAATGTCTTTCGGAATGACAAAGTTTGTTCTCCAAGAGGTCTCCCCGAAAGTTGTTTGTTAGAGCGATTGTGAATGAAACCAAAAGGGCATCTCGGTAAGAAGTTTCCTCATGTCTCAGTGAAAGAATGATATACTAAGGAAGACCATCAGTGTAGCCTGTTGTATTCTACATGTGTTCTTCCTGACTCTGGTGAATCTTGGCGAAAGCAACAACCATAAGGTTGTTTGGCAATGTTAGAGTTGCCTACGGCATAACATGTCATCGATTGTATTAAAAAGATTAGGGCAAAAATTTTGAGTTTATTCTCTTAAGCTGGGTATCAAACCCTAGCCTGGCCGCCATCATGAATGTTTACGTTTCTATTGTTGCTGACTATAACGGTTTCTACAGAGGTCTATGGAAGGTTTGTTTGGTGTGCCTCTCTGGTTGGATGCTCGACAGTGGTTAATGGAGCCATGGGAGTTACAGCTTTTTTTGAAGAAACAATCTCACAAGTTTTAGAAGCTAGATGAAATGGCTCTTGTTTTGGTTGGTTGTTCTGCTATTACTTCTTATGACTATTACTTTTCTGGCATTTATTTAAAGAAGTAGAAAACTTAGTTTTATGTTCGGTTGTTGTTGTAATTCAAAAGAATATCATTCTTTGACTATATGAAAATGTATGATGAAACTCTGCAATAAAAATTTAAATAAAAATGTAGAGATTGTAAATTTCTTTTCTACGTAGTATTTTAGGGATTCAATTATTGAATCTTTAAGGTATTATGTAGACGAGAAAAACAAAGAGATATGTGCTTAACTAAAAACAGAGAAATCCTCTGAATCATCACTATTGTTCAAAAAGTAAACTGAGGGGTTGGAACTCCTTGAGATAGATATCTCTAAACGAGGGGTTGGTGCTCCTTGAGTGGGTGCTCAAAATAGCCTATAAGGCATTGTGAACAGTTGATTAAAAGATTAAGCCTGGAAGGAATTTAGGGAGTGGTTTTTATACCCCAAGAGGGTTTTCCACTCGGAAAAATATTGTGCCTCTTTGTTCTTCTATGTTCTTTCCGGTTTACTTTTCTATTGTTGTTTCTGTTCACAGTTGAGTCATTACTTTTCTCAATTCTGTTTATGAATGATTACATTCAACTCATGAATGCTTTAATCAGAATGAAATTGAGATCAAATCTGAGCTGTGTGTATAAATATTTTAAAAATTAGTCAAATAGTTAAGACACTGATTCACCCCCCCTCTCAATGTCATTTTAACTCCAACAATTGGTATCAGAGCACAAGGTCCTCTAATTGGTTTAATTACCTTGGATTGATCTTGGTCTTGGAGTTTGTTTTTAATGGCACATTCTCAAGAAGGTGCCTCTGTAACTAGAGCTCCATTATTTGATGGAACAAATTATGTGTTCTAGAGAATAAGAATGGATGCTTTTCTTGTTTCTTTTGATGTTGATGTTTGGAGCATTGTTTTAGAAGATTACAATGTACCTGCCACTATTCCCATTGATGCTGCTGAGAAAAAGAAGTATGAAACAAATGCTAGAGCTAAGCATTCCATCTTGTGTGGATTAACTAAAGACGTGTTCATTAAAGTCATGCATTGCAAATCTGCTCATGGAATCTGGGAAAAACTTGAAACTATATATCAAGGGAATGAGAAAGTCAAATTGTCAAAAATCATTACTCTCAAACATCAATTTGAAGAGTTGAAAATGAAGGATGATGAAAAAGTGGCTGAATATTTCCTAAGAGTTGATGAAGTTGTCAATGCAATGAAAGGTCTAGGTCAAACTGTTAATGAATTTGATGTTGTCACAAAGGTTGTTAGAACCTTACCACCTAAATTTGAATCTAAGGTTTCAGCCCTAGAAGAAAAGAAACACTTTGATCAACTTACCTTAGACAGCCTGCAAGGAATACTTACTGCCTATGAAATGAGAACTAGCAAATTCAATTCAACAGGAAAAGAAACTGCTTTTAACACTAAAAAGAAAGAAAAAGTTGAAGTCAATGAATCAGAGTTGTCTGATTCTAAAGAATCCCATTTTGTTAGAAGATTTAAAAAGGGATCAGGAAAATACAAGGGAAAACTTCCCTTTAAATGTTTTAACTGTGGCAAAATAGGTCACTTTGCTACAAAGTGCCCCTATGATGATCAAATCTATGACAATGATACAACTGAAATACAGCCTAAGAAGAAGGCTTTCAAACCTAAATGAAACTTCAATTTTAAAAAGAAGAAAAGTTTGTTTAGTAAGGATGAATCTGATATTGAGTCTGAAGACTCATCGGCTGATGAAGTTGAAACTTTATTCATGGCTGAATTTGCTCAGCAAAATGATTCTAACACCATTGACACTGAAGAAGGTGAAGTAGATCTTGAAAATGAGCTGAAATGTGCTCTTCAAGAGGTCCGAAAACTTAAAAAACAAGTTCTTACTCAAGAACATAAACCAGATCAAGAATTGATCTCTCTGAAAACTCAACTTGAAGAAGCTAAAAGAGTTGAAGTCTACCTTAGAGAGACTGCAAGCTGCAAAGATCATGAAATTCAAAAATTGGAACAAGAAGGAGTCCTTCTTAGGAAGGAAATTGAAAAATATGAAAGCACTCTAAAACTAAATGAGATGCTCAGCAAGCAAAAGGTGTATAAAGATAAATCTGGTGTTGGTTTTGAAAAGGGTGAATGCTCAACTGACAAAGCAAAACAAAACCCCTCTTCTGAAATCAAAAATTCAGGTTCAAATCTCTCAGTATCTGGTAAGGATCATGCTAAGTTTTTTAGAGGTAATAGACCTTCATACAATGTCAATTCTTTTTTCTATGGTTATTTCTTTTTCTGCAACAAATTTGGTCATAAGGTGAGCTCTTGTAGGCTTATGAATTCTAGAATACCCAAGTTTGGTCTTAGACAACACCATGGTTTTTTTAGACAAATCAGATGTTTTAAATGCAATACTCTAGGACATTCTGTCAAACAGTGCAGAACTGATCTACATTCTAAACAGCAGAAAACTAAAAAGATTTGGAAACCTAAGACTCTCAACAACATTGAACAACTGTGTTGGTTCAAACTGCTTTTCATTCAAAGAAAAAGGACTTATGGGTCCTAGACAGTGGATGTTCTAACCATATGACTGGCGACAAGGACAAGTTCATAAAACTTGAAGATTATATAGGTGGATATGTTATGTTTGGTGATAACTCTGGTATTCAAATTAAAGGTAGAGGTTCACTTCTTCTGAATGAAGACACTCCTATCTATAATGTGTATTATGTGGAAGGTCTCAAGCACAATCTTCTAAGTGTTAGTCAAATCTGTGATAGTGGTTATCATGTTCTTTTTAATTCGTAGGGATGTGAGATTAAGAACAAGCTTGGAAAGGTTGTTGCAGCTGGAAGGAGGACAAAAGGAAATGTGTACAATCTCCTTGACTCATCTTGCAATGACAATATTCAAGGTATGTGTCTAATGGGACAAACTGAAGAGAATTGGTTATGGCATAAAACATTAGGACACATAAACTTTGAAAATTTGGTTAGAATTAGTAAAAATTAGAATGTTAGAGGTCTACCAGTTCTTAGCAAGCCAGAAAACTCTGTGTGCAAAGAATGCTTAAGTGGTAAACAAACTAAAATCAGCTTCAAGTCAAAAGAACATTCTTCTTCAAAACCTTTACAACTTGTGCATACTGATTTATGTCGACCAACCAGAACAAGGTCTATTAATGGTGAAAGGTACTTTATGTTGTTTGTGGATGATTATACTAGAATGATATGGGTCACATTTATTAAGCACAAATCAGAAGCCTTTGAAAGGTTCAAAATCTTTAGAAAAATGGTTGAAAAGGAATCTGATCTGAAACTTAAATGCCTTTGATCAGACAAAGGAGGTGAGTTCACCTCTCAAGAGTTTATTGATTACTATGAACAACATGGTATTAAAAGACAGTATGCTGCAACTAAAACAACTCAACAAAACGGGGTAGTTGAACGCAAGAATAGAACTGTTAAAGAAATGGCTAGAACCATGCTAGATGAAGCTAAGTTGTCTGATATGTATTGGAAAGAAGTTGTTCATACAGCTATATACATTTTGAATAGAGTGCAGCTTAGGGTGAAATCTAAACACACCCCTTATGAACTATGGTATGGAAAAACTGCCTCTGTCAAATACTTTAAAATTTTTGGAAGTAAGTGTTTTATCAAGAAAGATGATGATAACCTTGGGATCTTTCAATCAAAGAGTGATGAGGGTATCTTTTTGGGATACTCAACTCACAGCAAAGCTTATAAATTCCTTAACAAAAGGCTTAATAAGATTGTTGAAGTTGTTAATGTCAAATTTGATGAAAGACCACATTTGATTGTTGAATCTTTGTAGGATAATGAGGAAGAAGAACTTGAATTTGAAATAATTTCAGAAGGAGTTGAAACAGCAAAGTATGTTGCTAAATCAGCAAGCCCTAAAACTAAAAAAGCAAGTCCTGAAAAGGTTGCATCAAAAGCTCCTTCGAAAACTCTAGTCATTTATCACCCCAAAGATCAGATTATTGGGGATAAATATGCAGGAGTTCAAACTAGAAGAAACGTTGTTGAATCTGATGAAAAGGCACAAGTTGCTTTTTGTTTAGTTACTCAGTTTGAGCCTAAAAACTTGAATGAAGCTCTCACAGACTCATGTTGGCTTAATGCTATGCAGGAAGAAATTGATCAGATTGAGAAAAATCAAACTTGGGAGTTAGTCCCAAGACCAGATGACGAGAATGTCATTGGAGGCAAATGGATATATAGAAACAAGGTGAATGAAAATGGTAATGTTATTCGCAACAAATCAAGATTTGTTTGCAAAGCCTATGCTCAACAAGAAGGTATTGATTTCGGTGAAACCTTTGCACCCGTGGCTAGATTAGAATCCATCAAAATATTCTTGGCTTATTTTGTTTACAAAAACTTTACTGTTTATCAAATGGATGTCAAAACTGCCTTTTTGAATGGCTATTTAGATGAAGAGGTCTATGTTGAACAGCCTGAAGGATTTATATGCAAAGATAATCCTAACCATGTCTACAGGTTGAAAAAGGCTCTCTATGGCCTAAAACAAGCACCTAGAGCTTGGTACTCTAGGCTGGACAGTCATTTAATTTCTAATGGCTTTGTTAGAGGAGGTGTAGACAGTAATCTTTATGTTAAAACTGAAGGTTCAAATATTTTAGTTGTTGAAATTTACATTGATGATACTATCTTTGGCTGCAATAATGTCACTATGAGTAAAAAGTTCTCTTAGTTAATGGAATCTGAGTTTGAAATGTCAATGTTAGGAGAATTAAATTTCTTTTTGGGTCTTCAAATCTCTCAATGTGAGACTGGAATATTTCTATCTCAATCCAAATATGCTAGAGAGATGCTAACGAAATTTAAAATGGATGAATGTCATCCTGTTAGCACTCCAATGGCTACTAGATGCAAACTTACTAAAATTGATGATTCTCCTTATTCAAATCAAATGGAATATAGATCAATGATCGACAGTCTCTTATATTTAACTGCCTCTAGACCTGACATTATGCAAGCGGTTTGCACTGTTGCACGCTTTCAGGCATCACCTAAAGAATCTCATGTTACTGTTGTTAAATGGATCTTTAGATACATTCAGGGCACTCGTGATTATGGTCTTTGGTATCCTAGGAGAAATGATTTTTCTTTGATTGCTTATACTGATGCTGACTGGGCTGGTTGTTTGGATGATAGGAAAAGCACCAGTGGTGTTGCATTCTTTCTTGGTGATCGTTTAGTGGCATGGCACAGCAAGAAACAAGTATATGTATCTCTTTCTACTGTTGAAGTAGAATACATTGCTGCCCCTTCATGTTGTACACAAGTTCTTTGGATGAGTCAAACTCTATCTGATATGGGTATAAATGTTCCTAAACTTGTTTGTATTCTTTGTGATAACACTAGTGCAATAAATATATCAAAAAATCCTGTTATGCACTCTCGAACTAAACATATTGCTATTAAGTTTCATTTTCTGCGAGAAAAGGTTTTGGCTAATGAAGTCTACTTACAGTTTGTTGGATCTCAAGATCAGGTGGCTGACATTTTTACTAAGCCCTTAGAAAAAGAGTTATTTGAAAGGCTGAGACTTCGATTGGGAGTTATCTCTCAATCATTACTTTACTAAATCTCCAAGCTACTGCTTAGGGGGAGCAAGTTACATATTTTTTATTCACTTACAGCTCTCCTACAATCTTGGGTGTTGAACTACTATTTTTTTGCAGTTGTTTCTCATTATTTTTTGGTTGGCTTCTTAGTTGTGTTTCATGGCAATGCATGATCTTCTCTTCTACTCTTTGTCATTTAGGCAAAAAGGGGGAGAGTCATTTGTGTTTTGCCATCAAGGACAAAGGGGGAGTTTGTTGGATCTCAGTTGTGTTCATGGTTTGTCCTTGATGACAAAATATTTGGTCCTTATGTTTTACAATGGCACTTCTTTGATGTCTCTTGGCTATTACAAAAATTTATTTGTTATGCTTTAATTTCATAGTGATGAGAATTCTGGTTTAAGTTACGAATGTTATTTTTGTGACTGGCAAAGCTTGTAAGTTGGTTTCTTTGTCAAGATGGTTCTCTTTGCCTATCACATGCCTACACATATCGGCATGAGTTTGGCACGGTCTCCCCGATCCTCTTTGAAATGTCTAAGTTGACTATCGGCAAGACATTTATGATGTCTTAATGATTTAATTTTATTTTTTTCTTTCCGGCAGGTTTCGGTGTGACTTTGTTCATTGTCCCAATGATAGTAGTTATATCAGCATAAGTTAAATCTGTTGGTATGTGGTCTCAGCGATTTTGGTTTGTTACACTGACCGGCACAGGAAAGAATCATATCGGCATAAGTTATCCCATCGGTATGATGTCACAACGATATTGCAATGTTACACCGACTGATGGTGAATGGATGTGTATCGGCAAAATTCAGGGTTCTCGAGATAAGGTCTTAGTGATTCCCTTGTGTCTCCCTGACCCGCTTCTGAATGGAAGTCTATCGACAAAGGTAGTGGCTTCGTTGAAATGTCATAGCGATTTTGTTATGTCACACCAACCGGTGGTGGAAGGAAGTCTATCGGTAAGAGCTTAAGGTTTCGGCATGATGTCATAACGAAAGTGTTGTAATCGGCATATGGTCTCTCTGAGGACATATTGTCTTACTGACTGTATTCAAAAAAGTCTTATCGACAAAAGTTTATTTTCTTTGGTATAAAGTCATAACGAACCCTGTAGGTTTCGCCGATGGAAAATATTAAGGGCTCTCGATGAAACATATTTTGTTCAATATAATATCTCTCCGACTATGGAAAGTCATGGCGAAGGAGAATGAAAGGCTTTCAGCGAAAGGTTGGTAAAGTCTTAGTGACTTAGAGTGAATAAAGTCCTTCGGTGAAACTTAATGTATTCTATGAAATGTCTTCCCGACAACATTAGGTTATAGCGACAGTGTTAAAACAAGGTAGAAGGCTCGTCGGTAAGAAAAACCATTTGTCATGGCGACAATGTGTATCTAATGTCTTTCGGAATGACAAAGTTTGTTCTCTAAGAGGTCTCCCCGAAAGTTGTTTGTTACAACGATTGTGAATGAAACCAAAAGGGAATCTCAGTAAGAAGTTTCTTCATGTCTCAGCGAAAGAATGATATACTAAGGAAGACCATCGGTGTAGCCTGTTGTATTCTACATGTGTTCTTCCCGACTCTGGTGAATCTTGGTGAAAGCGACAACCATAAGGTTGTCTGGCAATGTTAGAGTTGCCTACGGCATAACATGTCATTGATTGTATTAAAAAGATTAGGGCAAACTTTTTGAGTTTATTCTCTTAAGCTGGGTATCGAATCCTAGCCTGGCCGCCATCATGAATGTTTACGTTTCTGTTGTTGCTGACTGTAACAGTTTCTACAGAGGTCTATGGAAGGTTTGTTTGGTGTGCCTCTCTAGTTGGATGCTCGACAGTGGTTGATGGAGCCATGGGAGTTACAGTTTTGTCTGAAGAAACAATCTCACAAGTTTCAGAAGCTGGATGAAACGGCTCTTGTTTTGGTTAGTTGTTCTGTTGTTACTTCTGATGACTGTTACTTTTCTGGCATTTATTTAAAGAAGCAAAAAACTTAGTTTTCTATTCAGCTATTGTAATTCAAAAGAATATCATTCTTTGACTGTATGAAAATGTATGATGAAACTCTGCAATAAAAATATGAATAAAAATGCAGAGATTGTAAATTTCTTTTCTACGTAGTATTTTAGGGATTCAATTATTTAATCTTTAAGGTAATATGTAGATGAGAAAAACAGAGAGATATGTGCTTAACTGAAAACAAAGAAATCCTCTGAATCATCACTATTGTTCAAAAAGTAAACTGAGGGGTTGGAACTCCTTGAGATAGATATCTCTAAATGAGGGATTGGTGCTCCTTGAGTGGGTGCTCAAAACAGCCTATAAGGCATTGTGAACAGTTGATTAAAAGATTAAGCCTGGAAGGCATTTAGGGAGTGGTTTTTATACCCCAGGAGGGTTTTCCACTCGAAAAAATATTGTGCCTCTTTGTTCTTCTGTGTTCTTTCTGGTTTACTTTGCTATTGTTGTTTTTGTTCACAATTGAGTCGTTACTTTTCTCAATTCTATTTATGAATGATTACATTCATTTTATGAATGATTTAGTCAGAATGAAATTGAGACCAAATATGAGCTGTGTGTATAAATATTTTAAAAATTAGTCAAATAGTTAAGACATTGATTCACCCCCCCTCTCAGTGTCATTTTAACTCCAACACCAAGGCTGATGTATCTATCATTGCAAGTGTAATTATACTACATATGGGATCTTCCTAACTATGACAAGGATTCAATATTTATTTTATGGAATTTCTACCTATGTATATGCTTATGGGTTGATTGTGAAGTTGTGAGTTGAATTGTAGAGACCATGTATTCTATATAAATGCTAAAATAAGATGATGGTTGTTTAATTGGCTTAGGATTTTTTCCCTACTATAAAATCTCTAAATTTTGATCAATTTAGTCTTTGGAATCAACTCCTACATATCATTATGTTTATCTTATAGCTTCATATGTTATAAAACTTTGTAAATGAATATAATGTAATCTTATAATTTTATAATGGTGTCTCCATGATTGGATGAATATTTTCAAGAGCTAGCATGCTATGTGTTCCTTTGAGGTTGCATTTGCTAACTTGGTAGCATGTTGTTTGGTTTCTCTATGTAGATATGTTTATAACGGTTCATAGTGTACTTGAGCACTCCCTTTCAATATGAGTTGTGGATTCACTTTGTTTGATTATGATTTTTTAAATGATGGTATTTACATAAAAATGTCTAGTTACTTAGAGGTATGTAAGTGTAACTATAGGGATCAACTTATTATTAAAAATTACAAGTGAAGTTCATATGGGAGGCTTACACTAGTGTGAGTGTTGAAGACATAGAAGGAACTTAGCTTCCTAATGGATCAATGCACTAATATGTAGTTTTCTTCCTTTCTATCATGTCAATATTAAAACATCAAGAACATATTTCTTAGTATTGGTAATTTAGTTATTTCATGCCTATATGTTTGATATAACTTTACAACCTTATTTATCCTCAAGGATCTCTCATTCGATCCATATCATTCGAGGATCAATCATATAGGATTCCTACTCATCTCTCTATGTTTTTCTTCAATAATACCATATATTTAGTGAGTGTATGTTTGATAGATATAAAAAGGGTTATAGCAGTAATAATATATGATGTATGAGCATATGAAAAGATATGGGAATTCAACCCAAGTGTTACAAATTTGTGTCATATCCTTAGTGCTCATGCATGCTTTTTTGTATCTACTTGTAGTACAAGGTCTAGTAGGTATACTCCTACATGAAATAAAGGCCTGGTACTCAAGGTATAACTATGTTCTCTTCAATTATTCTATGATGAGACCTGACTTGGATAAACTTCCTAGGCTTTGAAATTTTGGAAGAATAAGTGGGGTTTCATTACCCTAGGAATTGGCTCATTTCAATCCATTTATTGTTGATGTGTCTTGTCTCTTTTCCTTCTAACCATCTCCCCTAATTTATAAATCAAGTATCTAAACTATAGAAATGGAGCTACTAAATTTAGATATATTTTAGTAGATATTTCTCACCAATGATTAAGAGTGATAAGCCCTTTCCTACTCATACATAATTGGAGGGGATAATATATTTTAGTCCCCAAATCCTTAAGTCCCTATAGTATTTAATAGGGGTATTTAGGAAAAAATACTCCTAGATGGGATGCTTCATGTACCAAAATATCAAAATATTCTTGAGAGAAGGAAAATACCAATACAATTAACTATGATCCCTCGTAGGTATAGAGAAAAGCATGAGGATTATCCATAGCAAGAGGAAAGATATGCCACTAAAGTGCACAAGAATGTAAGAGCTCATAATGTGACCTTTTTAAACTACATCCATTGACATTTAAGGGTTATACAAAGGGTTAAAAGGTAGAAGAATGGCTACTTGATCTATTATAATGCTTTGGGATTTACTCTTAGGAAAAAATATTACAAGCATGTTTTTATTCTTTTTTTGCATGGTAAACTTCCACCTAGTGACACTAGGAGGAGAAGAAACACCACTTGGATCATAAGATGATCGTTTGGGATCTCTTCTTTGAGGTATTTATAGTGCAATATGTTGGAAGAATAAGGAGTTTGTCATTGATACATTTGTTGGCAACATGAGCATGTGGGATAAGTATAAGTTGCACAGTATGCAGTTCAATGTTGTCATTGATGTCAACATTGTATTCCGATATGAAGACCATTATGCAGATAAGTTTGTATAGATTGTGCATGTTTGAGGATGTTTATGAAGTACAATTTTGCAAGAATGTTTGATCTGGTAAAGGCAATTGATATGGAAATTTACTAAGTGTCAATATAGGTAATTCTTATGTATAGGACATCCAATTTCTGGGTCTACATTGGTTCATTGTATAAGATATTTCTCTGCACTTTTGATATAATTTTGTTGGATGATAGTGGAACCTAAATCTAGAATTTCATATTATTTTGGCTCCTGGAGTTGAAGTTAAAAGTGATAGAAATTTGATTTGGCAGGTACATGTGTTTTCCAATGCAGTATGCATGTTTTGGTGAATGCTTACTTCTTCACGGATTGGAATATTACTTTGTGGATTTTTAGATATGTGGATAGGTGTCAATAGAGTGTATTTTCCAAATGGAATAGATTTTGGAGGTCCATGTGTCTGAACGTGGCTGTACAATTGGCAAATTTTGTTATTAGTTCATTACCGGTGTCAACCTAATGAGTTTTGTGTATTACGTAGTTTTAATATGTATTGATCCATTATGTTGGAGCTATTTTGGGTCCATGTTGGCCTATTTTGAATTGTTATTATTTTTTAATCTTAGCATGAAGCATGCATGAATGAATATTGAGCCGACAAGTTATATTTTGTATAATACATATAATTAGGCTAACCTAATTGATGTTGTAGGTGTTTATGAATGAAGTGGATATATATGTAAGATCCTTTTTGGTGTTTTGAATGTTGCAAGTTGTGATAAGATTTTGTGGATGCAATTTGTGTGAGAGTAAAGCGAATGTAGAGCAAAGCAAAGAGTTAATTTAGATCAATATAAAGTGTGTAAAGTTTGTATTATGAGCTTCAAAGGAACTGTAATTCATGCATATATTAGATGTAATTGTAATAGTTCAAATCTTGGTTGTGTGCCAAAATATCTTCTATCTTTTCTTCTTTCATTGGGAAGTGATTCCACCTGTAGTGAGCACTTTTGTAATATATCACAATCGGTTATAATATATTGTGAGCTAATCCTCACCGCGGTTTTTCCCATTTTGGGTTTTCCACATAAAAATTTAGTGTTCATGTGTTATGTGATGTTGTCGGTTGTTTTCATTGTTTCATTCATTACTGTAAATTAAATATGATATGAGGATTGAATGTTTAGATGATTAAGTGGTTCAAAATAATATTGATTCACCCCCCTTCTCAGTATTTTGGGTGTTCAACAATTGGTATCAAAGCTTGGTTCCTTGGAAGGAGCTTAATCGCTTGGGGAAGATATTGGAGGTTGAACACATGGTTGTTAGAAGATTTCATACTCCTTTGGAAGATATACGTGTTGGATTTACAGAAGAAGAGTGCATGGTTGACATGAATGGAGAACTCAAAATAGCTCTTGAAGATTGGAAAAAATTCAAAGTGAGAACAAGGATTTGAAATAAAATGTCAAAGAAGCGAATGAATGTATCAGAAAATTAAGATAAAATCAAGAATTTCAGGGAAAGACATGAGGAATTTAATGAGCAATTGAAGTAGGAAAATGAAATAGTTACCAGTCTAAAAGTGCAAGTTGAAGAAGGAAAAACAGTTGTAGAATTTTTTAATGCCAAAGTGAAAAGAAAAATTGAATAATGTACAAATCTTGAAGAAGAGATTGTGACCTTGAGAACAGATCTTGAAAACACAAGGATTCATGAAGACAAATTCAAGATGAGTTCTATAAAGCTTGATGAAATGATTAAAAATCATAAAGGATCTAAATCCAAAGGTGGATTAGGGTTTGAGATAGGAGAAAGCTCAAAGACGGATCAAACTCCAAATTAGGCGAAAAAGAAGAGTGAAGATAAGAAGGGAAATAGCAAGCACATCCAAAATCAAAAGAATCAAGTCAAAAGACCACCTATTAGACAACCAAATGCACAAAGGTACCCATATTTTAATGTTTTTTGTTAGTCTTGCAATAAATTTGGACATAAGGATATGGAATGTAGAAGCAGAATGAATCAAAATGTTCCATCCTTTCCAGTCAGTGTTTTACATGCAAAAGATTTGGTCATAAGGCTAGTGAGTGTAGAAATCAAATGATGAGTAGCTATAGTAATGGTAGAATGGTTCAATATTTCAATGGCTATTGTTATACATGGATTTGGGCATAAAGCTAATCAATTTAGAACTAGAATGAATGGAGGTAAACCTATTCAAAAGAATGTCATATATTACAATTGTAGTAGACCTGGAAATGTCTCTAACTTTTGAAGAAGCAAAAATGTGAAGAAGAAAAATCTGGTAAAGAAGAATGATCCATTGAAAAAGGATGATCTAGTAGAGATGAAGAAAGAAATAAACAAGATTTTTAAAAATAAGGAAGAGATAGATAATAAGCCTAAGTACGTACCAACATTTGGTGCAGATGTTTCCTCTAAAAACTAAGAAGAGAGCTTTGGCTTAGGGGGAGCATTAAAAGAAGATTTTTTATCCCCTACAAAAGAAATGGTGTTGATGTTTCAGCATGTGGATATGAGGTTTCAATCATTGTGCTTGATCTATTGGAGAATATCTCGGTATAAAATATCATGATATGAAATTTTGCGGAGCATTTGAAGTTGACTATGCAAATAGTTAGGGTTTTTACCAACTTTTCAGTTTGATTATTCAATGCAAAATCAGGTTAAGTGGAAAAGGTTTATAAGTGATCTCACTTAAGAAAAAATCATTTTCAAACAAGTACTCAAAAGAAGAAAAGAAGACAAAGAGAAAAATAGTGTGTTTGAAGTGATTGAGATCTGGTGCAAGAAAAACTCTACCTAAAAAGCGAAATAAAAGGTATTTACAGGCTCTACTTGTCCTAGTTTTTCAGAAAGCATCTTGAAAATAATTGAAATGGCTACTCCAAGGGTTGTTGAATTCTTTGAATGACCTCAATTAAAGTTTAAGAAACATCTAGACAAATCCACAGAAGTCGACCCAAATGGAGCATTTCTTAGGGTACCCTATGGTATTTTGCAAATTGAAGATATAAGAACCTATAATCACAAGAAATTGGAAGAATATGATCACTCGAAGCTTGGTGATCTATGGGAAAAAGAGCTCATCGGTGATGACTTTGCATTGAAACCTGAATATCAAAATTTGGTTACAAAGAAGCTCAATGTTTGGCAAGGGTTTCCCAAGTTTTTCCATGATGATGCTTGGGTTAGAATTGCACTAAGTTGTATTCATGACAAATTTGTATGGATAGATATGTTTGGCATGATTAACAAGGAAGTAATTAGGGTTGTGATGGGTTTGTGTTCAATCAAACCAATTTAGATGCTTAAAATAGTGAAGAACGAAGTGGTAATGGAGCTTACCAGAGTGAAGTATGACAAGAGATCCTTGACCATCGAGGACATTAGAAACCCTATCATGAAGTATGTTGTAATGACGATTGGGTATAAAATCTAATTTTATAATAGAGAAAACTTTGTTTCGACCACCGCCATCAAGACAACTTATGAGATGGTTGAGAAAGGAGTGGATTATGACTTATGTGAGCTATTGAGACAATAGCTAATGGAAAATTTGCAAAATATAAAAGAGTCTAGATATCCATTTAAATATGGAACATTGATCATATGTTTGTTGTTTTACTTTTTGAGAGAACTACCTGAAATAAAGAGTGTTGTGTGGCTATAAGCAAGACCTATAGCACACCAGATTAGAGACTTTTTGAGAAGTCTCAGAGATGCTAAGGCATAGGATGAGGCTCTTGTGGCATTTTTCATAATTTTTTAGAAGAAAATGTAGGAAAGGGAGAGGATTCCCTGGAAGATAGTGAAGTACAAGAATGAAATCACATTATTGGTGATAAAGGATGGGTGCATTATACAAGATATTGAGCCTAGAATAGTATGGATCATAGAAATGGGATATGAAATCACTGAAGAAGATATTATGGGAACTGTGGACTACATGTTGAGGAAACCAAAGGACACCTCTGAGGAGAGATATGGAAAATATGAGGAGAAATATATGCAAGTGCACATGGATCAAAGATAGTCACAAATAAAGAAGACCATTGAAAAGATGACTACACAATTTGTGAAGGATATGGGCCTCACTAAAGAACAGGTTGAAAAGGAAAAGGCTATGTCAGATTCTTTGGGAGGATCATCCAGTAGAAGAAGTTCTGGTAGGACTATTCCTAATCCTCTAGTTACCCCCAAGTCCTTCGGGACTATGCCTGCCTCATAAGAAAAGAGAAAAGAACCTGTAAGTTCTCCAATGAAGGAGAATACCTCTCTGATCAAACAACAAAAGAGGCCTAAAAAGGAAAAGGTTGCTCCAGTAGCACAATAAATTTCCCAGTGAGAAGGAGAGTGAAGAAAAAGGCCAATAGGGATCAATACTTAGGAGTACATGTTGAGGACGAAGAAGAAGAAGAAGAAGGACCAAAATTGGTCCAAAAGAGGAAAGTTGAAGCTTTGCAAGGTGAAGCAAATACAAAGAAATAAAAGGTTGGTATTGTGGATATAGATGAAGAGGAAGAAGTTGAAAAATAAAAACAATCCTTTGTGATCCACATGAGAGAGAAGAAAGAAAGATCTAGCAAGAAGAAGACACTAGAAGAAAATAAAAAGCAAAAGAAGAAGACTCCGGTAAGGACTCATAGTCCCATGAAGTTAGACGCTCTATTTAATGGGATCGTGCAAAATGAAATTTTAGAATCTAAGGCTAATGAGGTGGACAAGGCCACCATTATAGAATCTATTGTAAAATACATTTTTTTTTTGAAGTAGATATGAGAAATATTGAAAAAAAAATCCTATAGAACTATGGAATGTATTGATTGAGAGAAGACAAGAAGCTCTAGAGGAAGAAGCTAAATTGAAGACTTATGCATTGGAAAATATTTGTGCACCTCTCTCCGAGGAGAATAAATCCACATTGGCTAGATTTTATAGTAAGGAATTTTGCACGAAGAAAAGGGTAACTAGCCTTATGAGCAAATATTAGAATGATCTCAAGAGGCTTTTAAAAGAGTCTATGCAGAAGGTTGCAAAATTATCTTAGAGATTGGGAATGACTCTGGAAAGCTCGAAAAAAATGCATGTTGAGATGATAGATCTAGATGTGAATACTGAAGAAGAAGCACAGAATGATGATGCTCAACATGAGCATGAAACCATAGAAGGGAATGTGCAAGATAATGTTCTTCTGAAAGTGGAAGAAATTGTAGAAGAAAATGTTGAAGTTGAGAAGAATGTTGAAGAAGGAGATGGTACTAAAGAAGGCATTGCAAAGGAGGATACTTCCATAGATCATCAAACACCTCCTATGGTAGTTGAAACAAATGTTGATAACACTCAAGGAAAACCAAAGACTATCACTCCTCCAGATAACAAAGAACAAGCTACTAATGAAGGTGATGTAGAAAATAGTAATGAACAGAAGGATGAGGATGCATCTAGAAATGAAGAAAAGAAGGAAATGGAGACACTAGTTGAAACTATGACAAGGAAAATAAGTTGAAGGGAAGGGCTATAGAGGAGGATGTAAATGCTACTAGTGAATCTTATGGTTCCTCTAGAGATTCCTTAAAGAATCTGTTGAGCATGTAGTTACAATTACATCCTGTAGTGTATGCCAAGTTGTTTCAACTTCCAATGCAGCAAGGATATGTGGACATGAGCAAGATTTCTCCTATTCACAAGCTTTAGTTGGGAGATTTTTTCCATGCATCTTCCCAGAAAGAGATAATCGAGACACATTAAAAGAGTGGAGAAATGATAGATGATGTAGTGAAGGCTCTGTAGGAAGCCATACCCAGTGCAAGCGTTGACAATTCTCTATCTGGTATGGAAAATTAAAAAAAATGCTTGATTCTTTTAAGGATTATGCTACTAGATTAAAGGGGAAGTTAGAGAAATGAGTAGAGAAAAATATAAATGATAGGAAATTGATGGATGTCACGGACAAGTGTTCCAATGCACACAATAAATTTCAAGAAAACCTTAAGGGTGTGCAAGCATGCGTAACGGAAGCAAAATATTTATTTCAATTTTGTATGAAGTAGTTAAGATCCATAAAGAGCATAAAGGATGAGATGGACACTATTGAGTCACAAATTGACAAAACTTCCAGTGCACAAGATCTAGATGGAAGCACACAATCAGCAATTGAAGATCTACATGAGCAGTTCTTCCAACTACAAGCTCAAAGAGAAAAGATCATAATGCAGTTTGGTAATCTTAGGGATCTAGTGAACTCTAAGTTCATATCTATTTACATTGCCTTGTTGAGTGCTGAAAGAGCTTCAAAGCTAAATTTTGTACCCAGCACTCCAGATGATGGTGAGGAACTCTTGATGGAGTTGGAAACCCAGAGCAGAATTCTTGGCATAGACAAGAGGATTTGAGAGGAAGGGAAACAAGAATGGAAAGCTCGCCATAAGAAGATGCAAGGTTCAACTTCTTCCTCCAGTTGATGGTATTTTTCTTTCCTTTTATGCATTTAATTTATTGTTTCAGAATTTTGTGTACATATGCGGATGGTATAAAGTTTTTCTTTTTTAATACAATATTTTTATCCGGTTTTGATAAATAGCATCCTTAGGGGGATTCAGTTAAGTCCTCGGCTTGTATATATGTATATATCAGTCATGCAAAGTTCCGGTGTATGAGAAGTACATATGTATGTGCCCTTTCCCTTAATGTCAAAGGGGGAGAATATTTTTGGAGATAGTTGAGGCATGTTGCCATAAATGACAAAGGGTGAGATTTTTGGAAGAATAAGGAGTTTTTCATTGATGCATTTGTTGGCAACGTGAGCATGTGGGATAAGTATAAGTTGCACAGTATGTAGTTCATTGTTGTCGTTGATGTCAAAATTGTATTCTAATATGAAGACCATTGTGTAGATTAGTTTGCATAGCCTGAGCATATTTGAGGATGTTTATGAAGTACAATTTTTCAAGAAGGTTTGATCCAATGAGGGCAATTGATATGGAAATTGACTAAGTGTCAATACAAGTAATTCTTGTGTACAGGACATCCAATTTTTGGGTCTGCATTGGTCTATTGTATAATATCTTGTTATGTGCTTTTGATATAATTTTATTGCATGATAGAAGAACCTAAATATAGAATTTCATATTGTGTTGGCTCCTGGATTTGAAGTTATAAGTGACAGAAGTTTGATCTAGTAGGTACAGGTGTTTTCCAATGCAGTATGCACGTTTTGGTGAATCTGCACTTCTTTATGGATTGGAAACTGGCTTTGCAGATTTGTGGAGATGTGGATAGGTTCCAATAGAGTGTGTATTCAAAATGGTATATATTTTGGAGGTTAGTGTATCTAAATGTGGTTGTACAGTTGGAAAAAAAAAATTAGGTCATTACCAATGTCAACCTAAAGAGTTTTGTGTATTGCAGAGTTTGAATATGTATTGATCCATTATGTTGGAAATATTTTAGGTCCATGCTGACCTATTTTGAATTGTTATGAGTTTTGAATCTTGGCGTGAAGCATGCATGAATGAATATTGAGTTGACAAGTTATATTTTGTATAATACATCTAATTAGGTCGACCTAATTGATGTTGTAGGTGTTTATGAATGAAGTGGATATATGTGTAAGATATTTTTTAATGTTTTGCATGTTGTAAGATGTGATAAGAGTTTGTGGATGTGATTTGTGCAAGAGTAAAGTGAATGTAGAGCAAAGAAGAGAGTTAATTCAGATCAATTTGAAGTGTATAAAGTCTATAATATGAGCTTCAAAGGAACTGTAATTCATGCATATGTTAGATGCAATTGTAATAGTTTAAATCTTGGTTGTGTGCCAAAATATCTTCTATCTTTTCTTCTTTTAGTGGGAAATGAGTCCACTTGTATAGTGATTCCACCTACAATGAACACTTTTGTAATATACTATAATCGGTTATAATATATTGTGAGCTAATCCTCACTGCGGTTTTTCCCATTTTGGGTTTTTCACATGAAAATCTAGTGTTCATGTGTTATGTGATGTTGTTGGTTGTTTTCATTATTTCATTCATTACTACAAATTAAATATTCTATGAGGATTGAATTTTTAGATGCTTAGGTGGTTTAAAATAATACTAATTCACCCCCCTTTCAATATTTTGGGTGTTCAACACAATACATATCTAAGCATTTGGTTTCATATTGATGAGTTCCATGACTTTCAACAAGGTAGGATGATGGTTGCTTAATGTGACAACTAATTTTTGAGTACTTCAATATGTTGATTATATCCATGATAAGAAAATTATGATCATAAGATATAGATGGTCCAGGAATCTGCCTTTCAAAACCTTGGTCTTTTGTCACCTGTTGAGGAGGAGAAGCATCACTCAAGTGCTTTTTCGCCAACCACAGGCTCATATGTGGTCCCCCACACATCTATCAATGATAGATGGCCCTACCCTTCAATGAAGGTATTGGTTGGGTAACCTCGTACGACATACCACTCTGAGTTTAGTTTTGTGCCCTACATGACTAGGATTTATAACCTACGCTAAGTAGCCCTCATGCATTTAAATGGACATGGTGAACTAACATGGAGCACCAGTAAATCACACTACTTTGGCCAAAGTGTTCTCATTCAATATAATCGAGCGATGGTCTACGATTCACTTACACTATAGTAAGCTCATTTTGACTTAAGGCCATTATATTTATGCTTAGACAATCCCTCTCCATGGGAAAGCTACTCTCCATGATAACTTATCTCTTCAACACAACCTAAGGAAACACAACTCATAAATCAAAGTATTAGTTCCTTCCCTTCACTGGATATCAATCCCAAGAGCAACTTGCTAGTTCCCTCCCTTCACTAGATAACAATCCCAGGGGTAACCTACTAACCAACTAGCATAATTAGATATCTAGCTATGATTGTTCCTTAACTGGCTATGTTTGATCATATCTAGTATAATAACAATACTTTTGAAAAAAAATCTCTCTTACCCATGTCTAATCATATCTAGTATAATAATAATACCTATGACAAACATCCCTCCTATCATGGAGTAAATACAAACACAATGCATGGCCTTAATCGAAGAATTCTCATAATAATAGATGATTCCATTCGAGAATATCACCTCTTTGATTTAAAAGGGTTTAAGCTATGAATAAGCCTTATGCTTCCCATGTTTAATCATATCTAGTATGAAATAATTATGATAAACATAATCCTCCTATTATGGAGTAATTACAAACATTTCACAAACAATATATGTAGGTTCTACTTTCTTTCAAAGTAAACAATGCTTTTCTCTAAATGCATGTAGCCATAATAGACTTAAAACAAATAAAAAGAAAATCACTAATCACTAATATAAACAAAGGAAGAATATCCTCATGCCTGTGATAAGCTTTCCAATTAATTGGATGCAATCACAGTACTTCCAAATCAAGAACTAGCCTAGTATCAATCCTTCAGCAAGACTCAATAACCACTATCTCATAAGTTAGCAAATACTTCTCTCAACAATAATAATAAACTCTCTCTAATACTCAAGGCTCTCACTCATTGTACTTGGAAGAATATCGCAAACAGAAATGTAAATAAAATGCAAAGACTTGCTCAAGGAATAATGCATAGAAGAATGTGTCCAAAAAAATGAACTTACTCCTCTATTTATACAAAAATCTAGTAACTAATCTGCCTACAGTTTAGGCATGGTTTTCATAGCAACAAGCATGCACAACAACACATCTATCTCAACTCAAAAGTTGGAAAACATGTAAGCACATACTCAACTTAAACAACTACATGTCGACTTAGTTAAATGACAACAATCAGAGACCAATTCAAATCCCACATGATAGAATTTGGTTTGCATTTCAAAATGGATATCTACATGAATAAGGATTCAAAGGTGGTGCCAAAGCTTCATAATCACATACAGAATTGGAACAATTTTCTTTACATCTAAAGCAGTCAACATCATATTTTCAACACCAAACCTCTATCAACTAAGTCATAGTATGAGTCGATCCATATATTAAATCGATTGACAAAGTCATTGACAGATTTACACACTTTAACAAATGTTTGTCGATACATAAAAATAAAGTATAAAGACTTTACAAAGTCCACGGCTTCCACAAAAGAGGCGTCGACTTATTCTATTATCACTTCATAGACTTAATGACTTCTCAATGTTTTGTAGGTTACACCTCTTCATACGCGGTAGCGTGAGTAATATTCGACTTCTTAACATAGACATAAGCGTTCAAAATACAAACTCAAATACTAGATTGACCACTATTAATTTAGCTTCAGCTGCATACTAAACCATCTTATCTACACGTTGGTCAAAGGCTCAATGAATGGGTTTATTTTGCTAGTTTGGACTTGGTCATAGTGCTACAAACATATCATGCAAAGTGACGTAATATAGTGAGCATTGTATTTTAAATACTTAAGACTTTAACTTAAGCGCCTTACACATACGCCCTATGCAACATCTAAATATGCCTTCATACAGTTCCTTTCCCTATGTGGGTTGAGGCATTTTCCTATATGCTTGCTTTTATAAAGCCATACCTTCCTTTATGGTTGTGCCTCTATATATAATGCATCCACTATATATATATATATGATAGCATATATATATTTAATACAGTGTTACCCTTAAATTATATATATATACACACATTAAACATTCTTTAACAAGAAACTCATATAGCATTATATATAGGTAAATATCATATATATTCATTAGCAAACAAGTTTATAAACTATTTGATATACGAAAGCATATATCTACTTTATCATTTTATGTCAAGTCATTCACCTGTAAACACATATACATATTTATGTATGATTGAACAATGATGATATATATCTAAACATGTATTCTCAAAGTCAATCAAGTAAGAATACATTTAGCATATAGATGAATACTAACAAGTCAATAGTCTCATAATAATATTATATATATTATATATATATATATATGCATACACGCCCCTCTATTGAGAATTTATGCTTATGTGTGTATTTATATATATACAAACATATATTTATATTATCCATCATCACGACAGTCAAATGATCCATTCAATATCTAAATGATCATGACCTATGTGACTATAACATCAAATCAATCATTTATATACATATATGTGTATCTATACATATGTCATTGTACTCGTATGGACCTCCCATTGTATCCATCGTACACGTATGCCAACATATGCATATATCCAAACACTCATTCAACCACTCAAACAAACACACTAGGATAAGGAAGGACTCACAAGGTCAAACATATACCATCACCCAATAATGCACTCAATAGTAAACAATACCCTTACTAATGTAGAAACATTACACTAAGGATGATTCACCTACTTCCCACATAATAACCCGACTCAATTATTCTACTATGGTGTGTGTAATCTCAAATAGGTTACGATACTGGTTACCTGACCAAGACCTTCTCTTGAGTGATACTTCCCCTCCGCCTGGAGGAATGAACATATACCTACATCCACATTGTCAAAATATGTCCAAGGTAGTTAGCTATTCAACAAAATATGCAATACATCTCCACAGTTAGAATATTAATTCAATAACCATCCATTTCACACACATGTATTCATTACTTAACAAATAATTAAATGAGATAACATTCATTCATAATGCATTGATAACAAGGTGCAAGTACAATATATTCGTCCACAAAATTCACATTACATTCACATTTTACCCTACATAGTAATAGTAAATAGTAATTACATATTTGGGGTGTAACATGAGACCTAAATTTCCATTTTGATCTAGTTATGTGAATGAAGCTTACTTAAGAGAACCTTGTAGGATTACCACTCATTATCTTAGTAAGATTAAGTTATAATTTGAGGAGCTACTAAAGAATGGGAACATTCATCTTAGTATCCCCTTGGGCTACACCAATAATATTTGTGAGAATGATGGATCTCTTTATTTGTACATTGAGTATGAACAACTAAATAAGGTTAAAAACTTGTTTGATTATGTGGGGAGTTGAATTATTGTAAAAAAAAATATCTAAATTTAGAATATCCTCAGTGAGGGATAGTAGATGTTGTTGGAGTAACTAAGATAGAAATGTAAATTGAATGATATCTTCCACAAGTGAACAATGAGCACAAAATTATGTCTATCAAATAAAAATGAGATTATTTGTAAAATATACAATGAGGGCCTTTCATATAAAGGCAACAAAGAGGAAGTAGGAAGGTAGGATTGGACATATGACTACCCTTCCAAATGTGCAACATATGTCAACTCACATGAGAAAAGTGTGAGCACATATGTGAATTCCACATGAGGTGAGACAAATTGATAGATAATCTCTAAGCAAACTTAAGAAAAGTGTGAATGGGTCAACCTAGAAAGGGTGATAAGCTAGCCAATTTGACAATAACTCTATTTAAACTAACACCCCCTTAAGTAAAAATTAGGAATAATAAATAAAGTGATGGTGTATCTTAGCTACTAAGTAATATTAGGAACCTATGTACATAAAATAAGTTCTCATAAATAGAGTAAAGTAGTTAATCCCATAGGATATAAGCCCCTCTTTAAAAGATAAACGATACAAGGAGAATTTACAAGTGAAGAAGATAGAAATTAGAAGAACTCATCATGACCACCCAATGACTACTTCTATCACATAAGTACAAGAAATATTCCCTTCATAGTAGAGATAAAGAGAGACTTTGAATCCCCCATAAGATGATAAATATGTAGTGATAAGTGATGCTTGAATAAGAATACAAAATATAATCTCTAAATGTAAAAAAAAAAATCTCCCCTATAGACAAAAGTGAACTAAATATTGGTTCATAAAATATTTCTATGTGAGAAGAATATAAGTCTTTGAATGATTCACAAAATCCAAAGATAATAATGAAATCTCTGAAAGTTACTCAAATGATCCCTGTAAAGGTTGATGTAGAACAAGATCTAAAGATATAGATTTGTGGTGACAATAAAATTTACATGTTTGTTGTCAAAAGCGTCTACCAAATCTATAAAATTAAATTCACTAAATATCTTATATTCCTATCCAATAATCATCCCAATCAATTGCATCAAAAACACAAATATGAAAATCCTATTGCCCTAAACCATAAGAAACCAAAAATGTAGGAACACTCAATTATGAAGAACCATGAGATGGAGGAGATATGATATCACTCTAAGATGTAGGATTCCACAAGGATGATAGAACTATGAGGATTAAATAACCAAATTTTATCTCCTTGTGCATGCTAATAGCATCAATGTCATCTATACTCAAACCATCATCAAATTTAGAAAAACCAAAGGAATAAAAAGAATATATGTAATCGTGATCAACATGTCTTGTAGCAATTATGTGTGTACTCTACAAATCCTTTATGGTCACTAAATTTGGTGTGAACTCAAATTTTTTCCTCATGCCACTATGTGTGATCTAATAAATGGAAAGGATATTATTAGATAAGGAAGGAACATAAAGTAAATCATCAAACGTGTCTTCACCGATATCAATAGATACTTTTTATAAGCTAACATATAGGTGTTATTTTCCATAAAAATGGTGTTAATGAATAATTCTCAAATGTATAAAATAATTCTTTGGATGCAACCATGTGATGAAATCCTCCAAAACCAAGAAGCCATTTTTGTGTATGGTTTTCCTTCCCCAATCCTCATTCTGAATAAATCAAATTCAATTCCCTATACCAAGCATAGGTGATTTTCCTCCACCCCATCCTCATCATAAAAAAATTTAGACAAAGATAAGAAAAAGGGTTTGGCACTCTTGATCAAAACAGTGGAAAGGAGATATGATAGTCAATAATTTCAAAACCAAGTTATCAAGATGACTATGAAATATATTTCATAGACATTATGACAACATATACCTATTGCACATTCATTGGAAAATACGTCAGTTAAAAATGGTTTTAATGATAATGATGATGGCTATATTTTCTCACATGAGGAAACTAAATGAGTAATACAAAAGATAGCAACACCAAATTTTGTTAGTTTCTAGTCTATGAAGAGAAAATAAGCATATTTTTTTGTCATGTTCAAACCATCCAAGTTTGAACAATATAAAATACAAGATGTGGTTAGAGAGTTATAAAGGTTTCATCTCAATACAATTTTTTCAAGACGGTTGTCAAGCTTCTCAAAGGGTAGTGGGTAGGAAAGAATATGACATAACAATGATTGTTTATGAAGATTATTTATGAAACCCTATAAAAGGTTTGTTGTAACAGGTAATGAGTGCATTGTTCCCTATTCTTTGTTTCATTACCAACACCAAATGGTGAAGCAAGATGTTTCAAAGTCATAGAGGGTTGAAAGATCCATCATAAATCTCTAATATGCCTCATTGAACCTTGTGTTTAAATACATATAAATGTGTGTTTCAATGTATGTAAATTATAAGATATTTCAAAACCCTTGTCAAATTTTATTGTTATTAGACCTAGAGTTTAAAGCTCAATATGCATAATCTATGATAATTCAATAATAATCAATAGTTGTTAAAAAGGTTGTGAAGAGCGAAAAGTGCTAGTGTTTAGTAATACTTTTGATCCCAAAATCTAAAAGTGCACAAAATAGTCCTAGAGAAGGGTAGATTGTATGAAGCATTCTTTAACATGACAGTCACTATGGAATTTTATCACATGTTGATAGTCAAATGGATGTATATTATTTTACTTTTGTCTATACTCACCCCTATTGTCAGATGTTAAGTATAAAGACCCCAATATTTTTCATGACACATGATAATTTTATGTGTATTGTATTTTTTGTTATTCTCCATTATCAATAAATGGTGAAAATTTGTCTTCTTGGTGTTAAGGAAAACCTTGCATTGAAAAAATTCCATGAAGGAACTAATACTATCATTACCCCTGTCAATGCTACCTCTGAACAACACTGATTGATAGATGCCATGGTAGTTTTCAACAAGAATAATAGTAGGGAAAATCTCACACTTTTCAATCCCAATCCAAAGTGCATAAAATTCAATGAATGTAGGGGTACTTGACCAATGAAGTGCCATGACTAACAGATCAGGGTAGATAAGGTTCTCTAATAATGATGAAAAAGGTCACAAATTTTAAGGAAGCATGAACATTAGAAGAGTTTACGGAGTCATAAAGAATAGTTATACAATTTAATCCCATGGTGTTTCTTTCCCAACCAAACCATAGAAGTATAAAATGCATGATAGAAATACATGACAAAGACATGATAGTGAGAAAGTAAGTGTGATAGTGGTAGGTACAGACAAAATAAGGAATCATTCTTAGTGGTGATGGGTGTCAAACATGAATAAAAGGGGAAAATGGTAGTAAAAGACCTCATGAAGATAGTCCATCTCACAGTGGGAACTCTTAAGCATGTACGACAAGTTTTTATAAGGTTAAAAGAAATAATTTTAGGATAAATGGAGTCATATTATTACGAGAAATCATATCCTAAAAAATGGAGAGAAGTGTTTGGGTAAGATAAAATTCCTATGATGTTCTATATATCTATGCATGAGAAGAAAACAATGAGACCTAGAGTGAGATTGTGACAGTTTACATAAACTCACTAATGTATGGACAATCATGAAGAAAATAGTTTATGAAAGACATTCATGATAATATGAATCAAATCCAACACAAAGATACAAGATATTTCATGGATCATGAAATAATAGAGGAAAATTTTGAAGAATGGTCAATACAATGATGTATGGGAAGAAACCTTGCCAAGCACTGAGTTATCAATAAACAAGGTCATGATGATAGTAAATAAGAAAAATGAAAATACTTAGCAAGACGGTCTTCTTATGGCATTGATAAGATATATTACATATTAATAATAGTGTACATGGACTTGCATAAGCCTAAAGAGAATAAGGACAATCGTATCATACCAAACATAAACAAAAAGGATAGGAAAAATAGTAGAGTTCTAGACCTTGACAAGTATGTAGTGACAAAGAGGTAAACAATAATGAGCAAGGAAAGATACATATGTGACAATAGAAAGAGACCTATAAAAATATAATGAAAACCAATAAATATGTAAGAGTAGTTTAAGGAGAGGCATGTACAAAGATCTAAAAGCATGGGTAGAATTCATAAGTGGGACGATAGGCTAATTATAACAAACCAGAAGATGGGAGTTTTTCTTTAAACTTGAATAATGATATAAATTTAAAGGGTAGAAAACATATGTTTGATGGAAATATGAGGGTAAGAGAAGATTTAATGAATAATACATGTTTCAAAGAGGACTTGGAAAATCTCCTACGCCCTTCTAGGGAATTTAATCATCTTCAACCACTTTCACATGTCATAAAGGGAAAGAGAGGACAATCACAAAAATTTGGAGGATTTATGGATAGCTACAAGAATATAGGGATCAATTAGTGAGTTGGAACCTATAGGTGAGAAGATATAGAGGACAATTATCAAGTCACCCACTTTTGCAAGCATTTAGGAACATCTACAGTTGGATAGAGTTAGAGTAATCGAGTCCTTTCCTTCAATCATCATCATGGAGTAAATTCTAAGGAGCGGAACTAGGAACCAACTAAGGTGGGAACCCAAAAGAGGTTTGACCTATCCATCACATGTAATTTTTACTAAAACAAGCTACTTAACTTTAGGAACATGTAGGAACAACTAATAGGGATGCATAGGGGAAAAATTATTCAGTTCTTGAAAAAAATTGACTAATTATTATAGCTTTTGTAAGCTCTTTCTAGAAAATATTTGTCTTATAATTCAAAAAATCTAGTCCTTGAGACTAAAAATAATGTAATATTTCATTTTCAAAGCAATTTTAGAACACTTCTAGACTATGTAATCTTGTAAGGCACCTTTTGAGAAATAAATCCAGCATTTAGCCTTCTCAATTTATTTTTATTGTGTGCAATTTTTTTTGGTGTAAATAGGTGTTTTAACTAACTAGATCACTAATGGGTACTATTTACATGTTAAGTTTACTTAGGTTCTAGGGAGTCTTTCTAGAAGGTTGTTAGCTGCCATGAGATACTATCTTAGCTTTTGACATTTAATGATTGTGTCCTAAATCATTTAGTATTATTTATCCCATGACATAGGATTAAAACACTTGTCATGATATTGTATAATCCTATGTCTCACCTTGGCTATATAACCAAGTGGTCTCATGTAATAATCAATCATCATAATCTATCATTTGCATCCTTTGATAGAATAGCATTATTCTCTCATAGTTTATCTCTCTTGCGCTTTCATGAAGTTCCTATATCTTGGGTCGCTATAATCTTTAGCCAAATTTTGCATGGTGTAGAGTATTCTATACCAAATCTTACATGGTATCAGAGCTCTAGTGTTACAGACTCATTCCTAAATTTAAGAGGCATATTTTGGCTTGAATAATTTTCAAGGTACGATTTGGGGTTTCAAAGACCTCATGATTTAATCTAGGGTGTCAAAGAAAGTCAAAACTAGCTTTTATTTTGTCAAAATTTGACATATTGAGCAAGATATATAAGGGTTTCAAGTTGGGTGAAGGTTACTAGATCCTAAATATAGCTAAATTTTTTAAGCACTTTGGGCCAACAATGGAATTTCCATCACATCCAGAAGGCCCAAAAACCTAAATATTTCCTATAAAATCATCAAAATTAGAAACTTTTCCTAGGGGTACTAGAGGTTTTTTCTCTTCACTCAAAATATTTTGTTTGGCCATATAGATATGTACCCATTCATACCATATGGAATTCATTTGTAGTGTCATTGGTAGATTCATTAGTCAAGCATATTCTATAGATTCCCTTTGGTGTCATCACATACTATTCTAGGGTCATTTCTCCATCTATCGATTGTGTACCTAGTTGTTGATTGGTACAATTTCACAATGATTTTATTAAAAAAATGTTTTGTTTAAATTTATTGATCCACCAACAATTCATTGTATTAACCCATTGATGGTTAGTCATTGATCACATGTTTACTGCCCATGATCACCATCAACGATTTGGGGGCTTATAGCCTCTAGTGGCATGGCCTATGGCTCGCTGCCCCCCAAAAGCATTTCCCTAATAGTGCCACTGCTATTGGTGGTGCTTTTTTATTTTGAAAATCTTATGTGACAAGTCACATGGGTGCTCGGGCACCAAAGGCCCAAGGGCCCAAACAATTTTTTTCAAATGACCATAAATTTTTGCCACAATGTCAAATTTTAAAAAATAATATATCATCAAAAAGATGGCTTAATGTGCTTTGTAGTGGACAAGGTGATTTTTCCACATTTTTTTGTTTGGAGCCAATATTAATTGTTTGAATTCAAATTTTCATTTTTTTCTCTTGAGCTCATAACCTTTTGCCACAATCTTTGATTTTCATTATTTTTGCAATGTTGGAAAGATATTGAGCAGCTTTGTCAAGCCATACATGCACTTTTTCCAAATTCAACCCCAAGTATCTCTTATTCAAATTTATGCGTATTCACATTTTGGTTGATCAATGGTACATCATGTCACTTGGGAAGGTGTTTTTTTCAGCTTTGCACTTTATTTTATTTATAGATCTTGTATTTATCTATTGTTGCTTCAATTAGATTCTATGGTTGCTCCATATCAAGATTTTTATAGTGTTCTTTGGTATCAGAACAGTCAATCTTTATTTTTGTTGCTTTATCATGATTCTAGTGTTGCTCCAACAATTGAGAGTTTCTAGTGTTCCTAGCATCAGAATCACCTTTCCCTTTGATTCTTCGATTAAGGTTCTAAATTTTACTCCATAGTGTGCTTCTAGTATTTTTTTGTAATAGGTTATCTTATTGTAGGGGCAGTCTATATAGCCTCTCTTCTTTGCTTCCTATGGAGGGGAAATTAATTGTATCTTTTCTCTCTTTTGGGGAGTTTTGTACCACTCGGTTCTCTACTTTTATTTTTTTGTGATAGATTTTATTTATACATGGATGCCTAACATTGCCTAGTATTGAAGACCCATATTTGTATCATTTGCATAATAATCTATGCCCTAAGTTGCACTTAAAGGAGGTTTTGTTGTAAATAGGAATTTTACCTAACTAGATCTCTAGTGGGTCCTATTTACGTGTTAAGTTTACTTAGGTCCTAGGGAATCTTTATAGAAGGTTGTTAGTTGTCATAAGATCTTATCTTATCTTTTTACATTTAATGATTGTGTCCTAAGTCATTTAATATTAGTTGTCTCATGGCGTAGGATTAAGACACTTGTCATGATCATGTTTAATCCTATGTCTCACCTTGGCTATATAACCAAGTGGTGTCATGTAACAATCATATCATCATAATCTATCATTTATATCCTTCCAAATATTGCATGGTGTAGAGTATTCTATACCAAATCTTATAAATTTTATGATTGATATGTATTTTCTATGATTTCCTATCAAATATCAATTTCCTTACTTGCATTTAATAATGTTGAGTTAATTGAAATATTTGAAAAATGGAATTATTGTTTAATGTTTATGAGATTTGATAAAAGCAATAATATTTGAAAGTGATTATCTTGCAACTTTATGATATAAGAGAATTGTTTTATAATTATTATCAGCTAAAGGTTACTGATCTAAACAATTTCAAGTGTAATAATGTGTATGCAGGAACAGGTTGAAGAACGAGAACACAGTTGAGGCGGGAATGCTTAGCCAAATGACGTAAAGTAAGAAAGATTGGAATCTGGAATCTCACACACCACAGTAGGCCATGACATCTGCATTTGTTTTGTAACTGATGAATATCATTATTTCTTGTATGAAATTGTATTTGGCTAAATAGGCAATCTTATTTATTTCATCACTTGTCTTACCATGTTTGTTTCAAAGTTAATTTCATAATGGTAATGGAAATACGTCTAATTACACATAACTATCATGGGAAGAATGATTATGTTATT
>VDFB02105785.1:419838767-419937259 GCA_007258455.2 Sequoia sempervirens
GGGAAAGTTTACCAATTTACTCAAGTATGTGTTGCAGTACCAATTCGATGAGCATTTTCGGATTTGAAATTTTGTATTAGGATTGTGACCCCACATTAGAGCTAAGGTGGACCTCCATAATCCCCTTAGAATGGAAAAATATTTTGAGAAGACCATTAATCAAGAGTAGCAATTGAAATAGTTATCCAATCTTCACAAAGGTTCAAACTTCAAGCCTTGATTCAAAAACAAGAAGTTTTGGAAGGGTGATGAGCAGAAGGGAAATAAGTCCCATCAGTTCAAAAAATTTAAAAGGGAAAGTGACCCTCCAAAGAAGGAAGAAGACAACCAAGGCGAATGGAATAAAAGGGCTAATAGTGGCAACGACAACTATAACAGTAATTAGATGTACTCAAAAGAGTATTGGTTTGGAGATCAAAGAGGACCATGTGTTGGGTGTTTCACTTGTGGGGGTGACCACTATGCATCTAGTTACCCTCAAAAAAGGAAGGAAACCAGTAGCAGACCCCGCAACACAAGATCCATGCATTAGTGGATAATAGGCAAGAAGAGTACCAAGCTTCTTTGAGACAATTGATAGGTAAGCTCTATGGCTGAACCATTTCTATTTTGATAGATATTGGAGCTACTGAGTGTTTTATAGATCCTAGAATGATTTCTAATCTGCCCATTAGACCTGGATATTTGGAAAACTCATGGTTAGTTTAGTATGGGAATCGAGTAGAGCAGAAAGTAGATTCATGTTTCTTTTGTAGCGAGTTAGAACTTCCCAACTCCCTAACCCAAGTTGACCTTTACATGGAACCTCTAGGATCCTATGATGTAATCTTGGGAATCAACTAGTTAACTAAGCATAAAGCCATTGTAAACTGTGAGGATAAGATGGTTAGTTGTCTAGACACTGAGATTCCTCCAAAGCGACAATTTTATTTCTCCATCGATCTAGTGCTTGGATCTAAGCCTCGGTCTAAGGCCCCATACAAGATGACCACCACCGAGCTTTATGAATTGAAATCCCAATTATAGGAGTTGTTACACAAGGGGATTATTAGGCTCTATGTGTCACCTTGGGGAGCATCGGCTATCTTTGTGAAAAAGAAGGATGGAACCTTGCATTTGTGTATTGATTATTAGATGTTGAACAAGGCAACCATCAAAAATTGATATCCCCTCCCAAGGATCGACGAACTATTTGATCAAATGAAGGGAGCTTCAATATTCTCAAAAATAGATTTTAGATCCAATTATCATCAATTGAGAATAAAGGAAGTAGATATTTCGAAGAATGATTTCTGAACTCGATATGGGTATTACAAGTTCACCATTGTACCATTTGGATTGACCAATGCACGTACAACTTTCATGTATCTTATGAACAGTGTGTTTCAGGATTGTTTGGATGACTTTTTCCTAATATTTATTGATGGCATTCTAGTTTATTCCAAGTCTATGGAGGAACACAGTTGACACTTGAGGATAGTCTTACAGTGTCTAAGGGAGAAGAAGCTTTTTGGAAAGCTATCCAAGTGCTCATTTTATTAGGATAGGGTGAACTACCTAGGTTACATTATTTCAGCTGAGGGAGTCTCTGTGGATCCTAAAAAGATAAAATCAATTGTGGAGTGGTTGATGCCTTGAAGTGTGACGAAGGTGTGAAGCTTTATGGGCCTTTCCGGGTATTATAGGAAATATGTTCAAGAGTTTTCTCAAATTGTAGCCCTAATAAATTCATTTCAAAAGAAAGGAAAGAAGTTTGAGTGGACCAATAAGTATGAACAATCCTTCCAACTCTTAAAGGAAAATATCACAATAGCCCTAGTGTTAATGTAGGGAGGGAAAGTGGTGGCATGTGAGTCAAGGAAGTTGAAACAACACGAAGTGAATTACACACCACATGATCTAGAATTAGCAACCATAGTGCATGTCTTATAGATGTGGATACGTTATCTTTTTGGGAAGTCATTTGAGCTCAAAATGGATCATTTGGGATTGAGATACATCTTCACTCAACCAAACCTCAATGCACGGTAGAGGAGATGGCTAGAATTCCTTACCAAGTATGACTTTAGAATTGAGTATATAAAAGGAAATGAAAATAGAGTGGTAGATGCTCTTGGTAGAAGAAGAATCTAGAAACCATGACCTCTATGAGATCTAATTTGAGGCAACAGGTGATACAACACTTGCAAGGAGAAAAGCATTATGAGAGGGTGAAGAAGGCTCTATAAGAGAATCTGTTAGACCATCGATTCGATGGGTATGATTTTGAATCAGATGGTATCTTAGGATATCAGAGGCAGATGTATATTCCAGATTCTGGAGAGCTTAAGAAGCTGGTCCTAGAATAAGTTCACAATGCACCATATTCAGGACACCCTGGAGTTACAAAGATGATCACAGATTGAAAACCTTGTATTATTGGCCAAAGCTCAAGAAGAATGTAGGGGAATTTGTATCCAGGTGCTTGGAGTTTCAGTGAGTTAAGGTTGATCATGTGCATCCAACAAGGCTCCTTTATCCTCATGATATACTTGAATACAAATGGAAAGTGATCAACATGGACTTTGTACAGGGGTTACCTTTAAGTAAGAACAAACATGACGTCATTTTGGTAGTAGTCAATAAGTTGACTAAGGTGGCACATTTTATTCTAGGGAATCTTAAGGATGGATCATCAACCTTGGCCAAGAAAATTTTCCAAGAGATCTTCTCTAATGGAGTGTTGGAAACCATCATATCTGATAGAGACACTCGGATGACATCAAGGTTTTTTACAACCTTGAATGTAGCTTTGGGGACCAAGCTAAATTTTAGTTCATCTTATCATCCTCAGACCAATGGTAAAACCGAGAGAGTGAATCAGGTAGTAGAAGATCTCCTTCGTATGTATTGTATGGATCAACAATATAAATGGGCAGAGTATCTACCATTGGTAGAATTCGCTTACAAAAACTCCCATCATGCATCCTTAGGTATGGCACCTTTTGAGGCTCTATATGGGTGAAATTTTTGTACTCCCATCAGTTGGGATAGATTGGAATACAAGATAATCATACCTGTCCTAACATTTTAAAGGAGATGGAAGAGAAAATGAGACTTATTAAGGGCACACTAAAGGAGATGGTAGATACACAGAAGAGCTATGCCGACAAGAATAGAACCTTCAGATAGTTTTTAGCAATGGATAAGGTATTTTTGAGAGTCAAGCCACATAAGAGCTCTATCACTTTCAAAAAATCTTCCAAGTTGGCTCTGAGATAAGTGGGTATATTTGATGCATTGGAAGTAATCAACCCGGTTGCATATCGACTTGCTCTACCACCTACTCTAGCTTGACTCCATAATGTGTTTCATGTTTCTTTGCTTCAGCCATACCACCTAGATGCATCTCATATACTTGATTGGCATACTTTACAGGTGGAGGATCCAGGAGTGGTGTTGGTGGAGCCCATTATAATTTTGGATAGATGTGACATCAAGTTGCAAAATAGAAACATTATTCAATATAAGGTCCAATGGGATCAGTATTCTGAGGACAATGCTACATGGGAGGGTGCAGAGGACATAGAATACTCCTTTCCTCATTTTCTTTCTTAGATAGACTATTGATGAATCACTATATACTATTGTTTAATATTTTGGACTTGTAATGCTATGATGTTTTGACTTGAAAACAATATGATTTGATGTTGAAATGGACATATGAGGTTTAATTTTATTAATTCAACATCAAGACGATGTCTCTTCCTAGTGGGGAAGGATGTCACATCTCAATTTCCTTACTTGCATTTAATAATGTTGAGTTAATTGAAATATTTGAAAAATGGAATTTATCATTTAATGTTTATCAGATTTGATAAAAGCAATAATATTTGAAATTGATTATCTTGCAACTTTATGATATAAGAGAATTGTTTTATAATAACTCTTAGTTAAAGGTTACTGATGAACAATTTCAAGTGCAATAATGTGTATGCAGGAACAGGTTGAAGAATGAGAACATGGTTGAGACAGGAATGCTTAGCCGAATGATGTAGGGTAAGAAAGACTAGCTGGAATCTCACACACCACAATAGGCCATGACATCTACATTTTTTTTGCAATTGATGGATATCATTCTTACTTGTATAAAATTGTATTTGGTTAAATAGGAAATCTTATTTATTTCATTGCTTGTCTTATAATGTTTGTTTCAATTTTAATTTCATAATGGTAATAGAAATGCGTCTGATTACACATAACTATCATGGGAAGAACGATTATGTTATTTATTCTTTCAAAAGAACTTAAAAGTAAGCTCTTGATAAGGAAATAAAATAGTAATAATAATAAACATTGTAACTTATATATACATATAAATAAATGTGTTATAAAGGATTTCAATGATAAGTGCTTCTTCTATTCAAAATCCATTATGAAACCATATGGAAAGAGACAATGACAAATAATATTCAAGTAACTCCCTTCACATTTGAACAAGGCCAATCCCTTCCATAATAGAAAGATGGAAATAATGCTCAGAAATGGGCAAGTGGGCAGCTAAGTGAGGGTAACATGGAGAATTTAGATCACCCCAAAAATAGTACGCACAATCAATGGATAGGGTGTGGGTGAATTTTGAAAATAGAGGATACAATTTAGGCAAAAAAACATCGAAGGGATTTGGGGAAAAAATAGAGAGAGGAAGGCATGTAAGAAAGATTTGTTGTTTCTTTTTGTTTGAAGTAAAAAGGCAACCATCGTGCAATCTATAGAAATAATTTGAAACTCTTTTAGATGTTTCTATAATAAGTTTTGATTGAATTTCTCTTGTGAGCATAATGGGTATCGATTACAATGTTACTATTCTCTATTATTCTTGCCACTGTATTCATGGTCTTAGTTCATCATTTTGTGCTTGCTAAATTTCTTTATTAAGCCCCATCTGGAGGGTGAAAACCCCTAGCAAACCATTGTTGTGTGTATAGGTCGACATGTTATGCATGATCAATGCAAGGGTGGCAGTCGGGCTCTAGCTTGTGTGTTTATTTAATCTAATATGCTCTTTGTGGTAGTAATCACCATGCAATTGTGATATTCATTTATTTTAGTTCCAAACGATAACCCCGGGTTCGAGGCTTCTATGTCAATTTGGTTATAGAGGTCAAATGATAATCATTCGAGTTGTGGCTTGGCTCAGAATGATTCCTATCATTTTGTCTATTATATGTATGTCTATGGGTGATACTGTCACCAATAATGGATTAAATAAATAATGATACTTATCACTCTATTAAAACTTTTGTGTAGAATGATTTTCATCGATCCAGTGGAATGCTTGATACCACCATGATCAGAAATATGTAAATGCATTATGTTTGGATAACGACTCTAGGTTGTGTTGTCATGTTCTTAAATCCAAAAAACCTTGCTACATTTGATAAGATGTTGGAATATAATATCTATCTATTTTATTATGGGATTTCACTAAACAATAGTGCATGTAGACCCATAATATGTCGCTGTCAATTACATATTTAGGCCTTAATATGCACCAAGGGAAAATGAATCCCTCGTAGCATTTAAAATGAACTTATTTATCTATTGATGGATATGTATATACATACATACATACATACATACATACATACATACATACATACATACATACATACATACATACATACATGCATACATGCATACATGCATACATGCATACATGCATACATACATACATACGTACATACATACATATACATACATATATACATACACATATATATATATACATACATACATACATATACATAAATACATAAATACATACATTCATACATACATACATACATACATGCATACATACATACACACACACACACACACACACACACACACACATATGTATGTATGTATGTATGTATGTATGTATGTATGTATGTATGTATGTATACATACTTGGATGATCATGCATCGAGCCATCATAGATTTGATGGCTAAATACACTTTGTTTATGGAATAAGAGTCCCTCAAGGATGAGGATTGACAAAACATAAGGAAAACATTAAAACAAGTATAAATTGATAGCATGTTTATTGACTTACGATATCATGCGTATTGACCCCCAATTTTCTAGGTATTTGTACATATGGGTGTGAATTAAAGGATGACTGAAAATGTATTTTATTTCAAAGTTATGATTTTACTTTTAATAGTATGGATTAAATGTTGAATAAGCCAAATGGCATATAGTTACTATGTTCATCATTGATCTGAAACAAAATAAAACATTTATCACGAAGCCAAATGGGCTGACATTAGAATCAAACCAACTCTTTTCAATCTTGATTTTTAACTAGAAATTTGAATATACTGAATCTGTATGACCGTTTAGAACATAACAAATTGGGAAAATTATTGAGATTTTTGTACAGATGTTTTTCTCATGTTGTGAACTGAAAATTATTATTATTGTATGACCAAAATTGTGCATCTAATCAAAACAATGTTTACTTTAAAATGGAAAAGAACTGCTTGCAAAATATTTTTTTTGCTTAAATCTTAAGAATGTATATACATATTCCAAACTATGTTTATTTTCATGCATATATGTGTACACACATAAATGCCACATTTATGCACGTGCACATACATGTGGTATACCTTCTTATTTCATCTTATTTACTCATTTGAGTATGTTGCTTAATTTTATTTATAAAGGAAAGAACTATAGAAATGGAACAGTGTTGAAGTGAAAATACGAATCTTAAGGAAAGATAGTTATATGATGAATAGATGAATGGATATACCAGAATTTAAATGGATTTCTTGCTTGATGATTAATGAAATGGAATGATACAAAAGTACTAGATAGACTGTAGCACACTGATGTATGATGCTAGTAGATGGTCTAGAAGGGAGGGATACCCCTTTTGTTATGATAAGCTACCCTTCTGGGAATGGGTGCCAGAGAGTGTAGATTTGATTTTCCAAATCTAATTTAAGTTGCATTTATGCAGCATGAGCTTGGCCAAGCTTTGCAATCATTTTAATTGGAATAGACTATTTATTTATGTATCCTCTCTTTGTCTTCTTTATCTTTTTACCTAAAATGGAACTTGCATGTTCTAACAGTGGATATAAATGCATGTGGTTAGGAACACACAAATTCTACCTTACAAACTACATCTCTTGCTAAGTGTTTTGTGTAGGGTCGGGTATTCTTCGATGGACAAAAGATTTTTTTGGAAGCATTGCTTCGTGGTTGGGTGGAAAAGCAACTAAACCATATTCTTGTCCACCAATGGAGGTGAGTTGTCAAAGAGGAATTTTCAATGGAATTTCTATCTTATTGATGTACTTGTATCATTGATGTAATTATTGTATTGACTATGTGGTGATTGAGTGCCAAGTCAAACTTTGTATATTGGCTATTGACATTTGGAAATGAATATATTGAGATTCTTTTTTATTTATAGACATGAAATTGCTATGTTGGAAAATATCTATGGGATTTATGTCTTAAATTTATATTCATAGTGTCAATTATTAATTTATTTTAGAAATATTAGATGGGCATGTTACATTTCCATACAAATCCTTAAGTACATCTCTTGTCTCAATTCCTTTAAATAGAAAACACATACATTTATTCAGGTTGTAAGATGTGTAATGGATGCAAATAGTAATTAGTTATGAAACATATATTTTCCTTCAAAAATTTGTTAAAGAAACCAAACCTCCTTCCAAAACACTAATGCTTAGTTTATGAAAACACTTGATTTTTTGTAAAAATAAGTTGGTTATTGAATAAAAGTGTGTCATAAAACAATAGTATAGGTCACAAAAAATATTTGGTGCATCACCTCTATTGATCATAGGCTTCATCTCAAGTCATTTCATATCCTTTTTTGAGTAGAACAACAATAGCCTAGTTTAAGTTAGGTGATGTACCAAGGGAACCAAACTTCTTTGAAGACTCACTCTAACCTACAGGAAACCCATAGGACCTTGAGTGTTTCCATGCTTGTCAACTAATGAGAGAGCTTGAATATCCCTCTCTCTAGGATCTACTCAAGTTGATAACAGGTCAACTATTGTAGGCTTGAAAAAATAACACAAGACAACCCCCCTAATTTTTTTAGAACTTCAAATAGGCCCCTTAGAAGAAATTATAATAAAAATTACAACCTGTGTTAATATTGGATGCCTAAATTGTTCATTTATAATGCATGGATACTTTTAAAATTTAATGATAAAATTGTTATCCAAATCTGAAATTTGATTATAAATTTGAAATCCTTGTGAATTTTTGATAATTTTTTTTAAAAATGTGATTTTTTTATAATCAAGGTGAAAGTTATGCCCCATTAAAATTATGCAGAAAAAAAAAAAAAAAAAAAAAAAAAAAACTTTATTTTAGAGACATAAATCAAAATGGTATAGTTTTCCAAAAATAATGACTCTACTACATTGTGGACGGAACCAACCTTCTATTGACTATTGAAGTGTGAAATAACACCTCCTGGACCAAAAGTTATAGAAATTTGAAAAAGTACCCCCCTTTAGGCACATTGGAATAGCATGGTGGTTAAGGTGGGGGTTAGTAAACTATTAATAATTAATATATAATTTCATAGTTAATAAAAATAAAAAAAATGTTAAGGTTTTTGACTTTGCATAAGCTACTAACATTTTACAATTGAGTTTTCTAAACTCTGTGAAGGGTTTTCAAGAATAATTAGCATTAAATGCAAACATTAAACATAAAATTAAAAATATATATTGGTTGGCCATTGAAAGGCCATATTTGGGCCTAATTCTAGGGTCATGGAGGGTGGTCAACACTTGAGTCTTGAGCCATAGATAGGATCTTATCCATTTGAATGGCTTGCATTGAGTGAGCCAAGCGGCAAAAGCATGATCAACTATGAATATTGGTTAGATGGTTTTAAAACCCACAAAATAACTACATGGAGGTGCACAAGTCAAGGCTATTATGGGGGTGAAGCTGGAGAGTAGTGTACATGGGTGGCTATCACTATTGGGAGAGTTGTTCACCATTCAATGATCTGAAAACCCTTGTGTATGAAACCAAGAGTATTCACATGAAACACTAGTATTGTCATAAAAATTTGACAAGTTTTTATGTATACATGACCACATCCATTGTACAATACCATGGGTTTATCTCACTCCCTCTATAAAAGAGCACACCAACAAGGAACCCTCATTTGCTGAGGAAGAAAAAATATACGATAATAGGGAAGATATGACAGATGTGTTTAGTGTTGATTATGCCACATAGTCATCTAAGGAGGGAAGAGCATAAGGTACAAAGAGAATTTTTAAGTGATTGATAGCTAAAATAACACAACACCAATGCAAAGAGGGACCACTATTGATTGCAATGTTGTTGTTGATGCTTGCAAAGAGTATGATGAATTGTAAGGATCAGAGGTTGCAATCACTTCAAGTTGGTGAATTGACATATGAATTAAACAAATTAGCAAAAATACTGATGAGCCTAGCTTATGGTCTAGTTTTGGGTAGAATTTATGATTTATTTATTAAAGTTATCATGGACCTTGATGTTAAGTGTTGATATTTTTATGATATTTCCTCATAACTATAGACATTGGGCCTAATCTTATTTCTACAAATCTTTAATGGCATTGGCATGTTATATGGACTATCTATATTAATTTATGCATCTAGTTAATGAATTTTCTTTAAGTTAGTTATAGATGTGCAATTATTGTGTGTGCTAACATTTCCATGCAGATATAATTCGAAGATACTAAATTGAGAAAGACACCACCAGCCGGGCATGCACCATAACGTCCAGCAAGGGAATCATTCAAAGGTCAAAGGAGGTCAACGACAAGAGATTCCCCATGCAAATCAAATGTAATCACCTTGTAGTGTACTTTAATGTTGTTGAGCAAATATTGGCGTTACTAATGTGCTAAATCTATGGGAACGTCTGACCAGATTCCATGCGCGCGTAATTGCCTCTCCATTTTCTCTGCTTTCCCTAAAGTGGCATCCTCCCAGTTCGTGGATTTAACCGCCTTGCTTAGTTGGTAGTATTAATAAGGATCATATGCTCCTTTTCAGAAGGTTGTGCGATCTGATATTGTACTTGCATTCTTAGTTTTCAGAGATACAGTTACACTGCTCTATTGTACTCATGTTTCCTGATGAATAAAATGAAGTTCTAAGTTCGAGCATCTAATTTTTCGTTAGTAGTAGAGGATACTCATCCAAGGGGGGCCACTTGGTGATCAATCTGTCCTTAGCTTAGTTTAGCCTAGTTATTACTTTTTGTTCAATAATTAGTTAAGAATCTAGTGCTGACTGTTCCTGCAGCCACTAGAATTCCATTTTGTGACTGTTCCTGCAGCCAAAGTAGATAGAGTAGTTTGCATTTGTTTGCTTAGATTTTCATTTATGTCATGCATTTCAATCTTAGTATGGTTGTTAGTTTATGTTCAACATTTATATTATTCCTTTCCAAGCAATTTACTTTCAGCATTGTGTCTTTCTTAGCTGTAGAATGAAAATGGCTACTTTGAGCTCCTAGTGCACATACTGTGTTGACACATTTCAAGTTCACATCCTTGGGTTGACAAGTTAAATACACCTTCATGATGATTGAAATAGATATTCAAGTTAGATTTCCAATCTCTAAATCATAGTTGTAAAGGCCTAGTTGTTAAATCATTGTAGGAGGCCAACATTTTTGGCATCGTTGTTGGGGATGGTGTCAAACTAGGGAGTTATTTGGAGTCATTGGTAGTTTTTCTTGCTTTAGTATTTCTGAAATTTGTTCTTATTATACCCCTCATTTAGGAAGTAATGACCCCCCTTATTCTTTACCAATTCTTTGTGTGAGTTGGCTGATAGTGAGTTGATATCGCATGCATAGAGGAAGGAGAAGAGATGCCTATGGGAGATTCCTTCCTAACAATCCTAATCCATTCCAGCTAGTTGAATATCATAACCTTCCAAGAGAAGAGGAAGAAGAAGATCCACACCCCTTTGTTGATGCATTTCCTGATTTGACTAGCTCTGAAGTTTCCTCTAAAGACCAAAATCAACTTGAGAACCCCTTTGCTTTGGAACTACATCAAACAAGCATGGGTGATGCAAATAGAAATAGACCTAACCAACCAAATTTTCCTTTCCCCATTTCCCATCAGAATGAGGTTGAAAACATCAAAAATATCCCTACTTCAACAATCCCCAAGTTTTATGGACTTGTCACAGAAGTTCATGATACCTTCTTGTTTGAGTTTGACATACTTTGCAGGAGTTATGACTATACCACCAATGCCCATAGGCTTAAGCTATTTCCTACCACTCTGAAAGAAGCTACATTAAGATGGTTCATGAGCCTAGGCACATATACTATGGAAACTTGGGAGGACATGAAGAAAAAATTCCTTGAGAAATACGAGTATTGTAGGGGCAGTGACATGAGAGGAGGCGACATTTTTAGGATGCAGCAAAAGGAAGATGAGAGCCTAGAGGACTATATTGCAAGGTTTTTGTTTTTCCTACAAAAATATCCACACCACACACTTAATGAAGACTCACAAAAGTTTTTTTTCCTAAGAGGAATCAATGACAGTTGTATTGATGCCTTGGACCTGATGGGAGGAGGAGATATCTCCCAAGTTCCCTATGAGGATATCAAGAAAATATGCCAGAACTACTCTATGGTAGCTTCAAAGAAAGGGAGACCTTACCAAACTTCCATTGGTAATTCATCTACCAATGGAGTCTCAATAATGGAGATTACTCATTTGTTGGCATACTTCAAGCAAGACATTATAAACAATCTAGCTACTCAACTAGATACACTTCAGGCCAAGAAGAAACAAGAGGAGGCAGAGGCAATGTTGGCAGAGTATTGCCCCCATTGCAAAAAAAAAAAGGCCTATAGATGCAAGATGGTAGCTAATATTGAAGGCAAGTAGATTGCACCTGAGTTCAAGCCAATTCAAATTGAAGAAGATCAAGTCTACTATGTTGCACAAAGGAGGCCTTGGGCTTCAAGACAAGGTATGCCACCAGATCCACTCTCTTATGTTGGGCCATATTTCAATTCCTATTTATTTGGTAACCAATGGCAGCCCCCATATCCATCTAGTTATGGAGGATATCCACCATAGCCTTGGGGTAACCCTCCAAATGCTTGTACCAATCATCAAAACTCTCCACCCCAATGGCAGCAACCTCAGGGGAATTGGAAACAATTTCAAGGGCATTGGCAACCACCTCCAGGAAATTGACAGCAAACAAATCAATGGAGGGGAGGACAGAAATGGCCTACCCAAGACAACCAGTTACATGCAACCACATTCTCATCCCCAGCAGCCTACTATAATTCCTCCACCTGCTAATTCAAGCTCAAATCCACCTAAACCTACCCAGCTACCAGCTCAGCCCACACCCAATCCAAATAACAAACCACAACTGCAGCTTGTATACTTCGTTGATTCAAATCAATTCCTTGCATGTGTTGTGAGAGTAAGTGACATCCACTTGCATTCATGAACTACTTTACCATCCCCTACCAAGGCCATTATCACTGAGCTTCCTATGGAAGAGGAAGAGGAACCTCTGAATGATCCCATTCAGCCAAGTGCACCTAAAAATCCTGAACCAGTCCAAGTCAAGCAGACTTAACAATAACCACCATTTCCTCAGAGATTGGAAGTTTCCAAGAAGGAAGAAAATGAGGACACAACATTTGACATCTTGGATTAGCTGAAGCATATATGTGTCCAGATACCTCTATTTCAGGCCATAAAGGATGTCCCAATCTATGGCAAAGCAATCAAAGAAGTATTCCTCAAGAATCCATGTAGGAAGAGGAAAGACCCCACTACGGTTCATGTGGTGCGATAACTAGCTAACATCATGCTTGGAAAAGTGACTATCCCTAAGTACAATGACCCAGGTAGTCATGTGGTAGCAGTTGATACAAATGGGATTCAAATAAAGAATGCTCTGATTGATTTAGGGGCAACAATAAATGTAATGACTAAGGACATCCTGCAACAACTAAACATTGCAAGCATGAGATCTACTCCTATTGTCCTGCAGCTTACTGATAGTTCTACTATTAAGCCTGATGGTATAGTGGGGGATCTTGTGGTGATTCTAGACTCTTGGGAGTACCCAACATACTTCATGATTCTTTCTCCTAAAGCTACACTAGGCAGGTACCCCATTATTCTTGGAAGACCATGGTTAGCAACTACAGACACATCTATTGGATTTCCATCAGGTGACATGACCATTTCTAATGGGAAGAGTACCAAAAATTTTGTTCTTTATCCTCCTACTCATCCATCCCACAATGAGGATAATCCTGTATGGCCACATGTTGTTGAAGAGGCCGAGGAAGTTAATTTTGTAGTGCAACTTATGATGTTAGGTAGAAGCTCCTTCATGCAGCTTCAACACGAAGATGAAATATTGGCTAACATCATTCAGAACAATTGTGAAGTGGAGGAAGCATCATCCTCTCATTCTGCTACTCCAATCAAGACACTTCTGCTTGCTCTTCCTGCAGACGTTCTTCCTGCAGCCACTCTTCTTGCAGCCACCCTTCCTGCAGATGGACTTCCTACAACAATAGGTATGTCTCATACATTTTTTCCATATGAACTCAAGGTACCTTGTGTTAATGAAGCAACTATGATAGAGTCAACTACACAAGTACAGGTGTCAGAAGGAAAGTATTTGAATGTTAACAGCAAATTGAGTGAAGAAAAACGATTATTATTGGCAAACTTATTGGGGACCCACCATCATTCATTTGTGTGGGACTATCATGAGATGAAGGGATTGGATCCTAAACTTTGCACTCACAAAATTTATATCAGAGATGATTGCACCCCAGTGAGGGAGCCAAAAAGAAGAATTAACCTTGAACTAAGAGAAATTGTCAAAGGAGAACTACAAAAATTGCTAGATGCGGGATTTATCTACCCCATTTCAGATAGCCAGTGGGTGTCTCCATTAGTGACTGTGCCTAAAAAAGGAGGGAAATTTTGAGTTTGTGTTGATTACAAGAAACTTAATGTTGCCACCAAGAAGGACCATTTTCCCTTACCTTTCATAGATCAAGTTTTGGACTCACTTGCAGGAAAGCAATACTTTTCTTTTCTAGATGGATTCAACAGCTACAACCAGATCCAAATTGCACCAGAGAACTAGGAGAATACCACCTTTACCTGTTCATGGGGGACCTATGCCTACTTGGTACTCCCATTTGGCTTATGCAATGCACATGCAACTTTTCATAGGGCAGTCATTAGCATATTTTTCAGACATTTCTCATGATTGCATGGAAATTTATATGGATGATTTCACCACCTATGGGGCTGATTTCAATGAAGCATTGGAGAATCTTAGGAAAGTCCTACAGAGATGTGAAGATCACAGTCTCTCTTTAAATAGTGAAAAGTGCTTCATGATGATGCAGAAAGGTGTAGTTCTTGGACACTACATCTCCCACAAAGGAATTCAAGTAGATCTTGCAAAGATTGAGGTGATCACAAATCTTCCCACACCTGCAAAACAAAAGGATGTTAGGAGTTTCTTGGGCCATACAGGCTATTATAGGTGGTTCATCAAGGATTTTAGCAAAATAGTAGCACCATTGTATACTCTTCTCACCAAAGATGTTGAATTCTAGTGGACTGAATATTGTGACAAGGCATTTTCTAATTTTAATTTAGCCTTGACTCATGCTCCTATACTCAAAGGACCTAATTAGGAGTTTCCTTTCCACATCCATACAGATGCATCAAATTATGCCATAGGAGTAGTTTTAGGACATAAATAAGGATCTATTGAAAATTCCATTTATTTTGTTAGCAAAAATTTGCAAGGAGCTTAATTCAACTATACAGTGATAGAGAAAGAACTGCTAGCAATAATCTATGTCCTTAAAAAAATTAGGCATTACATAATAGGCTATCAAATCTTTGTGCACACTGATCATGCAGCCATTAGATATCTCATGAATAAACCTTTGATCTCTGGTAGGCTAGCAAGATGGTTATTGGTGATATAGGAATTTGACATAACCATTGTGGATAAACCAGGGAAGGCCAATGTTGCAAATTTTCTCTCAAGGATGACTACATCATAAGACAATCAAGCCATAAATGACTCTTTTCTTGATGAGCATCTATTATCCATCAGTGTACAAAGACCCCGGTATGCTGACGTAGCTAATTATTTGGTCACAAGTAGGGTTCCACCTCACTTCTCTCCAAAAGAGAGAAGGGCACTCATTGAAAAAAAAATTCCCTTCTCATGGATTGTTGGATGTTTGTTTTATACTGGACCAGACCATGTCATGAGGAGATGTGTGAGAGAATATGAGACATATGACATTTTTCATGCATGCCACAACGAACCATGTGGAGGAAATTTTGTAGCCAAGAGGACAGTAATGAAGATTTTGAACACAGGATATTACTGGTCAACACTCCACAAGGATGCAGGAAGGTGTACCAGAAAATATGATTGATTTTAAAGAATGGGAAAACCAACCAGATCTGATGAGATGCCACTTTTCCCTCAAGTATTAATCACTCCTTTTGACAAGTGGGGATTGGATTTTTTAGGACCCATTGACCCTCCATCAAATGGTAAGTCTTATATCCTGGTATGCACTAATTATGTAACTAAGTGGGTAGAAGTTAAGGCCATGAAGCATGCAAGAGATAACAAGGTTGAAAATTTTCTTTATGAGGAGATTTTCACAAGGTATGGAGTTCCAAGAGAGATAGTGACTGATCAAGGGACTTAGTTCACATCAACCCTTGTTGTAGCACTAGTTAATGAGTACAACATAAGACACAAAAAGTCTACTCCTTATCACCCCCATGCCAATGGCCAAGTTGAGGTGACCAACAGAGAAATTGAAGCTATCCTAACCAAAATAGTAGCTATCCATAGAAAGGACTGGGCAAACAGATTACCAGAAGTTGTTTGGGCCTACAGAACTACTTGGAAAAAAACTACAGGCTTCATTCCATTTGAGTTGTTGTATGGAAAAATAACCATGATGCCCATTGAATTTGAACATAAGACTCTTAGGACTACAGTAGATTTGGGGATGGATATCTTTGAGGCATAAAGAGAAAGAATCTTGCAATTGAATGCTTTGGATGAGATGAGGAGAGAAGCCAGCATCACACAGAGGTAGTGCAGAATCAAAGAATCAGGTGGCATGATAAATTTATCAAGGATGAGAAATTCCAACTAGGAGACTGGGCATTGCTCTATGATTCCAAATATCAGGACAATGCTGGAAAATTAGAGACAAGGTGGCTAGGACCATATGAGGTTGTTGAAGTATTCCCTAATGGTGCTATTCAGCTCACTACTATTGACCCAGTCAGATTCAAGTTGCTTTTCAATGGTCATCACTTCAAATTGTATCACAAGCCAACTTCCAAGGAGGAGTTCCTGCAGCAATTCACTTAGCATGTTGCACCCGAGCTTCTTGCAGCTGAAGGAAGTGGACCTAGTGTCCCTCCTTCTGGCTAATTAAGGTATGTACTTGTCATAATAAAGACTTCCACTTCCGTGGAAGTCCATTTCTTCACCCATCCGCCCATCCATTTCCACCTTTCTCTCTCTTCCATCACATCACTTCATTCCACTCCACCTCATCCCACCTCATTTTCATTAATTGCTCAACTTATTTCCTAAAAAGGTGATCGATACTTTCTCCACAATCTTTACAATGAATCTTCCACACATTGAGGTATGTGCGCATTTATTGCTATATCTTAATTGTCTTTTAGTGCATTCATTTAATTGTTGTACGTTAATATGGACATTCACCATAGCATGCCATTATTCCCTACCCTTGTCAAATCATCCTTTCACATGTGAGGACACATGCCCAAGTTTAGGTTGGGGGGGAGGAAAAATATGTGAATACTTTGCCCATGTGTCAGTCCATGCCGGTCTACGTCAACAAAATTTAAATTGAGCCGATTTGAAATCTAAGTGAGAGGATGGCTCACATGTGTGAAGTGACACCAATAGTCACCACCATTTCTCTCCATCATAGCTTTCCTTTATTACTCCTTCCTTTCCATTATTGACCTTATCAAAATATCAAGTTGCAAACAAAAGGTAAAAAGGGAAAATTTAGTCAATATTGGCATTGGAAATTTAGCGAGTGTTGCAGGAAGGTGAATTTTGTTTTCAGACGAGAATTGTGGGAAGGAAACCGCAGAGTGATTGTTTGGTTGCAGACAATGGGAGGTGGGTTGATTTGAAATGAACCCACAGTGCATGATGTATTACTGCAAGATGCACCCTATCTAGCTAAATTTAGAAACTGTGACTGGTTAGATTATTTCATGAAGCTGGATGGTTTTAATGAAGGAATTGCACTAGAATTCACCCAGACATTGTTTGAAGGGAAATCCATGGTAAAAGGGTTAGAAACATTGGCTACCGAAGAAAGAATTGCAGAGGTTACAGGGTTGTCCACCGACAATGAAGATTACCATGCTTCCAGAGATGCTAGGTCAACTAGGGAAAAATTTATAGAACCAAACGACCCTCCATTGAGCATAGATAAACAAGGGGCAAAGAGAACCTCTCTACCTGAGCCATGGAAGTAGATAGTTATCTATGTCATAAAATATATCACCTGTGAAGGACACCAGTCAAATCTACATTATGTGCATTTTAAACTCTTGAATCACATGAGGAACAGGAGGAGGATGAATGTGTTGAACGTGTTATGCAACCTTCTTTCAATCATGGTGATCGAGACTTAGAAATGTAGGGACAATTCTATTTCCCACCATTGTTTGATTAAATTGTTAGTTGAGAAGTCTCTGCATGATGTATTTGGAATGACCTAAGAATAATTCATAAAAATTGATCAAATTAGACCTGAGCACTTGCAACCTAGGGTTTTACCTCAACCTTGTAGGTCTAGTAGGAGATTGAGCACGGCTGAAGCCACTCTTGGTGTTTCAACCTCTAATGCAGGCCCTAGTGCAAACCCTCCTATAGCAGAAGAAACCATAGAAATTAGCTCTTTTGGGATAGAGAACTCAAACTAAGAAAATTCTCCTCTAGATTCCGATGATGATGTTCCACTTAGCATCCTAATGAAAACTAGGGCATAGAAAAGAGAGGCAAAAATGAGAAAAGGAAAATCTAAAAAGCAGCTGGCAGAAAAAGAAGTACCAAGCTCCAGGAAAGGCTGACACTATTCATCCTACAGCCAAAGAAAAATTGTTACCTAAGTTTCACTCGCAGGCTCAATCAGGCAGGATGATCATGTGATAGATCTTCGAGAGGCCAAATGGAACATTCACAACAAGGGAAAAAATCCTACATCTGGTGCTAGGTCACAGGGAACTCAATTGGAGAGCCTGCCCTAGGAAAGTTTGGCTTGAAAATCCTCTAAGGAAAAAGTCGCCAAGACCGTCATGATGTCTCGCTGACCAACAAGGGGCCGTGAATGAAGGCATCATCGCCAACACGTCTTACTGATGGGGTGTGGTCTCACTCAAATGAGGCAGTTTCGGCAAAGCAAGTGAGCTTCGTTGTAGGGTCTCGCCGAAGCCAAAAGGTCTCCCCGACTCTAAAGGCTCTCAGCGCAGGAGATTGAGTTCGCTAAGATGTCTCGGCGATAAAGAAAAGTCATGTCGACTGAAATAAACCCTCACCAAAGCAAAGCGCCTTTGGCACGATGTCTCACCAACTACTTTTGGTCTCACCAACAACAAAAGGAGCTCGCGGTAGGATGGGGAATTCGGCATAAGGTCTCAGCGATGCCGAGGGTCCTGCCGACCGGGGGGATGTCTTCGATGTAACATTTTGAGGTCTGGGTGAGGTCTTGCAGACCCGATAAGGTCTCACCGAAAGCAAGCTAAGCTCGCCAAGAGTTGAAGACTTCGCCCTGAGGTCCTACCGATAGACAGAAGTCTCACCAAAAAGATCACGCGCCCGGTACAAGATTATGCCTTCGACAAAGGATCTGAGCTCGAGGGGAGATGTCCTGCCAACTCGAGAAGGTCTTGGCGACATAGGAGGAGTCATCGGCAGGGGTCTCACTGACCAGCAGGGAGTCTCATTGAGGAATGTTCCGAGCTCACCGGGAGTTTGAGGCTTTCACCATGAGGTCCTAGCGACTTTTTGAAGTCTTGTCGAAGTGGATTGACTTCGATATAACGTTGTGTATTTGCTAAGAGGTCTCACTGACTAGTAGAAGGTCTCCCAGACATAAATGACATATGTGTAGCACCCGACCGTCGGAGTGATGTCTTACCGACATGGTGTGGTCTCAGCAATGGAAAGCGATATCGACATGACTAATGAAGCTGCTATGACCTCTTGCCGATGAATGTTTCTCTTGCCGAAGCAAAATGAAATGAGCTCTCACCAGAGCAAGGAGGCCTTGCTAAGAGTCTTGCCGACCCGATAGGGTTTCTACGAAGGACTGGAGCTCAGGTAGAGAAAAATGCGTCGAGGTGACATCAACAGACTCTTGCCAATATGGTTTGTAATATTAAGTTTGAGGAGACTCCGGGAGGAGGTTTTACACTCGATATGATGTCTTACCGATAGGTTGGGGTCTCGGTGACATCTTGTGCATCGATATGACCCCTGAGAGCTCGCCATGAAGTCTTCCCGACTTGCTAATGTCTCGCCGAAAGACATGTGGAGCTCGGTGGAGTGGAGTGCGTTCAGGGTGACATCAATATACTTTCACCAATAGAAGATGAGAAGAGTTTGCCATGTTGTCTGCTCGAATGCGATTGTCTTGGCAACCACAGAGGCGATATCGGTAGGACTTTGGGGCTCAACAAGAGCTCTGATCGACGGTTTCAAGCTATGTTGATAACCACATGAAGATTTAATCGCATCGGGGAGACACGATTAGTGTCTCACCGACATGCGATTCTATAGGAGGAGCTTTTGATTGCTCGAAGAATCTACGTGGAGTATACTCGACCAATTAGAGAGATCTGAAAGCAAGCCATGGAAGTATGACCAGGATGAAGAACATCAATGGAATGAAAAGCAACGTGTATATGTTCTGAGCTCAGGAGTATTCAAAGCGCTCGGACGAAGAGTTTCAAGGAGGACACGAGGATCAAAAATGAATGCGATAGCTACGAAAGATCTGAAGGCTTCTCCAAGGAATGACTCTTCACCGACATGGACACATAAGGTGCAACATTAAATTCAATCAAAAGATCTAAGGAGAGATCTATCCTGAGGACTGATATTTTGTAAACCCTAAGGGGTTGACACATTTTGATATATAAGGCATTTTTTCCTTTTTTGTAAATAGTTCGGATTATGCATTTTGGAGAGTTAGTGATTTTTCTAAAATCCTTTCTCAGCTAATGTATGTTTTTTGTAACTCAACTGAAATCTGGAATAAAACACAGAGTTTACCTCGAAAGCCAGTGTTAATGTTTGTATTACTCTCATTTATGTATTTTTAGGTTATGCAAGTTTTCAACTGTGTTTTCTAAATCTATATTCATACCTTAAAGCTGTGAAATCCATCTTTCCTTCTTGAGATATGTATGTAGGTCAAGCCTTTTGAGAATGATGCATAAGTCTAAAGGGGTTATGTCAAGTAAGTAAAATACTAATCATTAGCTTTCCAGTGTATGATTACCTTGTTTCATTCCATAATTTCTTATAAGTTCGGTGTATCACCTTAGGATTTAATCTTCATTTTAATGCATTCTCCCTCTCCCTTTCCCTTCAAAGAATCAGTAGTTTAGGTGATAGCACAAAGGAATTCAGCCTTCTCCAAAGGTTCATTTCAACTTAAGGTGACCCACAGCCTTGAAGTGATCCCATGTTTCTCTAGAAAGCTCAGTTTCATCACTGTGCTTAGGGTGCATTTCTAGTAGATAACAAAAACATGAGAGCTCTCCCAGAAAATCAAGACTAGTCGGGCTAGCCTTTGGTACGGCTCTACAGGAAAATCCTAAGTTTAGAGAAATATCACAAGGGGACATAGAAGCTCCAATGGGGCAGGTGAATGTCGAGGAAGAGGATGTATTTAAGATGACAACAAATATAACATTGGTTGATCTTGCTGACATTACAAAACAAATGGAGAATCAAGGGTATGAGGAAAATCATAATTTCCTGAAGCAAGAGATCTCGCAACAAGAGTTCTTGCAACAACAACAAAAAACAAGAACAATCAGTACCCCTACAGCCAAAATTGACGGGACAGCCTGAATCCTTGTAGTTAATACTATATGGAGAGCAAGCATCAGTGCCAGGGAAAATGCTGGTAGGAATGCATAAACCCCCTAATTTCTCAATGCACATGGTAGTTGTGCATTTATGGAAAGAGATGAAAAGAAGAGAAGAGGAATGGAAATAAGAGAAACACAGGTTGAAGAAGGAAATTCAAAAGAAAGATGAGGAGATTGAAGACAAGGCTACAAAAATTGCCACCTTGAAGAAGAATGTGGATGATATGGCAGCCTTAGGACCACAAATTTTAGAGTGTAGGACCCCTCCAAGGTTCTATGCTTTGCACTTGAAGGGGAAATATCTTTTTTTTTAAGCTGGGAAGAATTGTCTCAGGTTTGAACCCTTCTATTAAGACCCCTATTGAATTTTTCAATGCTTATTGAATTGCTTCCCCTGAAATGAAGAATTTGTTGTGTGAGTTTTATTTGCATAATTATGTTGTGACTCAAGACCATGATTGGAATCCACTGTTGTATGTTGGAGATGTCCAATTAAGGGAATTTATTTCTTGGGTACAAAATGATATTAGTTGGGGAAAACAATATGGGGCTTATAAGCAATTGGAATCCAACATTGCTCTACCCATCATGGTTGAATCAAGGAATCCAAGGGAAATTTACAGGGAATGGCATAGAATGCTTTTCAAACCTAGCTATGGTAATAGGATTATGCCTTGGATAGAAGCAGTCTACAGTGAATATGAGGTGAAGGAAAAAGAAAAAGAGGACACCATGAAGAGATACATCTCACAAAAATGGAACAGCCTAACTAATGAGCTAAAATAGGTTGAGCCTCATTCCATCCAGAACTATGTTGCAGCACTTAAGAGAATTGACAGATACATACAGGTTGGAAGAACAAAGAGATGATTTTGGCTTCCCTTGACTTTTCAACCACCCCTCCTGATGTGGCCTGTGCCAAGTTATAGGTTTTACAACTATGATATTGCTACAGAGAGACAAAGATGGAGCAGATTGGATAGATTAAGAGGATTCTACTGGGACCCTGATTCACGCACAGCAAACACTGATGTAGGATAGTTTTCAGTTGCAAATTTCAGAGCATTGACAAGCAAAAGAACAACCCTTCCCGTACTAGAGGACCAGCAAAACCTTAGGTTTGGGGGAGTGATGAGCCTAGTTTATGGTCTAGTTTTGGGTAGAAATTATGATTTATTTGCTGAAGTTATCATGGACCTTGACGTTAAGTGTTGATATTTTTATGATATTTCCTCAAAACTATAGACATTGAGCCTAATCTTATTTCTACAAATCTTTAATGACATTGGCATGTTATATGGACTATCTATATTAATTTTTCATGTGGTTAATGAATGTTCTTTAAGGTAGTTATAGATGTGCAATTATTGTGTGTGCTAACATTTTCGTGCATATATAATTCAAAGATACTAAATTGAGAAAGACACCGCCAGCTGGGCATGCACCATAACGTCCAGCAAGGGAATCATTCAAAGGTCAAAGGAGGTCAACGATAGGAGATTCCCCATGCAAATTGAATGTAATCGCCTTGTAGTGGAATTTAATGTTGTTGAGAAAATATTGGTGTTACTATTGTGCTAAATCTATGGACACATCTGACCAGATTCCATGTGCGTGTAACCGCCTCTCCATTTTCTCTGCTTTCCTTAAAGTGGTGTCCTCCCAGTTCGTGGAGTTGACCGCCTTGCTTGGTTGGTAGTATAAATAAGGATTAGATGCTCCTTTTTAGAAGGTTGGGTGATCTAATATTGTACTTGCATTCTTAGTTTTCAGAAATACAGTTACACTGCTCTATTGTACTCATGTTTCCTAGTGAATAAAATAAAGTTTTAAGTTCGAGCATCTGAGTTTTCATTAGTAGTAGAGGATACTCATCCAAGGGGGACCACTTGGTGAGAAATTTGTCCTTAGCTTAGTTTAGCCTAGTTATTAATTTTTGTTCAATAATTAGTTAAGAATCTGGCACTAATTGCTTCTGCAGCTACTAGAATGCCATTATGTGACTGTTCTTGCAGCCAAAGTAGATAGAGTGGTTTCCATTTTTTTGCTTATATTTTCATTTTTGTCATGCATTTCAAGCTTAGTATGGTTGTTGGTTTATGTTCAACATTTATATTATTCCTTTCCAATCAATTTACTTTTAACATTGTGTCTTTCTTAGCTGTAGAATGAAAATGGCTACTTTGAGTTCTTAGTGCACATACTGTGCTAACCCATTTCAAGTAAACATCCCTGGGTTGACAATTTAAATGCACCTTCATGATGATTGAAATAACTATTCAGGTTAGATGTCCAATCTTTGAATCATGACTATAAAGGCCTAGTTGTTAAATCATTGTAGGAGGCCAACGAATACCTTGATAAAATGGTGGTGGTGCCACCCAATGGGGCTGATAGAAAATGGATGTTCAAACCTTCAAAAGAAGAACTCAACAACTAGATATAAGAATAAAACTTGCAAAAAATCAAAAGCTTCAACCAATAATATCAAAGGGTGACTAAATCGAGGCCCCATTTGATAATAAAACAATATTACAATTTTTTAAAAACTATACATGTATGGATTTGTATAGATTCTATATGGTATCATAAGGTACAAGGATAAAAAGTTGTAAAATTTGAAAGTCACCATTTCCAATTGAAAGGATATTCTTTATTTCTCAAGCCTTGCATACTTACTGGTGATTTTTGTTTGGATTCATGACACTTCATTGATAGGGTTGAGTGCTAGATTCACCAAAATATGGGAAGGAACTTGAAACTCATGGATTTGATACCATGTTGGAGCAACCAAGATTAGAATGAAAAATCAATGATATCTTCCACAAGAGAACAGTGAGCACAAAAAGGATGTTCATCAAATAAAAATGAGAGTATGTGTAAAATTTACAGTGAGGACCTGTTGATGGTCAGAATAGCATAGCAACAGTTAAGCAGAATACTACTATTCTGCTCTCCTAAAAGAGAAATAATAACACATGGATATCTAACTCCCAAGGTCTTTGTAATCAGTTCTCGACTATGCTGATTTCACTCAGTGGTTGATGTGAACTATAATGTTCAAGGGGCCTGCTGGTATTGAGCTTGTGGATTGTTCTAAGATCAAGCATAAATTCAAACCTACTTTAATTGGGGTTCTTTTAAAGAAACAAAAAAAAAGATAGATCAAAGCTTGGAACTGAAGAGAATAATAATTCATCCAACTTAACTAGACTTGTTACCTTTCAAGGAATTGCTAACTAAAACTAGAGAACAAAATCAACTTGTGATTAACACACAGCTTCATTCATTCACAGTGCTAACTTCAACAATAGATTGTAACTTACCATTTAAACAAAACATAAAATAAGATTTTGTTCCTTGAAAGCTTTGCAAATCAAATGATTAACCCAAGATAAATACCATTCTAAAACACAATATAAAGTAGATTTGAATCTGGTTGCTTCTACTGTTGGTGAAATAGATAAGCAACATTTACAACTCTGGCACAATCACCAATGTACAAAAGACCTGTCTTCATATTGTTTCCATCAATTCTAAGAGAACCAGAAGGATACATTACTGCCTTCTATCAAATCTAACTCCTACTCTATTGCTACTCTTAAGTTTCTCTTACTTCTTAGAAAATTACTACTGTTCAAAATCTATATCTCTATTTCTCTATGTCTCTGTCTCTGCCTCCCCTTTTTTTTACAAAGAGGTGAAAAAAAAATCCATATATACATAATGTACAAAAAAGAATGTGTCGCCCCTTGTTTTAGGGTTTACGAAATATCAGTTCGTTATAGGAGGGTCGACCCTTAGATCTTTTCGAAATGAAGTTAATGTTGCGTTCAATTACATCCTCCATGTCCATGTCGGTGAAAGTTTGCTTCAGGGATGACCTCTAGATCTTTTGCAACTATGGCATTTACTTATGGCCTTCATGTCCACCTTCAAACTTCCATCAGAGCAGCCTTGAATGCCCTAGAGCATCACCATTAATATCGATCTGCCCTTTTGCCAGTAGGCCTCACAGCTGTCACTGAGACTCGTGGCCTTTTCTCCCCTCGGCTTCCTGGTGCTCAAGATCTTTCTGCAAGTTGACCTCTTATAAAAGCAGTATCATATTTTCCCCCTGGATCTTCACAGATGGCACCCCTAGATACTGAACTGATCCATCACTTTATTCACAGAGCAGATCCATGCCGCACACATTCTATTGATCTTCCTCATAGGGGCAGTCAATCAGTCAAACTATCCAGGGTTCACCTTTAATTCTCTCTAATTGGTTGAACACATGCCACATAAGATTCTCGGGCGGTCAAAATTCATTCACACCGAATCGCATGTTAGTGAGACACTAATCATGTCTCCTCGATGTGAACATACCTCCTAGCAGCTATCGGCAAGACATAGAACGGTCGACAAGATGTCATCGCAAGCGGCCAAAGTCATATCAATATCCATAGTGGTCCTGCAGTCTCCTATACATTCGTTGAAACCTGGTATTAAACAAGGGAAAAGGTTCACTTGACTCCTTCCTAATGGTAGCAAATTGATGGAACAAAATGGCTGGATCCACGTAAATTCTGAACTAATTGATGAAAGCATTCTCCAGGTCTGTCTAGCTCAGAATAGAGCGTTGAGGAAGATTTAGGTACCAGTTGTATGCCATATCCCCTAAGGAATAAGGGAACAACCTACAAACTACATCACGGTGAGCTATCTGAGCTCTGGTACAAGCGTCCTTAAAAGCTTGTATGTGCTCTTCAGCACTCCTTGATTCGCCATGAATGTACTTGGGACATAATTTTTTAGGATTCTTAGGCATATCGTGAAAGCCTCCAGGAATAGTCCCCAATGGAGAGGGATTATTCTGAAAAAAATGCCATTGGTAGCGGTGGTGGTGGTTGAGCTAGCTATTGGATGGGTTGAACCAACTGTGATGGAAATTGAGATGAATTCGGTGGTGGATTGATAGGAATCCAGTGAGCTATTGGTGAAAAGCCTGGTGGAGTAAGTGGAGCTGACAAGTGTGGTATGATGGTTTCCCCAGTCTTGTGAATCTTGTGTCTTGTTGGGGTCTTGAGTTCTATCAAAGGTGGTGGATTTTTAGCTGATCAAAGAACTCTTTGGGACCTTTCTAGTGAGAAAAACCTAGTATTATCCAGTTTGCTCTTCTGGCCCTCCTTCTAGCACCAATTTCTTGTTGATGGTCAGAATAACACAGCAGCAGTTAAGCAGAATATTACTATTCTGCTCTCCTGAAAGAGAAAGCATAACACATGGATATCTAACTCCCAAGGTATTTGTAATCGGTTCTCAACTGTGCTGATTTCACTCAGTGGTTGATGTGAACTATAATGTTCAAGGGGCCTACTTGTATTTAGCTTGTGGATTGTTCTAAGATCAAGCATAAATTCAAACCTACTTTAACTGGGGTTTTTTTAAAACAAAAAAAAAGATAGATCAAAGCTTGGAACTGAAGAGAATAATAATTCATCCAACTTAACCAAACTTGTTACCTTTCAAGGAATTGCTAACTAAAACTGGAGAACAAAATAAACTTGTGATTAACACAGCTTCATTCATTCACAGTGCTAACTTCAACAACAGATTGTAACTTACCATTTAAACAAAACATAAAATAAGATTTCGTTCCTTGAAAGCTTTGCAAATCAAATGATTAACCCAAGATAAATACCATTCTGAAACACAATATGAAGTAGATTTGAATCTGGTTGCTTCTATTATTGGTGAAATAGATAAGCAACATTTACAACTCTGGCACAGTCACCAGTGTACAGAAAACCTATGTCTTCAGATTGTTTCCATCTATTCTAAGAGAACCAGAAGGATACATTACTGCCTTTTGTCGAATCTAACTCCTACTCTATTGCTACTCTTAAGTTTCTCTTACTTCTTAGAAAATTACTACTGTTCAAAATCTATATCTCTATGCCTCTATGTCTCTATGTCTCTGCCTCCCTTCTTTTATCTTCTTTTTACAAAGAGGCAAAAAAAAAATCCATATATACAGAATGTACCAAAAATAATGCCCCAGCCCCTATTTTAGGGTTTACGGAATATCAGTTCGTTACAGGAGGGTCAACCCTCAGATCTTTTCAAAATGAAGTTAATGTTGCATTCAATTGCATCCTCCGTGTCCATGTCGGTGAAAGATTGCTTCAAGGATGACCTCTAGATATTTTGCAACTATGGCATTTACTTATGGCCTCCGTGTCCACCTTCAAACTTCCATCAGAGCCGCCTTGAATTCCCTAGAGCATCACCATTAATATTGATCTGCCCTTTTTCCAATAGAGCTCACAACTGTCATTAAGACTCGTGGCCTTTTCTCCCCTTGGCTTCCTGGTGCTCAAGATCTTTCTGCAAGTTGACCTCTTTTGGAAGCAGCATCATATTTTCCCCCTGGATCTTCATAGATGGCACCCCTGGATACCAAACTGATCCATCACTTTATTCACAAAGCAGATCCATGCCGCACACATTCTGTTGATCTTCCTCACAGGGGTAGTCAATCAGTCAAATTGTCTAGGGTTCGCCTTTAATTCTCTCTGATTGGTTGAACACATGCCACATAAGATTCTCGGGCATTCAAAACTCGTTCACACCGAATCGCATGTTGGTGAGACACTAATCGTGTCTCCCCAATGCGATCATACCTCCTAACAACTATCGGCAAGACAGGACGGTCGGCAAGACATCATAGTGAGCGGCCAGAGTCATATCAATATCCATAGTGGTCACCGAGACAATCACTATCGGCCAGACATCATAGTGAGTCCCCAAGGGTTATACCATTGTGGAGCTTCGTTGGCACAACATCCGCATTTTACAAGACAACCTTCAGTCGGTAGGAGGTCATAGCAAGCGCTAAGAGTCATATCGATATCTTTTTCCATTGGCAGGCTCGTCGCTATTGGCAAGACTTTATTCCCTCGGTATGACATCACATCGAGCCCCTCTTCCTTCAGCGAGACACCATCAGGTCAGCGAGACGTTATAGCGAAGCCCTCACCTTTCAACGAGACTCCGGTGGGTCGGGAAGACTTCTCCCCGAGCAACCCTTTTCGCCGAGACCCTTTGTGGTCAACGAGACCTTATGCCGATATTATTCCATGTGGGCGAGACTAGCTTCCTTCGCCGAGACATTACACCAACATCACGCCCTTTCACCGAGACCCTCTGTGGTTGGCCAGACCTTATGGCGAATATAAATCTTTCTCCCTGATGTCATTCCATTTCGGCAAGAGTCCACCCTGTCGGTGAGACTTCATGCCGACGTTATCCCCTGTCGTCGGGACTTTGTTGTGTCGGTAGGACATTTCATCGAAGCCACCTTGTTTCGGCGAGAGCTCATTTCACTTCGGGGAGACTTTGCTTGGTTGGTGAGACCTCATGCCGAAAGTAAACCACTCTCCCTGAGCCTGAACTTTTTCGGTGGGACCTCCTTTAGTTGATAAGACGTTACGCCGAACCATGAACCTTCGGCGAGACTCCTCCCCTTCGGCCAGACTTTATGTCGACGTTATCTCTCTCGGCGAGATCTTTCTGATGACATCCCCTTTTCACCGAGACTTCCACGGATCGGAGAGACCTTATGCTGAGCAGAGAGACATATAAAACCTTACGGCGACTGAGATGTCATAGTGACTGGTGGATCCCAAATGAATAACACGGTGCCAGTCAGCAAGACATCTAAAAGGTCTCAGTGACTTTCTTCTTGAGGAGTTTTATGCTAAATTGGATTAAGGGATGCCTTCCAACTGACCTCCTTGAGAGATATCTTTAGATGAGCAATTCAATCCTGAAAAACAAAGGCCTCCATTAGTTCTCAAAAGCATATAAAATATATCCTTTTTTATTATTTCACTCAATTTTCAACAAAAAGGAACCCAACTTTAACTGAGGCAAAACCAAATTCAGCAGAACAAAAACAAACTCAAGAGGAAAGCAAAAGAACTCCTAAGACCAAACCAGACAACCGAAGGTGACGAAAGTAAAAAGAAAAAGGGGGACCCATTTTGTTCCAGAATAAAATGGGGTGGTTATGCAAGGCATAACAAATGGCGACTTGGCTGGGAAAATGGTTTAACCATATTCAAGAAATTGAAAGATTCAACTACCCAGAACTCTTGGTTTATGAACATCAGAACTCCAGTTGGGTCAGTTTTAACAACCAAGGTTGAGCTAGAATCTCAAATGTAAATCAACAATGGCCACCTCTGAATCTATGTGTGTGATTGATGGTGCATCATCCTTTTATAAAGTTCTCCTCAACTTTTAAACAACAATGTGCAAGATTTTAACTACATGAGTTGATTCCCTTTAGCTGTTGTGCAATGATATCCCGGGCATTGCTCTACTTCCAGTCAGGCGTCCATAGCCCTGACGAAGATACTCTAGTTTTCTCACAGCATTTCTCTACTGCCAGCCAGGCATCCATAGCCCTAGTAGAGATACTGGCATCACCCATTCATATTGAGTCCTCCTTTTTGATAATTCTTTTTCTCTCTTTTTTTTTTGGAGTTTCAGATATTTCATTCAATTTTTTTATTCAATATGTCAGATGTTTATCATCTATTATGGGTTGAAAACTACCATGGACCTCATAACAACACTTGGGAGATCGGATTTTTCACTCAAATCTTACAACACTATCATCTTAGGACAAATATACCATTACAAGGGGAGATGATCTTGATGATTTGTGATAGATTCAGAGGTAACTAATGAAGATTGTTTACTTTGCACCTTGTTTTCAAGACTTTCGACAACTCTTATTGACAATGGGCATAAAGTAATGAATTTAGGACAAAATCACCCAATCAAAAAACCTGAAAATATCTAAACCACTTCTCTCCTAATAACCAAAGTATACTTCAGATAACAACCCACCATTTCAAGATGGAAAGAACAGAGAAACCCCAAAGAACAAACAAGACAGAAACCAAACAGCAAAGGAAATGAAAGGACAGAAAGAAAGGACAAACAAACAAACAACAAAACTATTTACAAACAAAAAAAAAATAGACTATTCACAAATAGAACAAAAAATTATTTACAGAGATTATTTACAAGCAGAAACGTAGGAACTATTACAATAAATGCACTCTCTAGCAAAATACCAAACTTCATGACCCAAAATAATGTTTAAGAAACTGTCCATTGACAGGTAATGGAACAAGTTCTCCTGTTAGACTACTCAGCCGGAAAGCATTTTCTCCTAGGATCTCCACAATTTGATAGGGACCTAACCAAAGCTTATCAAATTTCTGGTGACTACCCTTCTTTTCACTAGCTTTATCCCATAGCAGCACAAGGTCAGATATTCTAAAAGCCTTGATTTTGGCTCTTTTGTCAAGCCAACGTTTAACAACAGCCTGGTGTCTAAAGAATTGTTGCAAGACAGCATCTCTCTGTTCTTCTAATTTCAACAAGGCAGCTAATCTTACCTCTATCCTATCATCACTAGAGTAGAATTTATGCATGAACTTAAGGATAGGTATATGCAAATGAATAGGGAACACAGGCTCTTGGCCATACACTAGTTTAAATGGTGAATTCTTTAAAGCAGCCTTGATCCTAGTTCTGTCTGCCCATAACGCAAATCTTAGCTAGGTATGTCAGTCCCTAGGATTGTTTTCTAACAATTTTTTTATTACCCCTAAGAGATTCTTATTGGTTGATTTTGCAACTCCATTTCCTTGTGGGTAATAGTTTGAAGAATATTTTAAGACAATTTTGTGATCATAAGCCCATGAAATGAACTCAACAAAAGAAAAGGAAGAGTCATTGTCACATACCAATGCGAAGGGTACTCCAAACCTAGTTGTGATGCATTCAGTGAGGAACTTGATCACTACCTCTGTTGTACTATTCTTACAAGGTATAGTCTTTTTCCATCTCGTGTAGTAATCAGTGGCAGTCAAAATAAATTTGTGTCCTACAAAAGAATTTGGGTTAATTACCCCAATAAATTCTAGCGCCCATTGGGCAAATGGTCTTACCTCATAAACAAGCTGCAATGGCATGGCTGGGTGGCGTTCATTTGATGCAGAAATATGACATATGTGACATTTTCTCACATGCTGATGGGCGTCTTTGAACACACGTGGCCAGTAATAACCAGATTTGAGGATCTGATGTGCTAACGAATCTACAGACCCATGACCTATGCCATGTTTCCCATGAAATTCAGTAATTACATGCTTAGCCTCTTGCCGATCAAGGCATCGTAGGTACACCCCCTCAAAATTCTTCCTATACAGCAATCCTCCTTTGATCATATAATGAGAGCTTTTCATTCTTAGCACTCTCCTCTGAGTCGTATTCATTCCCTCTGGGCACCAATTATTGAGCATGAAATAGATGATATCAGCATACCAAGGGTTGTTGGAAAATGACTGAGTTGTGTATTGCTAGCAAATAATGTTTCCACCAGCATTCGCCATGGATTTAGATAGGCCTATACCTCTAACAAGTTTCATAGGGCAAATCTCCAGATCAAACTCTTGCAAAATGGCCATCTATTTCCCTCTTCGTTCTCCCAGCTCGCTCTACATAAGTAGAGACTTCACAACAGCATTAGGAACTACAACAATAATTTGACTTCAGAGGATGTAATGTCTGAACTTCTTGATAGCTCTGACCAGCACAAAAGATTGTTTTTCAAGAGGCGGGTATTTGATTTCAGCATTCTTGAACAAAGAGCTCATGAAGGCGATTGGCCTCTCCTCTCCCTCTTCTCTTCGTTGAGTTAGGACAGCTGCACATGAGTGTTCAGAGGAAAAAGAATAAATATAGAATGGCTTCAAGTAGTCAGGGCTGGTGAGAATTGGCGCTTCTGAAATGGAACACTTGACCTATGAAAATGTGGCCTTTGCCTCATTACTCCACTCTATTTTGACATCTTTCTTCATCATTTCATTCAGTGGTTTAACAATTTCTGCAAAGCTTGTGATAAACTTTCTCACGAAGTTGATCTTTCCAAAGAAGGATCTCATCTCCTTCTTACTTTCTGGCATGGCTATCATTAGAATGGACTCAACTCAGCTTGGATCGATCGATATTCCTCTTTTTGAGATTATGTGCCCCAAGAGCTTCCCTTCAGAAACCTTGAACACACACTTTTTAGGATTCAGGGAGACGCCATACTGGATACATCTTTCAAGAATTTTAGCTAAGTCTGTAGCATGGTTCAGCCTATCTTTAGACAATACTATCAGGTCATCCATGTAAACTATGATGCATTTTCCAATCAGATCTTTGAATGCTACGTCCATGGCACGCAGAAAGGTTGCTCCAGCGTTTATCAAACCAAATGGCATCCTTCTGTAAGCAAATGTTCCCCACTTAGTAGTGAAGCTTGTCTTCATTTTGTCTTCACAGTTAACCATCACTTGATTGTATCCAGAATAACCATCCAAGAATGAAATCATCTAAGATCCATTGACAGTTTGCAAGACTTCGTCCAGAGAAGGGAGTGGGTAGTTGTCTTTTTCTAAAGCTCTATTCAGATTTCTGATATCCACACATAGCCTGATCTCTCCATTTTTCTTACGGACTGGAACTAGGTTGGCCACCCACATTGAGTGTTGTACAGGGAAGATTATTCTTGCAGAAAGCAATTTTTGAACTTCTTTAAAGATCAATGGTTCAATGAGGGCGTTAACAGGACGTTGTTTCTGCCGAAATGGCTTAGCTTCGAGCTTCAGAGGAATGGTATGAGTCATTATAGAAGCATCAAATGTTTTTAGATCTTCGTACCCCCAGGCTATCGCAGCAATATCATTCTTTAGTGCCCTCAGTATATCTTTTTTGATTGCTTCAGGGCAAGCTTTCCCTATGTAAACATTTATTTCAGAGCCAAAATCAACTAGGTTAACAATTTCATATTCACCTCCTTTAACTTCAACTAATATCTTTTCCCGAGCCCTTGGGTCTGAATCAAAAATTCTATCTAAGGCCACCATTCCCTTAGGAATGCTATTACTTTTTAAATTGAGGACCCCCTTTTTATCGCAATCTTCAGGGTTCCAATCTCCCCGATCCCTATTGGACTCATCAATGATCTGCCCTTCAAAAACATCTGAACTTGCTAGAAAAGCAAGGATATGTCCATCATCATCAAAGACTTGAAAGTTCCTGAAATTATCAGGAACAGTCGGGGTGGATATCAATTCTACTAAGAATCTTTTAAGCTTGGAGCCTTGCATGGGTTCCAGGCTACTTGCAGCAACAACTAATGAATCAACTATCTGATTCTCCTCTCTAGGGATTAAACTAATCCCAAAAGCATCAAAGTCTTCAATCAGGTTCCATACCCGATTTCTATAAGCTGCCAGCCTTCTATTATGACACGTGTATTGGCTACGCACTTGCTTGATAACTATTTTTGAATCTCCTTTAACCATCAAGGCAGTGAATTTCTTCTTATGTGCGAACATCAGCCCCCGAGCTAGAGCTTCATATTTTGCTACATTGTTAGTGCATCCAAACTGCAACCTGTAAGAAGCAAAGAAAGTTTTCCCTTTCGTGTTGGTTAATTCAATCCCAACACCATAGCCTATTTTGGATTTGGATCCATCAAACGTGAGGGTCCACAGCTGATCATGAGCTGGAGTTGATCCCTTTGGGGTTATTATGGGCATTTGGATAGGATGAGCCATAGGTGGGGGCTCTCGATCCTTTGCATCTAATATTGGTAAGAGGTGTTCAATAGGTTCCTCAGGTGCAATTTCCAGTCCCTGCACATATATATCATATAATATGTGGCTATCCTTCTGACAGTCACTTACATCTTTGATTAATCCCTTGGGTTTTGGTATACTTGTGAGTGCAGGGGTATCAAGAAAACCTTAGGGTTGTCCCTCATAACTGTGTTGGTTTGGAGATGTGACAGGGGTAAGTTCAATTTGAGAAGGAACTTCCTTTGAAGGTATCTTATCCCTGGTTAAATTTACTGCATCTTTGGCTTCAAATGAGAAGTGATCCACAACAGTCCTAAGGTGACTTAGGCTAGTTTCCTCAACTTGGGAAACATGATTTAAAATGTTGATGCAGGGTTGGCAGGTCAACTCTGAATGACTTTGGTAGTGTACCCTGCACCAATTAGGAAGTAGAAGACTATGCAAATCAATATCTTCCCCCAAGACTAGCTGATCCTGTTACAACTTCTTGATCAATGCCTATTGATTTTCATTAGTCATAGAATCAAGGAACTTTTGTATTGACATGTCTTTAGAATTAAGAACCAAAAAGGTTATAATTTCCTCTCTTTTGTAAACCCCTATCTCGGTTTCAAAATAGGATACCTCGTTGGGACAATCATATTCAGTGATGATATGCTTGAGGTGAGGTTCACTCTCAATCCTAATCTATGTAGTAATTCCCCTCCATGGTAGCCACATATGTGAAAATTCAAGGGAGAGATATCCCCCTATACTTTTCATTAGATCTCTGCTCAATAGCATACCATAAGTCTTAGGAATGTCTGCTACTTGAACATCTATATTGGTTTGGATCCTAGGGTCAGACCCTACTTGCACATGTATGTTTCTCAATTCTCCTACTATATTAACCTCTGTTTTATCAAGCTGGATGACCTTCTTGTTTGTTCAGACGGGGTCCAGTCCTAATTTCTTGCATATAGAAAATGGCATAGCATTGCTGGAAGCCCCTGAATCTAGCAGACAATTATGTAGATTCTTCCCACAAATCCTCTGACTCAAAAGAAATGGTGGGGTACCTACCTTACTTCTGTACAAAGTTGTGTTCATGTCTGCAGCAGGTGCCACCTTGGTTTTCCCTTTTGATTTATCAGCTTCTTCCAAAGCTTTCAACACTATCTCTCGTTGAGCAGGGCACCACTTTAGGATGTCAAAATATGATAAAGAGGTTTTCTGTCTCTGCATCTCAGCAACAATATCAAATTTTTTGTTATAACTTGCATTACTTTTGACAACCCCAAGTGAATTACCTTTATTATGGAAGTCAGGTGGGCCTTTTAGTGGAGGAGGGTTGTTATCAGCACTTTGGTTTGGAGGCACCATGTGATTAGGCAGTGCTAAGGTAGTGAACGAACCCTTATTCTGATTTCTTAGGAAGTGTCCTCCCTTTGTCTAAAAGGCTTGGGCATCATATGCATCCTCCACTAGTTCATTCTCATTTTGAATAGGGAATGAAGGTTCTTCCTCAAAGAGGTCATAAGTCATAGCTGTATCCACTGAGTCACCCCCTTTGTTTGAATTCCCTTAGAAATTTTGAGCATCTGCCTATGCCATCTTGACAACTTTCTCCATTTCATGGCAGTTTACCTCATAATGGGTTGCAGTATCATGCAACCTACACCAGTTAGTCATAAAATTAAGGTCAGCCACATTTGCACTGTGTGACCTTTCCTCATTAGCTTGATAATTGTGAGAAACTCCACCGTTGTTTGGCCCTGTATTCCATTGTCGGTTGTTATTCGTCCTCTGGTTATATCCTCTATTTTGATTTTGATAGCCTTGATTAGGGGAGTTTTGGCCTTGATAACCCCTTTGGTTGTGATTGTAACTGTTCTGATAAATACCCTGGTTGTTACTACTCTGATTAGGATAATTACCTTGGTTTTGAGAGGGGTTCAATCTAAGCTGAGCCATGTCATTTGTGACTTGAGACAACATTTTATTTAAGGTCTCTACCTCATTTGTGAGTTGAACTGTCTTTTCACTTTCAACACTCTTAGCAACAGGTGGCTGATCGCCATGATTTGGTGTTTCAGTTTGATTATGATGACTATGCGGACTATGATGACCCTGTGATTGTTGAAAGAAGTCAAGAGCTCCATTAGTAAAGAATGGAACAGGAGATTGAGTCTGCAACTCAGACATAGGTCCATAATGGGAAGGAGACATTCCTAGGATAGTATTGAATAAAGGGTTTGGGCTATGCATCTGATACCCCATTGAAGGAAAACCTCCTCCCAAACTTCCCTATTGAGAGCTAATTTCTTGTCGCAGCTTGATGGCTAGATGATAAACCTTAGACAGGGAATCAATATATGTTGGTTGATATTTCCTTTATAGGAATAAGCCAATCAAAGTGTCTATAACTCTAAAGTAAGCTTGGATGGCACTATTCTCAACAACTAGATAGGGGTCATGCAGTCTCCTATACATTCGTTGAAACCTGGTATTAAACAAGGGCAAAGGTTCACCTGACTCCTTCCTAATGGTAGAAAATTGGTGGAACAAAATGGTTGGATCCACGTAAATTCTAAATTGATTGATGAAAGCATTCTCCAGGTCTGTCCAGCTCAGAATAGAGCGTTGAGGAAGATTTAGGTACCAGTTGTACGCCATATCCCCTAAGGAATAAGGGAACAACCTACAAACTACATCATGGTGAGCTATCTGAGCTCTAGTACAAGCGTCCTTAAAAGCTTGTATGTGCTCTTTAGCACTCCTTGATTCGCCATGAATGTACTTGGGACAAAATTTCTCAGGATTCTTAGGCATATCGTGAAAGCCTCCAAGAATAGTCCCCAATGGAGAGGGATTATTCTGAAAAATGTCATTGGTAGCGGTGGTGGTGGTTGAGCTAGCTGTTGGATGGGTTGAACCAGCTGTGATCATAATTGAGATGAATTCATTGGTGGATTGATAGGAATCCAGTGGGATATTGGTGAAAATCCTGGTGGAGTAAGTGGAGCTGAAAAGGGTGGTATGATGGTTGCCCCAGTCTTGTGAATCTTGTGTCTTGTTGGGGTCTTGAGTTCTATCAAAGGTGGTGGATTTTTAGCTGATCGAAGAACTCTTTGGGACCTTTCCGGTGAGAAAGACCTAGTATTATCTAGTTTTCTCTTTTGGCCCTCCTTCTAGCGCCAATTTCCTATTGATGGTCAAAATAACATAGCAATAGTTAAGCAAAATATTACTATTCTACTCTCTTGAAAGAGAAAGAATAACACATGGATATCTAACTCCCAAAGTCTTTGTAATCGGTTCTCAACTGTGTTGATTTCACTCAGTGCTTGATGTGAACTATAATGTTCAAGGGGCCTGCTGGTATTTAGCTTGTGGATTGTTCTAAGATCAAGCATAAATTCAAACCTACTTTAATTGGGTTTTTTTTTTTAAAACAAAAAAAAAGATAGATCAAAGCTTGGAACTAAAAAGAATAATAATTCATCCAACTTAACTAGACTTGTTACCTTTCAAGGAATTGCTAACTAAAACTGCAGAAAAAACTCAACTTGTGATTAACACACAACTTTATTCATTCACAGTGCTAACTTCAACAACATATTGTAACTTACCATTTAAACAAAACATAAAATAAGATTTCGTTCCTTGAAAGCTTTGCAAATCAAATGATTAACCCAAGATAAATACCATTCTGAAACACAATATGAAGTAGATTTGAATCTGGTTGCTTCTACTGTTGGTGAAATAGATAAGCAACATTTACAACTCTGGCACAGTCACCAGTGTACAGAAAACCTATGTCTTCAGATTGTTTCCATCTATTCTACAAGAACCAGAAGGATACATTACTACCTTCTGTCGAATCTAACTCCTACTCTATTGCTACTCTTAAGTTTCTCTTACTTCTTAGAAAATTACTACTATTCAAAATCTATATCTCTATGTCTCTATGTCTATATGTCTCTATGTCTCTACCTCCCTTCTTTTCTTTTCTTTTTACAAAGAGGCGAAAAAAAAGCCATATATACAGAATGTACCAAAAAGAATGCACCGGCCCCTGTTTTAGGGTTTACGAAATATCAATTCGTTACAGGAGGGTCGACCCTTAGATCTTTTCGAAATGAAGCTAATGCTACATTCAATTGCATCCTTCGTGTCCATGTCGGTGAAAGATTGCTTCGGGGATGACCTCTAGATCTTTTGCAACTATGGCATTTACTTATGGCCTCTGTGTCCACCTTCGAACTTCCATCAGAGCCGCCTTGAATTCCCTAGAGCATCACCATTAATATCAATCTGCCCTTTTTCCAATAGGCCTCACAGCTGTCACTGAGACTCGTGGCCTTTTCTCCCCTCGGCTTCCTAGTGCTCAAGATCTTTCTGCAAGTTGACCTCTTTTGGAAGTAGCATCATATTTTCCCCCTAGATCTTCACAGATGGCACCCCTGGATACCGAACTGATCCATCGCTTTATTCATAGAGCAGATCCATGTCACACACATTTTGTTGATCTTCCTCACAGGGGTAGTCAATCAGTCAAATTATCTAGGGTTTGCCTTTAATTCTCTCTAATTGGTTGAACACATGCCACATAAGATTCTCGGGCAGTCAAAAGTCGTTCACACTGAATCACATGTCGGTGAGACACTAATCGTGTCTCCCCGATGCGATCATACCTCCTAGTACCTATTAACAAGACATAGGACGGTCAGCAAGACGTCATAGCGAGCGGCCAAAGTCATATTGATATCCACAATGGTCACCGAGACAATCGCTATCAGCCAGACATCATAGCGAGTTCCCAAGGGTTATACCATTGTGGAGCTTCATTGGCACAACATCCGCATTCGGCAAGACAACCTTCAATCGGTAGGAGGTCATAGCGGGCGCTAAGAGTCATACCAATATCTTTTTCCATTAGCAGGCTCGTCGCTATCGGCAAGACTTTATTCCCTCGGCATGACATCACATCGAGCCCCTCTTCCTTCGGCGAGACACCATCGAGTCGACGAGACATTATAGTGAAGCCCTCACCTTTCGGCAAGACTCCAGCGAGTAAGGAAGACTTCTCCCCGAGCAACCCTTTTCACTGAGACCCTCTGTGGTCGACGAGACCTTATGCCGATATCATTCCATGTCGGCGAGACTAGCTTCCTTCGCCAAGACATTACACCAAAGTCACGCCCTTTTGCCGAGACCCTCCATGGTCGGCCAGACCTTATGGCGAATATAAATCTTTCTCCCCGACGTCGTTCCATTTCGGCAAGAGTCCACCCTTTTTGGTGAGACTTCATGCCGACGTTACCCCTTGTTGCCGAGACTTTGTTGTGTCGGTAGGACATTTCATCAAAGCCACCTTGTTTCGGCGAGAGCTCATTTTACTTTGAGGAGACTTTGCTTGGTCGGTGAGACCTCATGCCGAAAGTAAACCACTCTCCCTAAGCCCAAAATTTTTTGGTGGGACCTCCTTCAGTCAGTAAGACGTTACGTCAAACCATGAACCTTCGGCGAGACTCCTCCCCTTTGGCCAGACTTTATGCCGACATTATCTCTCTCGGCGAGATCTTTCTGATGACATCCCCTTTTTGCCAAGACTTCCACGAGTTGGCTATACCTTATGTCGAGCGGAGAGACATATAAAACCTTACGGCGACTGAGATGTCATGGCGACCGGTGCATCCCAAATAAATAACACACTGCCAGTTGGCAAGACATTTGAAAGGTCTCAGCTACTTTCTTCTTGAAGATTTTTATGCTAAATTGGATTGAAGGATGCCTTCCAACTGACCTCCTTGAGAGATATCTTTAGATGAGCAATTCAATCCTGCAAAACAAAGGCCTCCATTAGTTCTCAAAAGCATATAAAATATATCCTTTTCGATCATTTCACTCAATTTTCAACAAAAAGGAACCCAACTTTAACTGAGGCAGAACCAAATTCAACAAAACAAAAAAAAACTCAGGAGGAAAACAAAATAACTCCTAAGACCAAACCAGACAACCAAAGGTGACAAAAGTAAAAAGAAAAAGTGGGACCCATTTTGTTCCAGAATAAAATGGGTGGTTATGCAAGGAATAACAGGACCTTGCATATAAAGGAAAGGAAGAGGAGGTAGAAAGGTACGACTAAACATCTAACTATCCCTCCAAATGTGTAACACATGTTAGCTTACACAATACAAATGTGAGGAAATATGTGAATTCCACACAAGATCAAATAAATGGATAGATAACATCTAAGTAGACTTAAGCTAAGTGTGAATTGATTGGCCTAGAAAGGGTGATAAGCTAACTAGTTTTATAATGACCCTATTTACACTAATAGATGCAAATATCTAATGGAAAGATTTTCAAACATGTTATGGACACTATGTGTTTACTATAGTTTTCTTTGGTTTGAAATGTCCAATTAGTGTTCATGAATCCATGAATGGGGTGTTATACAATTACCTTAATCAATTTTTCCTTGTCTTCTTGGATGAAATCTTAATATATTCAAGATCATAGGATGAGCATAAGTGTTGTTTGCACCAAATTTTGTAGTCTTTCAATGAGTACCAATTGTATGGCAACTCGGTGAAGTTTGATTTGTTCCAGCTAGAGTTATAGTACTTGGGTCATATTATCTCTAGTGAGGTTATCTTAGTAGATATACTGAGTATTTGTGCTATGGTGGTCTGTCCAACATATACTAGTGTTTTAGAGGTCCATTTTTTTATGGGTTGTGTGTGTTATTTTTTGAATGCATAAGACAACTGAGAGGGGGGTGAATCAGTCTACTAATTAAAACTTCAAAACCCTCATAAACATTCAAATCTAAATTCAATCAATTAACCCTTAAACTATTATAATAATTCAGCATGAAAAGTAATTAGCATTTAAACTAAAACTTAATCAACACCATGCACAAGAGAACACCGGATTTACGTGGAAAACCCAAGATGGGAAAAAATATTTTGAGGATTAGCTCACAATATAAAGTAATATCTACACCAAATATAATAGGGCTCATTGCCCAAGAGAAAGAAAGGCTCATTGCCAAAATAGAAAAGAAGATAGAGAAGAGTGTTACACGGAGAAATCCATCTCAATGCAATAGAGAATCCACCACAATATACCAAAACCTTCGCAACTCAAGTGCAGAATTGTAGACACCTTCTGCTCATTGCATCCAACAATTTAACACATGAAATATCACACTACACTTCCCAAATTTGCACTCTAACACTCTAAAATTCACATCATTCGCATACTACTTATCTCTCTTTGCATCCCTGAATAGCTCAACTCATATTTATATCATCTTCAACCTTGAAACCATTCTCCAAGGTTGGATATGCACATCAACCTTGCAGATTCAAATTAGGTTGGCACCAAAACACTTTCATGGTAGAAAGAAGTGAAGACAGACTACACCACTCCTTATTTGGGACCTAAATCTATAACACCACACTACAAGATGCTTCTACAAACAATAAACATCCACCACAATTAGTGTAAACACCAAGGTTGGTTGTTACCCGTGTAAACACCATTAAACTTTTAAGTATATGCTTCCTTTGATCCAACAAAAACTCACAGAAAATAAATGTCACTTGAACACAACTTGGAATATTCCATAAATACCCTAAAATCCAACAAACTCCTTCACAACAACTTTCACCTGAGGAATGTACTCACCTAGTACATTCAAACAACTCTACCATACACTGTAACTTAAGAAACTGACTTCTAAAGTACCAAAACTCAAACAACATTGAGTGACGAAAGATACCAACACTACCAACACATATTCAGATCCATAAGACCTGAGACCAAACTATGAATAAATGTGAAGCAAAAACATTTCTCCTAGACACCTCTATAATACATAGTTTACACACTGGTGAACACAACTTATTTTGTATCGCAATCTAGCACACCAAATTCTAGATGCAACAACTCTAATGAACATATCTGAAATGCATAGGCAAATCTTCAACCTAGAAGAAATGCAAAGCAACACCAGAACACTATTATGCAACCCAGAACACACTGCAACTCACTATTTCCTCCTTTTATCAAATTTTCTCAAAAGCACTTGGAAACCAAGCACCAAGAACACATCCTCATCATCTCCATTAGTTCCTCAATCATAGACAAAATCTTATCAAAGCAACACTAGAGGTAGACACCAGTAGCTTACTAATGACAACATAATGCAACTAATCAAAGCATCATTAATGCAACAACATAAATAGTACCAACAACTACACATAGTCTTGCAACAATATTCTTCTCATACAATTGACACCAATGACAACATAGGCTTGTTGACATCAATGACAATGCCAAATGCTCATACTTGTAACAATCTCCCCCTTTGTCATTGATGGCAACACATGGTGTGAAAAACCATCAACAATAACAACAAACACAACAACTCTACTCCATACCTATTTCCTTTTCTCTTTTCTCCCCTTTTCACAACATACTCATTACTTTCTCCCAACTTATCTTTTTCATGTGTCACACTCTCCCCCTAAGTACATGATTCTTTTTTTTCTTCTTTTTCACATTACTCTCTTCCCCTTTGACATCAATGGAAAAGGATAAAAGATTTGTGTCACTTATGTTTCCCCTTTGACATCATTCAACCTTCTCACAACTACTTAGTATACTCCCCCTTAGGAGCACACACCATAATACACTAATCAACAATCACTACATATGAAAACACTCACTCCCCCTAACTACAAAAACCAACAATGTCACTACCTACTCCCCCTAAGAAGTAACCACCAACATCGGTCCAAACCAAATAATGGATCTTAAAATCCACTGGACTGATGCATCTTCTCATGCATCTAGTTCAAAGAAGGAGGGGCAATAACCTCCAACTTTTCTCGAAGATACTCAAATTTATCCTTAGGAAGAACCTTAGTAATATATGAGCAACCTAATCCTTTGTAGGTACGTACTCAAGTTTTAATTCATTCTCTACAACCTTCTATCTCAAAAAGTGATACTGAATTGAGATATGTTTTGTCCTTGAATGTATTACCAAATTCTTTGAAATATTGATAGCACTTGCACAGTCACATAGGATAGAAATTGGTTTGTCATATACTACCCTGATATGTTTGTCTCATCCATAACACCTATGTGCAACAAGATGTTGTTATACTCTACTTTTACTTTGTAGTAGATAAAGACACTAAATCTTGTTTCTTGCTTAGCCATGACACCAATCTACATCCAAGAAATAATGCACCACTAGTTTTACTTTTTATGTCATCTACACAACCAACCCAATCTACATCTATGTAAGCACTCAAAGTAAAATCAGTATTCTTTGGATACCACAAGCCATGATCTAGAGTGCCCTTCAAGCATCTAAATATCCTCTTCACTGTTGCAACATGTGACTCTCTAGGATCTTTAAATCTAGCCATAAGATAAACTATATGCATGATATATGGTCTAGTAGCAGTTAGATATAGCATTCCACCAATCATTGATCTATACTTGCTTTGATCAACCTTAGGAGATTCATCATTCTTGCTCATCTTGCAACCAGTAACCATAGAGGTACACACTGGTTTAGAATCTTTCATTCCAATCTTCTTCAACATTTCCTTGACATACTTTGATTGTGAAATGAAAATACCTTTATCTGTCTGACTTATTTATAGTCGAAGGAAGAAATTCATCTCCCCAAACATAGACATTTCAAACTCTTTTTGCATTTATTTTGCAAACTTCTCGCACATAGCTTCATTGCCTCCAAATATTATGTCATCAACATATACAACCATAATCAAGATTTGATCTTTTTCAACTTTAAAGTAAAGATTGTTATTTGCGGTACTTTTATTGAATCTTTGTTGTATCAAATACCTATCCAACCTTTCATACCAATCTCTAGGAGTTTTCTTCAATCCATGCAATGCTTTCTTCAATCTACATACCATATCTAGTTTGTCTGATAACTAAAATCCTTCCAATTATTTTATGTATACCTCTTCTTCTAATTCTCCATTCAAGAAAGAATACTTCACATCCATTTGATAATCTTTGACATCCTTATGTGTTGCAAAAGCCAAAAACATCCCAATAGCTTCCATTCTTGCCACCGGAGCAAATGTATCCTCCAAATCTATTCCTTCAACTTGTGAGTAGCCTTCACACACAAGCCTTTCCTTGTTCCTTACCACTTCTCCATTCTCATTTAGTTTGTTTTTGAATACCCACTTAGTTTTAATTACATTTTATTTTGTTGTTCTTCAAAAAAATTCCCAAGTTTGATTCTTCTCAATTTGCAACAACTCTTCTTCCATAGCCTTGATCCAATTTTCATCTTTGCATGCCTCAATCATTGTTTTAGGTTCAACTTTAGAAATTAAATGTAGATTTACCTATTCTTCAGCAGCCTTCCTTCTTGTTAGTACACCTTTTCTCTTATCTCCAATGATTTGTTCTTCAAAATGATTCTTCTGCACATAGTTAGGAGTTTTAGGAGTCTTTTCTAGAACTCCTTCCTCTTCAGTCTGTAGTTCTTTAGATTTTTCTTCTTCTCTACAAGAACACTCATCTAACTCATATCCATCAATTACCACTAAATTCTTTTGTAAATATTCATCAACCTTGACACTTGCACTTTCAACAACCTTTCTCAATCTCTTGTTGTAGGATTGGTAAGCTTTACTTCTAGTAGAATATCCAAGGAAGATACCTTCATCAGACCTTGTATCAAACTTTCCTATTTATCTTCATCTCTTCTAATATAACATTTACTTCAAAACACTCTAAAGTACTTGATAGTAGGAATCCTTCCATACCATAGCTCATAGGGAGTCTTTATGTTGTTTGCTCTTGCTTGAACTCTACTAAATATGTAAATAGCAGTATGAATTGCTTCTCTCTAGTATACTTTCAATAAATTTGATTATTTCATCATTGTCCTTGTAGCTTATTGAATAGTCTTATTCTTTCTTTCAACCACTCCATTCCATTGAGGAGTCCTAGGAGTAGACAAGGTCCTCTTTATGCCATGATTCTCACAAAATATATTAAACTCATTGGAGGTGAACCTTCCACCATTTTCAAACCTCAAACATTTGATTTTCATATCCATTTAATTCTCAACCATAACTTTGAATGCTTTGAACTTATCTAGAGCTTCTTATTTTTCTTTGAGAAAAGTAACCCATGTCATTCTAGAATAATCATCAATTAATAGCATGAAATACATGTCACCTTGAAGACTTATTACTCTTGTAGGGCCACAAATATCTATAGGTACCTATTCCAACAGTCTATTAGTAGATTATTCTTTGAATTTGAAGCTTCTTCTTGCTTGCTTTCTAATTTGGCACTCCTTATCAATAGCATTGTTAGGCTTTCTAATCTTTGGAAAATCTCTCACTGCTTGAACTGAATTGATTCTTACTAAGTTATCAAAATTGATGTGACACATCCTCCTATGCCATAACCAACTTTTATTAATTTGAGTCATAAACCAATGACCATCAACACCCTTGAGTTGATAAACATTTCCATTTGTTCTTCTTCCAGCAGCAACCACAATTTTGGATCCTTTTCTGATCTCACATCCATCATCCTAAAACACAATATTGTATCCTTTGCTACACATTTCTCCAACACTCAAGAGGTTAAGCCTCGAACCCTTAAAATAGTAGACATCATCAATATTATGCTTGCCATCAAAACTAATAGAACCTTTTCCACATATCTTAGTGGATGTGTCATCACCTAATCTAACACATCCTCCATCATACATTTCAAGGTTAACAAACTTACTCTTTTCACCAGTCATATGATTAGAGCATCTACTATCAGTGATCCAGTAGTTCTCCATGAAAATCATATACCAAAGTACCTTTAGTCTTATCCTTTATCTCTAGAGGGCTATCCTTCACACATCTCTCAGAGTTAGTAGAAATGGATTCGTCTTTTAAAGCCACAAATAAGAATTCACCATCATCCTCACCTCCATAATCAAATTCATCATCATAAATAATTGCATCTTCTCTAACATAATAGCTTTTCTTAATCATGTTACCTTTGTTCTCCTTATTTTTGTTATTCAAAGCTTTGTTTAGACATCTTGAAGCATAATGGCCTGTCTTTCCACAATTGAAACATTTGAAATACAACTTACCAATGTAATTACCAATACCATTTTTCATTCTCCTCACAAATTTGGCTTTCGCATCATCAAGATCCTCCGTATCTGATTCCTTGATCTCCTCTTATTTATTAGTCTTAAAAGCAGTCTCAAATTTTGCACTGCTATTTGTACCAAATTCTCTCATCTCAAAAGTAGTTAAAGAGAACCATACAACTAATCTCTGGTCTATTGATTTAGATTTTTAAATTCCTCAATAGCAGAGACTTTATGACTATAAGATTTAGGAATATTTCTGAGAATTTTCTTTACCACTTTTGGTTCTTTGACTTCTCCACCAAGACCTCTGATGCAGTTGAAAACTTCATCTACCCTTTGCATATATCTTGTAACATTTTCTTCTTTAGACATCTGCAAGTTATAAAACATGATCTCCAGATTCTGCATCTTAGCTTCTTTGACCTTATCATCTCCTTCATAAATGCTTTCTAACTTTACCCAAATATCTCTAGCAGTTTTCAAACTCATCGCTTTCACTAATTCAGAATTAGTAAGACCATTTAAGAGAGTATACCTTGCTTTACCATTGCTTTCATAGCCTTTGATCTCATCAGCAGTACTTGGACCATTTGCAGGCTTAGTGTATCCATTCTTAATAGACTTCCATGTTGAATGAACAAGACAACTGAGTGGGGGGTGAATCAATTGTACCAAATCAAAACATCAAAACCCTCAACAGTAATCAAATAGAAATGCATTCATTAAACCCATAATCTGTTATAATGTTTAAACATGAAAAGTAGATAATAGAAACTAAAACAACCAACACCATACACAAGAGAACACTAGATTTATGTGGGAAACCCTAGAAAGGAAAAACCATGGTGATGATTAGCTCATAATATAAGTAATTAAAAAATCGATACAAAGAGGCTCACTGCCAAAATAGGACACACTATCCAAGAGGTTCACAGGCTAGGCTCATTGTCAAAATAGAAAGAAGAAAGAAGATAGAATGTTACATAGAGAACACAATCTCAATGCAATAGAGATTCCACCACAATAGCTCCAATCAACATTAGCAGTCTTCAAGAGATCAAGATACCTCAACTCACTACATTCAACAATCTTGCATTATAGCTCACACTGCAATTTGCACTTCTACACTTGATTTTGCATCACAACACAACATTATTCCACACTCTTTGTCTCACATCAATTCATCTTGCATTTATACTATCTGCAACTTGAAAAACATGTTCAAGTTTGCTACACTCTCCTTGCACTTTAAAAATTCAAATTAGGTCATCACTAAGCATTCCTATGGTGGATACGAATGAAAGTGGACCAATACAAAACTCATTTGGGACCCAAATCAACTCTTGTATGCCATGCTATGCCTTTATTAATGCTTAAACATCTTTGAATGTAGTGTAAACACCAGGTCAACTATTACCTATGAAAACACCATTAAACTTTGAATTACATACTTCCTCAAATCCAAAGATAACTTGTGAACCACATACCACACTTCATCATGATCTAGAATATTCCTCTATCATCCTGAAATCCATCAAACTCCTTCACAAAAACTCGTACCATCAGAATGTACATGCCCATTACATTCAAACTACACTACCAAACACTGCAACTCTACAATCCAACTTCTAGAGTACCAAACCACAAAACCTCTTGACATGGGCAAGAGATCAACATCATCAACATACCTTCAAAATCATAAGACCTAAAGAACAACTATGGAGAAACGCGAAGAAAATACATTTCTCCCAAACATCTCTATAAACAACACTACAAAACCAATTCACACATTGGTGAACATAACTTCCTCTGACCATTGATCCAGAAGGCAAAATTCTAGATATAGAAACTTTGAACACCTCTAACCAACATATCCAAACCACACAAGTAAATCTTCAACCTAGAAGAAATGTGAAGCAAAATCAGTACACCTTTGCAAAACCCTATTTCCTTATTTAATCAATTTTCTCAGTAGCCTCGACATCTAAACCAAAAATAAAAGATTATCAAAGCAACACAAGAGGTTAACATAAGCAACTTAACTGATGACAACATAATGCAACTAATCAAAGAAACAATCTCTTCTCAACCACTGCACTACTATCATCAATGAAAACACAAGCTTTTTGACATAAATGACAACACCTTCATACTTGCAACAATCTCCCCCTTTGCCATTGATGGCAACACAAGATGTGAAAAACTATCAAAGACACAATAGCTCTAAACATACTTATTTCCTTTTCTCTTTTCTCCTCCTTACACAATTAACTCATTACACTCTCTCTCCCTTTGATACTTTCCTTTTTCACATGAATTCTCTTTCTCTCACATGACTTCTCTTTCTCTCCCTCTTTGACATCAATGGTAAAGGATAAGGCATTTTGCATTATTCCCCCCCTTTGACATAGAACCAAGATACTTGCAACTACTTGTGATATAGGGGGATTCGCTACTCACAAGTTCTCTTCGTTTAGAGAGCCTCACGGGGCAAACTTCCCTATATCACCTCAATGGAACAACGTGAAAGTTTCAAAATCTGAAAGAGCAGGTCACAGAGATTCTCTAGAATGACTGACAGGCTCTCGACCAAAGGACGTCAGCGTAGAAAGTGGACGACAGCGCGACACGTTGGCATCTTAGAGGTGTGTTGGAATCTCGTACAGACCAAAGATCGAGTTTATCACAGAAGATGCTCAAATGACTGCTAGCAAATAGATCATTAAGAACTAAAAAAATATGAAAATGACATAATGCAACAAAGTAGTAGAATTGACAAAGATAAGGAGAAGAAAGGAAGGAGATACTTACGACCGTACGAGTGACAAAGCTTCCAACCTGTGAGTGTCTTCGATACCTGCACACAAGAGAGAGAATGTTGGGGTTGTATAGGGGCTTGCCTCAGTCAGACCCCGTTTTGGTGTTCCCACCTCCACAAATAGCAAGATAGATAGAGAGAAGTAGAAATCAAGTAAAGAGCACTTAAAGCACTACAAAACAGTGTTATGCTACTCAACCAAGTAATAGAGGAGAGGAGTGAAAACTTACCACCTCCACCAAGAGTGCTCAGGCTAATGGGGGAGAAAATGAGAGGAACTCAAGCCTCTACTGCAATGGTTTTTTGTTCCACATTTGCTCTATTGACATGGTGGAGTGTTGATGTTGTTGCTATGAAGTGTAAAGTGTGAGCTCAAAGCTTGGAAGGAGCTTATGGATGAAGTCCAACAGTGGTGAAGAGATATTCCAACCTCCAAATGCAAGTTCAAGGACTGAATATGAAGGAATGAGGAGGAAAATGACCATATTGGGGTCGGTCGGCCAAGGAGGGCGTTACAAATTGACCCCCAATGGGAAGTGTAACGCCCATGCGGGCTCTAGATGCGGGAATTTTTTAGGGACGTAAGTGCATCGCGTGGGCGTCCCCAATAGATATGCCTCCATCGACGCGCAAAACAAGTGCTAAGTGTGATGCAAGCAACGGGCTTAGGTGGAATTAAGCCTCTGAACTTGGTTTTCTAAGGTGGATAAAGGAAAAAAGGGGATTTGCACATGGGGTGAAAATTCGCTCTTATACATTTTTCCCCCACTTTAGCGAGCACTAACACTGACGAGTGCTTGGTAAAGTAGATCAAGAAAGAGTAGGGTTAGAAATGTATACCTGAAGCAGATAATACATTATACAAGAAGAACTTGCAACATATAGCAACGTTAGAACATAAAAATCTAAAGGATTCGAGTCAGAAAAGTAGAGAGACCTCAATGTAGAAGGTTGTCTCAATACTATGCGTTGTCCCCAAATAATACATAGAAGAATTTTAAGATGAAGGAAGGGCATATAATCAGGATGAAGAAGATGCATATCTTCAATTTGGTATATACAAGAGATAAGAGAGAGGTGAAAAAAGTGTGTGGTGAAAGCAAAACCCGCTCAGGAGTAGAACCTACACCACAAGAGAGGTGATAAAAGCAAACCCCACTCAAGGAGGAAACTTGTATCACCAAAAAGCATGTGGTGAAAGAAAAACCTGCTTAGGAGTAGAACCCACACCACAAAAGAGGTGATAAAAGCAAACCTCGCTTAAGGAGGAGAACCCGTATCATCAAGTAAAAGTGTAAGCGCCTCACAGACCCGCAGACCTATAAGGAAGGTATCCTTCAAGAACTCTCACATGAAGGAAACCCCAAGAAATGAACTCCACAGATTCGAGAAGTGGCGACATGTCTACCCTTAGATGGAACATGTCAAAAAGCATCAATACGTCTACCTGTAGATAAGACGCATCTAAAAAGTGGTGACATGTCTACCCGTAGACAAAACATGTCAAAAAGCGTCGATACGTCTACCCGCAGATATGATGCATCTAAAATCGGTGACATGTCTACCCGCAGATAGAACATGTCTAAAGCGTCGATACGTCTACCTGCATATAGAATGCATCTGAAAGTGGTGACATGTCTACTCGTAGACAGAACATGTCTAAAGCGGTCGATCATGTAGACCGAAAAAATTTCAAAGGGGTCCCTTGGGAACCCTTCAAAGGGAGAGGGGTCCACTCAAGAGACATGCTATTTGAAAAGTGAGGTCTAGTCAAACTTCCCCCAAGCTAGATGCAAATAATTCATTTGAGATAGATTTTCAAAGGGGATCCCTCGAGAACCCGACGTGGAAAAAGAGGGGTCCACTCAAGGGACGCACTATTTGAAAAGTGAGGTCTAGTTGGGTTGTCCCCAAGCTAGACACAAAGAATTCATTTGAGAGAAAAAGCTTTCAAAGAGGTCCCTCAGGAACCCTTCAAAAGGAAGAGGAGTCCACTCAAGGGACGCTTCAATTGAAAGATAAAGAGAGGGGGTCCTTAAGAAGGACACACATCTCCAAAGTGAGTTCTCACTACCCCCAACATACAAGGGAGGAGAACTATGCAAGATACTTCGAACAGGATATAGGTAAACCTCGATATCACTTGTCATGCAAAGTAAAGGCATGTGCATCAATCAAACGGGAGTTTGATGGCACCTAAATAATGAAGTTGTTGAAATTTTTCCTTCGAGGCTTTACATTCGCTAGTGGAATGGCCAAGCACTCGATGGTATTCACAGAAAGGATGTCCTCCTTCATCATGTTTATGATATTTATTGCGTGTATGAGAAGGAAGAGTAATCAAGTGGGATTTTAGAAGCTGCAACAAGATATGCTCTTGCTTAGACAAAGAATGAGGAGCATGAAGCAACCCTTTCTCTTGTGGAGAAAAGTTTGACTGCTTGCAAGAGGTGGAAGGCACAAAGATAGAAGAAAAAGGAGGAGGATCTCCATAGAGAGAATTATTCCGGCAAGGGGGATCACACTCTTCTATGAGATCACCAGAGTTAACCTCTTTAACATAAGTGTGATCATCTCCCTTAGAAGGAGGATCAACACCAAGAACATTACAATTTGCATTCACCTTACTCTACGATACATAAGAGTAATCATCTTTGATTGTGGGTGTGAATGATGTTTTCGAAAGGTTTAAGTGGATTGGGTCGACTTTATATTCTCTAATGAAAGATTTTATAAAGTCTAGTGAACCCCAATCGTCACCAAGACATGCATTCATTTGGGAAGAGGTAGGAGGAGCACACTTAAGGCTCCTTGTTTCAAAAGGATCTTCTTCAGGGACATTTATCTCAAGAGTACCCTTTGTAGAAGGTATTGTTGGAGTAAACATCAACACATTGGAAGATATTGAAGGGATAAGAGTAGGCACAACCAAAGCTTGACCGACAACTACCATTTCACATAAGCGCATAGCATCAGGGTCAGCCTTAACTCTAACTACTTTATTGTTAGCAATGAACTTAATGGATTTATGTAAGGTAGACAGGACTGCACCCATGGCATGAATCCACGACCTACCAAGAAGAAGGTTATAAGGTAGCTTCTATGACATAACATACACAAGGGTAGGTACGGTAACAAGTCCAAGCTACAAAGGTAACACTATCGTGTCTAGGGCTTGTCGACCGACATTATCGAACCCACAAATGTCAACAAAAGAAGTATTAATAGAATATGGGTCAATATTAATCTTACGCAATAGATCAATACTACACACATTAAGCGTTGAACCAACGTCAACGAGAGTACATCTAATGCCAATCTTATTAATGTTGACTATAATCATTAGAGGATCTGCTTGCTTCTATACTTCCGAAGATGGGAGCTCCTATGGATAAAACATAATATTCGGCAAATCCGCATGAATATACGCCATCAACACATCAACATCTGCTGCAAGGCTTCTTGAAGCATACCTTGATAAATCGAATTAGATTGAAGCAAGTCCCACAATGAGATCTTATCCAGAGTAACACGAGGTTGCTCGAAAAGACCGTTATCACTAGTGCTTTAGTTGTAGGTTTAGGGGCTTGAGGAAGTCTTGGTTGTTTACTCATACTATTCTCATAAGTATAGGCTACTGCTCTATAAGAGGGAGCCATAGGAATAGTAGGAGAGTTACTATTAAATGGAACACCATCAATAGAACAAACCCTTTTAGGAGAAGGACTAGTTGGAGTCTCGTAAATAACCGGTCTATTAGGCATTTGAGGGGAAACAGAGACATAGATTACATTTACTGAATCATCACAGCTAGTAGAACAATTGTTTGAATACATGTTCTCAACATCAATCCAGACAGGATCAAATGTGGAATAATTATTTGAAGGAACATTCTCAACATCGATCCAGGGAGAATCAAATGTGGAAGGAGGTTCATTATTCGCTAATGCATCATCTCTAGAAGAGGGTGCATTAGAACAAACATGAGATTCATCATTCACAAATGCATCATCTCTAGAAGAGAGTGCATTGGAACGAAGAGTGGGTAGAGTAACATTAAGAAAGGTATCAATGATTTCATCTTCTTGCAACAAGACATCCTCTGAAACAAGAGGAGTCTCATGAGAAGGATCAAAGATACTGAGTGACATGGGCAAAGCCAAGTCACCATCACATGCATTAAATGGAATATCATTAATATTTTGAACAAAATCAGATACAAAACTAATAAAAGAAGATATTAAATCCATTACTATTTTTTCGATATTTTCTATGTTCTATTAAATTGCATTTTCGGAGGTCTCCAAAGTGGAATTTGAGGTCAGAACTTGCGTCAGTCCCTAAAATACAACTGTTGAAGGCAATTATATTTTAGGGACTGAACTAGTTCTCTAGGAGACCTTTCCAACAGTGCAAACGGTTCTGAATTCTAAGCATCAAGTCAAAAGTTATGACCCCACCAAGTAGGGGTAAACAAATTCCAAATTTTTCAAAGAACATTGTTCTTCACGTCAGGTTCACCAAAATGTGATATAGGGGGATTCGCTACTCATGAGTTCTCTTCGTTCAAAGAGCCTCATGGGACGAATTGCCCTATATCACCTCAATGGAATAGCACGGAAGTTTCAAAATCTGAAAGAGTAGGTCACAAAGATTCTCTAGACAGACTAACAGGCTCTTGACCAAAGGACATCAATGCAGAAAGCGGATGATAGTGCAACATGCTGGCATCTTAGAGGTGCGTTGGCGTCTCGTACGGACCAAAGATCGAGTTTATCATAGAAGATGCTCAAATGAATGCTAGCAAATAGATCACTAAGAACTAACAGAATATATGAAAATGATAGAATGCGATAAAGTAGTAGAATTGACAAAGATAAGGAGAAGAAAGGAAGGAGATACTTATGACCATGCGAGTGATGAAGCTTCCAACCCGTGAGTGTCTTCGATACCTACACACAAGAGAGAGAATGTTGGGGATGTATAGGGGCTTGCCTCAATCAGACCTCGTTTTGGTGTTCTCACCTCCACGAACAACCAGATAGATAGAGAGAAGTATAAATCAAGTAAAGAGCACTTAGAGCACTACAAAATAGTGTTATGCTACTCAACCAAGTAATAGAGGAGAGGAGTGAAAGCTTACCACCTCCACCAAGAGCGCTGAAGCTAATGGGGGAGAAAATGAGAGGAAATCAAGCCTCTGCTGCAATGGTGTTTTGTTCCACACTTGCTCTACTGACGTGGTGGAGTGTTGATGTCACTACTGTGAAGTGTCAAGTGTGAGCTCAATGCTCAGAAGGAGCTTGTGGATGAAGTCCAAAAGTGGTGAAGAGATCTTCCAACCTACAAATGCAAGTTCAAGGATTGAATATGAAGGAATGAGGAAAATGACCATATTCGGGTCAATCGGCCGAGGAGGGCATTACAAATCAACCCCCAATGGGAAGTGTAATGCCTCTGTAGGCTCCAAACGCGGGAATCTTTCAAGGACATAAGCGCATCGCGCTAACATTTGCGTGTCCCGTAGGCGTCCCTAATAGAAACGCCTCCACCGATGCTCAAAATAGGTGCCAAGTGTGATGCAAGCAATGGGCTTAGCTGCAATTAAGCCTCTGAACTTGGTTTTCTAAGGTGGATAAAGGAAAAAAGGGGATTTGCACATGGGGTGAAAATTCACTCTTATACACTACTCTAAACACTCCCCCTTAGGAGTACACACGAATCAACTCAACAACCTCTGCATCATGACAAAATAAATTTCATACTGCAACAATGTCACTACCTACTCCCCTTGAGAGGTATCCATCAACTTCAATCTAGACAAAGAATGAATCCATAGATCCACTAGACTGATGCATCTCCATATGTATCTAGTTCAAAGGAGGGGAAATAACCCCCAACTTCTCTCGAAGATACTCAAAAGTATCCTTAGGAAGAGCCTTAGTAAATATGTCAACAATTTGATCCTTTGTAGGTACATATTCAAACTTCACTTTATTCTCCACAACCTTCTCTCTCAAAAAATGATACCTAATCAATATATGCTTTGTTCTTGAATACATCATTTGATTCTTTAAATGTTGATTGCACTTGTATTATCACAAAAGATAGAAAGAGGCTCTTCATATGATACTCTGATATCTTTAAATGTTTTTCTCATCCATAATACCTGTGTACAACAAGATGTTGCTATAATATACTTAGCCTCTATATTAGATAAAGAAACAAAATCTTATTTCTTGCTAAGCCATGATACCAATCTACATTCGAGAAAGAATGTGACACCACTAGTACTTTTCATGTCATCAACACAACTAGCCCAATTTGCATCTTTGCAAGCACTTAATGTGAAACCAGTATCATTAGGATACCACAAGCCATATTCAAGAGTTCCCTTTAAATATTTGAATATCCTCTTCACTATTGCAACATGTGTCTCTTTAGGATCTTCTTGAAATATAGCCACAAGACAAACTACATTAATGATATTTTTTCTAGTAGCAGTTAGGTATAGCAGTCCACCAATCAGAGATCTATACTTGCTCTAATCAACCTTAGGGGATTCATCATCCTTAGTTTGCAACCAATAACCATAGGAGTACATACTAGTTTGGAGCCATCCATTCCAAACTTCTTCAACATCTCTTTAATATACTTTGATTGTGAAATGAATATTCCTTTATTTGTTTGATTTCAAGCCCAAGGAAGAAATTGATCTCCCCACACATAGACATCTCAAACTCTTTTTACATCTCTTCTACAAATTTTCTACACATAGCTTCATTACCTCCAAAGATTATGTCATCAAAATACACAACTACTATCAAGATTCAATCTTCCTCAACTTTAAAGTAAAGATTACTATCTGTGGTGCCTTTATTGAATCCTTTATGAATCAAATATTTGTCCAAACTTGCATACCAAGCCCTAGGATATTGTTTTAATCCATACAATTCCTTTTTCAATTTGCAAACCATATTATGTTTATCTGACACATGAAATCCTTCTGGTTGTTCCATGTAAAATTATTCTTCCAATTCTTCATTCAAGAAAGCAAACTTCACATCCATCTAATAAAATTTAAAGTCTTTATGTGCTACAAAATCCAAAAACATCCTGATTGCTTCCATTCTAGCCACTAGATAAAATGTCTCCTCAAAGTCTATTCCTTCAACTTGTGCATAGCCCTTACACACAAGCCTTGCCTTTTTTCTTACCACTTCTCCATTCTCATTCAACTTGTTTTTGAATACCCACCTAGTTCCATTAATTTTTTTGCTTTCGGGTCTAGGAACCAATTCCCAAGTTTGATTCTTCTCAATCTGCATAAGTTCTTTCGTTGCCTTCATCCAATGTTCATCTTTGAATGCTTCACTTACTATCTTCAGTTCAATTTTAGAGAGTAAACACAAATTTACTTGTGCTTCAACAACACTTCTTCTTGTCAACACACCTTTGTTTTTATCTCCAATGATTTGTTCTTTAGAATGATTTCTCTACACATAATTAGGACTTAGAGGTATTTTTCGGAGCTTCTTCCTCTTCATTTTGTACTTCTTTTTCCTTATATTTTTCTTCTTCTTCTTTGTAAGTAGGCTCATCCAACTCATCCATGTATTACAATTGAATTTTGCATGTCTTCATCAACCTTGACACTTTCACTTTCAACAATTCTCCTTAGTCTTTTAGTGTAACATAAGTAAGCTTTGATTATAGTAGAATATAGATTTGATTATAGTAGAATATCCAAGGAAGATATCTTCATCATACTTTACATCAAACTTTCTCAAGTTTTCATCATCTCTTCTAATATAGCATTTTCTTCTAAACACTCTAAAGTACTTGATAGTAGGAATCCTTCCATACCACAACTCATAGGGAGTCTTTGTGATGTTAACTCTTGCTTGAACTTTGTTAAGTATGTAAATAGTAGTATGAATTGTTTCTCTCTATTAGACTTCTGGTAGATTAACTTCTCTCATCATAGTCCTTGCAGCTTCTTGAATAGTCCTATTTTTCCTTTCAACTACTTCATTCTGCTGAAGAGTCCTAAGGGAAAACAAGTAACTTTTTATGCCACGATTCTCATAAAACATGTTAAATTCATTGGAGGTGAACTCTCCGCCTCTATCAGACCTCAAACATTTGATCTTCAAATCCATTTCATTTTCAACCATAGCTTTAAATGCTTTAAATCTATCTAGGGCTTCAGATTTTTCTCTAAGAAAAGTAACTCATGTCATTCTAGAATAATCATCAATCAAAAGCATGAAATACCTATCACCTTGAAGACTTCTCACTCTTGTCAGACCACAAATATCTGTGTACCAATTCCAACAATCTGGTGGAAGATTGTTCTTTTCCCTTGAAACTACTTCTAGTTTGTTTTATGAATTGACAATCTATGTAAACAACATTGATAGGCTTTGTAATCTTTGGAAAATCTATCACTACTTGAACTGAATTGATTTTAACCAGGTTATCAAAATTGATGAGACACATTCTCCTGTGCCATAGCCAGCTATCATTAACCTGAGTCATAAAATAGTGACCATCAACACCCTTGAGTTGATATTTCCATCTATCCTCTTTCCAACAAAAAATGTAGTTCTAAACCCTTTCTGATCTCACATCCATCATCCTAAAACATAAGATTGTATCCTTTGCTACACATTTTTCCAACACTCAAGAGGTTATGTCTTAAACCTTTAACATAGTAAACATCTTTAGTATTGTGCTTTCCATCAAAACTGATTGAATCTATTCCACAAATCTTAGCACCTAAATCATCTCCAAATTGAACAAGTCCATATTTTTCAAGTTTAAAAAACTTACTCTTATCTCCAGTCATGTGATTTGAGCAACCATTATCAATGACCCAATAGTTCTTGTCCCATCTAACACAAAAATAAGATACCAAGGTACCTCCAACTTTATCCTTTTTCTCTGAGACACTTTCCTTCATACAACTCTCAGGGTTAGTAGAACCACATTCATCTTTTAAATTCAAGAAAAAAAATTCATTATCATCAACATCTCCATAATCATATTCATCATGAGAAATACCAACATCTTCTTTAACATAGTAGCTTTTCTTGATCATTTTTCCTTTGTAAATTCCTTTTTCTTATTGTTCACAGTTCTGTTTGGACATCTTGAAGCATAGTAACCTATATTTCCACAACTAAAGCATTTGAAAGGTAATTTATCCTTGTACTTATCGGTGCCCTTTTTCATCCTTCTTACAAAGTTAGCTTCCACATCATCAAGATCATCTGAATCTGAATCTTTGGCCTTTTCTGATTTTCTAGTCTTGAAAGCAGTCTCCACTTTTGCACCATTTTTTAGACCAACTTTCCTCATTTCAAATATAGTTAGTGTTCCATACAACTGATCTCTAGTGTATGTATTAAAATCTACAAATTCCTCAATAGCATAAACTTTTTCACTATAACAATTAGGAAGAGTTCTGAGAATTTTCTTTACCACTTTAGGTTCTTTGACTTGTGCACCAAGACCTCTCATAGAACTTACCATTTCATTAACCCTCTACATGTAACTTGTGATTGTTTCATCATCATACATCCACAGAGTCTCAAATTGTGCCTTCAAATTTTTTAACTTAGCTTTTTTAACCTCATCATCTCCTTCATATATACTTTCTATCTTATCCCAAACTTCTTTAGCAGTTTTTTAGATCCATAACTTTCACTAATTTAGTATGTGCAAGACTGGTCAAAAGAACAAACCTTGCCTTATCATTTGTTTCATAGGACTTGATTTCATCACTCATGTGTGGACCATTTGTAGGTATGGTGTATGAATTCTTTACTTCCTTTACAACTTCATATCCAAGATATATCAGATAGCCTTCCATCTTCACCTTCCAGAATGCATAGTCTATACCATCAAACATAGGGATCTCCTTCTTGTTCGCCATCTAGATCCACCTCAAGTGGTCAAGTTTTCTCTAAGGAACCTCACTCTAATACCAATTATTGAATGAAAAAGACAACTAAGAGTGGGGTGAATCAGTTGTACCAAATTAAAACATCAAAACCCTCAATAGTGATCAGACCCACATGCATTCATTAAACCTTTTAATCTATTATAATATTTAAAAATGAAAATTAGATAACATAAACTAAAACAACCAACATAATACACAAGAGAAAACCATATTTATGTGGAAAACCCTAGAAGGGAAAAACCACAGTGATGATTAGCTTGCAATATAAGTAATTGCAAAACTAGTACAAAGAGGCTCACTGCAAAATAGGACACACTTTCTAGAAAGGCTCATAGCCCATGCTCATTGTGAGAATAGAAAGAAGAAAGAAGATAGAATGTTACACAGAGAACACAATATCAATGCAAGAGAGATTCCACCACAACAACTCCAATCAACACTAGAAATCTTCAAGAGATCAAGATACTTTAGCTCACTACATTCAACAGTATTGCATTATAGCTCACACTGCAATTCTCACTTCTTCACTTAATTTCACATTACAACACTCTTGACACTATTCCACACTTTTTATCTCACATACATTCATCTTGCATTTATACCATCCACAACTTGAAAAACATCTTCAAGTCAACTACATTCTCCTTGCACTTTACAAATTCAAATTAGGTCAACACTAAGAATTCTCACAGTGGATAGGAATGAAAGTGGACCAATACAAAACTTAGTTGGGACCCAAATCAACTCTCACACACCACGCTATTCCTTCATTAATGCTTAAACATCTTCGAATGTAAACACCAGGTCAGTCATTACCTATGCAAACACCATTAAACTTTTAATTACACGCTTCCTCAAATCCAAAGATGACTTGCAAACCACATACCATGCTTCATCATGATCTAGAATATTCCTCTATCCTCCTAAAATCCATCAAACTCCTTCACAACAACTTGTACCATCAGAATGTACAGGCCTAGTACATTTAAACTACACTACCAAACACTGCAACTCTACAATCTAACTTCTAGAGTACCAAACCACAAATCCTCTTGACACAGGAAAGATATCAACATTATCAATATACCTTTAAAATCATAGGACCAAAAGAACAACTGTGGAGAAACATAGAAAAAATACATTTCTCCCAAACACCTCTATAAACAACACTACAAAACCAGTTCACACACTAGTGAACATAACTTCCTCTGATCATCAATCCAAAAGCCAAAATTCTAGATATAGAAACTCTAAACACCTCTAACCAACATATCCAAACCACACAAGTAGATATTCAACCCAGAAGAAATGTGAAGCAAAACCAAAACACCTCTACAACAACCTATTTCCTTATTTTATTAATTTTCTCAGTAACCTCAAAATTTGAACCATAAATAGAAGCTTATCAAAGAAACACTAGAGGTTAACATCAACAACTTAACTAATGATAACATAATACTCCTAATAAAAGCAACAATCTCTTCTCAACCACTGCAATGTTATCATCAATGACAACATAAGTTTGTTGACATCAATGATAACACCTTCATACTTGCAACATTCCAGACATCAAATACAAGATAAACCAGAAAACCTTCCACCCTTGTCTTATGGGCATAATCCATTCCATCAAACATAGGGATCTCTTTCTTGTGTGCCATCCTAGATCTACCTCAAGCGATTAAGCTTTATTCCGAGGAACCTTTCTCTGATACCAATTATTGAATGCATAAGAAAAATGAGAGGGGGGTGAATCAGTTGTACCTTAAAAATTCAAAACCCTCATAAACATTCAAATCCACATTCATTCAATTAACGCTTAAATTGTTATAATAATTCAACATGAAAAGTAATTAGCAAAAATTGAAACTTAATCAACACCACGCACAAGAGAACACTAGATATATAGATAAAACCCAAGATAGGAAAAACCACAATAAGGATTAACTCACAATATAAAGTAATACAACACCAAATACAAAAGGGCTCACTGTTGAAAGGCTCACTATCCAAGAGAAAGAAAGGCTCACTACTAAAATAGAAAAGAAGATAGAGAAGAATGTTACACAGAGAAATCCATCTCAATGAAATAGATAAATCCACCATAATATCACCAACACCTTCGTGACCCAATTGAAGAATCATAGACACCTTCTGCTCACTACATCCAAAAATCTAACACATGAAATCTTGTACTACACTTCCCAAATTCAAATTCTAACACTTTGCAATTTGCATCATTCACATACTACTTGTCTCTCTTCACATCCCTTAACAACTCAACTCATATTTATATCATCTTCAACCTTGAAACCATTCTCCAACTTCGACTATGCACATTAACCATGCAAATTCAAATTAGGTCAGCACCAAAACACTTCTATGGCGGATAGAAGTGAAGTCAAACCACACCACTCCTTATCTGGCACCCAAATCTATAATACCATGCTATAAGAGTCTTCTACAAGCAATAAACAACCATCACGATTAGTGTAAATACCAAGTTTGGTCGTTACCCATGTAAAAACCATTAAAATTTTAAGTATGTGCTTCCTTTGATCCAATAACTTGAGGATAATAAATGTCACCTGAACACAACCTACAATATTGCACACATACCCTGAAATCCAACAAACTCCTTTGCAACAACTTTCACTTGAGGAATGTATACACCCAATACATTCAACCAACTTTGCCATACACTATAACTTAAGAAACTGGCTTCCAAAGCACCAAAACTCAAACAACTTTGACCAAAGAAAAATACCAACACTATCAACACGTATTTAGATCCACAAGACTTGAGACTAAACTGTGAAGAAGTGTGAAGCAAAAAAAATTCTCCCAGACACCTCTACAATACATAGTTCACACACTAGTGAACACTTCTTTTGTACAACAATCTAGCACACCAAATTTTGGATACAACGCCTTTGAACACCTCTAATAAACATATTTGAAATGCATAGGAAAATCTTCAACCTAGAAGAAATGTGAACGCAACACTAGAACACTATTCTATAACCCATAACACACTACAACTCACTATCTCCTATTTTTATCAAATTTTCTCAAAAGCACTTGGAAACCAAGCACCAAGAACACATCCTCATCATCTCCATCAATTTTTCAACCATAAATGGAAGCTTATCAAATAAACGCTAGAGTTGACACCAATAGCTTACTAATGACACACTAGTGAACACAACTTTTGTATAACAATCCAACACACCAAATTTTGGATACAACACCTTTGAACATCTCTGATAAACATATCTGAAATGCATAGGCAAATCCTCAACCTAGAATAAATGTGGAGAAACACCAGAACACTATTTTATAACCCATAACACACTGCAACTCATTGTTTCCTATTTTTATCAAATTTTCTCAAAAGCACTTGGAAACCAAGCACCAAGAACACATCCTCATCATCTCCATCACTTCATCAACCATAAATGGAAGCTTATCAAATCAAAACTAGAGGTTGAAACCAATAGCTTACTAATGACAACATATTGCAACTAATCAAAGTATCATTAATGCAACAACATAGATAGTACCAACAACTACACATAGTCTTGCAACAATCTTCTTCTCATATAGTTGACACCAATGACAACACCAACTGCTCATACTTGCAACATTATTATCATTGTTTTGTTATGGAATTATTTATAGTGACACACGCTATTACTTCTCTTCAATGGAAAGGGAAGAATTTGTCTTATCTAATTAGCACAAGGGATTATTTTATTTTCTTGAGTGACTCACAAATGCACCTATTCTCATAGTACCAAATCCAATTACAAATTTATAGTGTGCATAATTTATCATTAAAGGATTTAAGGGTATTCCTTATGTAGGATAATCATATAATTGCTAATGAGTAATGAAATCTCAAGGACCATAATCTTAGTCACCCACTCATGATCTTGAGGTTGAAATTTCCATCCATACACTTATTTTATGGAGGTATTTCCTTCTTATTCATTTTTTCAATATGTGTATTGATTGTCATAGTCTTATGTACAAGTTGATGCAATCAAACCCAAATACTCGTCAAAATTGTTAGATGGATTTTTTATTGTAAGTTTGATGTCTAGTATGTTAGAGGGAAGGATATGTGCTTTCCATCTCTTCAAGAAAAATATGGCACAAGGTCTTGGTTATTTTGAGGTCAAAAATTACACAAATTACAAACTTTTCCATATATTTCTATAATTATTTTGGTGTCCATACCCTAGTATTATTTTATATCCATTTTACCTAATTATGGCCTTTATCATGGTCACAAAGGGGCAATAAAATAACATACAACCTTAGAAACCTTCCCTCTATTATCCTTAGAAATTTGTAGTTTATATCTTGCAAAGATATCCATTATAGATGGGCACCAATGTCCAAACACGTGCATCAAGTGGACATTAGTGTCTATATTCAAATTTTAAAAAGTGATGTTTCCTACCCATTCGGATATGTTGATCAGAGGTGTTTGAAGGTGTTATATCTAGATTTTTAGGTTTTGGATTGATCGGCAGAAGTTGTGTTCACTAGTGTGTGAACTATGATGCAATATTGTCTAGGAGAAATGGTTTTGCTCCACATTTCTCCATGTTGTGGTTTTTGGTCTTGTGGATTTGAGAGTGTTCCTATATTATTCATATCAATCTTTAGTCTAAGTTGTTTGAGTTTTGGTGCTCTGCAAGGTTTGATTCATGAGTTATAGTGTGTAGAAGGTTAACTGGGTGTACAAAACAAATACATCTTTTAGGTGTATGATGTTGCAAATGATTTTTTAGATTCAAAGGTGTTGATGGAATATTCTAGATTATGTTTAAGTTTTGTGTGTGGTCCACGAGTAATCTTTGGATTTAAGGAAACGTGTACTTGAATTTTTAATGGTGTTAACACAAGTTCGACTGACCTTGGGTGTTTACACTAATTGTGGATATGCTTCAATGTTTGTGGAAGTGTGGTGTGGGGTATATATGTGGATTTAGGTATAAGTTAAGGTGATATGGTCTGCCTTCATTCCTCTCCACTGTGGGAATGCTTTGGTGCCGACCTAATTTATATTTACATGTTTGAGGTGCATAATTGACCTTGAAAGATGTTTCTAAGGTTGTGAATGGTATAAAGGTGAGGTGAATTTTTGAATAAGAGGGTGTAGATGCAAGGATGCATTGAGATGCGAATTTAATTAGATGCAAAGATTTCAAGTTTGATCTTAATTCCTATGAATCTAATGCAGTGAGCAGAAGTGTCTACATTTGCAGACTACCTAAAGTTTCCGATAGCAGTGAGCCAGAGATTACTGATGGTGCAGAGTTGCAGTGGTGGATATTCTTTATTGCTCTAAGATGGATTTATCATTGTGGCAATCTTCTATCTTATTCTTTCTAATCTGGTAGTGAGCCATTGGCAGTGAGCTCTTCTTTCTTTTGGGCAGCGAGCCTGTTGATGTGTTTTTTATGCACTTCTCAACACAGGCAGTGCGTAGGTGCACTACCTCTCTTGAAAGACAATCTTCCACAATCAGATTGCAGAACACTATCCCAAGGTCTCTAATGTTAGGTCTTGACAGTTCTTGGAATATCTCAGTTGTTTGATGTGATTTGTTGGAATCACAAGGCGGTCTTACGGATGAGTTACAAGGCATGGGAAGTTGGGTTTGCAAATGCAGTTTCAAAGTGCTGGAAGTGAATGAACAGTGGTTGTCCACTCAAAACAACAAGATGAAACTCATCAAGTTCATCTGATTTGGCTTCATGGTGATGCTTTGGATCCTACTCTAACCAAGGATTAAAAGAAACAACAAAAGGAGAAGGGTTAAGAAAGCTATTCTAATCCTAAGCTACGAATGAACAGTAACAATGGTGGCTGCTAAAGTAGACAGGCTTCCTAAACTGAGTTTTGCTTGACCAAGAGAAACCTACAGCTACACAAAACCAGTGCAATCTTCTAAGGTTTGTTGATTTTCAAATTACACATACACATCATGAACATGCAATTGAACTAGGTTGCAGCAATGACAAAAAGAAGCCCAAGCTAACTTTGCACAACAACTTGTCATCAACAAGTGCTAAAAGTATGGGTTGGAAGCTCATCAAATACTATAACAGCAACACCATCATGACAACCATTCAAGAAACTAATACTAAAACTAACATGGAAGTAGAACCATGCATGCAAGATGAGCAAAATCAAAGAGAACATCCATAAAATCATGCAATGTTGTCTTCTATTGCTGCAAAATGCTTTTTACAATAGCTCTCCAACCCTTACAAATGAGGGGCAAGCCCCTATTTATGGTTTTCCAAAGCCCAAATAAATGGCTAGGATTGAATTACATCGAATGGCCCAGATTCAATTACATTAGGGTTTCACCTACCCCACAATATTCAACAATTTAAAAAACATCCTGTCTTTTCCTTGTTTTGTCATCTAGTGCCCAGGTGCTGTAGCAGTTTCGTCATTTAGCTGATTGCCCTTTTACTGTAGCTAAAACTGCTTGAAAGTTGCCCTCTTACTTGATGTGTTTGCAGTGTGCTTCCTTGGATCAAACGAGCCCGTCGACGATTGGCATCAATAGATTGGTTGCCCCTGATTCGGGCAGACAGCTACCTTATGCCTTCTTCAAGGCCACCCCCTTGCATTTTTGTCCTTAACTTCCTTGGCATAGGCCTTCTAAGGCCGACCCTGTTGGTGGGTGCTAGCAGGAGAGGCGATCATGAAATGAATGGTGACAGGAGCTATGCGCATTCCTTGTTCAACTTTCTCGATGGGTCTCCTGACGGACCTGTAGTAGGCTCCTTGAATCCTGCATACATGAAACACCATAAGTGCTTTCATACACAAATCAAGGAAAACATTAGTCAAATCTTGCAAAATCCTTGTTAGATCCATCCATGCATCATCAAAAGATCATAATATTCATATTTGGAGCTCATTTGGACCATAAACATTAATCCGGGCCGCTAAGGCTCCATGGATGTTCCAAAACAGCCAAAGGGGGACAAAGTTCTGAAACCATTGAAACTTAACGGAACGTTGATGAAACTTTGGCAGTTCACTTAAGCACTACAAACACATCCCAGATCCACCAAAAAGTTGGCCCCAAAGTCAAAAATGTGGAAACCGAACAGGCAGGGGTCCACGGATGTTTCCAAAACAGCCAGAGAGGGACGAAGCTCCGGAACCACCGAAACTTAACGGAACATTGATGAAACCTTGGCAGTTCACTTAGGCACCACAAACACATCCCAGATCCACCAAAAAGTTGGCCCCAAAGTAAAAAATGTGGAAACCGGACCTTCAGGGGTCCATGGATGTTTCCAAAACAACCAAAGAGGGACGAAGCTCCGGAACCACCGAAACTTGACGGAACGTTGATGAAACCTTGGCAGTTCACTTAGGCACCACAAACACATCTCAGATCCACCAAAAAGTTAGCATCAAAGTCAAAAATGTGGAAACTGGACCGACGGGGGTCCACGGATGTTCAAAACGGCCATAGAGGGGCCGGGCTCTGGAGGCAGGGCCGTTGGGGCTCCACGGTTGTTCAAAACGGCCAAAGAGGGATGAAGCTCCAGAAACAACCGCGGAGGGGCCGGGTCGTTGGGGCTCCACGGATGTTCAAAACGGCCTGGAGGGATGGAGTCCCGGAAATGGCCATGGAGGGGCCAGGCTCCGGAGGCCGGGCCACCGGGGCTCCACGGATGTTCAAAACGGCCATGGAGGGGCCGGGCCGCCGGGGCTCCACGAATGTTCCAAAACAGCCAAAAGGGGACGAAGCTCCAAAACCATCGAAACTTAACCGAACGTTCACGAAACTTTGGCAGTTTATTTAAGCAACCCAAACACATCTCAAATCCACCAAAAAGTTGCCCCCAAAGTAAAAAATGTGGAAACTGAAGCGACAGGGATCCACAAATATTTCCAAACAGCCAAAGAGGAAGGGAATTCTAGAGGGAAAGCTTTGAAACCATCAAAACTTTACAGAACATTAACGAAACTTTGACAGTTCACTTAGGGACCCCAAACACATCCCAAATCCACCAAAAAGTTAGCCCCAAAGTCAAAGATGTGGAAATCGGATTGACGGGGGTCCACGAATGTTTCCAAAATAGCAGGAACAAGACGAAAAGCAGAAAGGGGACATGCGACTTTATTTCTCCGCGGATTTGAATACCCTAAGTAGGTGAATTTGGTAAGGGGAATTTGATCGTTTGATGGCACATGACCAATTTGGGCTTAGAAAATGGGGCACGCAAAACAAGATAGGAGCAAAGCATCTTGTCGGGAGCCAAAAAAAGGGGGTCCCTACCTATGGCGGGGCGTGTGTGCAAAACATGCACAACAGAGCCCTTCAACAATAAGCCTATTATATTTGGTGATGCACTTACTTTATATTGTGAGCTAATCCTCACCATAATTTTTTCCTTCTTGGTTTTTCCACTTAAATATGGTGTTCTCATGTGTATGGATGTGTTTTCATTACTATTTCTCATGTTTATATTCTACTAATGCATGATAAGAGTTTAAAGGTTGTTAAAGGTTTAGGGATTAATGCATATTTGAACATTAATGAGGGTTTTGATGTTTTAATGTACAACTAATTCACACCCCTCTCAGTTGTCTTCTGCATTCAACAATTGGTATCAAAGCTCATTCCTTAGAAGAAATCTTAACCACTTGAGGTAAATCCAATGATGCACAAGGAGGATCCTCTATTTGATGGATTTGATTATGCATTATGGAAGACTAAGATTGAAGGTTTCCTTGTTTCCCTAGGGTTTGGAGTTTGGAAGTTAATTGAATATGGATATACAATGCCAAAAAATGGACCGTCAACTGATGATGAGATTAAATATTATGAGAACAATGGCAAAGAAAGGTACACTCTCTTGAGTGGTCTTTCTAATTCAAAACTTATGAAGGTTATGAGCTATAAAATTTCTAAGGAAATATGGAAGAAAATGGAATTTTTTTATGAAGGGGATCATAAGGTCAAGCAAGCAAAGATGAAAAATCTAAAGACTAAGTTTGAAACCCTAAGGATGACAAAAGATGAAAATATTACAGGCTACATGTATAGAGTGGAATAAGTTGTCAATTCCATCAAAGGCCTTGGTAGAAAACTTGAAGAAGATGCGGTGGTAAAGAAGGTATTAAGAACTCTTCCTAAATCATATAGTCATAAGGTTTATGCTATTGAAGAAGCTTAGAATTTAGATCATTAATCTAGGGATCACTTGTTTGGTGCTTTAACTACTTTTGAATTTAGATAGTTTGGTCCAAGTGATTCAAGAAAAGAGACTGCTTTTGAAGTTGACAAAGTAGAGAAGAATGAGGAATCTGATCCGGATGAGTTTGATGAGTTAGAGGAAAAATTTGTGAGATTGAAAAAGGGCATTGGAAAATATAGAGGTAAGTTACCTTTCAAATGTTTCAATTGTGGAAAGATAAATCATTATGCTTCAAGATGTCCATTTAAAGCTTGACAGGTTTAAGGAGAATAAAGGTAAATCAATTAAGAGAAGTAATAAAGTTAAAGAAGATGCTAGTATATCTAATGATGAATTTGAATACCTGAATGATGAAAATGATGAAATCTTGTTCATGGCTCTAAATGTTGGAACTAATTCTGCTAACTCTGAGAGATGTATGAAGAAAGTTGCTCTGGAAATAGGTCACAATAGAACTACGGTGACTGATTTTCATGCTAGAGAGGACAAAAGCTACTGGGTTGTTAACATTGGATGCTCAAATCACATGACAGGTGATAAGAGTAAGTTAAACTTGAGAAGTTTGAAGGAGGTATTGTTAAATTTGGTGATGATACATCTGCTAAAATATGTGGAAAAGGTTCAATCAATTTTGATGTCAAGCATAATACAAATGACGTTCTTTATATTAAGGGGCTCCAACATAATCTTCTAAGTGTAGGACAAATGTGTAGCAAAGGGTATAATCTTGTATTTCAGGATGGCGGTTGTGAGATCAATGAAATTTGGCTATGGCATAGAAGAATGTGTCGCATCAATTTTGATAGCCTAGTGAGGATTAGCTCTGCTCAAGCTATGAGAGATCTACCAAATATTACAAAGCCTATAAATGCAAATTATAAGGAATGTCAAGTTGGGAAGAAAACAAGAAAAAGGTTTAATGTCAAAGAATATTCCACCACAATACCTTTCGATTTGGTGCATACAGACCTTTGTGGACCTACAAGAATAAGAATTTCTTAAGGTGAAATGCATTTCATGTTATTGATTGATAATTACTCTATAATGACTTGGTAATTGATAACTTTTTTCAAAGAAAAATCAGAAGCTCTAGATAACTTTAAGGAATTTAAAGCTATGTTTGAGAATGAAATGGATATGAAAATCAAATGTTTAAGATCTAACAGAGGTGGAGAGTCCACCTCTAATAAGTTTAATAGTTTTTATGAAGATCATGGAATAAAGAGACATTTGTCAGCTCCTAGGACTCCTCATTAGAATGGAGTGGTGGAAAGAAAGAATATGACTATTCAGGAAGCAAAAATGAAAATGATGAAGGAAGAAAATCTATCAGATGTCTATTGGAGAGAAACAATTCATACTGTAGTGTATATACTTAACAAAGTACAAGCAAGGACAAACAGTTCAAAGACTCCCTACGAATTATGGTATGGAAGAACTCCTACTATCAAATATTTCAGAGTGTTTGGAAGCAAGTGCTATATTAGAAGAGATGAGTAAAACTTAGGAAAGTTTGATGCTAGATCCGATGAAGAAATCTTCCTTGGATACTCTATAAAGAGCAAGGCTTACCAGTGCTACAACAAGAGGCTAAAAAGGATTGTTGAAAGTGCAAGTGTCAGAGTGGATGAAGACTTACATAAAATCTCAGTGTTGATAGAAGGATATGAATCTGATGATTCCTCTTGCAAAGAAGAAGAGAAAGATGAAGGCAAGGAAAAAGAAGTGCAGGTTGAAGAGGAAGAAGCTCTATAAAGGATCCCTAAGACCCCTAAGTATGTACAGAAGAATCATTTTGAAGATTAGATCACTAGTGACAAAAGTAGAGGTGTATTGACAAGAAGAAAGGCTGCTATGATAGAAGAACAAGTAAATTTATGTTTACTTTCTAAATTTGGACCTAAAACAATGATTGGGGCATGCAAAGATGAATTTTGGATCAAATCTATGGAAGAATAATTGATGCAGATTGAGAAGAATCGGACTTGGGAACTTTTCCCAAGACTAGTAGACAAGAATGTGATAAAAAATAAGTGGGTATTTTAGAACAAACTGAATGAGAATGGAGAAGTTGTAAAGAACAAGGCAAGGCTTGTGTGTAAAGGATACTCACAAGTAGAATGAATAGACTTTGAGGAGACATTTTCTTCGGTGGCTAGGATGGAGGCTATTAGGATGTTTTTGGCTTTTGTAGCACATAAGGATTTCAAATTTTATATGATGGATGTGAAGTTTGAATTCTTAAATGGTGAGTTGGAAGAAGAGGTATACATTGAACAACCAAAAGGCTTTCAATTATGGAATAATCCTAATATGGTTTGTAGATTGAAGAAGGCATTACATGGACTGAAGAAAGCTCCTAGAGCTTGGTATGCAAGATTGGACAGATACTTGTTGCAACAAGGATTTAATAAAGGCACAATAGATAACAATCTTTATTTTAAGGTTGAGAAAGATTAAATCTTGATTATGGTTGTGTATGTTGATATAATATTTGGAGGAAATGAAGGTATGTGCAAGAGATTTGCAAAATAAATGCAAAAAGATTTTGAGATGTCTATGTTTGGGGAGATGAATTTCTTCCTTGGGCTTCAAATTAATCAGACAAAGAAAGGAATATTCATATCATAGTCAAAGTATGTTAAGGAAATTTTGAAGAAGTTTGGAATGGAAGACTCTAAACTGATATGTACTCCTATGGTTGCTAGTTGAAAGCTAAGTAAGAATGAAGAATCTCCTAAGGTTGTTCAAAGAAAGTACAGAACAATGATCGATGGATTTCTATACCTAACTGCTACTAGACCAAATTTCATGCATGCAGTTTGTCTTATGGCTAGATCTCAAGAAGATCCCAGAGATTCACATGTGCTAGCAATAAAAAGAATATTCATATACTTAAAGGGCACTCCATAACATGGTTTGGGGTATCCAAAGGATATTGATTTCTCTCTAAGTGCTTATACAAATGCAAATTGGGCAGGTTGTGTGGATGAGGAAAAAAGTGCAAATGGTGGCACTTTCTTTCTTGGAATCACGTTAGTGTCTTGGCTTAGTAAGAAGCGGGATTCAATGTCATTATCTACTATAGAGGCAAAGTACATTGTTGCAGCATCAAGCTACACACAAGTGTTATGGATGAAGTAGAATTTGAAGGATATCATAGTGGTATATGATGAACCTATTTTTATCTTTTGTGATGATACAAGTGCTATCAACATTTCAAAGAATTCGATAATGCATTAAAGGACAAAGCATATCTCAATCTGGTTTCACTTTTTGAAAGAGAAGGCTGCAAAGAATGAGGTGAAGCTAGAGTATGTACCTACAAAGGATCGCATTGCACGTATATTCACAAAGGCTTTTCCTATGGACACTTTTGAGTATCTCCGGGAGAATTTAGGGGTTATTTCCCATCCTTATTTCAATTAGATGCATAAGGTTATGCATCAATCCAATGGATTTCAAGATTCATTCTTTGTTCTAGAATGATGTTGGTGGCTACCTCTTGGGGGGAGTAGGTAGTGGCCTTGTTGTTCATTGTAATAAGGGGGAATAAGTATTGTCATTGTGTGGGAAGAGAGTAAGCATGCAGATGTTGTCCTTTGTCAATTGTGTCAAAGGGTATGAGCAAAAAAAGGAAAAGTGTAGGTTGCAATGGTTGTTGGTTGATGCAACATGCTATGTACTCCTAAAGGGGAGTGTGCAGAGAAGTGAGTTGCAAATAAGGTGCATGCGTGATTAATTTAAAAGGGGAAGCTAAGAAGAGATATGTGTTTCCCTTTTCCATTTATGTCAAAGGGGGAGAGAAAATTAGCTGAAAAAACACATGAAGAAAGGGGGAGAGAAGTATTAGTATTGGAAAGAGAAGATGTTTGTCTAAGACGGAGCAATATGCGATGATGTGCAGTATATGTTGTTGATCAGAGTTGCTAGTTGTTGTTGATGGTTTTTCAAGAAGGTGGTTAGGGTACATGACCTACTTAAGAGCATTGTTTTAGACAAAGATATAAAATTTGTAGGTCATTTTTGGTGCACCTTGTGGAAGAAATTGGGAACACAGTTAGGTTTTAGCTCAACCTACCATCCTTGGATCAATGGTTTAACACAGGTTGTGACATGATTTGGGGAATTTTTCTTATATTCCTAATAGGTAACAATCCCACTCAATATAATTTGACATTAGCCCAAGCAAATTTTTTGTAAGATGGCTCAATAAACATGAGTGTGGGAAAAATCCCTTTTTTCTTGTGTATGGGTACAACCCAAGGGACATGGATGAATTAAGCAAGAAAGCATATTTGTTGAGAAAAGGTGTTGTACTTGAGTACTTTGTTGAGTGCATTTATGATTTGCACAAGGGAGTGAGAAAATTTGGAGAAAAGTGACACCAAATATAAGAATTATGTTGATATACATAGAAGATAGCATGAATTTCAAGTTGGAGATTTGGTTTTTACACACTTGAGGAAGGAGAGGTTCCCACATGGAACCTATAAAAAATTAAAATGGAAGAGGATAGGCCCTTGTAGGGTCCTAAGTAAGTTTTGAGCCAATGCTTACTAGATTGACTTTCCACCAAGTATATATATCTCTCCTATCTTTAACATTGTTGATCTTCACAAGTACCATGAAGGGGAGACAAGTGCACGAGGAGGTATACATACAAATTTGCAAGGCACAACATAATTGATAGATCAAATACTTTGAAATAAATATGAGGAAATTGGCAGAGTGATTGCTTCCCATGTAGTAAGTTATATATGGAATATATGGATTACTTGGTCTGTTGGAAGGATAGGGCTACAAATGAGGCATCTTGGTTGAAAGTTATAAAATTGGCTATGGAATTCTAAATCTAGACTTTCCAAAATTTTCATGAGATACAAACACATGGAAAATTTTACTTATCTGATGTGTCTGATGTAGGAGCATTCACATTCATGAGAAATCCTACATCACCCAAAAATATTTCTTATTTTTAGTTCTTGGTTTCTTAGCTTTTTGTTGTTGATTTTTGATGAGTTATTGCAAGAGGAAAATTTGATGAAATTTATGTCAAATAAGAATTTCACCTGGTAGAATATCCAAATGGATATTTCCAATTTTAATTTGGTGATATTTGGACCAAAATTGGTCATTATGACCAATTGGAGGTTTGGTCTCAAGCGGGAAAAATTTGACAGAATGGAAAGTTTTGGGAACACCCAGAACCCTCAATGGAGTTATGAGTTCCCTTCAAAACCTTGATTGTAGTAAGCACTTAAAATACATTATAATTTTGGGATTTCTCATACCCTGACACCATATTAGGACTAGGTTTAGGTTTACTTTGAACCTCAAAACCTCGACAAGCCCTATTGGGCTTAGGTTATTAGTGATTGGCATGCTCATCAACCGCAAAGAGAATGGAGATTGGTGAAGGAATTTTTCAAGATTCAAACTCAACATTGAAACATATGGAAGCAATGGTTATGACCGATGGCTGACACTCGATGGAAAAAGGGTGAAATTAAGAGTAAAGGCTATTGAAAAAGGTCGACAAAATAATATGAAACAAACAATAAAATAAATTAAATTGATGTCACATGGAACAATTTGATTAGGCTGATTGAATTTTTGGTTGAATTCATTAGCAAATGGATATAAAAGCTAAATGATTTTAGCATGTGAGATGGTTGGTGAATTGAGCAAGAAAGAGTTCATATATTTTTGTTGGTGAAAAATGTGAAGGTTGTTATGATGTTGGACATGAAAGTTAAAGAATTCTATTGAAGATCATAAAGTGTTGATGGATGGAAGAATGTTGTACTAGTAATTTGAGATTACAAATTCAAACAAGAGAAGAAGGCTATAAGCCTGCATGCATAATTCAATGCTTGTACTCTTGAAATTATTTTTGGTTTATAAGTGAGACTTTGTTTTCCTATTATGAGACTTTTTCAAACTAGGATCGATTAATTGATCGTATTGAGGCTATGTGATTGGGCTTATCCCTATATCACAACTGCATCAATGTAGGACTCCCTCGAGTTGGGATAAAATCAAGGACAAGGTTTTTTTGGCCTTAAGATGATTTAGGATATAGATGAACAAGTAGTTCATATCCATCAACATTCGTGGAAGATCACTAGAAGAAGTATGTTGATGACAAGAGATTGGATAGAAAAATATTTGAGGATGAAAACGTTTTATTAAGAGTGAAAATTTATGATATCACTATTTTTATGTCAAAGATTCTAATTTCACAACTTATTTTGTGGGTTGTTCATGATTCTGGAGCAAATAATTTCTTCTTCTCATTGACTAGCTTGGATATCTAACCCGTAATTTTCTCTATATTTTTGTTTTGAGGTAGTATATTATAGATACTTCTCGTTTATTGGATTTATATGTTTTGCAAGTCAAGTAAACCAAACAACTAGCTTTGGAGATTTTTCATATTTAGAAGCATTAGAGGTTGGGCCATTGAGGTTAAAGTTAGACCAAGTTAGGGTCCAACATGAAATATATGATAATTTTGTGACAAATTGAGAGGATGCTACTCAATTTTGGGTCCTTTATCCTCTCTTCTTTGATGGCTTCCAAGAGTAAGCCTAACCTAGGGGGATGTGGACATAAGGTTCACTTATGTTGATTCCTTTGTTGTACCCATTATATCAAGATATTATATGGTAAATTACATATATGTCAATTAGATAATAATGATTGTAGATGTTATTAGGTTTATTATTTCCCATGTGAAGCTTGAGATACCAAATATATATTTATGCTATTAGACCATTATTAGATTTTAATCACTTCATATGATAACATTAATCCATAACAAGTATATATTAATTCATGATTCATATTATGCTATCATTTTGGGTTATGTGTTGTATTTTTGGGATGTGTGATTATCACATGTATTGCTTGTTGCCTAAATTTTACAATCCATTATATGATGTGTTTTACGATATGCACAATATTGAGATACATTTCATGCATATTGAAAACATTAGGAATGTGATATATATCATGTGCATGTATGCCTCCATAGCTTTAATTATTGTTTCTTCAACTACTATTAGTTGTGTCTTATGAAAGAGATACATTTATAATCCAACAAGGGATAATTTAAATAGTTGTAACATGAATATTTGATCATTGTTTTAATCCTCACTAAATAGTTGAGATATATCTATGTGTATACCAATATTACCACAAAAATCACGTATTATGAGAACTAGATATCCTTATGAGTACCTTATAAATATTATCTATGATGTCTAAGCTTGAATATGTGATGTATGGATATTTTATCTATTATGAAATGATTTATATTCATATAATTCATTTTTTAAATGTTTAAAATTGAATTAGAAATTTATTAGGTAGGTTTGTGTGAAAAGTGCATCTTTATAGCATCATAAAAAAGTTATTTTCTTAATATTTATATAAATTTTGATTGTTGACTTCGTATGGATATAAATAGGATCTTCTATAGGCTTCCAAATTTTTTTAGGTACCTATTTAGACTTGGATAATTACCTTGTTTTAATTCAATTCATGCATGATAATTTTGGATTATCCTGTAACCCATGTGGAGGTCACATGAAATCTAAGAGTTTGTCCCCTCAAGTTATTTATGTATTGAGTGCTTCCGGTAAAAGGATAATTATATTGGAATTATCATATTTATTTTAATTAAACTTCCTTATCCTTAGCCATGACTTATGGACTTTTTGTCATTCTTGGATAAGACCAAACATTTGTCACCTTCTAATTGGTGAAGGTCCTACATGCAACTCGGGTAGATGTTATTTAATCATATGAAATGGTTAAGAGGAGTGGTTGAATATTTCATAATTTTTTATCACGTATTCGTTTGAGAGTTTTGAGAGTTTGGGAAGAGAAGAGGAGTAATTTAGAGTGTTTGAGTTGGAAGGTAATTTTTTGATAAGGTTTTCTTGGATCTTTTGAAGTAACCTTGAAGCTTGGATAACATTTTATAGGCTTGGTGAAAACTATGTAGAATGATTGAAAGAGGGATTGAGAATAAAAAATCATGAGAATTTAGGTTTTCTATGAAGGGCACACAATCTATTGAAAGGGGGGGTGAATTAGTAGATCTAATCAATTCAAAAATTCTTAACTTCAACATAAATACCAAATCATGCAAATTGAATCTTCACTACTACTAATCAAGTATTAAGCACACATTCACACAATTGAACACCAAATATACGTGGAAACCCAAGATGGGAAAAACCATGGCACTAAGAATAGTTTCCTGGATCTACTATCCAAATCGAGCCTCACAAAGTAGAAATATACAAGGGAATCTTACAATATGAAGTAGGCACAACCTATCGAAGACACCAATCCCCTGATGTATTTGTAGACACCAACCTACTAGAGATACCAATCCCCAATACAATGAATTGAGCACCAACTCTACAAGTAGAACACTAATCCTACTAGAATATAGAGATAAAGCTTGCAGATTGGCAATACAACAAAGCACACCTCATATGTCAGAGTTTCCTCAGACACTCTTCTACTCTTCATATGATCTTTTGATGATACCACAAAAAATAGGAGGTAGCCTTCCTTAAAGTATTCACCACCTTCTCTTCAATTTACACCTATAGTCAACTTTTCTTCACACCAGTGTAATTTTACTTCACATACATCACAATATGCATCTAAGAAACAAAAAAATATATACATGACATTGCATTAACACTCTTCCATGTCGCACAGGGATCCACAAACAACTAGGACAACATAAACAACCTTTTGTCACTTCAAAAAATTTGTATGTTGAACATATCCTTCGAAAACTCTAGAATTTGATAGAACAAGTGTAGACATACTCTCCTCTCAAACCACAAATCCAAACACCATTTTTGAAATAAATGCAAACTATAATTGTATTACCAAAGAAATAATGTATGTTTCTTGATTTAGTGATATGATTGATAAGACAACTTTTGACACACAACACACTATAAAAAATATAGCAATTATTTTTGAAAATCTCTGCAACTCAAAATGATAAGTTGAGGGGAATATAATGATAATTCAAGTAATCCTTGAAAATAATGACAATCTTTGACATCACTCCTCTTCATCAATGACAACCTTTGTTCAACATTCCAGATGTAGGATTTTGCACTCTATCATATTCTTTTAATTTAAATATTTCCTCTTATTGGAAAGATAGTTATTTTGATATTTGTATGCTTCTAAATTCTTATTTTCTTCCTTCTCATTGAAAAGTCCCACATTAATATTGTGTTTATAGTATTTATGCGAGAGAGAGAGAGATAGATATATAGGTCTAATAAGAGGGAAAGGGAGAGAGGGATAGAGAGATATGTCTAGAGATGAAGGGGGAGAGAGGAAAATAGAGGTAGAGATGAAGATAGAGTGAGAGAAAGAGGGAGACAAATAGATAGACAAAAAAGGGAGAGGGAGAGATAAAGAGGAAGATATAGAGAAATATAGAGGAAGAGGGGGAGGGAGGGATATATAGGAAGTGATAGAGATATACAGAGGAAGAGGGAGAGGGAGAGATATAGATAGTGAGATAAAGTGATAGAGAGATAGAGATATAAGGAGATTTAGAGAGAGGGGGAGAGTGAGAGAAAGATAGAGAGATATACAAAGAAAGAGAAGTAGATATATAAAATAGAGATGGAGAGAGGGGGAAATAGGGAAGATAGAGAGGGATAGATAAATAGGGAGAGATAGACAAATATGGGAAGATAGAGAGAGATAGATATATATATATATATATATATATATATGAGAAGAGAAAGGAAGAGAGAGGTAGAGATAGATAAATAGATACGAGATCATAGGGAGGGAGCAAGGGAGGGAGAGACGTGGAGAGATAAAGAGGGAGGAGATGGAGAGAAGGAGGGAACTTAGAAAAGGAGATAGATACATAGAGGAGAGAGAGATAGAGAAGAGGGGGAAGAGAGGGAGAGAGATGAGTAGAGAAGGGAGAGAGAAGCAAACGAGAGATGGATAGCTCAATATATAGAGAGGGAGATAGATAGATAAAAGGAAGTACAAAGAGAAGAGGGGGAGAAAGGGAGAGAGAAGATGGGGGAGAGAGGGAGAGATAACTCAATATATAGAGAGGGAGGGAGGATAGATATAAATAGAGGGCGATATAGAGAGATAGAGAGGGAGAGGGAGAGAGAGAGAGAGTGTGTGTTTAGCAATATAATATAATTATATAATTTAATCTGCATTATATAAATATATTATATATTAATTATATATTGATCATTGATTGTGAAAGTCGATTGATTGGCTTCATATAGGGAATGTCTTTGACGAAAAAATATATCTTAAATTTATTACACATAAAAAATCTTTCTAAATTAATGTATTTGAAAATAGAAAAATAAATACAAAGAACACATCTTAAACTTATTGTTACATACAAAAGTAAGTTTCTATATTAATATATTTAAAATTAAAAATACTATTTGAGTCATTAAAATATCTTTTTTGAATGGTAAAATAAAAATAAAATTACTAAAGAATGTAAAAGAATAATAATGATTAAAAATTACATATAAAACAAATATATTAAATTATTACACATAAAAATAAGTTTCTAAATACTAATATTTAAAATTTGACCATTAAATAGAAAGAAAATATGTTTCTAAATTAACGTGTTCCTTATATGAATATGTGATGATCCTAAATGGCTCCAAATCAACCTTTGAACAATAACTACCTGTTTTTGATGAATTTTAAAGAAGAATTGTAGACAAAAGTAGAAGGTGCACCAAGCATAAATGGAGATAAAACTAAAATTTAAACTAGATATGAGAAACTACTTATGAATTATGTAATAAACAAATGCTACATATAGATCATGAACAACAAACATACCTGGATACCTCCAAATTATTTAAATAAAGAATTTTTGCACTTGCTAGGCAAGAATGGTTGAAACTGAGTAAATGCAATGCTTGGAGCCTGGATCTACTTTCTCCCATGCTAAATCTGGAGGAAAGCAGCTAAGAAGGTTGGACACCTAGGATGGGGTCCAATCAAGAGCCAAAAGTGTGGCGCTTTAGCTCCCAACTTCACACGCCATTCCCAAAAGGACACACCTTTAAGGAAAAAGTACAACCTCTAAAATGAAGATGAAGATCCTATATGGAAAGTTGTAAACTAATGAAGATGATGTCCTTGATGAAGAAACCCTCTTCCTTATTGCAAATTGAAGAAACTGTTGAATAAAAACCTTTGAAAGCACAAATGAACTTCTGTATGAAGCTCCCACAATAGAAACCATTCAACTGATCTCTCACAGTCTTAGAATCACTGATTCATAGAACAATTTTTGCTCTCCAATGAAGAATTCTTGAAACCCTTGCCCTCAGACAAAAATCACAGAGAAGTTTGAAGCAAAGTCAAATAATCACATAAGAAGGTCAATTTGCTTCATTTTCCTTATAACCTCAAAAAGACACGACTTTCAAGAAGTGACGCTACTTTTGCAATTAAATACATTTAAAATGTATTTAAATCATTTCAATAGTTGCCTTTTAAAAACTTGAGCGCACTTTTTGACTTAAGTGATTTTTTTTTCACTTTATAGTCTTAAGTCATCAATTTAATATATTTAAGTGGCTTTTTAAATCTTTTATAAAGTCAAATTGACTTTATAATATACCAATAAGTTAAATACTTAACTCAACTACGTAAATAATCATACCTCCCTCCAAACTCATTATTTTTTCGTGCTGTTAGAAGCTGGCGAACACTAAATGACAAACACCTGTACTAAAACCAATACTGAAGTGTAGAAGGAGTGGGAAATGACAACACCCACTGACCCCCTAACTAGATCTTGTCAGCCTACAACGATCCAAGAAATAGGCTAACTCAACTGCTCTTGAAACTAACTAGAATGGGGACATTACAGTCCGCCCTCCCCGAATTTGCTTGTCCTCAAGAAAACTCAAAGTTGGATGTCGTAAACTGCTCTTTGCACCCCTCATCCTAAGAATGGACTGTCGAACCAACCTCTCCATTCTTCTCAAGGTAATTACTTTTAGGTTGTTGTCCTTGATGGCTTTAAGCACATGAGTAACCCCATCAACCTTGAATTTCATCTCCATCTCACGAAGGTTGAGAGTGAACTCTCCAATCGCATGAAGCCACTTCATGCCAAGAAGCACTTCAGTGTCTCCCATGTTCACCACATAAAAATCTGATGTAAACTCATAGTTATTGAGTTTCATTGGAAGATCCGGTATCATCCTCTCACACTTATGAATGTAACCATCAACAACTCTTACTCTTATTCCTTCAAACTCATGAGTTTGAATTCCATATCTTTCCACCAACTATGCATCAATGAAGTTATGTGTTGCACCTATATTGAGCAAGGAGATGACTCTTTGGCCAGCCAAGAGTCCCCGTAACCTGAAAGATCCTTCCCTTCGCATGCAAGACATGTGAGCTTCTGGTGGCTCCAACTCTCCTTCAATTTCAACTTCAATTTTTGAATTTTTAGCTCCTGTATCCTCTAGAACAACTTGTTGGTTTGAAAAACTAGTCATATCTTCTCCCTCAAAATACTACTCCATGTGCCTATTTTGACCTTCAGGCTTGAGGGGACAGTCATGGTTAATATCATACGAGCCCTTGCAATAAAATCAAAGCTTCCTTCTACGCAAATCATTGATTGTTTCCCTATCAAAAGGGGCTTCAAATTTTTTCTTTTGCTCAACATTGTCTGATTTCTTGGGATCAACATCTTCTGATTTGCTGCCACTATGTGATGAAGATGGTTTTGAATTCGAATTACTACGTGGAGTGGTAAGTTCCATGCTACGAGCTTTCCTCATAGCCTCCTGCAAGGTAGGTGGATTGAATGCCTTGATCCAACCTTTCATAGGCTCGAATAGGCCCTCTACAAAGAGTATAACTAATCTCCTCTCTGATATGCCTGTTACCATGACTAAGAGCTTCTGAAACTCTCCAATGTAGGATTCTAAACTACCCAACTGCTTCAGCTAAGCGAGATCTCTAAAGTATAACTTTGGATCTCATTTTTTGAATCTCTCAACCAACCTATCTATGAACTCTTGATAAGTTGTGATCCTGTCATGCTGTAGTGTAACCATGCCATGGTGCCACCAGTCATGGGCTACACCATCCAAGTGTAGAGATGCAAACTTTATGGAATCCTCTTCTGCCATAGGATGTAGGTTTAAGAATGTATCCAACTTGCTAACCCAAGCTCTAGCTGTGACTCTGGCACTACTGTCAAAGGTGGCAAGTCTTAGCTTACTGGTAGCATGTTTGAGATCATTGTTCCTATGCGAAGGTCTCTTATCTATCCTGTTTCGACTGTGATCTCTTTTATGTGTTAGAAACCTGTCAAAGTTAAGGTGATCCTTAACTCTTTGTGGCAAGGCATCACACTCCTCATGTAGAGTCATAATATTGTCTCTAAAGTTCATGTTAACTTCCTCCTCATCCTCGTTACCCTCTTCTGGCTCATTCTTGACAAAGGTGGGAAAGTAGGTCTGTCATATGTATGTGTAGGAATTACTGTCCTCCGTGGGCCTCCCTGTACACTACCTTCCTCCTATTTTAGATTTAGTCTTCTATGAACAATCAAATTATTTATGTTTGTACTATGCTGCTGTAGTACATTTGCCACCTGTTCTTGGCCAACTACAAGCCCTCTCAATATGTCTCTTTGGATTCATGATCCTTGCTGTTACTAGGATCCCTGTGTGGCTCGCCATCATTCCTATCACCCATGTTTTCCAATGGTACCTCTCCGAACTGATTATCAAATGGTCTATTCTCAAATGGGAACTGGTTTATTTGCAACCCTGGTCTCCTACACGAGTAAAACCTGTGTGGCCCAAATTGATTATGATGCATATGAACGTTTAACCCTCCAGGCTGGCATAATTAAAAGCTCTGATACCACTATGATGAGCCTAACTGGCTCCAACTCAACCTCTGAACAATAATTGCCTATTTTTGTGTTTTGTTTGGTTTTTAATGAATTTTAAAGAAGAATTGTAGATAGAAGTAGAAGGTGTGCCAAGCATAAATGGAGATAAAACTAAAATTTAAACTAGTTTTGAGAAATTGCTTATGAATTATGTAATAAACAACTGCTATAGATAGATCATGAACAACAAACATACCCGGATACCTCCAGATTATTTAAATAAAGAATTTTTTGCACTTGCCAGGCAAGAATGGTTGAAACTAAGTAAATGCAATGCCTGGAGCCTGGATCTACTTTCTACCATGCAGAATCTGGAGGAAAGCAGCTGAGAAGGTTGGATGCCTAGGATGGGGTCCAGTCAAGAGCCAAAAGTGTGTCGCTTTAGCTCCTAGCTTCACACACCATTCCCAGAAGGACATGCCTTTCAAGGCAAAAGTACGACCTCTGAAATGAATATGAAGATCCTGTATGGAAAGCTGTAAACTGATGAAGATGGCGTCCTTGATGAAGAAACCCTCTTCCTTTTTGCAAACTGAAGAAACTATTGAATACAAACCTCTGAAAGCACAAATGAACTTTTGTATGAAGCTCCCATAATAACAACCATTCAATTGATCTCTCACAGTCTCATAATCACTGATTCAATGAAGAATTTTCACTCTCCAATGAAGAATTCTTGAAACCATTGCCCTTAAACAAAAATCACAAAGCAGTTTGAAGCAAAGTCAAATAATCACATAAAGAGGTCGGTTTGCTTCATATTCCTTATAACCTCAAAAAGGCACGAATTTCAAGAAGTGATGCTACTTTTGCAATTAAATACATTTAAAATGTATTTAAATCATTTCAACAGTTTCCTTTTAAAAACTTGAGCACATTTTTTTACTTAAGTGATTTATTTTCCATTTTATAGTCTTAAGTCATCAATTTAATATATTTAAGTGGCTTTTTAAATCTTTTATAAAGTCAAATTGACTTTATAATATACCTATAAGTTAAATAATTAACTCAACCACGTAAATAATCATAACTCCCTCCAAACTCAGTATTTTTCCATGTCAGAAGTTGGTGAACACTGAACGACAAACACCTATACTGGAACTAATACTGAAGTGAAGGAGTGGGAAATGACAACACCCACCAAAATGACCACTAACCCCCTAACCAGATCTTGTTAGCCTACAAGGGTCCAAGAAATAGGCTAACTCAATTGCTCCTGAAACTGACTAGAATGGGGACATTACAGAATATTATCGTTGACTTTAATGATTGACAGTTGAAAATGTGGTAGAATGATGGTTGACCATTGAAAAGGATTTGACAATTCATAACCCAATATAAAATAAATAAAAACAATATTAAAAACACACTTTATATAAAGAAAGAAAGAAAAAATTAGATATTATTTTACATTACCTTAAAAAAAGACCATTATTATTTTTACAAATTAAAATGATAATTATTATATTTTACAATATTGAATTTACCTTATCTAATTTATCATTGCACTTTATACAAAGAAAAAAATTAGATTATTTCTAATATTTCACTAATATTCAAAGTGTATAAATATATTATAAAGGCATCGATTGAGAATGTGTTAGTATGATGTAAGACTATTGAAAAAGATCTAACTATTCCATGAACACAATATAAAATAATCAAAGAAAGAAAGCAAAAAATTATTTAAATACACTGGATTTTGTTTATAAAAAAGCAAATAATCATATATTCTTTCTACATTTCCACTAGAAAATATGCTTCACATTCATATTATAAAGACCAAAAACAAAATAAATAAATTATATTTTACAAATAAAAAAATATTATATTTTAGAAAAACATATTTAAGTACATTCAATTTAGCTTATCAAAATAATCATTGCATTGTATACAAAGAAATAAAGTAAAAGAATTAAATATTGTTTCTAAATTTCTACTAATATTCATAATTTATAAATTATATTATAAACATGCAAACAATTAATTTAATGTTTTGAATGTATACTGTCATTAATAAGCACTTTTATTCCATCTTCCTACACAAAACAAACATTTATTTCAAATTGTTTTTTCCTTCTTAGTTCAAAGCATTTCACAATTACATTCTATTATACTTAATGTCAAATACTAGGCTTTCAAAATAAAAAAAATCATTCATATCTTTGGATTCTAAATTAATACATATCTTTATAGTACCAAAAAAAAGTATGAGAACTCAAATATATGCAATGTCTTTATTGTAGTTAAACCATATCGATTGATTGTCCAAGTCAGCCAACTAAGATTCATAATAATAAACATAATATTTTAAAAATAAACAACACATAACATTTATGTATAAATAAAATAATTTTAAAGACTTTTTTTTTAAGAAAATAAAATTTCTAATTGAATGTAAGATATTATACCTACTAATAAATATCAAATCATCGAGAGTAGCTTTTTACAATTAGTTTATTAAAAAAAGATTGTTAAGCCCCAGCGTCACCAGCTTAAAATCAAATTTAAGGGTATTCTTGACATTCCTGGACATAACGAAAATGGCGGCAAATGACTAGAGAAGTGGACTTTCTTACATTGAGTAATTAGGAAATGGGAGAATGCAACATCTCTATCGAATAGAGGCGGGAGAGAGAGGAGAGGGAGATGGAGATTAGGGTGTTAAATGTAGCGGAGAAGCCGTCGGTGGCGAAGACTGTGGCGAACATTCTGTCTCACAACAATTGCCGAACGAGGGATGGGCGCTCGCGTTACAACAAAATATTCGAATTCAAATACATGATAAACAATCAGCGCTGTCATATGCTCATGACATCTGTTACAGGGCACCTCATGGAGCTCGATTTCCATGATCAATACAGAAAGTGGCAATCCTGTGACCCAGCTGTTCTCTATAACGCACCCGTCAGGAAATTTGTTCCCCAGGTATCAGTTTTTAATTTTACACTCTCTCTGCATTTTCTTTCTGTTGGGCGACGATTGGCAAGCTCAAGCTTTTGCTCAGATAAGCGAGGGCTCTCAGTCCACAGGGGCTCAGACTCTAGTTTTTAACTCTTTTAAGTTGGATGGCTTAAAAAATGTATGTCTTAAAATTAGTTTTACGAATAAAAAATTTCATATTAAAAAGAAAAAACATAAGGTTGTACACATAGCATATAAAGAACCAAATTAAGGCTGACTTTGATATTTTAAAGAATAAGTTAATTGCCGTGGGAAGTATAACTGGGACGAAATTTTCAAAAATGCATGGGCAGTTACGAATATTTTCAAAAAAATTATTGTCCATTTCATTTTTGTTTTTTAATATAAGAAAATCTACATAAGGTTCATAGATTCACCCAAATTTACAAGTATTCTTATTATATGCTATGTTTCTCTTTGGAAATTAGCCACAATAGTATTTATTTTTTCACGATGGAAGCATTTGTATTTGATTCCACACATATATAAGAATATCCATTCCTTAAAATTTTCCATGTAGGAAGGAGGTGTAGCCTGAGAGAAATTGCTGCATTGCAATGATCTCTAACGTTGTTATGGTTCCCAAAAAAAGAACCTTGATGACACTTTCAAAAGAATGAACAATTTAGTTTTGGCATGTGATCAATTGGTGTGTACATAGATGATGTTTTAGAGGCATATCAATGCTGTATTGGCATCCGAAAGTCTACAAAGGGGCTCATGTCAGGCATCTCAAGGGCTGGGTTGGATTTTGGGATCGGACTTGGTCTCATTGTTAAAAATAAAAATAAATCTACAAACGAATTATCATCCAGCCACTAGTATAGATGTTCAAAAGTCAACCTAGATTTTTTTAGCCTCACAATGTATTTTTGTAAATGAATGGTAAGTTGTAGAGGCCTATTAGAGGGGCCTCTCCCCGATATAGGCATAGTAACAGACTTTTGAGATAGCCTTTCTCAGCTTAATTCCAGTTTTATTACAGAGAAATTCGTTTTCAGAATGTTTTCGTTGGTGTGGGGAAATGACTTGAGTCACTTTGATCCTTGACATCAGAAATGTGGGATGTTGTGGGTGTGTTTTGGAGGAGGAGCATTGTTGTCCTTAAGCCATTGTACGTGGAAGCAAATTTATGCTCTCATGGTCTTCATGTTGACATTGTTGAAACCTATAATACCTCTCATGTTATGAGAACAATTAGCTAAACACATACAGGCAATAATTAATTATTAGATGTGAAATTTAGAAAGTGTTGCTTCAGCATGAAACTATTTGATGAAGATCAACATTGTCAGGCTAGGAAATGGATTTCAAAACTGAAATGGAAATTATCTTCAAGTAAACCCAAAATTGTATTCATTCCAATTAGATGCAATGTACATGTTTATCAACAATTTATGTCCATTCAATTCATCTCCAAGATGACCATTCAGTTCATCTTTAGGATGATTGTATAGATTCTAAAAAATATTGAAAATAATTATAACTGTAATAAAATATAAACCATTATTCTTACACTTATTTACATGACCTATGATATTGTACATGATATTACATCCCCTTTTAATTGGCAGGGTTTATAGTAAAACCAAGCAGAGGTTATTGTCACTTTCCTGATTTACAATGTTTCTCCTTTGCAGATTTAAGACATCACCGTTTAACTTTGTACCATATGTTGAATGTTGTCCGTATCCATGTTTGATGTGGAGGATTGTTATTGTGGCATTGGATTGGCTTTTATTTGGGGGATGTTAACAGTTTTTTGGTGGCTCAAATGAGATGGGACACTTGATTGATTTCTGAGTGGATTGTTTTTGATTGGTTGTGTTGACTTAAGCAAGTTGGTTGTTTAAATAAGGGAGTGCAGGCAATTATGGATTTGGCATGACTTGGATGATTGGTGTGAAATTTATTGCTTGTTGGGATTAAAAATCTTATTTTAGTTGTATGCTTGATTTTGAAGCTGTTTTGGAACGTTCGGAACTGGACTAAGGAGTGATGTGTGTTAAGTCAATGTCTGATTTAACAGTGGTATTTGATCATATGTTGTTGGCTATCCAAGGAAAGGGAGATGTCCAACTCCATAGACTTGTTGTCTCTTCATAATAATGGCTTTTGTATATGCAATTGACAAAGTTGCTACAGTGGGAAGACAACCTCTCACAAACATAGAAGTGAGAGGGTCCAGAGCCACCAAATACATTTGGACAGCTATAGCCTCTGCAGACTTGTATGGAATAGTTAACCTTGTGTATAGACGGTGAAATCTCGTGTTAAGCATGCTCAAAGGCTCATTAGGCTCTCTTCTACAAGTTGCAAATTGGTGCTAGACCATGGTGGAATCAATGGGAAGTTGAAAATGATTAAGAAATGCATTTTCCAGCTCACGCAATGAGGTTACTAATTAATTTGTTTGAGAGTTAACTTGATCAACTAATTAGTTAACTAATTTGATTGATGAGTCCAAGGTGGAACTGACTAAATTGACATGAGTGAGACATGGGATTTACTCATTAGTTAATTGGCTTTGATTGGTGAGTGAAATGTGGGTGTGGATAATTAGAATTATTTATTTTAATTAATTGGTTATATGTGCATGGATTAATTAGGAACTAATTAATTAATTAATAATGATTAATCAATTAATTAGAAATAGGGTGATATAAGGGTCAATGAGATTAATTAATTAACATAATGCAATCAATTAATTAACAAGTGGAATTAACATGATGAAATTGATAAATCAGTGATGTGACAAGATGATAAAGACAATATAGTTAGTTGATTGATAAATGACAATAGATTTGATCAGTTGGAATGATAGGGTTAGTTGATAGCATGAGACTAGGGTGATTAAAGTGGGCTTATGACACAATTAAGGTGGCAAAATCTAGGTGTCTATACATGGTCCAGACATAAATTAAACAAGAATGCATTAGGGTCAAGGTTTATACATGAAAAAGAATAATAAATCCATTGCATGAAGAATAAATAAAAAACATGTAACTAGATAATTAAAACACAAAGAATACAAACATGACCTTGGGGAAATAAGATAAAAGCTTGAAAAATGAAATAAATAACTTAGAGAAGACATGGAAAATTCATGAGTCAAATGAATATCTTTGATCAGGTATTAGTGAGGCTCATGAATTAAAATTGGGATGAACCAAGGGAACATGTATAGGGTTTGGATAAATGTTGCAAGCACAAGGTCAAACAAATGGGGGCCCTTGTTGAAAATTGGATGTGTTGCACAAATGGAAACAATACAAAGTTGAATTTATTGAGGTACAATTAACATCGTCTAATATGGAAAGCACATATTCATTTGCAAATTAAGTTGAATTTGATTGTGAGATTTTTTTCTTTCCCTTATTTGCTTCCTTTTGTTTTTTATAAGCCTCAATCTTATCCCACGATGTTTTGCATGCTGGAACTTCTTGACTCCCTTTTCTATCACATCGTTTGCAAAATATGTTTTGTTTGTCACTTTTCTTCTCATGGTGTTGACCATTATTTTTGCCGATTTTTCCTCCTTATCCTTTATTTCATCCTTTGCCTCTATCATTTCCTTCACTCTTAGATGAAAAAACTCTAATTGGAAGAGTGGCTTTTTTTACAAGCATAGCAAGTGATTTATCCCATGGTTTTAATTTTTTTTTCAGCCATCTTTTCAACTAACCAATCAAAATGATTGACTTTAGTTGATTTCTTGCTTGCAATGACTCTTAGTAGGTTGAATATTTGCAAAGAATAGCATTTATGAAGACAATCATATAAATCATATATACATCAATTTTACCATTGGTAGCTTCAACATCATTCTTGATTGCTTCAATTTCTAAAGTCAAACTCATTACATCACCATTTTAAACTCAAGGTTGAATAACTTCAATTGCAATCGTATGAATGCCAATTTTGAATAGAATCATACAATTCTTTTAACTTGTTTGGTGCTTCCCATGGTGTGTTTCACCCATGTGATAGAGGCCTTCTTCATTAATTGAGGCCCTTATAGTTAAGAGGTTCCTTAAATATTTGCAAGGTACCTTCAAGAACTTTATTTGTTATCATTGTGATTCTATAGGGGACCAATACTTTGTGGATGTTTTGGATTCATGGATTTAGATTCCATAGGAGTTATCAATAGTAGAAGATCCACTAGTGGATATGTGTTTAGTTCAATTGGTGGTGCTATAGTTGGATAGATAAGCGACAAATCATGGACACTTTGTCCACTACAAAGGCTAAGTACATGGCAACTACTCATGCTTGTAAGGAAGCCTTCTAGCTTAAGTGGTTGTGATAAGATGTGGGGTTGAGTTAGGGAGCTATCATAGTTCCTTGTGACAGTCAAAGTGCCATATGTTTAACAAAGAAACCAACCTCTCATGAACTATGTACATGTCCAATACCATTTTGTTCATGACATGGTAGAGGATGAGAGGGTGATACTGAAGAAAATTGACATTTTGTAGAATGTTGGAGATGCATTGATGATGCCAATCAACACATAGAGATTCAAGTGGTATAGTGAGTCTATGGCCTCTTGACCCTTAGTAAGTAGTTGGCAGTGTTTGTATTCCCTTTGCTCTTGCAAGGTGTTCAATAAGTGGAAAGATGTTAGGAAAGGTGTCTCAACCCTGCATCCTAATGTTAAGAACCAAAGAATTGCTATTTTCAAGCTATAGGACACAAAAATGCAATTTTTCAGGGCCCTAGAGGTTGGATTTTGCCACAGTTTTTTTTGAAATGCACTTTAACTAGAGCAAGCTGGTTATTTATGGCAACATGGACCTCTTCAAGATCTACAATTTAAAAAAGGGGGGGCTTAATTGGCTTCTAGGATCAAAAGTTACAGCCTCTTGAAATTGGGCCCCCCACATAAAAAATGGAAGAGCATATGGTGCATAAGAGAGCTATAAGAGGGAGTTAAACTCGTTGAACAACTTATGATGCATGTTATGACACATCACAAGACATCTTTGAATAGAGATAATAAAGCACCCTAGTTGGTGAGTGGATTATGATGAGCTTATGTTGAGTTAAAGGAATATGCGATTTTTAGCTTGTGGACTCATCTCAAGATTTGCACATTGAATTTTTTATTAGGAATTTGGTTGCAACATTTTTGGTGGCTTTAGCTCATTGTTTTCTAATTACCATTTGATGGTTTCATGTATTGCTTGTTGATGTTATAGTAGCAGCGGGAGATTTCTTTCTCCTTCAATCTCAATATATATATAAAACAATATTAAATGCTGAGGCGAACATGATAATTTATTTATTTCTTAAAGCTGACTTGATGAGAAGTCACATCATTATGTGTAAAGTTGTCTCTTATGTGAAAGAGGTTGACTCTTCATGGAAAGGCATCTTGGTGTCTATATATTCAAGGCGACTCACATTCATTTGGAAACCAATTTAATTTAATTTCAAGACAAGTTTGCATAATTCAGGGAGGAGTTCAACTTCATACAGCAGATCTATATTTGCATCAAGGAGATCAATATTCATTATTGCTTGTGTATTTGCATCTAGAGAGGTGCTATAATCATTGCATCAGTTCGGCCTAGCGTGTGGCCTAATTGTAAAGCAATTTGCTGCTCTTTTATTCAATATATAAGTGATATATTGTGGCTGGGTTTTTCTCCCTCAAGAAGGAGGGTTTTCCTAGGGTATATGATGTGTTTTATTGTTCATGTGTTGATGTATTTCTGCTTTCTGTTAAATCTGATCCTAAAACTAACATTGCTTCTCCTATTATTGGGTTTTTGAGATGGAGGTCTCATAGTGAGTAGATACTATTATGTTGCTAGAATACTTTTGCAAAGGTTTAGACTCTACAAGTGTTTTGTAACCATTGATTACTAAATAATACATTGAGTTGCTTTGGAGTGTGGGGTTTTTCTCCCAAAAGGGTTTTTCCCATTTAAATCACTGTGTTATGGTATTTTTCTTTTTTGTGTATTTGTTGTAATTATATGATCAATTTAGTTTTTGCACCTCCTCTCATAGGTTAGCATAGGAAGTGTATTCTGCGCCTATGTTTCCTTTCACTCATACACTAACACAATATCATTGGTGGTGGCTATGCTGCATCTAAAGAGAATTTTAATTGGAGAAATTCCATGCATGAATGGTTGAGAACAATTTATTTGAAGAGAATTTAATGAAATTCAACTCCATTTTTTAGAGGGTAAATGAGTCATAGTTCATCAATGTGCTCACAAATGTTCCCTCTGGAAACTTTAAATTTGAACCAAGCCTGAATAACCTTGTAAGAATAGCCACATCACCAATGTTTTTTCTGTCCAACAAGAAAGCGTTAGTAGAAAATATTCCAATTTGTCATTTTAAGCTCATGTAATAAGGTTTATGAATGCATATATTCATGAACAAATCTGATATGCCATTAATTATGACAAATATTGCATAAAAAATACTATGACTCAATTAGTACCTTTGATGCATCATGCGAATGATAGAGAACGAAAGTACGAGTCTATGTGTGCAAGATAATGAGCCAACCTTAATCGCATGATTTTCTTCTATTATTGTAGACCAGTGACCACAGAAGAGATAAACAACAATAAACAATTTTAAAAGTATATATATCATTGGTATTTGTACAAAGTGATTGATAATTAAATTCTCTCTTTGGTTTTATGCAGGAGGCTTCAGATCATGTTCTCAGAATGAGATTACATCGTTATCTAGAAAACTGGCCTTTATCAATGCTTAATATGTTGGTTTACAGTTGTATTAGATGCTTGCATTTTGTATGGCAATGGTCACCTTGGTGGTTATTCCTATGATTTTGGGATTAAGTCTGTTGTGTTCAACTTAATATTCTTTCTTAATGGTGAGTTTAATATGCAGGAGGCTTCAGATCATGTTCTCAGAATGAGATTACATCGTTATCTAGAAAACTGGCCTTTATCAATGCTTAATATGTTGGTTTACAGTTGTATTAGATGCTTGCATTTTGTATGGCAATGGTCACCTTGGTGGTTATTCCTATGATTTTGGGATTAAGTCTGTTGTGTTCAACTTAATATTCTTTCTTAATGGTGAATTTAATATCCTATTTACAAGATGAATTTTTCTTCCACGAGTTCGGATATATAAGGGGCTACTAGTTTGGTTACTGTATATCTGTCTTCTGAAGACACACACGATGCACTACCGCAGATTTGTTCTTTTCAGGCTCTGTTTCTTTACTCCAAACATTTATGGATCTTGTTGGTGTTGTACTTTTTTCATGTTTGAGTTTAAATAAATATGGGATAAAGTGAAGCAAGTTTCTACTCAAAATGTTTGGTTATTAGTCAAAAATGTTCACATTTACTAGAAATTAGTCATAGGTTTTTAACATTTTCTCTTTACCTCTTATTTCTGTATGTAACTGAAAGCCATTATGCTTTGGTTAAGAAGCTTCGCTATTTATAAACATTTGATATGTACACTGAAATTCAGGAGAAACAAGAGCTAAAAATGACCTTAGAAGAGGAGGCCAGGAGATGCCAATGGCTTGTTTTGTGGCTTGATTGTGATATGGAAGGAGAAAACATTGCATTCGAGGTCATAGATGTGTGTCATGCTTCTAATCCTAATCTTAATATATGGAGAGCTCACTTTTCTGCTTTGATTGAAAGGTATTACCTTCATGATACCAGAGGTCATTTAGTGCATAAGTCTATGAGCACTAGGAATCTCCTTTTAATTGCATTTTTTTGTCTTTCTAAAAGTACATTGTTTGTGGTAGAGATATTCATGAAGCTGTGCAAAGGTTGGGCCAACCAAATCGGTTCTTTGCGGATGCAGTTGATGCTAGACAGGTTTCAATCTTACAAACCATTGCCAGCCTGGTGTGATGGTATCTTTTCTTGTTGAAATAATTTATTCAATCTAGAGAGATGTATACTGTGTCTGACATTCTGAAATAACTTTTGTTTACTTGGTAGTTGGGAGCAAAGTTGTGCATCGATGCTTGTATTAGAATTTAGATTTTATCTGCATTCTGAAACTTATCCCCAATGCAAATTACACTGTCTTGCTCAAAGCTGGGACAATTTATACATTGGATTCCCAGTTTCAATGCTTATTTTTGGCTTCACTCATTCTCCTTTTACATTTTCTGAGAAATTAAATTTTAGAATGGATAATGTATTACAGGAAATTGATCTTCGGATTGGTGCCTCCTTTACTCGATTTCAAACTATGTTATTGCAAGATGCCTTTTTGTTTCCTTCTTCTGAGGATGAGAGAAAACTTGTCTTAAGTTATGGACCTTGCCAGGTTTGTTTATTGTACTTGATTCTGTGCTTTTTAGAAATGCTTTCACCAAACTCCATGCTCATCATTTGAGAAGAATGATTAAGTGCTCTATTGTTCCTTATTAGTTTTGGTTGTCACAGTTTCCAACTCTTGGTTTTGTTGTTGAGAGATATTGGGAAATACAAGCACATGAGCCAGAAGAATACTGGACAATTAATTGCTCTCATACTTCAGAGGATGGCACAGCAACATTTAATTGGGCGTACAAATTGCAACTCTTATCTTGATTTCTTCATAGAGTGCCTTTTATCCTTGGGTAAAACATGAATTGCTTTTGCTTCCTGAATTTTTTTTGACAGGCGGGGGCATCTGTTTGATTATGCATGTGCTGTAATAATTTATGAAATGTGTGTAGAGGAACCCACTGCAACTGTGAGTACCTGTTTATTGGTTTTTCCATATGTGGTTGTAGTCAGCTATCTACATAGATGTCTTCATGTTATGTTGTGCAACTAACAATTTGGGGATTCTAGGTTATGGATTGTTTCTTGCATGCTTACAGGTTACAAATGTAATTCATCAAGAGAGGCGGAAGTTCCCACCTTATCCGCTAAGCACCATTGAATTACAAAAACGCGCTTCCCATTACTTCCGTATGAGTTCAGAACATACCATGAAGGTGAGGCAACAATATCCCTGCATGGAGTTGTCCCATATGTTTGTGGTTTTTATAAAGTTTTCTGTGACTTTAAATGCCAAGTCTACAATATAACATTATTTTCCACCTAGATTTGGAAAGAAAGGGTATATTAATATCTATAAATAACCAAATTTCAAATTTAGTCAATACAATTTGCCATTTTCTACAAACCTCTATGCAAAGTGGTCAATCACATGGTTAGTAGTAGACAAGTTTTCTGCTAACCAATGTAGTATATTATATTACATGCTTGGAATGTTTAAGGTTTTACAATGTGTGCATATATTCTTTTTTATTTGTGGCACATGCCAAAATATATTTAGGACAACCTCTATAACAACAATACCATAAAGGCAATAAATACAATCCAACAATACTATTGTTCCCATGGATAAAGCCAAATAAAAAAGCTTTGAATGCACCGTACTTCAGAAGCATTCACAGCATAGAGAGAGTAGCAAAAAACAGGGCCATAGAAAGAGCTATGTCAATGACAAAGACCTTGGCAGACTGCTTAATGAGATGGATGACTGGTGTTGATGTGATCAAGCTGACATTCATGGCAATCTGTGATGAGGGTTTCAATCCTCTCTTAGCCATCAACCAATTTGTCATAATTTTCACATGCAAATTTTGATATTAATTCTTTCACATATTAAACATGCTTTCTAAGCATTGTCCTTAGAATTCCTTGTTTATACAAAAATGCTAGAGTCCCACTTAGAATTAATCAGGCAGCTAAGGAGGAGCTTTTTGTGAGAATTCAACTTGGAGAGCAATTTTGAATTTGTTATAAATTGCTTCCTAACCATAGATGACTATGTAAATAAGTCCACAGGAATGCCACGATCCTACCTCTTTGTCCTTTTTGTACTATTGAGGACTAAATGAGCACAAGTGCTGCCAGGCACATGGACTAACAGCCTGATCTGTGACACAGATAGATTAGATTTGTCCTTGGTCTTGTACAGATAAATCTGCAATTTTAGGAATTTTGAAGTTCAGATGCAAATATAAAAGAAGATTGTTGACATAAAATGACTTTCTTGTGTCCAATTCAGGCAAATAAGGAGTAGATGGTATGTGGGAGGCAGTCAGAAAAATATCTAGATTGGCTAAGCCTTGGCTTCATGCCCATTCATGGACCGGTGCCTTCTAGTGGGCAAGAAGGCCAGACAGTGGAGGGGCAAGCTGATTGGATTTAATTATAGTGTTTACAATAATGGGACTCCTCTTTCTTACCATGCCCTGCTGTATAAAGTTAAACTTTTTTCTTGGTCAATAAGTATTTGAATGTTCTGCAAAATGACATTCACTGTCTGTAAACGGGCACCCGAAGTCTCAAACAAAGCTTTGAACTTTGAATTCTTAATTCAAATTCACCTATTTTATAGCCTTTTGATAAAAAAATTGAAAACTTACCAAAAACAATAAATAAGAGTTCTTGGTGAGAACTGAAGAGTCAATCCATATGGTAGTGACTTGTGCCCTCCTTGGAAGTTGAAATGGGTACTCAGATAAGGACAAACTCCATAGACAAATTGAAAATAGTTGGAGTAATTTATTTTTGGTATTGCCACTTGTTGGGGTCATAAGTCTTAGATTAGTTATGATATGTATTGGAAAGCTTCATCATGAATTATTTTTGATCCCCCAAGGGAATGCTACACAACTAATTTGAGCATCTGATTAGTCCCAAGGAAAAATTCCACTTCAAAGGGTCCTGAAAATGCAAAATAAGAAAATATAGAAAAACTCTTAACATGTAATGTTCCTTTCCGGGAGGGTCAAAGTTTTTGTGTTTGTTTCAGTTTGATAGACTTCGTTTTATCAAACAACAATATTTATTATGCATGAAAAAGATAGCACTTGACTGGAAAGTATCACATGGAAAGGATCAACAACAAGATACTACTTAAAATGTACGTTTACATGAACAGCAGGGTATGTGAGCATTGAATAATGAAGTTAGACAGCAATATTATGCAACTTTATTCACTCTGGACACTATATGATAACACTGGCAATGTATATCAAGGCTCAGTTACAACTGGAATGGTATGACAGCAAGATAACGATAATTTCTGAGTGTTTATATGACTGTTCTATACACACAGCAGTATTATGGCGATAACCAATGACTGAAACAGCATCAGAGTGTCAATCCCTTCACTAAGAACTTCCTTGACAACACTAATATTGCACAGCAATAACAGAAAGTCTTTAACAGCAGATTGATATGCCTTTCCCGAGACACTAAGAACTGAAATACGTGCACAGCACTCAGATACATTGTAACTGATTATTACAGAGCATTTTATGGACTCTACAATTCAGACTCATCACTAGAAACAACTCAGATTAACACAGGAACTTACAGGTGCCTCCGACACATAAAGTGAAGCATAGTATGATGTGAGAAATGAGCCGTCCAGACCTGGAGATGTTTCGCCCTAGCTTGATAAACTTGCAGCAGTTCCAGATCTCCACGTTTTGGCTTCCTGCTATCACGTTTTGCCTTGGCAAGATCAGGCGACCCTCATAAGAGCCACGTTTCTTCTTCTTGATGACTCTCCTTGCCTTCTGAGGTAGAAATGACTTCTTCTGGGGTTTCTTCAGCCTCTAATCAACACGTCCTTTCCTTATGGCTTTAGTATTCTTCAAACTCAGAATCGTATCTCTCTATTCTGCTAGTAGAAGCAACGACTAGGGTTTAGAAATGACCATGACCTCCCTAAAAACAGATGTCAGCCTGAAAATGGCAAGATGTTGCACGATGACTTCGATTGGAATGTACAAAGGACAGGAATGTATTCTTCAACTCAAACCCTTGACAATCTCCAACTGAAAGCAATCAATCCCCTCAAATTTGGTCGCTGAAAGTGACCATTAAATTTGCAATGAAGCACTTGCAAAAACCCTGAATGGATTCCTCAACAATCTCCAGCTAGGGTAGATAGTTTCACTACTGAAACTGGTGCCCTAGGGTTTCCAAACCCTTAGACCAGAAAAGCCTTCGAAAAGCTCTCCCAAAATGAAGTGAGAAAATAACATCAAGAATGAATGAGAATGAACCCCAAATGCCTTTTTATAACACACTTTAATTTCCCGTTCAAAATAATAAAGTGACTTAATAAATTACCTTTTTAATATTTCACTTAAAGTAACTTCATAACTTTATTTAATTAATCACTTAATATTACCTTTTAACTTTAGCTTTATACACCAGGGAATATTAAATAATTAAATAAATGAATTCCCTTGTTATGCCTTTAGCCTTCGGGAATTAATAAGGCTAAAATAGCAATCTAAGAGGTCACGAAGAAGGGGACATTACAGTCCTCCCTTCCTGAGATCGCTTGTTCTCAAGCAATTGCAAGTTGGGATGTTGCAGTATCTGTTCACCTTCCCAAGTTGCGTCCTCTACTGGAAAGTCTCTCCATCTGACCAAGTACTCCTTGATCACCCTATTTCTCAATTGCCTCTCCCGTGTGTCCACTATCTCCTCAGGAACCATAACCAAATGTCCCTCCTCATCTAGTGGAGGCAACTCTGAAGACGAAATAACTTGCTGCCCAAGTGCCTTCTTGAGGCACGAAACATGAAACACATTATGAATCTTACTGCTCTCTGGAAGTTCCAACTCGTAGGCTACCTCCCCAACATGTTTGATGATCCTGTAAGGCCCATAAAACCGAGGCTTGAGTTTTTCTGCACCGCTCTTCTTCAACGAAGACTGCCTATAGGGCTGCAAACGAAGGAAAACCAAGTCTCCCACTTCGAAGCTACACTCAACCCTGTGCTTGTCTGTATATGTCTTCTATTGACTCCAAGCCATCTACAAATTATCCTTGAAAGCCTTCAGAATGTCTTGGCTCTCCTGAATCCAATCCTTGACTTTAGGAGCTCTGCTTTCCCCAAAAGCCAAGTCCATGAAAGAGGGTGTGTCATAACCATACAACGCACGAAAGGGTGTCATCTCGATCGACATGTGATAAGTGGTGTTGTAATAGTGCTCACCCAAGTGCAACCACTTAATCCATGCTCTCTGCTGTCTTGAAATGTAATTACGTAGGTAACCCTCAATCCACTTGTTCACAATCTTAGTCTGTCCGTTTGTCTGAGGGTGATAGCTCGTGCTCAGAGTTAATTTTGTCCTTGCCAACTTGAACAACTCTTGCCATAAAGCACTTAGGAACTTGCTGTCCCTGTCACTCACTATATACATCTTGGCAGTCCATGCAACCTGAAAATTTTCCTAAAGAACAATTTTGCTGCCTGGGGTGCCTTATACTCTGAAGATATGGCAAGAAGTGAGCATATTTCGTCAAACGGTCTACAACCACATATATGTAGTCC
>VDFB02105785.1:419937359-420401614 GCA_007258455.2 Sequoia sempervirens
TTCCTATGATTTTGGGATTAAGTCTGTTGTGTTCAACTTAATATTCTTTCTTAATGGTGAGTTTAATATGCAGGAGGCTTCAGATCATGTTCTCAGAATGAGATTACATCGTTATCTAGAAAACTGGCCTTTATCAATGCTTAATATGTTGGTTTACAGTTGTATTAGATGCTTGCATTTTGTATGGCAATGGTCACCTTGGTGGTTATTCCTATGATTTTGGGATTAAGTCTGTTGTGTTCAACTTAATATTCTTTCTTAATGGTGAATTTAATATCCTATTTACAAGATGAATTTTTCTTCCACGAGTTCGGATATATAAGGGGCTACTAGTTTGGTTACTGTATATCTGTCTTCTGAAGACACACACGATGCACTACCGCAGATTTGTTCTTTTCAGGCTCTGTTTCTTTACTCCAAACATTTATGGATCTTGTTGGTGTTGTACTTTTTTCATGTTTGAGTTTAAATAAATATGGGATAAAGTGAAGCAAGTTTCTACTCAAAATGTTTGGTTATTAGTCAAAAATGTTCACATTTACTAGAAATTAGTCATAGGTTTTTAACATTTTCTCTTTACCTCTTATTTCTGTATGTAACTGAAAGCCATTATGCTTTGGTTAAGAAGCTTCGCTATTTATAAACATTTGATATGTACACTGAAATTCAGGAGAAACAAGAGCTAAAAATGACCTTAGAAGAGGAGGCCAGGAGATGCCAATGGCTTGTTTTGTGGCTTGATTGTGATATGGAAGGAGAAAACATTGCATTCGAGGTCATAGATGTGTGTCATGCTTCTAATCCTAATCTTAATATATGGAGAGCTCACTTTTCTGCTTTGATTGAAAGGTATTACCTTCATGATACCAGAGGTCATTTAGTGCATAAGTCTATGAGCACTAGGAATCTCCTTTTAATTGCATTTTTTTGTCTTTCTAAAAGTACATTGTTTGTGGTAGAGATATTCATGAAGCTGTGCAAAGGTTGGGCCAACCAAATCGGTTCTTTGCGGATGCAGTTGATGCTAGACAGGTTTCAATCTTACAAACCATTGCCAGCCTGGTGTGATGGTATCTTTTCTTGTTGAAATAATTTATTCAATCTAGAGAGATGTATACTGTGTCTGACATTCTGAAATAACTTTTGTTTACTTGGTAGTTGGGAGCAAAGTTGTGCATCGATGCTTGTATTAGAATTTAGATTTTATCTGCATTCTGAAACTTATCCCCAATGCAAATTACACTGTCTTGCTCAAAGCTGGGACAATTTATACATTGGATTCCCAGTTTCAATGCTTATTTTTGGCTTCACTCATTCTCCTTTTACATTTTCTGAGAAATTAAATTTTAGAATGGATAATGTATTACAGGAAATTGATCTTCGGATTGGTGCCTCCTTTACTCGATTTCAAACTATGTTATTGCAAGATGCCTTTTTGTTTCCTTCTTCTGAGGATGAGAGAAAACTTGTCTTAAGTTATGGACCTTGCCAGGTTTGTTTATTGTACTTGATTCTGTGCTTTTTAGAAATGCTTTCACCAAACTCCATGCTCATCATTTGAGAAGAATGATTAAGTGCTCTATTGTTCCTTATTAGTTTTGGTTGTCACAGTTTCCAACTCTTGGTTTTGTTGTTGAGAGATATTGGGAAATACAAGCACATGAGCCAGAAGAATACTGGACAATTAATTGCTCTCATACTTCAGAGGATGGCACAGCAACATTTAATTGGGCGTACAAATTGCAACTCTTATCTTGATTTCTTCATAGAGTGCCTTTTATCCTTGGGTAAAACATGAATTGCTTTTGCTTCCTGAATTTTTTTTGACAGGCGGGGGCATCTGTTTGATTATGCATGTGCTGTAATAATTTATGAAATGTGTGTAGAGGAACCCACTGCAACTGTGAGTACCTGTTTATTGGTTTTTCCATATGTGGTTGTAGTCAGCTATCTACATAGATGTCTTCATGTTATGTTGTGCAACTAACAATTTGGGGATTCTAGGTTATGGATTGTTTCTTGCATGCTTACAGGTTACAAATGTAATTCATCAAGAGAGGCGGAAGTTCCCACCTTATCCGCTAAGCACCATTGAATTACAAAAACGCGCTTCCCATTACTTCCGTATGAGTTCAGAACATACCATGAAGGTGAGGCAACAATATCCCTGCATGGAGTTGTCCCATATGTTTGTGGTTTTTATAAAGTTTTCTGTGACTTTAAATGCCAAGTCTACAATATAACATTATTTTCCACCTAGATTTGGAAAGAAAGGGTATATTAATATCTATAAATAACCAAATTTCAAATTTAGTCAATACAATTTGCCATTTTCTACAAACCTCTATGCAAAGTGGTCAATCACATGGTTAGTAGTAGACAAGTTTTCTGCTAACCAATGTAGTATATTATATTACATGCTTGGAATGTTTAAGGTTTTACAATGTGTGCATATATTCTTTTTTATTTGTGGCACATGCCAAAATATATTTAGGACAACCTCTATAACAACAATACCATAAAGGCAATAAATACAATCCAACAATACTATTGTTCCCATGGATAAAGCCAAATAAAAAAGCTTTGAATGCACCGTACTTCAGAAGCATTCACAGCATAGAGAGAGTAGCAAAAAACAGGGCCATAGAAAGAGCTATGTCAATGACAAAGACCTTGGCAGACTGCTTAATGAGATGGATGACTGGTGTTGATGTGATCAAGCTGACATTCATGGCAATCTGTGATGAGGGTTTCAATCCTCTCTTAGCCATCAACCAATTTGTCATAATTTTCACATGCAAATTTTGATATTAATTCTTTCACATATTAAACATGCTTTCTAAGCATTGTCCTTAGAATTCCTTGTTTATACAAAAATGCTAGAGTCCCACTTAGAATTAATCAGGCAGCTAAGGAGGAGCTTTTTGTGAGAATTCAACTTGGAGAGCAATTTTGAATTTGTTATAAATTGCTTCCTAACCATAGATGACTATGTAAATAAGTCCACAGGAATGCCACGATCCTACCTCTTTGTCCTTTTTGTACTATTGAGGACTAAATGAGCACAAGTGCTGCCAGGCACATGGACTAACAGCCTGATCTGTGACACAGATAGATTAGATTTGTCCTTGGTCTTGTACAGATAAATCTGCAATTTTAGGAATTTTGAAGTTCAGATGCAAATATAAAAGAAGATTGTTGACATAAAATGACTTTCTTGTGTCCAATTCAGGCAAATAAGGAGTAGATGGTATGTGGGAGGCAGTCAGAAAAATATCTAGATTGGCTAAGCCTTGGCTTCATGCCCATTCATGGACCGGTGCCTTCTAGTGGGCAAGAAGGCCAGACAGTGGAGGGGCAAGCTGATTGGATTTAATTATAGTGTTTACAATAATGGGACTCCTCTTTCTTACCATGCCCTGCTGTATAAAGTTAAACTTTTTTCTTGGTCAATAAGTATTTGAATGTTCTGCAAAATGACATTCACTGTCTGTAAACGGGCACCCGAAGTCTCAAACAAAGCTTTGAACTTTGAATTCTTAATTCAAATTCACCTATTTTATAGCCTTTTGATAAAAAAATTGAAAACTTACCAAAAACAATAAATAAGAGTTCTTGGTGAGAACTGAAGAGTCAATCCATATGGTAGTGACTTGTGCCCTCCTTGGAAGTTGAAATGGGTACTCAGATAAGGACAAACTCCATAGACAAATTGAAAATAGTTGGAGTAATTTATTTTTGGTATTGCCACTTGTTGGGGTCATAAGTCTTAGATTAGTTATGATATGTATTGGAAAGCTTCATCATGAATTATTTTTGATCCCCCAAGGGAATGCTACACAACTAATTTGAGCATCTGATTAGTCCCAAGGAAAAATTCCACTTCAAAGGGTCCTGAAAATGCAAAATAAGAAAATATAGAAAAACTCTTAACATGTAATGTTCCTTTCCGGGAGGGTCAAAGTTTTTGTGTTTGTTTCAGTTTGATAGACTTCGTTTTATCAAACAACAATATTTATTATGCATGAAAAAGATAGCACTTGACTGGAAAGTATCACATGGAAAGGATCAACAACAAGATACTACTTAAAATGTACGTTTACATGAACAGCAGGGTATGTGAGCATTGAATAATGAAGTTAGACAGCAATATTATGCAACTTTATTCACTCTGGACACTATATGATAACACTGGCAATGTATATCAAGGCTCAGTTACAACTGGAATGGTATGACAGCAAGATAACGATAATTTCTGAGTGTTTATATGACTGTTCTATACACACAGCAGTATTATGGCGATAACCAATGACTGAAACAGCATCAGAGTGTCAATCCCTTCACTAAGAACTTCCTTGACAACACTAATATTGCACAGCAATAACAGAAAGTCTTTAACAGCAGATTGATATGCCTTTCCCGAGACACTAAGAACTGAAATACGTGCACAGCACTCAGATACATTGTAACTGATTATTACAGAGCATTTTATGGACTCTACAATTCAGACTCATCACTAGAAACAACTCAGATTAACACAGGAACTCCGACACATAAAGTGAAGCATAGTATGATGTGAGAAATGAGCCGTCCAGACCTGGAGATGTTTCGCCCTAGCTTGATAAACTTGCAGCAGTTCCAGATCTCCACGTTTTGGCTTCCTGCTATCACGTTTTGCCTTGGCAAGATCAGGCGACCCTCATAAGAGCCACGTTTCTTCTTCTTGATGACTCTCCTTGCCTTCTGAGGTAGAAATGACTTCTTCTGGGGTTTCTTCAGCCTCTAATCAACACGTCCTTTCCTTATGGCTTTAGTATTCTTCAAACTCAGAATCGTATCTCTCTATTCTGCTAGTAGAAGCAACGACTAGGGTTTAGAAATGACCATGACCTCCCTAAAAACAGATGTCAGCCTGAAAATGGCAAGATGTTGCACGATGACTTCGATTGGAATGTACAAAGGACAGGAATGTATTCTTCAACTCAAACCCTTGACAATCTCCAACTGAAAGCAATCAATCCCCTCAAATTTGGTCGCTGAAAGTGACCATTAAATTTGCAATGAAGCACTTGCAAAAACCCTGAATGGATTCCTCAACAATCTCCAGCTAGGGTAGATAGTTTCACTACTGAAACTGGTGCCCTAGGGTTTCCAAACCCTTAGACCAGAAAAGCCTTCGAAAAGCTCTCCCAAAATGAAGTGAGAAAATAACATCAAGAATGAATGAGAATGAACCCCAAATGCCTTTTTATAACACACTTTAATTTCCCGTTCAAAATAATAAAGTGACTTAATAAATTACCTTTTTAATATTTCACTTAAAGTAACTTCATAACTTTATTTAATTAATCACTTAATATTACCTTTTAACTTTAGCTTTATACACCAGGGAATATTAAATAATTAAATAAATGAATTCCCTTGTTATGCCTTTAGCCTTCGGGAATTAATAAGGCTAAAATAGCAATCTAAGAGGTCACGAAGAAGGGGACATTACAGTCCTCCCTTCCTGAGATCGCTTGTTCTCAAGCAATTGCAAGTTGGGATGTTGCAGTATCTGTTCACCTTCCCAAGTTGCGTCCTCTACTGGAAAGTCTCTCCATCTGACCAAGTACTCCTTGATCACCCTATTTCTCAATTGCCTCTCCCGTGTGTCCACTATCTCCTCAGGAACCATAACCAAATGTCCCTCCTCATCTAGTGGAGGCAACTCTGAAGACGAAATAACTTGCTGCCCAAGTGCCTTCTTGAGGCACGAAACATGAAACACATTATGAATCTTACTGCTCTCTGGAAGTTCCAACTCGTAGGCTACCTCCCCAACATGTTTGATGATCCTGTAAGGCCCATAAAACCGAGGCTTGAGTTTTTCTGCACCGCTCTTCTTCAACGAAGACTGCCTATAGGGCTGCAAACGAAGGAAAACCAAGTCTCCCACTTCGAAGCTACACTCAACCCTGTGCTTGTCTGTATATGTCTTCTATTGACTCCAAGCCATCTACAAATTATCCTTGAAAGCCTTCAGAATGTCTTGGCTCTCCTGAATCCAATCCTTGACTTTAGGAGCTCTGCTTTCCCCAAAAGCCAAGTCCATGAAAGAGGGTGTGTCATAACCATACAATGCACGAAAGGGTGTCATCTCGATCGACATGTGATAAGTGGTGTTGTAATAGTGCTCACCCAAGTGCAACCACTTAATCCATGCTCTCTGCTGTCTTGAAATGTAATTACGCAGGTAACCCTCAATCCACTTGTTCACAATCTTAGTCTGTCTGTCTATCTGAGGGTGATAGCTCGTGCTCAGAGTTAATTTTTTCCTTGCCAACTTGAACAACTCTTGCCAAAAAGCACTTAGATTCTTGCTGTCCCTATCACTCACTATACATCTTGGCAGTCCATGCAACCTGAAAATTTCCCTGAAGAACAATTTTGCTACCTGGGGTGCCTTATACTCTGAAGATATGGCAAGAAGTGAGCATATTTCGTCAAACGGTCTACAACCACATATATGTAGTCCTTACTATGAACCTTGGGGAGATTGATGATGAAATCCATGGAAATGCTCTCCCACTTTTGCTCGGGAATAGGCAAAGGCTGCAACAAACCCCCCGGTTGTGATTGCTCTGACTTGTTCTGCTGACAAGTCGTTCACTCCCTGACATGTTTCAAAACGTCCTCCTTAAGGCCCTTCCAAGAGAACCTCTCTCTAAACTGTCTATATGTTTTGAAGTAGCCCTGGTGTCCTGCTAAGGGAGTATTTTGTGAAGCTTGCAAAATCTTTTCCTTCAACTTAGATTTTGGCACCAAGTAGATCCTATCCTTATAGAAGATGACATCGTCCACAACTCTGTACCTGTCCATCCATCAACTCGCACGTGAATTTATTATTGGAGTACTCAAACAGTATGTGAGATTTCCAATCTGCTGAAATCTCCGAGAGTGAGCAAGCTGCAGGTTTTCTGGAAAGGGCATCTGCAACAACATTCTTTTTCCCCTTCACATACTCTATGTCGAAATCATAGGCCTGAATTTTACTAACCCACTTCTGCTGCCTCTCGTTCAAGTCCTTCTGCTCCAAGAAATACCTGAGACTATTGTGGTTGGTCCTCACCACAAATTTACCCCCAACCAAGTATTGCCTGAACTTTGCCAATGCATGCATTATGGCGAGCATCTCCTTATCATAGATGGAGTAAAGTCTCTCAGGTCCTTTCAACTTGCGACTCTCGAAAGCAATAGGGTGTTTGTTCTGCATCAACACTGCTCCTATGCCTTCACTGGAAGCATCGCACTCTAGAACAAATGGCTTGGTGGAATCAGGAAGTGCCAACATAGGGCAACTGCTCATTACCTCCTTGAGCTTATCAAAAGCTCACTGTGCCTCTTTGGACCTTCTGAATGCTCCCTTTTTTGTAAGGTTTATCAATGCTTCTCCCAACTGAGAAAACCCTTTGACAAAACACTTGTAATAGTTGCACAACCCAAAGAACCCTCGTAGCTCTGTAAGTGACTTAGGCGGTGGCCAGTCAAGGATTGCTTGGATTTTCTCCTGGTGGACCTGTACACCCTGTGCATTGATTACATGCCCCAAATACAGTATCTCCTTAAGGCCGAACTCACACTTCGAGGCCTTAGCGTACAAAGACTGCTCCTCCATAATACTCAACACCTCATCCAATTGCTTAAGATGATCATCCCAAGTTTTGCTGTAAGTGAGCAAGTCATCGAAGAATACAAGGATATATTTACGTAATTGGTTGTTAAAAATTGGTTCATGCAAGACTGAAATGTTGCAGATGCGTTAGTCAAGCCAAAAGGCATGACTAGGAACTCGTAGTGCTTGTAGTGACACCAGAAGGCCGTCTTATGGATATCTTGCTCTGTGACGCTGATCTGATGGTGCCCTGAGCGGAGATGAATCTTAGAGAAATATACTACATCGTGCAGTTCATCCAACAACTCATCGATCCTAGGTATTGGGTATCTGTTCTTGATGGTTTCTTATTGAGGGCCCTGTAGTCTATACACATCCTCATCATTCAATCCTTCTTCACCAAAACCACAAAAGAAGCAAAGGGACTGGAACTCGGCCTTATGTGTCCCATGTCAAGTAATTCCTTGATTGCTTTTTCTATCTTATCGTTGAATTTCTTAGGATGACGGTAGGGGGTAGTGATGACGGACTTGGCCCCTCCTCCAAGTCAATGGTGTGCTCAAATCCTCAGTCTGGTGGCCTCCCTGGGGGAATCTCTCCAAACACCTTGTCGTGCTTACCCAACAGTGACTAGATGTCTATGTCATATGGTTGATCTCTGTTAGGAGTGTCCTTAGTGGTGATTAGGCATTCGACTGCCCAAGCTACATCACCGTGCCTGAAAATACTCTCCATCCTCTTCGCTGACACTACCCGCGGTGCCCCATTCGCCATACCCTTGAGCACAACCTTCTTACCATCCGCTGCTTTGAACCTTAAGTTCCATAGTCTGAAAGTTTTGTGAATACTTGCCCAACAAATGTGACCACTGTATACCAAGGATAATGTTTGTGTCACCCAAATCTATCACATAGAAGTCATCAGTGACTGTATAGTTTCCCAAGGTGACATCCAACTGAGGAATCTTCTGTGTGCATGATATGTTGGACCCATCTGCCACCATGACACTAAATCCCTCAAAGTCCTGTGTAGGTATACCTTGTTTTGCCACTAATGCTACATCAATGAAGTTGTGGGTTGCCCCGATGTCGATCAACACTGTGACATGCTGACCCTGCAAAACCCCCTCGACCCTGAAGGAATTAAACCTGGGGGTACCTGAGAGGGTAGTGATGGCTCCACTCTTATTCTCCACTTGTGGCTGCTCATCATCAATATTGCTATCCTCGCTACCTTGTAACTGTCCCCTTTCTCCTTCATCCTCATCGTCTGATACAACCTCGATGAAATGGACTTTACCCTTACCCAGACAATGGTGACCAGGCTCCCAACGCTCCTTGCAATGATAACATAGTTGTTTTCTTTTGCACTCCCTGCACTCTTCTTCCTCTTGGTTGCTCTTTTTGGGCCGCTCTTTCTAAAAGGGTTTCTTGTCCTTGTTCTTTTGTTGGACGAATGGTTTAGATGGAAACTTATGTTTAGGCGTGAAATGCTCCATGTCTCGAGCCTGAATGATAGTATCCTGCAGTGTGTTGGATTTGAAAGCCTTAATCCAACCATGGAGTGGTTCGGAAAGACCCTCAATGAATAGCATGACCAATCTATGCTCCGACATGTCAGTCACCATAACTGCCAATCTTTGGAACTCAGAAATGTAAGCATCCACTGTGTCATTCTACCAAAGCTGAGCTAACTCTCTGAAATGCAGTTTGGGATCCTTCTGATCAAATTTGTCCATCAATCTCTATGTGAAATCCAAATAAGAAGTGATGCTGGCGTGACCCAATGTGACAAGTCCGTGGTACCACCATTCATGTGCCTTACCCTCCAAGTGCAGTGCAACATATTTGATTGCCTCTGTCTCTAACATTGGGTTGAGCTGGAAATATGTGTCTAGCTTTTGAACCCATGATCTAGCCATGCACTTACTGGACCCATCAAATGAAGGTATAGAAAATTTCCCCACCTTACGCTGCAAGTCCTGATTTTGAGGACCTCTATTCTGATCTCAGGGTCTATTTCTGTATTTAATAGCACAGAAGTCTTGTAATGTCATGGCAGCATGCAACTCATCTCCAAGTGATTGATATTCTCTCAAATAATCTGAGAAACCTTCGCCTTGTGCTTGCTGCCCCTTATTACTAGAAAGTTGCCCACCTAAAAATTGAGGCATAAGTGGCCTGGGAGTCACTCTAGTAGCTGGTCTAGTGTGACTATGTGCTGGGATATGTGTGTTACTCGCTTCTCCATTATTTCCATTGTTCCCATGATGACCATTTGTGTCCCCATTACCATTATTACCATTGTTGCCATTGTTACCAGCGTTGTTTCTGTCATTTACAAGCTGATTTAGAAGCTGCACCACTTGTTGGCTTTTGGCAAGATCATTGACGATTTGATATGTACTGCCCTCAGGAATATCATGTCTATCCTCCATTTCACACCTTTCACCCATGTCTTCCTCTTCGGAAGAGGAATCAAAGGGATCAAAACCTACTTCTTTTGTTGTTCTCCTGTACGTTATGTAAGCTTGGTCTTCAGGATTCATAAATAATCATGAACTGAAGACTACTGAGCCCACAAAAGCACAGGCTGGCAGGAGGACCAGCCTGATACCATTGTAATGTTTCCTTTCCGGAAGGGTCAAAGTTTTTGCGTTTGTTTCAGTTTGATAGACTTCGTTTTATCAAACAACGATATTTATTATGCATGAAAAAGATAGCACTTGACTAGAAAGTATCACATGGAAAGGAACAACAACAAGATACTACTCAAAATGTACATTTTCATGAACAACAGGGTATGTGAACATTGAATAATGAAGTGAGACAGCAATATTATGCAACTTCATTCACTCTTGACACTATATGATAACACTGGCAATGTATATCAAGGCTCAATTACAACTGGAATGGTATGACAGCAAGATAACAATAATTTCTGAGTGTTTATATGACTGTTATACACACACAGCAGTATTATGGCGATAACTAATGACTGAAACAGCATCAGAGTGTCAATCCCTTCACTAAGAACTTCCTTGACAACACTAATATTGCACAACAATAACAAAAAGTCTTTAACAGCAGATTGATATGCCTTTCTTGAGACACTAAGAACTGAAATACGAGCACAACACTTAGATACATTGCAACTGATTATTACAGAGCATTTTGTGGACTCTACAATTCAGACTCATCATTGGAAACAACTCAGATTAACACAGGAACTAAGCAATTCAGTCTGATGTGAGAAATGAGCTGTTCAGACATGGAGGTGTTTCGCCCAAGCTTGATAAACTCACAGCAGTTCCAGACTTCCACGTTTTGGCTTCCTGCTATCACGTTTTGCCTTGGCAAGATCAGGCGGCCCTCATAAGAGCCACATTTCTTCTTCTTGATGACTCACCTTGCCTTCTGAGGTAGAAACGACTTCTTCTGGGGCTGCTAATAGCATTGCTTCAGCCTCTAATCAACACGTCCTTTCCTTATGGCTTCAGTATTCTTCAAACTTAGTATTGTATCTCTCTATTCTGTTGGTGGAAGCAACAACTAGGGTTTAGAAATTACCATGCCTCCCCTACAAACAGATGTTAGCCTGAAAATGGCAAGATGTTGCACATTGAGTTCGATTGGAATGCACAAAGGACAGGAATGTATTCTTCAACTCAAACCCTTGACAATCTCCAACTGAAAGCAATCAATCCCCTCAAATTTGGTCGCTGAAAGTGGCCATTAAATTTGCAATGAAGCACTTGTAGAAACTCTGAATGGATTTCTTAGCAATCTCCAGCTAGGGTAGATAGTTTCGCTACCGAAATTGGTGCCCTAGGGTTTCCAAACTCTCAGACCAAAAAAGCCTTCGAAAAGCTCTCCCAAAATGAAGTGAGAAAATAACATCAAGAATGAACCCCAAACGCCTTTTTACAACACTCACTTTAATTTCCCGTTCAAAATAATAAAGTTACTTAATTAGTTACCTTTTTAATATTTCACTTAAAGTCACTTTATAACTTTGTTTAATTAATCACTTAATATTATCTTTTAAATTTAGCTTTATACGCTAGGCAATATTAAATAATTAACTAAATGAATTCCCTTGTTATGCCTTTAGCCTTCAGGAATCAATAAGGCTAAAATAGCAATCTGAGAGGTCACAAAGAAGGGGACATTACATAACAGTATATTTTTTGGAAATTTCCAATAACTGTCACTTTGATTACCTAAATTGCACCTTACATCATTTTTCCCTCCTTCAGAAGTGTAATGTCCCTTGCCAATTTGAATGATAATTTTCCCAAACACTTAATATGACATATTTCATTTGTCAATTAATTAAACACAAACTGATTTGCATGATAATGTTTTTTGAGCAATTGACATAATAAATATGATGGATTTTAACATACATTCATTTTCAAGGCAGAACACATCACTGGTTTTTGCAATATAATGAACAACAGCTCCAAAACGATTGAGAACTGAAAATACAGTGATTGAAACAGACTTGCAACATCATTCATCAAACCCCACACACTTCATAGCATGGCATTACATTACATAGCATCATTTAAAGGGACTGTAACAACAGATATGTAACTAATTTTTGGGCAATATAAGGTTGGTTACAAGTCACACAGTGCAGGTCTGAGTACACAGTATTAATATAACATTTCAATGCAAGACTACACTAGATCGATGCACAACTGAAGTAACTCCTCAGACTAAGATTCAACTTTCAAGACTGCTGAAGCATGATTTTCCAGTACTCATTACAATAACAGAGAACTCAAAATATGACTGTAGGTCTTACTCAGACCTGTAGCTTACAATGTTGCTTAGAAACAATATTCTTTCAATGCAAGCACTAAACAGAAAGACCACACCTGGTATACACCCTTAGTAGACACCAATAAGCATGGAAGGGAGTGCGAACTGCTCAAAACTATTGCTCAAGCCCACGTCCAGCTGAAGGCATCCTTTGCAACCCTCTCTATGATATTCACAACTCTCCAACAGTAGCGATTTAATTCCTCAAGCTTCCACGCAGCTACCAGAACATAGAACGCCTTCAAATATGAATAGAACAATGACTAAGGTGCAGCAACCAGACTTGAATGTCCTCAAAACTTCCCGACATATGAGATGATGTGAAGTGAATATGCCAATAAGCTATCTCAGTCAGTCGTTCTTGTCAATAAGATCACGCTTTCACCAATGCAAACTATATTCTTCAATATCAAACTCGTCCCAATGCCAGAATGTAAACATAGGATGCACCCAGGGTTAGGCTAGGCTCACGTCCACCTCTTCTTTAGTTGCAAGCTTAGAAGTCTGCCAATTGATGCATCCACAATCTCAAATGATAATGTCCAAAAGGAAACCAAAAACATTGCAACATCTTCAATCTCAAACCCTTGCCAACTCCAAACTGAAACCAATCAATCTCTTAAAATATGGTCGTTGAAAGTGACCATTAAATCATCATTGAAGTACCTGTAGAAAGCTTGAGTGACTTCCTCAACAATCTCCAGCTAGGGTAGATTGTTGAGGAAATCACTCAACAATTGAAGTATCGAAACTTGTGCCGTAGGGTTTCCAAACCCACAGACCAGAAAAGCCTTAGAAAAACTCTCCAAAATGAAGTAAGAAAATAACATCCAAGAATAACCAAATGAGCTCCAAAAACTTCCTTTTATACTTTTCTCCCAAACTCTCTAGAAGCTTCTTTTTTAAGATGCACTTTTTAATTTAAACACCCTTTTTACTCCGAAAATGATTTTTTCATTAAAATAATGATATTTTGACATGCAAGGTTCCTGTTTAATGCATCCATGATTTAAAACATCTCATCCCAATTCCGACAAGCTATAATACTAAGGGCCTTTTTAAATATTTTAATTAATTTTAAGCAACCTTAGTAATTTAATTAAAATATAACCATTAATACACACATTTTTGCAGAACTGTCGGAATGCATCAGAATCGAAAACTAACTGCATCAGAGTGATCCTAATAAAGAATAAAGATGAATGGAGCCAATCGGGTGACTTATTATAAATAGATGCTCTCTCCAAGAATCTTGGAGCCCAAACCAGAAGCCGTAAATAACATTTGAGAGTGTCAAATAACTCCTCTAAATCATTTGAGCTCGTTGGTAACATCAAACTACCCTACTGATCAAATAGACACAAACCAAGAAACCCATCTCCAACTGCGAAGCATGAGAACCCTAAAATGGGGACATTATAGTCTGCCCTTCCCAAAGATTGCTTGTCCTCAAGCAATGCCAAGGTATCCACAATAGCCACCCACTGAAACCAACTGAACCCAAGTGTAATCTCGGGATCCCAAGTCAATCTCTGCATATGTCCACCATGCTGTCGCTGCACTACTTTGATAAAAACTATAAACACATCATGCTCCAGCTGTGCTCTCAACTCCTGTAACCCGAAAAAGTGAATGTCACCAACATTCGTACTGAAATACCTGTGAGGGTTGTAGTTTGTATCCTGGAAAATCTCTTGCCAAGGCACCTTAGTGAGATCCATATATGAAATCCTACTGTCTAACTCAATCCTGGGCAATGGGAAACATACTTTGCTCAACTCCAAAGAGTATCCCTCAACAAATCTCCTCGCAATGTCCCAGAGGTGATATGAATTAGTCCCTAACCGGAGGCCGATAACAACAGTGTCATCCATGAAATCATACATCCTAACAATGCCATCCCGATCATAGACTGATAACCTCTCATCGACACCTAATCCCTAGGTGTCAATATGCTCATATTGAGCACACCAACTCATCCAACCAATTGTAATCATCATAGTATCATAAAAAAATATACTCATCATAAACTCGAACTGAATGCAGTTACTATTTCTCATATTGGTGAGAGTTGGAAATAATTGCTCTAACTTTGTGGGTCCTCCCACAACCTGCTGCCATAAACTGCTCATAAACTGAAGTTGCCAAAAACCACACTGGAATACTAGGGCAGTAGCTGTCATAAAGTATTACCCCTCTACCACTCAACTCGAGCTGAGAATTTCTCCACTGCTGGGCTGGAGGTGTTGGCCAATTCATCTGCATGAAACCATTCATTGCCCCAAGGAAGCTGATTGAAAAGTGGACAGCGGCACTGAATCTGGGGTTTTGTCCACCACTTCTAAATCAACATCTCACCCCTGAAAACTGTCCCTAGATCCCAAATCTTGTGATTATCACCAAACACACTCAAACATACCTCATCATTGTCGCTGCTACGATTGATGTCAAGAGTGTTAAGTCTAAAAATCTGATTTATCATCTTCTTGGAATTGCCTCAATTGTCATAAGTTGGTAAGAAAAATGCTATCCTTGTTTTACACAATGCTGTAATATACGACCCTAAATTTTTTTTCTTCTGATTTGTCTAACTGCAGTTTGGTAGTTTTCTGTGTTTGTTTTGCTTGTGATTCTCATGTGCCAATCATAATATAAGCATGCCAAAACATATATAACAGATCTGCAAATGATAACAATGGAAAGCTTGCTAGAAAGATAACAATCGGCCCTTCTATAATCAGATTACAATAACATGTAGTGTGCAGATTTACATAACGTTTTATCAGAAATAATAATAGATTTCAGACTTGGGATAGTGAAGCATACAACAAATACATAACCTCCCAGCATGCCATGAACAACATCAAAGTTTGACCCTTATCACCTTGCTTCCCCATGCCTAGGAAATCACTGTCAATAGACCCTAAATACCAGCAGTAGTAGCCTATACAGCAGCAGGCTAAAATCTGAAATCTTCACCCAACAAAGGGCGCCCTTGGTGTGAGGTCAACTTGGCCTAGTAAATCCACAACTCCATCAAAAAATGCAAACTAATACTCATTGGAATCGCCTTGAGGAGAGCTATCAAATGATGAAATACCCATTTGGAAATCTCAAACCATTTTGAAGGAATGATCAAATAACCAGATTCAGGTCCAAAGATGAATTACCCAAAAAAAGATAGAAACACACCCAAATCTCCTAGAAATCCACGCCAAATTGAAAGGATGCTAACTCAAGCCAAAACCCAATTGAATCACCTCAAAAGAACTGAAATATCTTCATTCTCAAAGTCTGAAATACAACAACTTGAAGCACAAATGTGATTTCTGGATGAAATCACCCTTCTACTAGCTAGGGTAGGTCTTGCACTGCTGAAACTAGTCCCAGATATTGAGGGTTTTCGTCCTCAACTCCGATTATCAGATCTCCTGGCAAAAACCCAACAACATGTCATTAAGTAGCCAAAACATCCATGAGCAAATAAGAGCCAAAAAGTCACTTCATAGAAGGTGAGAGGGAAATTAGGGCAACTTTAGGTTTTGAATGATTTTCCCTCCAAAAACCTTTTAATAGTTTTACTTTATACTTTAAAACATTATCAAATAATCCTCAAAGGGGCGTCTTGCTCATCTTTCTCCATAGGCTTGATTTGGTAGTCCATCCCAAAGCCACCTATCTCTCCATTACCCACATGGGTAAAGAATCATCATTATTAGCTGATTCAAAGACATTATCTCTTTTGTTTTCATCATGCCCATCGTCTAAAGGTATCTCAACTTCATTGGATAGCTCTAAGGGAGTATACAAGGCTGCTGTTTCGTCATTTCCTTCATGCACAACCTCATCTATAGCAGTTGCATGCATGACCAAAGAGTCATCCTGAGGTTCTGTTTCACATCCACCAAGCTTCAAAGCAATCACTTCATCTGATTTTTCTGCTATTAACTTCTCTTCAATCACCTGCTCTTCATTGACTAAGTATGGCTTCAACTTTGCCACCTCATTAAAATGAAGTTCTGGATCCTTCTTATCAATCCTCTCTACGAGTCTCTTAGTAAACTCAGTATAAGATGTAATCTGAGCATGCCCCATTATGATCATCCCATGATGCCACCACTTATGCGCAACTCCATCAAGGTGTATGGTAGCATATTTTATGGATTCTTCGTCAGGCATGGGGTTTTGATTAAAGTATGTGTCCACCCTTTAAACCCATGCTCTCACTGAAATCTCACCGAACCCGTCAAAATAAGGAAGGTTAAGTTTTCTAACTTTCCTTCGTAAGTCAGTATGATGTTCTCTATTGCCCCTGTTGGGCGTATGCCTCATCTTGGGATCTATATAATTCCAGAGTGATATGTCATGCTAGAATCCGGGGCTTGCATCCAACCAATCCTGTCTAAATTGATCTTGCAACTCAACTAAGGTAAGCTCTTGATTGGGTTGTGCTTCTACTCTTGGTGGAAATATAGGCATAAGAGGCTTAGCCATGGCTGCTCTATTCTGTTGATTGGCTACCCTTTGTTGTCCCACATCATTATCTTGCCCCAAACAATCCAATCTTTGTACCAACTGTGCAAGCTGTTGATTGGTTTCTTGAGCACGTTGGGCTGCTCTTTCTTGACCTCTAACCACTGCATCAAAGAGTTGCATCATACGATCTTGCTTACCAATATTTCTTTCATTTTCTTCTCTTCTTTCACCCATGTTTTCTTGGCACTTTCTTTCTCGGTCATTAATGCTCAAGATTTCTATCACCCATTGGTTGGCAGGATTATTTTGTGCTTTGATACCATTGTAATATACGACCCCAATTTTTTTTTTTTTTTGTTGATTTGTCTGATTTGTCTAAACTACAGCTTGGTAGTTTTCTGTGTTTGTTTTGCTTGTGATTCTCATGTGCCAATCATAATATAAGCATGCCAAAACATATATAACCTGTGTTACACGGGGATGCGTCCCCTGCCCCAAAACCCCCTGTACCCATCCCCATTCGTCCCGGGGACGGGGGGACGCATCGGGGACAGTCCTCGGCCGTCCCCAAATCAGGAAAATTCACAGGAAACGGTGGGGAACGTTTCCTCTTGTCTGGGAATGGTCCCCCGTCCCCTGTGTATATGGAGCTCTAGAAAATTAAAGAACATAAAATTTTGTTTTTTAAAACATTTTATATTGCTATTAAATGTTTTGTGGGCCCACAGCAACATAATGTGTTTGTGTAAAGTCTAAAAACAAAAATTTAAATGAAACTTAATAAAGTTTCATAAGATTCAATGATATTATTTTGCTCTCATGGCAAGCGACGGTAGGGGCGACGACTTCACACAGCAAAGCACGGGAAAATCTCTGCCTCAGCTTAGTCTAAACGATTTTTTGGCATTTTGCTCTTGCATTTGGGCATTTAAAGAGACGTTTTTGCATTTTAAAGAGGCATGAAACAGATTTCTTCAAGTTTTTGTTTCTCACGCCTAGAGTAAAGTCGTGGTTGGGCTCTATTTGATTGCGTTTTTTTCTTCACTCAAGCTGCATTTTGTTTGTGTTTGGGACGCCTTGAGGAGCTGGGAGCTGCACTTACTTAGTTCCATTTCTTACCACTCTCGCAATTTATTGATATTGATAGACCATGGTTTTATTGATGTTTGATATTGCTATGATAAATTTTATACTGCTTTAATGACATTTATTATGTTGTTATGCTACTACTCTTGCGATTTATTTATATATTGATATTGTTGTTAGCAATTATTAATTTATTGACATATATCTCTCTTTCCCTCTCTCTATCTATAATATATTAATAAATTTTGAAAAAATCATATATATATGTATTTTGTATGTCGCCCCTACTGTCCCCTAAAAATGGGCCCCTAGGAAACGTCCCGGAAACGCGTCCCCAGCCGTCCCCCCATCCCCGTCCCCAAAAGGCCGTGGAACACAGTATATAACAGATTTGCAAATGGTAACAATGGAAAGCTTGCTAGAAAGATAACAATCGACCCTTCTATAATCAAATTACAATAACATGTGATGTGCAGATTTACATAACGTTTTATTAGAAATAATAATAGATTTCAGACCTAGGATAGTGAAGCATACAACAAATACATAACCTCCCAGCATGCCATGAACAGCACCAAAGTTTGACCCTTATCACCTTGCTTCCCCACGCCTAGGAAATCACTGTCAACAAACCCTAAATATGTAATATCCCTTGACAATCTGATGTGAATTTTGCCTCAAGGAATATTGTCAAACACTTCTGATGTAAACTTTATGCTTGCTGGTCTGTGGTTTCAGTCTGATTGTATGCTTGAGAAATGGTAATAAAGGACTCTAATTGCTTGCAAATCAATGCTACAATGTCTAAACTATATTCTAAATGCGAGGATGACTCTTTTTGTTCTTTTCCAATGCACATAAATGATTTCTATATGCAAACTAATCACCTACAGCCAAGAGATATTTCATCAAACAATTGGCTTACAAACTGAGAGTGCTTATGAATGAATATTACAATGAATATGCAACCAGTAACTTATATCTCCATTGATTTATATGCAAGACTCAAGTACATGCCAATATGCCAAGACTCTTGGCTACAATATGAATCCAATATAAGTCCAAGTCTGATTACAATGTGTCTCTACAACAGTATGCTAAGAATTAAGCTATTATGATGCAACTATCCTCATATACAATGCCAAAAGATGCTGGTTATGACGGCAAGAAATACCATGATGAAATGATGTATCTAGTGCAATGATAACAAATAAAGAACCTGGAGATTTTGATGGTTGCCTGGACAATTTAATTCGATTCTCTTTTTGCTCAATGGATTTGCCTTGAAACATGCAGCGCCTAGCCTCCTAAACCCTTGACAATGCCTCTGAATTTTTATTGGATTTTTATTGCTGCTCCTTGCTAGAAATCGCCTCCTGGTCTTGGCCGCCCCTGTTTCTGAATATCAGACTTCTGGATAAATTATTTAAGGCCACAAATCTCCTTCAAATTGCATTGAATCTCATCTCCACCCTTTCTTAATTAAAGCGCTGCTAACACAAGGAGAAATCGATGCCAAATGGAGGAGAAATGAACAAAATCGTGGCTCTTCTCTTGTTGGTACAAATGACTGAAAATGTCTGATATAAAAAATCAGATTCTTTCCAATGCAAGTCGTCCTCCTAAATGCCAAAATGAGTGAAGACTTCAACACCAAAATGTCTCCAACAATGCACCAAATCGAATTATGCAAAATTGGCCCTTGGCCACTAAATTTGCCTAGCCGAGATGACTGAAGTATCACCTCCACAATTGCAACCCTTCAGAAGATATTTCACTTCCTCAGTTATGCTATCAATGAGAGTTTTCGTTCCCAAAGACAATGCTGATATTTTGCAGAAACCCTTGGCTCCACAAGATGTTCATCAAATAAAAATGTCAATAATTGGATGATGAGAAGCAAGCCAACACCATCTATTTATTCTTTTTCCCTCAAGGGGTCGGCCCCTTCTAGAAGCTTCCAAATAAACAATATAATATTATATTATATTTACACTTTATTATAATTTAAAAATATAACTGATAAAGTGCAAATATAAAATATAACACAATATGTTATCCAACAGTATGTTTTCTAACACAATGTGTTATCAAACAGTATGTTATTAAACAATGTGTTATCCAACACCCAAGATACCATATGAATCATCCAATTAACTCCTGAATCCATGAAGTGAGGCAACCACCATCGGGGTAATTGCCAAGAAGACCCTCTAAACATGCCCTATTAGCCTACGAGGGCCACTGATAGGCTAATCCAACCACAAACAACATCAGGCTAGAAAAGGGGACATTACAAAATACCAGCAGTAGTAGCCTATACAACAAAAGGCTAAAATCTGAAATCTTCACCCAACAAAGGGCACCCCTGGTGTGAGGTCGACTTGGCCTAGTAAATGCATAGCTCCATCAACAAATGCAAACTAATACTCATTGGAATCGCCTTGAGGAGAGCTATCAAATGATGCAATACCCATTTGGAAATCTCAAACCATTTTGAAGGAATGACAAATAACCAGATTCAGGTCCAAAGATGAAGTGCCTAGAAAAAGATAGAAACACACCCAAATCTCCTAGAAATCCACGCCAAATTGAAAGGATGCTAACTCAAGCCAAAACCCAACTGAATCACCTCAAAAGAACTGAAATATCTTCATTCTCAAAGTCTGAAATACAACAACTTGAAGCACAAATGTGATTTTTGGATGAAATCACCCTTCTACCAGCTAGGCCAGGTCTTGTACTGCCGAAACTAGTCCTAGATATCGAGGGTTTTCATCCTCAACTCCGATTAGCAGACCTCTTGGCAAAAAACCAATAGCATCTCCTTAAGCAGCCAAAATATCCATGAGCAAATGAGAGCCAAAAAGTCACTTTATAGAAGGTGAGAGGGAAATTAGGGCAACTTTAGGTTTTGAATCATTTTCCCTCCAAAAACCTTTTAATATTGTTGCTTTATACTTTAAAACATTATCAAATAATCCTCAAAGGGGCATTCCAACTCATAAGGAAACTATTTGCACTTTTGTAGCCTTCTAAAACGACTTAAAGTTATCACTTAGGCACCAAGGTACTTTTTTGATGACCACTTACCCCCTCACTTAAGTTATAAATTTATTTTATAAAATAACTTAAGTGATTGATTAAAAACAACTATTAAATAATTCAACCTTAGGCTCTCCAATGCCACTTTAGAAATAATGTTGCTGAGGACACAATGGGCCTGAGACCAGTTTCCTGAAATAGACTAACTATAAATAGCAAATGCTAAAAATAGTAAGTACTCACCAAACATCAACTGGTACAAACTTGAAGATCACTGAGATGCCTTGTGGCTTACTAAGAATAGTAAGCATTGCAAGCTGGCTATTGCTATAAATAGAAAGTCCCACTGAAACACCGAAAAAACCCCACAAAAAGGACTGACACAAGCAATAAAGCTCATCAAGCAACTTCCACACATTACCCACATTGGAAACACTACACTGCTCTGCCTGTTGGACCAGTTACTAAATCTATTACTTAGTAAAAATAGTAAGTGTGCCAGAACCAGACTAATCCAAAAGAGGACATCGAAAATAGGGACATTATAGAATGTTGTGCAGTCTTGATGATTTTAAGCATACATGGAGAATAATTTAATTTCTTTCATTTTTATCTTTGCCTTAGAGCATGCTCAAACTTTTCCTCTTTGAATTTTTGTTGCTTGGAATTTTTGTACCCATCATTTCCTTACCAATATGCAGGCAGTGATTCTCCATGCAATTTATTTTCCATGTGGATTTTACTTTCAGGGTGGATATTTTTTTTATGCGGGATTTTCTCAAATAGTCCTTCATGGGCCTGCCATTGTGGTTAACTGTCTAATTTCTTTTTAAATTTCTATAGCCTCAAGTAGTATACACTTTAATATGTGTCCTTGTTGAAAATGGAGGTAATTATCTAGCTTAATAACTTGTAAAACTATTGTACTGCAGATCTAATTAAGTGTTCTGTGTTACACTTTTTTGTGGATGATTATCTGTTTAGATTCATTTTACCATTTGTAGAAATAGACAGAAGATTGTAGAAGAATAAGACCAGAAGATAGAAGTGACATAGCATATACCGTGGAGAAACCCTTTCGGGAAAAAACTCCACCACCAGAATCAATAGTGCTTGTATTATTTAACCTTAGAACAAGATTACAATAATTCTTTATCAATCCTTGCTTGAGATGCTTCTTTTGCCTTCAATAATTCTTCTTCATAACCTGCAATAAAATCTGATAAAACTCTCTTCAACTTGACAATAATGAGCCTTGAAAACTCCTAAGAGTTGTCAATTACAAAGCACAAAGCTTATCTCACAAAACCTATGCCTATTCTTTGCAAGTAGAGTTCTTCCATGAAAAACAATGTCAAGCCAAGTCCTTCATCAATTTGGGTGTCCCAAACTGAAGTCATAACTCAACGTTGATTACGAAAATATCTTTTAAGCTTCTCCTCAAAGTTGGCCTAAGAATGGGCCCACTTAACTCAACATTATAAAATATCTTCTGCAAAAGTGTTAACTCCTTGATGCCAACTTGGGCACCCAAGGTGGGTCCAAGTCAATCTTTGTTAACTGAAACATATCTCTCCATCAATTCATGCAAACATGATGCATGATTGATCATCCCCACTCTGAATGTATCACTGTTATCGTCATTCAACTCAAGTCATTAGTCATGCATTCCAAGTCAACTGAGTCAACTAGCATTCAAGAAACTAACTACATGCAACTAAAGATAACTAAACCATAACTGAATGAACTGAACTAAACTCCTGTTATTTGTCATGCAACTCAAGTCATTAGTCATGCATTCCAAGTCAATGAAGTCAACTAGCATTCAAAAACTAACTACATGCAAGAAGATAAGAACCATAATTGGCTGGTGAACTCCATGCATGTAAACATCAATCCCTAACTTCTAGGATCTTTACATGCATTCTGAAGTGTTATCTTTCTCCAAACAGTTAACTCAAGGTGGGTTCCACCTTCCATGTGGGTGCCCCATGTGCTCCTATTTTGTAGGAACTCTTCTTGGGTGTCCCCACATGTTCCTATCATTTAGGAATCCTTGGATGATGGTAATCATGCATTGATCATTTCATGTAAAAATGTTAGTGATGACTCTTTGCTTGATGTTAAAGAGTGATCTTCATGAAGAGGATGGTAGTCATGATGCCATGTGTAGCTCGTACCATAGTTTAGTGGGAGTTGTTGCAGTGACGTGGATGCATCATTGGTAAGGTTATCTTCATGTGATTGGGGATATTTTTTTTCTTGGTTTAGAGTGGTTGCTATTATGTCATGGTTTACTCTTGATACGCGTTTAGAGTTTGGCATGGTACTTGTTCTCCTGAGACTAGGATGTTTATGTATGTTATGATGCATGTGATCTCCTTGGAGGAGATGGTTAGATCATGTTGTCATGTTTATGTTCCTGATTCATGATTGGAGCTTTGACATTGATCTTATGTAGTTCTTTTATGTATTGGGTACATTAGTCATTTGCTTGATTACTTCATGATAGTGCTAGGTTGCATTTGGAGTTTGGAATGGATTGGTTGGTTATAGGTTCTCATGGATACTTGGAGAAATAGGTGAGGCTTGAGTTCTTTTATGGTAAGAGATATATGTTGGAATGGTTACTTGTAAGAAAAGCTTTTTCAATAGTAAAGACCGAGAAGCCTACACCTTGGTTGGACGTGAGTTCAACACACTTGGCGGTTTCACATGCCTCCAAAGAGGCAGTTTGGTTAAAGAGACTTGGGAAAGGTATTGGTTTTAATTGCAAGTAAGTTAAACTTGAATGTGATAGTTAGAGTGCTATTTGTTTAGCCAAAAATCCTATGTATCATGCTCGTACTAAGTATGTTGATGTTCAGTATCACTTTGTGCGAGAAATGGGTGAGAGTGGGAAGGTATTAATTAAGAAAGCTGACACTTTGATTAATGCTGCAGATTATCTTATGAAACCAGTTCCTACAAATAAGTTCTTTTGGTTTTGAGCTAAGTTGCCGAATTGGGTACGGGCACAGGTATGGGTATGTGGGTACGACAAAATTTTTTGGGGGGTTGGGTATGGAATTGGGTACGTCCGTACAAAAAGATAATAAAATATATTTATATATATATATATATGCAACATAGAAACAAATTTAAGTTTAGAATGTCATATACCAATACATATGATAAACAAAACCATGACAAATTTCAATTTTTGAAACATAATATACTAATTTAAATTCAGTTTTCAATATCAAAAGGATCAAACTTGAATGTCATGATAGAGAATCATTGTTTAACATTTAAAAAATACAAATAGTGACCAATTCACTAATGTGCAATTGCATCAAATGGCTCATCATCAAGACTAAGATGATCATCAACATTAACATTAGATGATGAAACCACATTAGCACTTGCACTAAAAGTATGTTGACTACTTGACTTCTCAAAAATTGAAGAAGATTGTGCAATTGCAGCCAAAGAAAGATCTAGGTCAGCTCACTCTGGTTCTACATCCCACATCTTTGCTGCCCCTTCTTTGTACTCATCCTCTTTGTGAGTAAGAAGGCGCAAGTTGGAATGAACATAAACTAGCTCCTTTGCTTTGTGTGATGCCAATCGGTTGCACTTGACAGAGTGGATGAAGGAGTATGTACTCCAATTCCGCTCAACTGAAGAAGAACTAGCAACCTATTGAAGCAAGGGGAGCTCTCATTAGAGTTGTTAAATTAAAAAAATTGTAAATCAAACTTCAAATTTGAAACTAACGCATTTTAGTTTTAAATTTTTAAATGATAAAAGTTAAAAAATTACTTGAGATAAGACTTTTATTGCAAGAACTTGGAGGTGTGGCATCTTGCAGCCATTGAGGTACCACCAAGAGTGAGCATCCTTCTTATATTTGTCACGGATAGCAGAAGGACTTTGATTATTAGAGTCACAAAAGCTAGCAAATTCACTTGAAACTACATCTTCCATCTCAATCTCAGGGAAGAGTTTAACAAGAGCTTTCCTAAACCCATCGTTGACTTCTGTATCACGGTATGGTGGCAATCTGTTTGGTATAGCAAGGACTTGGGGGCTGTAAAATTTGGGAGTTAATGTGAAGGCAAGAAGATGGAGCGGGGTGGTCATTTTGTTCCACCGGTCAACACAAATTGCATGCACCTCTTTGAAGAAGGTTTCTTTAGGATCTTGCTCTTTTTCACATATGATGCTTTTCATCTTCTCAAGCATTGAGTCAATGCCATCATAAACCTCCCCCAAGCATGGCTTATCCATGTTAGTAAAGTGTATCATGCTCAATATGGGCTCGGTGAAAGCAAGAAGATATTCCACCCAATCCCACCAAATGTCATTTAGAATCTTATGTTTTATATTTGCTGCCCTCTCACTGTTTGATTGCCTCCATATAGACCATGACTGGCTAATGACCATAGTAGAAAGCGCCTCTTGCACCTTCACAAGTCGTCTCAAGACAATTGTGTTGGATGCAAATTTGGTCTTAGCCACCTATTTGAAAATAAAAAGTAAATAATTAAAATCAACATATATATATAATATGTATGTATGTATTCTAAATAAATTATTGAAGTAGAACATAACATTAAAAAATGCAATGTTTGAAGTTTGAGTTACCTTTAGTAGCTCTATTCGCGAGAATGATCTAAAGATAGCTTGTGACATGTGGTGATTTGTTATGAACATTTGGATCTCTTCAGTTTCAGCATAGATTTGTTTGATCCAATCTATTTTTGTACCCAACTTTTGTAGCATGAGGTTGAGGGAATGCACAGCACAAGGTGTCCAAAATATATGTTGGAATCGTGACTCAACTATCATACCAACAACTCTACAATTCTTCTCATTGTCCGTTACAACTTGGACAACATTTTGAGGCCGCACTTCATTAAAGCACTGTATAAGGATGTCAACAATAGATTGTGCATCCTTAACCTGCCCCTCACAATCCACAACCTTTAAAAACATTGCCCCTTTAGGGCACACTGCAATCAAATTAATCAATGGTCTATTTCTTGCATCCTTCCATCCATCAGAAATAATAGACACATTTGTTTCTTGCCATGAGGCTTTGATGGGATATAATGCATCTTCTATATGTTTTACCTCCTTTGACAATATAGTGGTACGCACCTTCTCATAACTTGGGCTTGTGTACCCCTTTGGAGCTTCATTTGCTTTTCTATCATGTCTTGCCAATAAGGTGATCGAACAACATTGAAAGAGATACCATTTGCATAGAGGCATCTTCCAATGGCTTGGTCAACAAGCTATCTTGCATCATTATTAAATGCCTTCTCCAACAGTCCCTTTGCTCTCTTTGAAACATTAGCCTCATTGACATTTTCAACTTCATTTGCTCTCAAAAAGGGATGGCTTTCTACTACAGTGTTAGGACGACCAATATGTGTGTGAGATGAAGTAGATGGCATCTTTGAGCCCCTTCCTATACTCAATGGATGCCCCTTTCTGTTTTGAACCCTTGCATCTGCTTCCTCTTGCTCTGCAATATACCCTGCTGTTATGTGAGGTGGTATAGGTACTTTATTTTTTCTTGGACATAGTTTAATTCCCTTCTTAGTAACTCCACACAAATGCGCTTTCACCCGGCTGTAGGAACTAGTGTGTTTCTTTTCACACCCGGGGCATATCTAAACACATGTCCCCCCACTTGGAACTTGCTCTACTATTTGTACATTTCTCCATAGCAGTGAAACTGGGTCAAATTTGAATGAGGGATTAGTATTGCCGATGGAAGCTGAATTGTCTGCCATGATAAACTTGCAAGTAGCAATTTCAAATTTAAAAATTGTTAAGAGAAGTTTGATTAAATTAATTAATTAAATAAGAAACTTATTATCTAAAATGCTAAATTGTAAATCTAAACATTAAATTATAAATTTTTAGAATTATATAATTATAATATATGAATATAATATTTTAGAATATGTAAAATTAAAAATTATAACTATAAGTAAAATAATAAATATTAAATTGTATTTTTAAAATATAATTATAGATATTAATTTTAAATTTTAAATTATTATATATTAAGATTATGAAATATGTGAAAATTTTAAATTTATATATATCGTTAAAATTATGAAATACCAAAGTCTAAAACATTAAAAAATTTAAATCAAAATAAACAAAAGCTACTTAGTATTTAAAATAAAAATTTATAGATGGAGGTTTTTTAAACTATTTTATGAAAATTATGAAATACTAAAATCTAAAACATTAAAAAATTTAAATCAAAATAAACAAAAAACTATTTAGTATTTAAACTTATAGATAAAAATTAAAAAATTAAAAATGTGTATGAGGTTTTTTGAATGTTGAATAGGATTTTTTTTAAAAAAGAAAAAATTAAAAAGCAAAAATAAAAAATGCAAAAAAAACAAAAAACCCTACCTCTTCCGGCGTTTGTGTCTTCCTTTCTCCCGGCTGCGTTTTCCCTGTGCAGTGTCAACTGCGTCTTCCTCTTCCACTGGCACGTCTTCCTTTTCCACTGGCGCGTCTTCCTCTATGTTTGCAGTTCGCATCTTCCAACGCCGCGTTGTTTTTGCAGTGTCGTTTGTTTGCACGGTAACGCCAAATGAAGCACGAAATCCACGAAATAAGATTATAAAAGGCAAAATGTAACCCGAAATCCATTTATGTCATGCAAATTCGCCCTAAAATGCGTGTTTTTCGATGCAAAAGTAAAATGAAAAGTTGAAAACGGTGTTAGAAACGCTTTCGAATCGCCACGTCATCAGCAGAAACTCTTGGAAACATTGCGCGGATTTGGAATCGTTTCCATAGGTGAAATAATGATTCTTGGCCGATTCCAACCCGTTTCGTACCCAATTCCGTTTTCAAAACGAAACGTTTTTGGAAATGGTTGCCTCAGACCTGTGATTCAGTAACACAAGTTTTGAGTATTAAACATTTGCTTGGAGCTTCATGATTATGCAAGTTGCATTTGAAGTTGGTATGGTCTAATTAGTTGGTGCAGGAAGGCCATTGGCCTTGAGTCTTGTACTTGATTTATAATAGTTTTACAAGTTATTAAGCTACATAATTACCTCCATTTTCAACATTTGGTATTAGAGCTAACGGTTGGGTAGAGTTTGGGACGCCTTTCTCTTAAAAGTTTGAAGGTTTTTTGGCTGTAGTGGGAGATTTTACTATTGTGTTATTGCTGATTTTGGAAAATAAGTTTGTTACAATGAGTTTTAATTCTCATTTAGATATTGAAAGATTCAATGGATCTAATTATGAGATGTGGAAACTAAAAATGGAGGAGCTCCTTGAAGAGAGAAATCGATGGTTAGCTGTTGGTAATGAGGCAAAGTCACCTACAACGATGTCAGATGAGGATTGGGCTAAGCTTGATAAGAAGGCACGAGGGGCCATAAGATTATGTCTTGCTGATGCTGTTCTCTTGAATGTTTCAAATGAAACTACAAGCTGTGGAAGAGAATAGGTGATATCTGTCAAACGAAAAGTCTTACTAATAAGTTGTATCTGAAAAGACAGTTGTATTCTTTAAAGATGAAAGATGGTGATTCTATTGAAAATCATTTGAATGCTTTTAATTTGATTCTAAGTCAGTTAGCATCTATAGATGTAAAGCTAGAAGATTTAGATAAATGCATTTTTTTACTTTGTTCTTTACTAGAATCTTGGGAAAATCTAATTGTTGCTATCAGCGGTGGTGGTGGAGTTTTTTCCCGAAAGGGTTTCTCCATGGTATATGCTGTGTCACTTCTATCTTTTGGTCTTATTCTTCTATAGTCTTTTGTCTACTTCTACAAATGGTAAAATGAATCTAAACAGATAATCATCAACAAAGAAATTGTAACAAAGAACACTTAATAAGATCTACAGTATAATAGTTTTACAAGTTTTAAAGCTACATAAATACCTCCATTTTCAACAGTCCTCAATTATACTTGAATTCATTTATTTTTGACTCCATTTATCCTTAAAAGCTTGCTTGGTTGCAGCAAGCCCAGGTTCCATAACTAACATGTCAGCTACTATGATGTGGCTGCGTAGTGCATTATATAGGAAAGTGATCCAGATTTATGTTCTCTCTCCAAAAATTTACACGGCTACGTCACACCAACAGCCAATTAAATATGATTTGAAAATTTACTGATTAGCTTAGCAAGTCTTCTGTCCAATTTACCAAAAGTGATAGATCGATTGTTTTGCTCCTTTATGACTTTAAACAGTTCCACAAGTAGAATGTTTGGTTCACTTTCTCCAATGACAATAGGAAGTAGAGAATGCTTTAGAACATCAAATAATCATGCTTACAATTTAAACATTTGTAGTAACAAGGTTACTGATGGATAGGTAATGTCACTGCGTGCATGATAGTACTGCATCTATGTTGAATTGTTCTCCCATTTTTCTTATTTGTTTAAAAGAGCTAATATGACTGTAGAACAAAATTAGAGATGGTAATAAATGATCCATAAACATGGAGGATATCCCTCTTGCTGAGAAACAGATATACATTGGAATGATTTCAGGAAATCCTCAATACATGGTATACACCACCTCAAATGGTTTCCAAATTACAAAGAAATATATATACCAAGGAAAACACATGGATCATCTCAGCACAAAATGAAATAACAGATAGAAAATATACACAACAAGCTGAAACACAATTACCCTGGAGAAAACCTAATGTTGGGTGAAAAACTCCAGCTCTAGAGAGCAAATACTCTCTGTTCCACTATCAAAATTTTTGAGTATAAATGTTTACATAACCTCCACAACATCCATGAGCTTACACATCAAGTTTGAAGCTCCTAAAACACTCACAACACTACTCTATCTATGGCCAACCCTAAACAAGTTGTGGGAAAGCAACATATAACCTCCCTTGAGTTTCCTATCCTCAAAAAATGAGAAACAAGTGGACACATTGGAAGATGAAACATTGAAAACTCTTTGTATTACTGTTTTTGTTTGTACAATGGCAAATTTGTTGGTTTTGCCAAGGGGCAAATGCAGATTCACCATAGTGTTTGGTGCTTTCACTGCTTGTGGCAAGCAACAAATCCAGCCACAACTTTGGCTAAAGACTCTGAGAGATATCCCATTCCACCTCTAATCATCCTCATCCATCATTACAGCCCCCTTTCTCTGTTTTGGATGACAAAATCCATCTTTTAGACTTGATAACTTTGTTGTGAATGTAGGCACCTTGACCCCAATGGTCTAGTTTTTCAGACTCAATTTTTCAAATCATACCTCCCCCAATAGGAGGCTTTTGGTCTCCAAAAGCTACCAGAGACTAAAAAACAAAATGAATAATTCTTGAGTCCTCATATGAACGCAAGAACTCTTCTCAACAGGGTTTGGCAACACCCATGCCAACTTGTTCTTCATTCATATACAAACTAGTCATGACCACTGAATTGCTCCTTAACCAATCCTAGAATCACATCAGCAAAAGTGAAAGGAAAAAGATCACCCACCCTTGAAGGGTTCCACTTGAACTTATGCTCTTCATCTTTCTTGAAATGTACATGCTTACCTTCCTGTGACAGTCCTGCAATTGTTGCATTTGCTGCCCTTAACTCATTGTCCCACATCTGTTTGAGACTATACAATGGCCCCATCAATAACCTTTTCATGCACACTTTGTCCCTCAATCAATGGGAAATCAAATCTTCCATATGTGCTTATTAGTCTGTTAGTCTTTAAAGTACTAACAATCACATTTTTCGATCTACCAACATATGAATTCAAAGTAAAATCCTTGCCATTCAACTGTAGCTTGTATTGGTTCGTGCGCCTAAAGTAGATAGCATCCCTTATGTACAAATAAGGATCACCAAAAATGTAATGTCCCCATATTAGAGACATAAAAATGCACATAATTTCTTGTTCATGATTAGATCATTTTAGGTTTCACATCTTAGGAATAAGTCAATCCAAAAGGCATTATCATCTAAACCATAAATTAACATGGTCAATTATGACTTCTTCTCCTAATTGGAATAGAATTTCGCCTTGTCTCCTCTTTCCTAGCCTCATGGGACGGCAATTTACTGTGTTAAGGGGCGCGTGAACGCATCTCAAAGTGGACTCCCTCAAGGTGTTCCACCCATCTTGGGATCATCCATCAGTGGGCGATTTACCAGCTCTTCCCCTCCACAAACGCACAGTCCATTTTGAGTGCTAGCAAGAGAGTTTGAGCTTGAAATCTATTCTTCAGGGCAGAGTCATAAAAGCTCCATGAGTTACAATAATTGTTGTAAGCAATATTATTGTGGCTTGACAAATAACATACATTGGAAAGTATCATTTAATCTCTATGCATTAGCTATCATATTACATTTAACCGAATTTACCCATCATCACATAATGGAGTGATTCATTACATTCATTGATATTTAGTTTAACAAGAAATGGGTAAGGTATTGCACTTTAACCCATTGTCCCTAATAACTCAAATTTGATTATATCATCCTTAATGCTCTTTAGTCGGTTGAGAATACTTACCTCTGGATACTTACTCTTACTTGGATTTGACCTGTTGAGGCTCTTCTTCACCATTTGAAATGATCCCTTCCTTGCGGAGGTACTTTGACCTGAATCTATCACTCAAGTGTTTCTCAGAAAGACATTAGAAATGTTAAAGATCAGTAAGTTCCAGTGATAGCATCTAATAGGGTCAAGACAAAATAAATATTCCATTTTCTTGTCAAAGGATTATTTATTTCTGCCTTATCACACTTATGATTGGCTCTTCTATATAATTTCACTAACACATTAGGTAGACATCAACGTCTATCAATATTTCAAAGACGATATTCTACTATACCATTTATCAAGATTTCAAAGACGATATTCTACTATACCATTTATCGTAATAGAGTCATTATTACTTATTATTGGACAATTGCAACTATATATTATTTGTATAATTTGTATGGTCCCCTCCCCTACTATTGAAGTGTTTATAAGTCTCTATACTTAACCATTACGAAAATATATTTAGCAACATTTGAATTATACATGGATATTCAGAACCTCATGTTCTTAATCTATTCATTTAATATCATTTATTTATTCTTTAATTAATTTCCATCATAAACTGTGGTTGTTTATTTATAATATAATTTACTTACTATATTTATTTACTGTATTTTATAATATATCAGAATGTGATCATACACTGACTGTATTTATCTTTATTTCTTATTTATTATTTACGTACTATCTATAGTACAAATATTTATTCCTTACCTTATTCATTGATCTGCTGATAGCCGTCTTCTCCTGCAGCCACGATCTTGGGTTTTAGTGATTAAATGTTTTTGGAATGACTACCAGATTGTGGAAGACACTTCTTCCGTATTTTCCTTTTTTCTTCCTCTTCATTCTATTCAATATTCCTGCTTTTTTTTGAAATTGGTTGCTTTATATAAATGATTCGATCTGCCTATAGGCACGGCCCTTCATGCTTCATGCCTTTTGGGCATTAGTCGCGCCTCTCTAGAAACTATGTAACCCTTGCATATGGTAGTTGCTCTTTTCATTAGACATGGCTGTTGATGTGGTGATTGCCGTTTGTTTTATTTGTTAATTACAATGCCTTCTTTACTAGGAAATCGTTGTTGTTTAAGGATGGTTAATATGCCTCCATAGGAATCAATACCTTTAGATTCCTTTATTTGCTGTTTAGTATATTTTATTTATTTAAATATTTTTTGTTTTATATATTTTATTAATATTATTTTATATTATTTTTCTTGTGAGAATTATCTTTATTATTATGATATTTATAATATCATCTTACGGTGATTATAATTAAATTTGCTAATATTTCTTATTTTTATATTTATAATGTTATATTTGATAATTATAATATTTAAATTGCTATTATTCATTTTGTTAATATTATATTATGATAGTAATAGTAAATTGTTAATATTTGTAAATAGGTAATTTGTCATTTATTTTATTTATTTGCATCTCCACACTTAGTTATTTTAATGTTCTATTTTAGGGACATGACAAAAAATCACATCACTTCCATCCAATGGCAGAATATCTACTAGTGCCTCATCCTAGTAATCCGTATGTAGACCAAACACTAATTTGCATTGCTTCATTATCTTCATAGCCAATCCAGGTTGCAACCACCCCAAAGAGTATGGATGTGTGTGACTCACAACCTCCAAACCCAACTCACTAACTAGCTTGGAAGAAACAAGATTAGATTGTGAACATGAGTCAAACAACACATTTTATCTTCTTAGCTTTCACTTGTATTTTGGCTTGAAATGTTTGGCTGAGCCCCTCTTCTCCATGTGAGCTATCACCAATCTTTTGGATACCTTTTCTAAGAATGGCACATGATAGATGCTCATCTTCATTAGAGACACCATTGATTTCTATGCCCTTATTTACATAAGTAGCATTCTTATCCTCGCCCTTATTTTTATTAGACGATGCCAATATTTACATAAACAGCATTCTTATCCTTATCCTTCCTTTCATTAGACGATGCCAATTTTGGGTGTAGTTTCCAACACCTTGCCTTCAAATTGCCATCTTTGTCATAATGTGAGCAATGGTACTTCACTTTACCTCTTCCCTTCAAGATAACTGATGAAGACTGAAGTACACATCCATTTGGGGTCACCCGTTTGTCCAACTTCTTAGTGCTAATTTCACTATCATAAGCTTGTATATCTATTTTTACCTCTGTCTTGAAGAATCCTTCCTTAGAAGAACCTTGCTTCAATGTACTTAATGATAACTTCTCGGTCCATTACATCCTTACCCATTTTGAGTACTCTCTTTCCAAACTCACTAGTGTAAGCTTGCATGCTTTGCCCCTTGCTTGTGTCTCATCACCTGCTCCTTTTCTTGGCATATTGGATAAAATTGCTTACATAGTAGCCTATTGAAGTCTTTCCACCTTGCAAGTGGTGGCATGTTTTGAACCTCCAAGGAGTAATCATAGCTCTCATACCAAGTAAGAGCATGCCTGCAAAGCTATAAGAAATTCATTGGTGAGGAGATAGTTGATGAAGATTAAAGTGTACCTCCATTTGGGAAATCTGTTGGTTCAACTTCTCTACTCTAATTTTACCATCATAGCGTTGTATATTGATTTTTGCCTTTTCCTTGAAAAATATTTTCTTAGAAGAACCTTGCTCCAATGTATTTCATGAGAACTTCTTGGTCTATTACATCCTTACCCATTTTAACTGCCCTCTTTCTAAACTCAATCATGTAAGCTTGCATGCTTTGTCCCTTGCCTGTGTCTCAAGCCCTTGCATCATCTGTTCCTTTTTGTGGCATATAGGATAAAATTGCTTACGTAATAGCCTCTTGAAATCTTCCTACGTTGCAAGTAGTGGCATTTTTTGAACCTCCAAGGAGTAAGCATAGCTCTCATACCAAGTAAGAGTATGCCTGAAAATCTTGAACATTGAATGAAAAATTTGTTGGTGAGGAGATAGTTAATGAAGATTAAAGTATACCTCCATTTGGGACACTTATTGGTCCAACTTCTCAATGCTAATTTCACCATCATAGGTTTTATTATTTTATATATATTTTTGCCTCTACCTTGAACAATCTTCTCTTAGAAGAAGAACCTTGCTCCATCTCTCTTCTTTCGAGTTCTTCCATGTTCTCTTTTGGAATTCCTAGCTTGGAGATTAGGACCAAGGTCATGCTTTCCAATCAATCCGCCTTCTCCTCTATGCTAAGAATCCATGCAACATCCTCTTCAAGTTTCTGGAATCTCACTCCTCCGTCATCTTCTTTTGCCATTCTTGCTGTCCTTAACCGTTCTCTTGTTCCAATCTTAGGCTCAACAGGTAGCAAATTCTTGTCTCTGCTCAATCTTGTGGATGACATATACTTGAAACCCTGCAGCAAACAAATATCCAAAGGATACAACTACGTTGATACCACTTGATCTGTTAACAGGAAGTATATTCCTCATGCTGTCGTGAGAAACAGATATCCATTGAGATGACCTCAACAAACCCTTGAAACACACTAGACAAATCCTCAAGTTGTTGTGGAATCACAATGAAACATGTATACCAAGGAAAGCACAATGACCATCCACAGATGAAATGACATATAGAAAACATGCACAACAAACTGAAACATAATTTGCCCTGGAGAAAACACAAAATTGGTTAAGAAATTCCAGCTCTAAAGAGCAAATACTCTCTTGTCACAAGATTGACTAAAACCACCATAGAATGAAAGCCAACCCCACACAAGTTGTGGGAAAGCAACATATGACTTACTTTGAGTTTCCCATCCTTGGAAAATGAGAAACCAATCAATGCATTGGAAGATCAAATGTCGAAAACTTGCATTCGTCTTTCTGTTTGCATAGTGGCAAATTCACTAGTTCTGCCAAGGGGCAATTACACATTTGCCATGGCTTTTTTGCCCATTTAATTGTGTTTTTGCCACTTGTGGCAAGAGATGATTTTACTTAAACATGTTTGCTGGTCATTCTAAGGTGTGCAACTTTGACTTAAGACTCCTGGAGATGTTCCATTCCACCCTTGATCATCCTCAGCCATCATTACAGCTCCATTTCTTTGTTTTTGATGACGAAATCCATCTCCTACACCTGTGGCAACTTCTTGATGAATGTAGATACATTGACCCCAATGGTCCAGTTTGTTTAGATTTGATTTTTCAGATCTATAAAGGAACTCCTAAAACTTAATTATGAAATCAAGACTAGTTGAATATTGTAAACTTTATAGTCCTCCCTAATATTTTTCATGAATTTTGCAGATCAATATTGTACAAGTTTACAGTATCAATGATGGAGAGCAAAAGCCCTTTTGTAATATATAATATTGACTATTTTAAGTGTTGGTGTAATTCCATGTATACTAATGTATGGCTGAATCATTTTGTGCATATGTGCACTAAATTTAGAGATGGTAAGGGAATTAATGATTTCTTCTGTTTTCAAACATAAAAAGTAGCGTGTGTGGTGCATAGTAGTTGTTTCATATGCTTTACATTTTAGTGGAGAACATTACTTTGTCAAATACAAGGCATATGTGTACTCGACAATTCTTGTGGACGATTTTGATTATTTGTCAAGGTTTTGATTGCTCGACAGGTAGCAGAAGAACTGTACCAGTGGGGTTTCATTAGTTACCCTCGTACTGAGACTGACCACTTCTCAGAAAATACAGATTTACAGGTAGTTTTACACTTTAATAGCAGAGAAACCTGATTTGTCATTATATTTAAAGTTTTTCTTTTTCTCTGTAATTCTTGAAATTAATTGCATTCTGTATATGGATTTTGTGGTCATAAATTTTGTATTTAATGCTGCTGAAGTAGTTGGAGCTGACTAAAGAGGTTTAAGTAAACTACTCGTGTAAAGTAGTGAATGCACCCTTTGGTTTTCATCAGCCTCCTCTTAATTTCATTGGCTGTTTCTTCCTTTTGATTGTTGTCAGGTGTTTTCTGGGTACACCATTTCTAGTTAGTTTTTTTATTGTTAATTTTTTGGCCAAGGGTACCTGAAGATTGTACGGCCTCCAGTTCTGTTCTAAGAAATTCCCTAGGCAAGTCTGCCTCACCTCAATGGGGTTTGTGGGGCAAACCGATTGGGAATCATAACTAAGACTTCGACCCAAAAAGCATCCTTTATTCATCAGTTGGTGTTGCCCCAGCAGACATTAGTTGCAATCTTTTCGTTAATTTAGTAGTTATGTTTTTTGATTGTTGCTGACTTTTTCTATCTTGCTATTGTCAAATGTACTTTTTGGTCCTATTTCTTGCTTTGGTCATTGGTGAAAACTAATATAATTTCTTTCATTTCTAAAAGGATTTAATCTGTTGGAGCAAAACGATGTTTATGAGACTTGAATACATAGTAAGGCCTATGCAACAATATGAAAAATTTCAGATTCTTTTTTGTTAGGTAAATCGAAAAAGTATTTAGCCATGGTTCTCTATCCCTAACACAGAAAATTCGTGTATTCATTCTATCTGAAATTTATGATCAGAAAAAGGGCCAAAAAATCAGTAAACAAGAAGTTGATATAGTGAAAGCATTTTTCTTTTGATTAATTCCTTTAATAGTGGGGACTGGAAAAAATATACTACTTTATAAAGAAGTAGACAAATTGCTATGTTTATTAGCACCGCTTAGCAGAAGATTGAGAGAAGAATTCTACTTGACTTTGGTGGAGGTAGTGCATTAATGATATCAAGTTTCCACAATCCATGTTTATTTTTGAACCTGTTTCTGGATTCAATTGTGTAACAAATTTTTGCATCAACTTTTCGGATCACACTCTGTGATCCATTATCAGGATAGTTGCAGACCAAGACAAACTTAAAAAGACAGGGATAAGGCCAAGGGGATAGAGGACTAAACGCAGACCAAGAAAGAAAACAAGACGAATAAAATTTTTAAGATGGGAAGGGAAAAATTAATAAGAGATATGTTGCAACAATCTATGAGGATGGATGCAGCAAAAAATTATTAGATTGGAAAAATAATTTCTAAATAAAAGGAAGGAATAAAAGTTCCACCTACTAATGAATTGTAAATTAGAAATATATATAAAATAAAAGTACATATGCTTCAAGAATATGAATATAGCTAAAGAAAAATCCAAAAAAGCTTGCAAAAAATATGAGAAAAATAATTGAAAATTTATTTTTTCTAATAAAAGAAAAATATTTTATCTACTTAAAGATGGAGAGAAAAATGGTTTAAATTGATATAAGAATAAGTGAAACTTGATTGGAAAAACTTTAATTTAAATTACATTATAGGATAAAAATTAAACTTTAGTAGCGCAAGTATCTAAATAAGAGCCATTTGATTTCATTAAATATAAAAACTAATTTAATTGGAAAATGTTAGTAATTCTTATAATTAAGGAAAAACTTAGATGGATTTATAGATCTAAATATTAAAAGAAAGAAGCTATATCAGAATTTTTTCTTATTAATCTACATAAAAATTAACAAATAACATAATTGAAGGATAAAACTTAAACTTGATTAGAATTATTAAAATTAAAAACTTTCTTAGAGAAAAGAGTTTTAGATTTCTTATATAAACCTATTTAAATTAAATGTATACTTACAAATTAAAAAGCTTGGAAAAGAAAAAAGTTTTAAATGTATTGTTTTCTAATAAATTTTTATTAATCTTTAATCAAGAAAAAACTTAAATTAGGGAATTATGAAAACTCTAAAAATACATGAAAGAGTTAAATATGCAAAAAAAATCTTTTAATAAGCAAAAAGCTAAATTCTTTTTTTTTTAGAAAGGAGTAAAAACTTTATTGATCTAGTAAAACTGTACAAAGGCAAAGAGAAAAACAGACCTGCTAGGGGTCAGGAAACCAAACCAAAGTAATCAAGACTCTTCCAAGACGCATCTGATGTCCTCCGTAACACAATCTTCAAGAACTTGGGAAAGATCCCCAGGAAGACTTCCCCAGACATCCACATTCCAAGTACCCATTTGCTCAGACGCCCATCTAGCCAAGCCATCCGCCACCTTATTCCATTCCCAAGGGATATGACAAAAGGTGTTAGAATCCAAAGCCCCACCCAGAGCAATAATTTGCTTGACCACAACAACCAGCTGCCAGTTCACATCATCAAGATGACACTTATTCAACATATCAATAACAACTTGGGAATCCGACTTGCAAACACTATGCTTCCAATCGAGGGCACATGCCCGTTCCAATGCCAACAAAATAGCTAGGGCCTCCATAAGGTTATTAGTTTGCTGACCTTTATATATTGAAAAGAAAAAAAACCACCACCCCCGAGCTATCTCTGCTAATACCACCAACTCCAACGTGTCCAGGATTACCTCTAGATGACCCATCAGTGTTAATTTTCAGCTCACCCAAAGGAGGGGGACACTAATGACCACTTCGCTGAATCTTCCCCTTGCAACATCGTCTTTGTCCAAGCAACATGCCTCTCCTACTACCAACAGAAAGTCCCAATGTCCTAACCACACCCAAATCACTAGGGTCCACAGGTACAGACAGGTCACACTTAGCTACAAGAGTCTTCTGGATAACCCCCAAGATTCTCAACCATAGCTTCTTATCCAAAAAAATCTTGTGATTGCATTCCAACCAGATATGCCAAATAATCAATCTAGGATCAATAATCCAAGCTATATGAAGGAAAGGGGTTTTAGCTAGAGAATTCCCCTGACCATTCCAAAAGTCATCCAAAGAACAGACATGTCTGCATGGCTGGCTCCAGATACTCTACCAGTAGTGCCAAATCATTCTAGCAAAGGGGCAATGAAAAAAGAGGTGGGAAGTACACTCTTCCTGACAAGTGCACAGGACACACATAGAAGGACCTTGAAAACCACACCTCCAAAGATTCTCCCAGGTGAGGCATCTTCTCACTAGCACAAAAAATACAATAGAACAACAACAAGGTAATCAGTTTGAAAAGTGTAGCAAATGGTAGAATGAGCACCTCTATATATACTAAAATATGAGCAACCAAAGGCTACAAACAAGCTAATACTTCTGCCACCTTTCTATCCCCATGCAATGACTCATCAAACTAACTTACAGGTTTGCAACACATAACAGTCCTCACCTTTCAAATGGTTGAGTCGACTTGTTTCAAAGGACAACAAGACTCTTTTACTGAGTCAAATGAACAACAAGCTTATTAGCAAGTTTCCTATTTGGTTTGCAAATCAAATTCCTTCTTATATTTCTGCCAAGTTTACATTTACTAAGTTTCATGGCTAAGATATTGCTTTTCCAGACTTAAAAGTAGTGAAAAAGACTTCTTATGCATTCCATATACTTTTGCATTGGCGCCACATTTCATACACCGGCGCCCTTTAAGATAGCGCAGGTAAAGACTATTTCTACATTGTTAAAATCTGCACTTACTTTTGCAGCGTATACACAACACTTCCTATTTCATGGGTGAGTCATGTCTAAGTTGACTTAGTCATATGTTTGCTTTAAGCGCACGATTATACTTTGCAATGCATTAACAAGGCAGCGCCATATGCGCCCATGTTTCATTTAAAGCACTTTACTATTATTAATTTTAGTGCTATGTATTGCGCTTGTAAATGTCATGCCCCCCCAAAATTGTAAAACATTGAAATACAAATGAACGAAAGAGAAAATAACAAAAGACATATTAGTGAGTTAATGCTATTATATTTTAGGTGTTAAAATGTGGAATATTGAAATACAAATACTAAATATCAAAATATAAGTAATGGCAATCTAAATAGCATTATATTATAATTATCATAAATAATATTATAATCATAATACAATTATATAATAAATAGAACATTTAATAGTATTAATTATAAATAGCATAATAATAAAGATGCACAAGAAACTAATAATTAAATGTGACTATACGTTAGTAGATAAATAAATGAATCAAGAAACATCGATTAAAAGGCAGCTTAATTATCTTTGAAAGAGCTGCAATCAAAACACTATAAACCCCGATTAGGATCTGCAGTGATTCAATATGAATTAAGACAATGATTCCTAAAAGCAGCCACACTTAAAATGTCAAATATGCAACAATTCATTTTAATAAACCTTAGTTTAGGATATCGGTTTCAAAAAGGCAGCAATCTAAGAGACACAACTAATTAAAGTAACCACCATTGAAGGGGTGCAACTCCTCACCCAATCAAGGATATTTAAAGGATATCCATAAACAGCCAAGAGGGTATCGTGGGAAAGAGGAATGCAATATTATGATCAGCCAAACAATAAAACTCAGTCTGAAATGATTATCTAAGATCAATATATAAGTGATATATTGTTGCTGGGTTTTTCTCCCTCAAGAGGAGGGTTTTCCCAGGGTATCTGCTGTGTTATTGTGTCTGATTTTGAATTAATTTTCTGTGCATTTAATCTAATCACTAAATTTAACATCTATCTCATGCATTTTGAATTCATTTTAATAAACCTTAGTTTAGGATATCGGTTTCAAAAAGGCAGCAATCTAAGAGACACAACTAATTAAAGTAACCACCATTGAAGGGGTGCAACTCCTCACCCAATCAAGGATATTTAAAGGATATCCATAAACAGCCAAGAGGGTATCGTGGGAAAGAGGAATGCAATATTATGATCAGCTAAACAATAAAACTCAGTCTGAAATGATTATCTAAGATCATCACTGGCTAGGAAAGAGGGAGTCTGCAGATCGGTGGATAGACAAGAGTTTGAAGATGGATCATTATCACTGGTATTGTGTTATTTATTATGAGTAGAGATAATAAGGTGATGCTTTAGGGTGTTAAGTAATGTTTGAATTATGGTATTATTTATGATATTATTGCCAATTGTTATTATTGATGTTCTCATCTATTATTATTACTCATGGATAATAACTTGTGACATTTTATTGATACTATTTATTGATGCTAGGGATGATAATTCTAATGTTATATATATTCTTGTTGATATCAATTATTCGTTTATGTTATTTAGGAAGAATGATCCATGTGTGATATTATTAGTCCTTATTAAGTTTGCTGATATATTTGTTTAGGAATTACATCACTGTGTTTATGCCTTCACCATGGTGGGAAAAAGGGAATTGCCAAGAGGCTATATCAAGGGGTCCTCTTCTAGATACACCACCCAAATGAGGGGACAAGATGAGTCCACATGGGCCAAAGGGGTACTACCGTTGTCTCAACGGGTATTGCCTTTGGGTCTAGAGGAGTTGAGCCGCCAAGATACCTTTTGCAACTCCTAAGCACCCATCATGGTGTAATGAGTTTGATAGATACTTTAATTTAAATGTGATTTAGTAAAACCAATAGATATCCACACCATGGATAAGGGAAGGAAGGATTGCTGAGGGAGTACAGCAAGAGGGCATCTTTTGGATACGCCACCCGGGAGGGGACAAGATGAGCCCATATGGGCTAAGGGGGTACTTGCTGTTGCCTCAACGGGTGCTGCCCTTGGGTCTAGAAGAGTTGGCTACTAGGACACCGTTTGCAACTTCACTTACCCTACCATGTTGTCATGAGTTTACTAATACTTAGAATATGGTTATTTGCTAGTTATTGCTATTGTGATAGATAATTATAATCTGTTAATTAGAATGGTTATGGTGATGATTTCTAACCTGCAGGGCTTCAATCAGGGAAAAAAGGGTACTTTCTAAACTCATTGTTATTTGGGCAAGAAAATTAGGGTAGATTTAGGCTTTTCCAATTAGGGACATTACAGTAAATATCTCAAATGATTATCATTTATATATATATATATATACTCATTTCACATGGTTATCAAATGCATTAATTGTCGATTATCAAACACATATAAATATATATCGAATAACATTACATATATATATACACACACACACACACACACACATTTATATATTAATATATGTAGCTATATTATTTTATACATATATATTAATATATATAATATTAATACATATATATATATATACATACATAATATTATTTTAATACCTTTACAAAAACACTTATACTCTCATATCCATCGATTGACATATATACACAAAGTGTATATATATATATATGTCACCTTAGTACAATCGGTATTCCCATGCATATGGGTAATCCGTCCATGAGATGCGTAGGTACGTCTACCTACGTATATTCATGTACGTATTCACTCACATGTATGAGTTTATTGTTAAAATATCCCCCTTAGTTTTTTTTTATTTTCAACACACAATATTGCACCCGTTAAGGTTAGCTCAATAAGCATAACCAGCTGAAAGGTAACCCTTCACTTTTTGATCTCCAAGATCCCGATGTGGGCGAGGCGAGAGCATATGGAGCGAGGGGATTGTTAGAAGAAATCTGAAATGAAGTACAATGCTATAGGCGGCTAGCCGGCCATAAGAAAAGTAAATACTGGAAATGTAAATGTAGGTGGATAACCGACCATAAGAGCTCGACCACTTATTCAGCGGGAGCAAAATTACAACTATAAATGTAAACAACTCAACCACTTGTTTAGCGGGAGTGAAAGAACAAACTGAAATGTTAAACAACTCAACCACTTATTTAGCGGGAGTGAAATATACCAAATGAAAAGTGCAGAAATATAAATGCTGATCAGTACTACTGGAATCAGCGTTACAATGTAAGCTCTCATACAATAATATTATGATGAATTAACTCTCTAATCAGACCGAATGATTTGCAATATTCCTTATGACAATTATAAATATAAACACCAAGGAAATATAGCAAATAACTGAAATAAACAGGTCTGATATGAAAATACAACAAACTGAAAATCCAATCAGCAAACAATGAAAACACAAGAATGCTCACAACTTCACCGAAATAGCTCTGCACTTCATCATACTGGATGCAAATGAACATTAGAAGCTAGGCATCCAAAATGCATGAGATAGATGTTAAATTTAGTGATTAGATTAAATGGACAGAAAATTAATTCAAAATCAGACACAATAACACAGCAGATACCCTGGGAAAACCCTCCTCTTGAGGGAGAAAAACCCAGCAACAATATATCACTTATATATTGAACAATAATGAAGTCACTTTTACAATAGAGGCCGAAATGAAGGCCAAACACATGCACTACAATCTGATGCAGTGGAATATCAGATTGAAGATAAACTCAACCAATTGTATAGATCAATCTCTTCTCAAATGATAAACTTGAATTGCCTTAGTAGAGATTCGCACTTCAAAGAATAATATCGAACTTCTCCAATTGATGATCAACAATGTAAATGCCAATGGATATATATACAAATCATAGATGAAGAGTCGTGTCTCTCCAAGACAAGTCGGCTTGAGTCTTAACAATAAAACATGACCAATCGCAACTCTTCAAGAGGTCGGCCTCATAGCAAATCGTGCCTCCTTAAAGAATGACGTGTCTCTAGAATTCACGCCTCTAGGTGAAGAGATGTCAGCCTTGATAAATAGATGAATTTCAATAACAAATATTAGATCTTGTTTGATAAAAGACGTGACTCATCAAATTGACTTATGTCGGCTCCAAAAGAAATATAAGTATAATTTAAATAGCCGTTTAGGCTATATTTTAATTATCTTCATACTCGGGTTTGGAAGAAGCAGCCCGTCGCTGCTAGAACATCAACAATAGACACCTCTGGAAAACACCCAAAAGAGTGGCACAAATCCCAATGCTAGGCTACAAGTTGGGGCGGCCTGTAGAGGAGGTCGACCCTCTCTAAAAAATCAACCTCTTCAAAATAAAATCTGAAACTTGAAGAGATGGGGCGCCTATAGCAAGGAAACACAAGGAGCAAATACCCAGAACTAAACAAAATTCACATCGAGAGCAATAACCAAAAACGTGCTTCAGCCAAGCACAACCAACAACTCCAAAATCAGAAATATCAACCAAACAATTCACTATGAAGCTCAATCTACAACCTTTGGATGAAGAAGTGGTCTCAATCAGCTAGGTGTTATCTTTCAAACATGAAACCGATATTAGCTAGGAGGCATGCGTTCCTCGAAGCAAGGGGTTTGAAATCATTTCAGCAACACTTCGTTATGATAAGTAATGGATGCCAAATGAAGGAGCAAAGCCTTGTATTTATAGCACTTTTGAGATGACCTTTCACCTTCTCCTTTTCCCTCCAAAAGGGGATGCCCAAACTCAAAATTCAAATTAATATTTTTAAAACATTCTTTTGCACACCTTTCTAGGCATCCCAAAGGCCTTGGCAACATTTACAATACTTAAAATATTTAAAATACCTCAAATGAGGTGTCCACTTCAAGGCCCACTTTTTAAAACAACATTAAGTCATTCGCCTAGGCCAAAGGGCGAAAATGGTATTAAAATATTAAAATGATGTAAATCATTCCATTTTCCAGAATGAGCCCAAAAGTGCCGAAGACCTAATTACCAATTCTGCTCTGCCCAAAATAGAAACTGCACTGAACTGCTGCCAAACATAGCATTGCCAGAAATAACACTTACTAAAAATAGCATACTACTAAAAATAGTGACTCCAAACTCATTTTAACCATAATCCGGGCAGCCATCGCAACTTACTAAAAATAGTAAGTTCGGAAAAGACCTCTAATGCAGCATGTTACACCATTCTGAAGCTCTTTGAAAATCTAGAAAGACCCGGAAACCTCTTTGCAAAACAACTGCATGCAAACCCCTGAAAACACAAAAGAAACCTCCAAGCCACAGGAAACCCTAATTTCCCCTTCCGACAAGCCTACAAGCCTTTGAGATAGGTTGACGGTCATCAGAATTGACTACTGCTGAGAAGGGGACATTACAATCGTAGACATGTACATATATACATATATATATATATATATATTTTATGCATATATCTCATCGACATAACAATAAGCACACAAGGAAGAACTTCCACTTGACATCAAGACTTAATCACATTCCTCAATCCAAACATTCATAAAACAAGATCGCAAACCAATAGAAACATTCACTACCAAAAATGAAGATCACTTACCGTTTACCCGAACTAACTTGACTCAACTAAGACCAACTAGGGTGTGAGTGTGTATATGCTCAGTTAGGCTCATTAAGGGTTACCGGACCAAGTTCTCTTGAGTGATACTTCCCCTTTCTTCCGGAGATTCAAACCTGTTCCTACATTCAGCTTAGTACATCATAATTGTAGTTAGCCGATAACAATACATTCATATTTATCACATATATTTCATAGTCAAAATCGTTATAAAACATCGAATTGCATCAATCATTCATTCATCATATTTCCATTCAAGATTCATAAAACACATTCATATATTCAAGCAATTTAACCAAACTAGGTAGTAGTAAATAGGTAATAACATACGGGGTGTAACACTAGGCATGTTGTAATGTCCCCTTCCTAATCAGTTCAGTATGGTAGATAGTTAGCCCATTCAGTAGATTCTCATAGGCTAATGAGTTAGGGTTAGGGAATCGTTGGAGTCACTTGAATCCAACAGGATGGTAGTATCAGATGATTATTTGAGCTCTAGAGGTTATGATGTGCAGAACACCACTTTTTGGGGTAGTTTTGGATGATTTCTTCCATGGTATTTTTAGTAAGTCAGTTTCAGGCAGGGCTGGGTCAGTGTCAACATTTCTATTTTTAGCTATGTTGGTGGAGGCATTTAATGTCGACATCCAAATATTTACTATGGTCTAGGATTTTAATTTAAATAACGATACTTTATAAAGTTAAATTAAATATTTAACTTTATCGTTATTTAATATTATTGACTTTATAAAGGGGTACTTTTGGGAGACATAAGAAGTTTTTAAAATTAATAAAGTATTCCCTAAAGATGGTTGCCTTACTTGGAGAAATAAGGTAACATTTTAAATTTAAATAGAAGTGCTTTTAATGCTAAGTGGGACATGGGTTTTGAGGAGGCATACAAAAGAAGTTTGGAGCTCATTCTTTCACATCCTTGTCTTGATATTTGTATATTCTACCTGGCTGGAGGAGCTGGTTCTTCTTCAAGGTTTGTGAGGACAAAATCCCTTATAGGCAACATTCTACACGTTTTTGAGAGACACAATTTGGAGGATTTGAGGTGATTCCATACAGGGGTCACACAAGAGCTTTATTATTTCAGTTTTGGTGAAGATTTTCCAAGGGTTTCATAGCAGATTTGGAGGGCAGATTTTAGTGTTTATGACCATCAGATTTGTAAAATCCCCTCTTGGGATGCACGATATTTTTTTTTGATTAACTTAGTTTGACATATTGGCATTTTGTTAAACTGTTACCACTTCCATTGGATTGTATAGCTTTCAATTTTATGTAGTTGCAATGCATATATTAAATACAATAAATGAATACTTCATTCATTACATGGTTTCAATCCATACATCATCTAGTTCATTTAAAGGAAATATGGCATTCTCAGTAATGAAGTTTTAGATAAAATCACTAATAGTTTATTTGCATTTAGATATATAGAATACAGTTCATAGCATAAATACCAATTTTGGAAGCTCTTGGAATGTGCCATGGCCAACAAATGGTTCCATTCTGTAGAAGAGGGTTGGTGGCAAGTGTATCTATAGTTTCAAATCCTGTAATCACGCCCAATAGAGATTCATGCACCCAACTCAGACCATTCGCCCTTCCACAATAATCCACGACCTCTCTATTTAGCTCCTGTCACCTTGATTCAACGACTCACACTCAAGAAACCCCCACGCACTTTAGTTGTAGACTGAGGTAAGGAAAAAGGAAGCAGTGACTATAACCAGGGAGCAACGATGACATTAACTGAGGTCTCATGACCCCTTCAACTCCCGACCTGCTATATTTCCCACAACTTAGCAAACAATTGGAGCATCTAGGGTGGAGTAATGGCTACGCCTACAATTGCCAGCAATAATGTTCCAAACGCCTACTCAATGAAAAGCCAATCTTCAAATCACTACGTATATGCATATGCCCAGTCTTCAAGGTGAGCACCAGTCTGAGATGAATTCAATTCCAATGGTCAACCTTTTCTTCCTCTTTACAATGCAAATCAATATATATTATGCAATAACCCCAATGTTCAACTGAATAGGCAGTCCAAACTACGGAAGACAATATAGACACCTCAATACCATCAACTAGCAAGCAATATTCAAAATGTGTAGAGATATTCAATCGTTGCCCTCAAATTGAGCCAAGAATGATAATCGTTAAACCCCAAATTTGTCTTCGTAGGAGACTCAAAAATTTGCCAATCTCGCGCAAGTGCGAATCCTAGATGAATCCGTCTCAATCTAGCTAGGGTGGAATCTTTCACCATCGAAACCAGATACCTGTAGGAATTCCACCTAGAGTTTTAGACTTCAAAGAGATCCACTTGAAAACCAACAAAATAATAATAATCTAACATATGAGGAAATGAGCTCTTGCGTCCTTTTTATAACTCCCTTTTGATTTTCCCGCCAAACACCTTTAAATAAAGTGAAATTAAAAATACTTTATAATATTTCCCCAACGTCACTTTATAATAATACTTTAATTTAATTATTCAATATTACCCTTTTTAATGAACTTTTTGCTAGGCAATATCAAATAATAAGATTAATTAATTAATTTAGTTTCTGTGACGATGGGTTAGAAAACGGGGACATTACAAGATTTGAGGGTTAAAAACTCAGAAAATACTACCTTTATGTTGGCCGTACCTCTTCCCAGGTAGGCCGTACTGTTCCAAGGAGGGCGTGGGGTTTGTGGAGCTGGTTGCCTAGTGTTTGGGCTGCATTTTGGAAGGGTTTGAGACACCTAGGGCAGGGGACAACTCAGCAAACAAGTTTGGGGTGAAACAGCAGTAATTTGTGAAGTTTGCAAGCTTTCCATCAAGCTCCAGGTTGCTGGTCATATGTCCAGTTTCAGTCTTGTTCAAACAACAACAAATTGGTATGTCTAAAATGCAATCCTAAGGCTGTTATAATCATTCTATGTATGTAAAACCCTTATTTAAGGGATTATATTACTGCTGTATCAAATCTGAAACATACTGCAGTTGTGAGCTTTCCTACATAGTTGAGTTTCCAGCACTTGACTTTGCAATATTAGTGTTAGTTGTTATTATCTTTATTTTCCATATTGCAAACACCTTCTGCATTTCTGTCTTCTTCTCTAAAACCATCAAACAAAAAAAAAGCAAAAAACCAAGGCAGAACAAGGGTGTATGTTACACGTGTTGGAAACTTGTTGGATGCATCAAATGGTGGCTGAGAGCTTCCCTAATTGGTGTTAGATAACCTTATTAGTCTAGTTATAATTTGGTTGCCCCTCATTCATAAGCCTATTCTTTGTCCTCAAGTGTATTAATTAATAAAAGAGATTTCAACATGAAATTCATCACTTTGTGCCCTATATTTGGCATGGAGGGCTGTCAAATCATCTTGTTGATCCATGGAATTTCCTGGTACTCCATCTCTTTCTTCAAAAAGGTAACTTTAGGTGATCTAGAACCATTGGCAACTCAAGATGTCTGATTCATTATGAAGGTAGAAGATTCTCCATGACCTCCCTTACCTAGGGAGGTAAACATCGGGTTTTTCGTTATGGTTTTGGAACATTTGTTTAAAGAGGTTAATATGCTCTTGTTGCCCATTATTGATGAATCTCATGGTTTTCATGAATTCTCTTCTTTCCTGATCTTTTACACATCTATTTCTTATTATTTGATTGGATCTTGTGCTTGATCAAGGGTTTGCATCTGTTTTCTTTGCTCTCTCCTTTGATATCCTTCTTTCTTTTTAATGTAGATCAAGGGACCTTGGTTTTAATAGAACAGTTGAACAGAGTCGATAAGTTGGCCAATAAACAATGTTCACACCTATAGAAGACTAATAGTAGCATAACTCAGTTTGTTTAGGTGGAAATTTTAAATTATCTCTGTTAGTTTGCATTTTTGTACACTCACTTTGTTTTGTATGATGTTGGCTTCCTAAATATTAGATGTTTTAACAGGCAATCGTGCGAGATCAAGAAGGGCATCCTGTATGGGGAGCATATGCACAGCGGCTTCTTAACCCTGAAGAAGATCTTTGGAGAAATCCTGGCAATGGAGGTCATAATGACAAAGCACATCCACCTATTCACCCGACTAAATTTTCAGCAGGGGAATCAAATTGGACTCCAGATCACAAGGTAAGTTGTACTTTCTGTATTAAGCATTTAAATTAAGCTAAGATATTTTTTTTGGCTGATTTGGTATATATTTTGTTAGGAGTGATGAGGTAAAGATGGGTGAATTGGCTCCATCTTATGTATTGTATATAAATCAAAACACTAGAGAAAGATTTAAGCAGATAATACATTATATCATTATGAATGTATACAATTATTATCTTCCTTGAATCTACATCTTAATTCAACTTTTTCCAGAAGCTTTATGAACTGGTTGTACGGCATTTCCTTGCTTGTGTATCACAACCTGCTCTAGGTGCTGGGACGACAGTTGACATTGATATTGCTGGTGAAAAGTTTTCAGCTTCCGGTCTCATGATTATAATGGTAAGGATTATTCAATTTCTGCTTATATTTATTTCAAAGGGTGATTCATGTCAATGTTAAAAGCTGCACATCAAAAACAGAGCATTGCAAGTCTACCTCTTTGTACTCTGACATTATCACAGAATATAAACTATCATACCCTTCAGTCAGCTTTGACATTATATTTCTTAGTCAGTAATAGCTTAGGCCAAACCTGTGCACCTTCATCTAAATGCATAAAAGTCCATGTAACTAAGAGCTTCCATAATCTTATATCTCATCTTTTGGTAAAAGAGAAGTAAAATAATGGATACATACAAAACAACCCAAGAAAACTTTTCACAGAACCACAACTATCCTGCAATGGATAGGATGATATAAGATATTTAAGTGCCATTGGTGAACTTGACTTTACAACGGCCTGGCCATTTAACTATTCATAGAACCAGTCCAACCAAAATGATGGTCCTAGCTAGTATGTGTGAGCAATATCTTGCGAGTTGTCCTCATCTAATGTGTGCATTCAGCCTCAATTTCTCACCTAACCTGTACAGAACATTTCAGTCATAAGAGAACAATTTAACATTGTGCCAAACATGGATCCCTAGATCTGGTTCAGGTTGAAAGCTGCCTTGCTTTCTTGTAGTAAGATAACTTGGGGTGAATATTTGTTGAGAGAAATTTCAGATGTCTTTGTCTATCTTACTGGATTCTGCTGTTTTCTCCTCTATACCCATACTTGGTATGGAGCCATATTTAGGGGGTCTTGCCTAGGAAAACCCAGAATGTTTCTGGCCCAAACCTAGGGCATTACTAGTGCTGTTTGCTGTCTAAAAACAGCGAATTTTTAAAAAAGCTACAGGTTTTCACTTGGAAAAAATAAAAACTATAAACTAGAGAACATTTTTTTTTATATCTTTATGGTCAATTTATTTAATTTAATGTATATATTATGGTTAATTTTGTTTATTTGGCTATAAGTGTTATAATTTTAATCTGAGGTCACAATAACATTTGCAAATCCCCATATCCATACCTTAACCATTAACTTAGGTCTATTCCAATGATTTCATTAGAAAAAAGTGTTTTGTTTTTGAAATAGTTGAAAGAGGTTTGAACATTTTCTTGGAGCCAAGCCCACAAAACATAGACCAGAGAAAATGAACAGAAATTATTTGATTGTAAGGTGAAGGAAACATATGGGCTTAACAAGAAAAACATTGTCTATCCATTGACAAATTGAGCGGGCACCCTACAATGGTCTAGACAAAGGAAAAATTGGGGCGAACATGTATATGTTTTACGGAGTCAACACTATTTAGCACATTCCAAACACTTTTCATTGAAAAATTCGTTGATGATGACATAGACCATGAAGAAGATATACTCTTTCATAATCCATTTCTGAGGTATAATGAATTGTGCATTGCCAAAGAAGGTTGATTGAGGAATTCCTTTTTTGTTGAATGGGGATCATTTGCCAATAGAATCATGCCGGTGGATTATAGAATGCGCCTGCTGTCTTTTCAAGGATTTTGATGAAGCATTTCACTGTTTCAAGAATACATCCATAAATTTTGGAAATATAAATTAAAGATGGATATATATTTTAATAGTTCAAAGATATAGTTGGCGATGTAAGAATGACTTACTTCTGATAATGGGTTAGAATGGTGGCGGATTTAACATTTGGTTTGTTTGGGGAGGGATATCTGACAAGTGGGAGTTAAAGCTTAGCTCCTAAGTGTGCTGTCCATAATCACAATGGGTGTTTGGATGGTTTTGTGCATATGGTTATGTTTTAGTCTTGGTTTCATTCTAGCTATTGTTTTCTTCCTTTGGCTTTGCACTATGTGTTTGTGCTCTTTGGTCATGGCACCTTGCTTTGTTTATTTGCGAGGTGGCTCTTTGAGGGGAAATGGGAAGGGGAAAGGGAAGATGGTGGCGGCTCCCCCTAGCAAGAGGGCTAGGTGGGTGTCGGGCGAGCGGGTTGTGACGACATTCATGGGGTTTGTAGACAAAGAGTTTAGTGATCCTGCGCTCAGGGCTTGGTTGGCCTATATCTAGGATTTGGCTAAAGAATTGAATGGTTAGTTGGGGGTTGCATTTGCTAGGCCATGGGGAAAGTATTGTTGGACTTGGATTATTTTAGGGGTCGTTGGAATGTATTTGATGCAGCTCAATCTCTATCTTGTGTGATGATGCTCTCTATTGCTGCATGTTCCTTCCTTCTACATGAGGACGTGGGTGACGTGATTCATTTGGCAGATAGTCATCTCGACTGTATTTTGGAGCATCTTCACTCTATCAAGAGGCGACATGCATGTTTGTAGTTGGCGGTGGAGGCAATTGCTAAGCAACTTAAGGTCTTCCTTTCGGTTGAGGTGATTCCTTATTTCTTTGCTTGTGATTTCAAGGATGTGGAGGTTATTGACATGGGTAAGTAGGCCGAGGAAAGGAACATGGTACACCCTAAATTTAAATGTGTTAATTAGGGGATTCTTGTCTTGTGTAATTTGCCAAGATCCCCAGTTAGGCTTGGTATACTTTCTAGTCTTCGGTTAGTGTCTATGCTTGGGTTAAGGTATGCTGGTGGCTTTGGCAAATTTTTGTTGGGTGGTTGGGTTAGCTTTTTGGTTCATTTCTCATCAATAGTCTGTTATATTGGTACTTGGCTGCGACTTGAACTTAGGGGGTGACCCCAATTTTTGGTTCTTGGACCTAAACTAGGCTTTTACTATAAAAAATTGTAAGAATGTTTTAAGGGAGATTTATTATTTTTTACAAGTAGTTTCCACATTGATAAAATTTGTATTCTCACAAGGATTGGTATTGTATTAGGCTATATAGTTCAATGATTGCTGATATGTAGAAAATCAACCCATGCTTGATCTTGGACTGTTGAAGTCCCCTTTACAGTAGGGATAATTTTGGACCATAAGAGATATGAACATGCCGAGCCTTGTGATAACTTACAGAATGTTGGGGATGAATATGGAAGGATGGGATGGCTTTGAATCCTATTGTGCTATATTAACCTTTTGGAAAATGGGCTGATTGTTTGCAATTGGTCTTTTCACAACGCCTCTTTATTAAATATCATTTTTGGGAGTCTATTGCATGTTCTATCTAAGGTCAATTTTTTTAACCATCTTTCATGAGTAGTGGTTCAAAGTAGTCCATCTGTCATGAACTTGAATGGTCAATTTGGCCCTCATACATCAACTGATGCTACAGATGTGAAGCAGTGAGATCAAAACTAGTGAAACAAGTTGATGATTTTGTAGGACTCTTTCTTTGTCAATCTAGGAGAACTAAAGTAAGATACATGATCTTTGCAACAAACTACTTCACAAGATAGGCATAACTCAAGGCTTTAGTTAATGATACATCTGATACTAGAGCTAAATTTGGTTTTGATAATATTATTGTCAGACATCATTGTCTGCTACAGATTGAATGATTAAAGGAAGTAAGTACTCATGGTTGGAGATATTGAGAGTTTATGAAGGGAACTTATTGTTTGAACTTTGGCATAATAAGTCATCTTCCTTTCATCCACAAGAAAATTAATTTGTTGAAGCATTTAATTAGATTCTTGGTGCAGAATTGGCCAATGTTTATAATTCAAACAATGATAATTAGGGAAAGTGTTTGTGTAGTGTTGTGTTCCTAGAGGACAATGCCAAAGAACTATACAAGATATACACATCCTTCCAATTTCATTTGGAGATGTTGCTTATTTATTTCAGCCTCCTTGAAAGCTGCATCCATCTTGAGATGTGAAGAAAAAGAGTATTTCCCTTGGAGATTGGCTGTCTAAACAGGGTAGGTGAGTCTTGTTAGTGTTTTAATTTGTACCTTCCAATGCAACCCAAAACATAACATATGTGTTATATAATTGCTATTTGAATTAGAAGGGGAAACTATTTGATTTTTTGCAGTGCCAAATGCCTTCTTCCAAAGACAATTTATTGTCCTCAGGTTGTGCCACATCATCTCCAATTCTATCACAAGTGCTCTTATGTCACTTATCATGCTCCAACAAACATTTAACTCATGCAGTTGTAAGTTCTTCCAAATGGCTTGCAGTCGTTGCCACAACATCACCACATGTGAAACAACATATATGATGTACCTCAACACTTGTAACATCATTGTTAAATGTAAATTACCATGCCAACTGTACCATAACATTTGATAACTCACCACATCTCACTGCAAAGCATTGCATTTCACCACAAAGCATTTTTCCAACAAACCCTTCCTATAAGGACTCTTTGTAGTTGAAAATTGTTGTACCCAAAATTAATTTTTTCGCATTCTGCTTAAATTGAGCTAAATCATGTAAAAATGTTGTCAAAAGTCTGTTTTAGGTCAAACCAAACATAGGGTTTTTGTCAAGGAACACATGCAAAATTCTGAAAATTTGAAAATTAGGGTTTCACGCCCCTATTTTCAGGGAAACCCCCAAAAATAGGACCTTCCCGGAAACGATTGAAAACGATTTTGATAGGATTAAATGACTTCACGATCACATTGGTCAAGTCAAAATCATCAAAAGACACGTTTTACTCTAATGGGTCTATTTTTGTTTTTCAGGAACAAAGTTAGGAGCTCTGTAGCCATTAATGGCAGATTGGCCAGTATTAGGTGCTGAAAGCTAGGCTTCAAAAGCTTCAATGACGCAACCATGGCAGAAAAGGACAAAAATGGCGATCTTTGACGAAGGAGATTTTTGAAATTGAAAAAGGTTGAAATTTGACTAACTCTGGAAATGCTACCAAGGAGAAGTCAGTTCAAATTGTGCAAAAAGAGCCTTTTTCAGAGAAAGGCACCCTTGAATCTCAGGGGCTAAATGTAGTCACTAGATTCATCCAAGATAGTCATCCTCGGCGTTCTCCTTCTGGCTCGACAATGAAACATTCAACGAGATCATCTGATAAAGTGATCACCAACAAATGTCAATAGAGTGCGAAGAGGCTGTTATAAAGAGACATCCAAAAAAAACAACAAAAGATAAAAAGACGTCATTTGACGAAGGAGATTTCTGAAATTGAAAAAGATTGAAAATTGGCCAACTTTGGAAACGTTATGAAGGAGAAATCAGTCCAAGATGTAAAAAGAGCTCTTTTCAGTGAGTGGCGCCCTTGATTGTCAGGGGGTAAATGCAGACATCTGACTTCTCTAAAATAGTCATCTTCTTCATGCTCATGCCAGCTCGACAACGTAACATTCAGCAAGATCGTCTGATAAAGCGATCGCCGACAAACGTCAGCAGAGTGAAAAGAGGCAGTTGATGAAGACAACAAAAATGACGGTCCAACATTGAAAAAAGAGCCCATTTCAAGCAAAGGCGCCCTTGAATGGGGTGGTCCAGATGTCAATTTCAAGAAATTCACACCTTCGTGAGGTCTCTTCGACTCCGTTTCAGCACGACAACGAATCTATCAGCCAAGCTGCGGGATGAGTCAAGCAATTGCAGTGGTTGATTGATTGAACATGCCAAATGAAGGTTTAATTAGTAAGTTACAAGCTAAAAGCGCCCTTGCTGGCTAGGGGCGCCCTTCCTTTTGAGGTACCTGATGACCTCTTCAGCAGCTATCGTGTGTAAAGAACTTGTTTAGCTTAGTCCTAGCCTCTCAATTAAATCAACAGCATGTTCATCGGGTTTTCCAGGCAGCAGGTGGAAGCAATCAAGTGATAAACATCCTAGAAAGAGATTGAAAGCAAATCATTAAAAAACGTGCTAAGGCATGATGCAAAAAGAGCCCTTTCCAAAGAAAGGCGCCCTTTATTTTGTGGCTCCAGATGATGTCAAATGGCAGAGGGTTCCCCAGGATGACCTTCACCGTTTGGGTCAATCTCAACAACAGAACTGAAAGCATGGGAATCTGACAAGTCAATCGCCTAATTACGAAGACCAAACTAGAGTAGTTTCAAGCATAAATATCACTGAGCAAAAAGGCAAAAGTGCCCTTTTCAGCTAGGGGCGCCCTTGCTTTAAAGGACCCTAAACTGCCTTCCATGAATTGAAACACCAGTCATCTTTTGAGAAGCAAAACTAGTTACCTGATGAGATATCAAACAAGATCATCCGATTCTCTGATCAATGGGGATTCCAAATCGAAGCACAGGAGTTCAGAATGAAGAGATTGAAAGAACAAACATTAAAAATGACTAAGGCAAGGAAGAAAGTGCCCTTTCTTGAGAAAGGCGCCCTTCTTTTTAGGGCACAAACTCAGCTTTCTGGCTTAATACCTCCCAGGCACATCTCTTCAGCTTAGGTCCAGCTCAACAATGAATCCAACAACAGCTGCTCAGGATCAGCAGATCAATCTAGAGCCATGATCAAATAGAGATCATTTAGCATAAAAAATGATGAAAAAAGGACTCAACTCAAAAGGGACGCCCAAAAAGGTCAAAGGCATGTTTTGTTGACCAAATTAGATATTTTGGAGGCAAACTTGGCCAATTCACCCCACAATTAGTGGAAACCTACCTTTTGAACTCTAGATCAAGCCAAATCAACTTTAGATCATGAGTTAGGCTCCCAAACTTCATGGATTCAAGCACAAATCTCTATATGATCAAGCCTAGGCGTCCATTATGCTCATTTCTTTGCAGGTTGATGATCAAGAACAACAATAAGCTCTCAAGGACGCCATTTTTAGATCTAGCCAAGGTTTTTGACCGTTCTTCGATATTTCTTGAAGATCAGAAGTAGAAGAAGATTTCTAATCAAAGGCTGGATCCAGAGATAGATTTTCTCAGGGAGTTAGATTAAAAACTTCCAATCCATCTTCTGTCTACTTCTTCTCTTCTTGTCTTAGGTATTCTTGCATGTCACACAAATCAACAGGCTACCATGGATCTGATCAACTGGGCAGAGTCAGAATAATTTTCCAGTAAAACCCATCTCGTCAGATTTTCTAGAATCAACCAACTTGCTGCCCCTATTTTTGGGGGTTTTTCCAAAAAAAATTCAGAATCAAAATTTTGAGGAACTGGGTTTGTTCAACATTGAAGCACGAACAAAACCCATGTGCCAAATTTTTTCCAGAAAAAATACTTCTCGGCAGGTGGCTATTTTTAGGGGTCTTTTAGAAGTTGTCTGAACATATTCGTGTTTATAGTCAACAGGCGAGTTTTTCTTCACGAAATGACAATTTGGCGTCCTTGGGCTCCAATTGAAGAACCAGACCTTGCACCAACAACTCTCCAACCAGATCTCACACATATTGATGGAGAGCACATGGACATCATCAGCAGTTTGCGGATTTTTATCTTTGAAAAGAATACATCACCCGCTTAGTGGAGAGCCGCAACAATTACTCTGGATGAAGAAGAAAGAAAGGCTGATCTAGCAGTTGAGAGACAAGTATTACCACCTCTTGCATGGCAGTAAGCATCCTGGCTTACTAGCAGCGAAGAGGTCATTCCAAGCATGGAGCTGCCAAAGTTACCAAGAGCAGCAGCTTGCGCAAGGAGAGGAGATGCCACGTCATCAAAGCATTGACTATTTGGAGATGGAAGAAGTCAACACATGGATCGAGGAGCTGTTGACCGGAGGTGGTGAGGTGTGAAAAGACACCTAGGCTGGAACGTCCTAGTCTCTAGGAAGGCATTTATGATTAATAGTTAGTTAACTTGATGACTTATTCCAAGTTAACCAACTGTCCCTTGAATCATGCATGTCTATCCCTATCTGTGGGGTGGTTTGTTTTGACTTCCATTGATTGTGGATGTTTGTTTTGACTCCACTAATCATGGATGACTTATCCCATAAATCATGGATGTCTATCTTAAGAAACACTTACTTTGTAGTTAAGATCACCTTAGTCTTGTTTCAGTCAACTGAAGTAGTTTCCAGTTGACTCTTTGTTTAGTGTCAGTTAACTAAAGTAGATTTCCATTTAACTGTTTGTTCCCCCCTTTTAGGAATAAATATTGCTAATTGATTGGCAAGAACTCATTGTTAACTCAAGGAGATTTTGGGGTTGCCCACTCCTTTGAGTTCTATAAATAAGAGCCTTGGGCTCATTGTTTGTTTAACCTTTACTTACTATGCAAAATTGCTACGCCATTGTTGCCAACAAGTTTGAAAGTGATTATTTGTTCACTCTTGGATGGGAGTTGATTGGTTGATCGTAATTGTGCATGATTTCGTGCCTTTGCTGTCCCAATTCTTTTGTAACTCGTTGATGAAGCTTGAAGAAGAAAATCAGAAGGCGCTTGCATTTTGATCTACATATTTGAGTTCTTTCTACGTTTTGTATCTAATAGCTTGTTGTTTCATTTCCCTCCTCGGATAGGGGTTCCTCCTCCTTGGATATCTGTTATTAACGGTTATTGTTCATTGTTGTCTAATGGATTGTCTTTCAACCTATACTTCAGATAGGGGTTCCTCCTCCTTAGCAAGTTTGTTAGCCAAGACATCGTAAATTTGTTGTTTCTTGTAAGTCATTTCCTAGCCCATACCTCAGATAGGGGTTCCTCCTCCTTGGCAGGTCTCGGATCCAACTTACTGTGTAGAGCGTTTACTTGTATAAAACCTTATCCGTGCGTGTATCTGAGAGTTCAGAGCCTCGGCCATATTCTAAGGATACGGTGGATTCAAGTGATCCAACCAACCCATTCTCGCTCCTATGCCCTCATGCTCTATTTACCTTGAGGATTTAGGATAGATTAAAAGCTTGAATAGTCATAGTTAAGATCTGCCGAAACCAGAGAAAAAGCTTAGCTATGGCGCATTGTGTTTGTGCACCCTTGTGTCCTACCGTTGAGTACAAAAAGATAGGAACCTTAGTTTACCCTACCCTTACGCATTACATCAGCAAAGAGGGACTTCTCCTCTTTAAATAACGAAGAAGTGTTGCAAAACATTTGTAATAGTTGAATGTTTACAATCAACACTCCAGAGGTGCTAATTTTAACGCCAACAGTTTTCTGGTGCCCACCGTGGGGCAACGAGGCATCAAACTTCAAGAAAAGCTTAACGCTTTTATGTCACGGGAATGATCCTATGGCATCCGATTGCATGATCCATACAAGAAGCAATGGATGGCGTCCACCTTCTTTACCTTGGGGTAATAGTATTGGACCTCTGGATTTTCAGGTAAATCATGAGTTACCTATAGGGTCAAGGAATCACTTTCCCCAATTTCATGGTGATGGAAGTCAACACCCAGATGAACATTTTGCTGCATTCACAACGGCCTGCGCCATCTTGCATGTGCCACATGAAGACATCACAGTGTGTCTCTTTGTGGAGACTCTTGTTGGGAATGCTGAGGATTGGTTCAGTCACCTGAAGCCAGGCATTATTACAAGTTGGCAAACTATGAGCGAGAAGTTTTTGGCGAGATTCAAGCCCGCTGAAGACAATCATATGTTGTTTGCCCAACTTGCAAATTCAAAGATGGAACGCAACGAACACATGAGGGAATTTGTATCAAGATTTAATCGTCTTGTTACAAGACTTTCTTCTATGCTCAATCCATCACCGAAGATTCTGATGAGCTGTTTCATAAATGCTCTTCCATCAGAGATAGCCTTCTTCTTGAAGATGGCGAGAGAAACAGAGTTGAAGAGTGTGCAAGAACATGCCATCAGGTTGGAGGACAATATGATCACTTTCGACTTGATGAAAATAGATTCTATCAAATCTCTAGTTCAGCAACCGTACCGGCCAAAGAGAGATAATCTACAACTATGGTTGCCAACATCTCCATCAATGTGTCCCTGTGTTTAAGCTTATTTTGTCCTTGTGTACTTGCATTGCTTAGTCTTTGCATTTTGCCAAAACAACATACGTGTGGTAGTTGTAGAGTTTTCATTTAGTAAAAAAGCATAATTTTTTTGTGCTTTGAGTTGAAGTGCATGTTAGCCTTTTGCCTTACGTGAATCCAAAAGGCCCACCTTTTGTTTTTGTAGCGTCGTAAATTGTCACCCCTGACAGTTTCACACTAGGTTTAGCTCCCCCTATGTGCTTAGACCTAATTATGCTCTTAAATTGCCCGTTTTGTGGTTGTTTTCTAGAAATCAAAATAAAATTAGGAATTAATATTTAATATTCATTTAACAACAATAGCCCCAAAATAGGTTTGGACTAGGGTGCCACCGCCCTTATTCAACTTGTTTTGGCCCAATTTAAAATATGTTATTGTCGACATTTTAACATTTACAAATTTAAATTCATTTGTCGGCTTTTAATAATTAATTTTGTAGGAAAACGAATAAATGCATATAAACAAGTCTTTTTCACTCTTTGAAAGGCTAGCAAATGTTTAGAGCAATTGAGCATCCTAAAAAGCAATCAAGAGCAGAATAAGCAGAGTTTACAACATTTATTATCAATCAAGATTCATGTTTGCAATGAATCAAGTTCATATGTGAGTTTGTTCATGTTTTATGTTCATTTGTTTTGTGAGTACTAACACTTGCAAGACCTTCAATCAAACAATCAATTCTCCTTGCATGAGATGAGTACAATGACTTAAGTCCATCAATAAAAGCAGATCTAAGTGGTAAGTTGCAATACTTGTCAATTTATCACTTGTTTTATCCATTTGCCTTTGTTCGATCGAGGGTAAGCACTCTTTACATCATCATTAGCTGTTCTAGAGGTGGAAACACCAGAACGAGGTTTGATTTAGGCAAGCCCCTATAGGACACAACCCTTTCTCCCCTCTCTTGTGTGTAGGTGGAAAATTTGAAGTGGATTTGGAAGAAGATTGAAGACCTAATTGCAAGATCAAGCATTCAATCGTTGTACTTCAACAAATTAGGGCAAGTGGAATTAATCATCAACATACAAAGTTTTGAAGCTAAGTCTAGGAAGGAAGGACCTACAGATTGTGACCATCTGAGACCTGTTCATAGATTCTTGAGATTCGTATTCTCTGGTCTAGTGTGCCACTGCCCCCGTATAGGCAATTTGAACCCTAATTTACATGCCAGGTTCCTTTGTCTCTACACTCTACTGTTTTGTGGTTTTGCAATTGTCTAGATTTACATCAATTTGCTATAGCTTCACAGTTGAGCTAGGTATATATTTGCATGATCAAATCAAGTTAACTCCTAATCAATCAATTCAATGTCATTCCCCCACTACCAAAGAAGAACCAAAACAATAATCCACCATTCTGGCTCTTCCAGTAAGGTTAGTAGCCAAGTGGGTATATGTGATCAATTTTGGTTCCTCTCTAGTGTAATGTTGGGAAAGGTGTGATTTGGACCCTAGATCCCTTTTTTCCACATCACATTTTGGTTAACTTGACACTTGTTACATTTGCAAAGCTTCTGAAATCTTAAGTTTGTCATTTTGAAATCCGAGTGCAATCTTAAGTTGTTTTCATTTGTCAAAAGTACATGCATATTTTACTGAAAAGCATTGAAAAAATAAAGATTGGCATAGTGTTTTTCATTTTGAAAGATAATCATAAAATAGTGTTACTTTTCAGCATTTTCTAGATAAATTCAGCGTTGTAAATTCTGGAAATTGTCTTTTGAACATATTACATAACTTTAAAAACACAAAATCTTATGCATGATTGTGTGCTTCACATAGAAAAGTTAGGGTTTTGTGCTCTTCCACAAATCTGTCTACATCCAAAGCTCAACCTTTGCAACTTTAGATCTTTAGACACTGTAATTCATTGTCCAAACTGTTTTAGACCAGATTTCAATGGCAGTTGTCTCTCTGAGTCTTCTTTCCAGATCTGCTCCTAGTTTCTGTTGCACTGCTATGTAACAGTCATATTTTGTTCAACATCTAGATTTGTTTTTGGGCAACAAACTTTTACAATGTCTGAGTGTTTTGGAAAATGTAGTCTTCTTTGCAATCTTTGGTTGTGTTTTGTTTTTTTGCCTTTGGTAATATTTCTCGAACAAAAAATGAAGCTCATGTGTCCTCTCCCAATGCATTCCCTCCTAGCGAGGTTGTCTTGGTGCAAGAGGAGGAGATCATTGATAGCTTCTTAAACAATACCTTACCTACCTTTCAGTCAAATATTCCTCTTAACAACATAACACTTATGCATGAAAAATCCATATACCATCCTTCGATCTTACCTACTCACCTTCACCAAAAGTCCGTAAAACCTATCATACCATCAGTTGATGTGCTTTCTTCCTCTTACAAGAAAAATCCTTTAAATTCATCCTTGATCCATTGCTTATACATAAAAATAATTCCCCTTCCCATACCAACAATGACACTCTCTTACCATTAAGTGTTCATCCATCTCATGCGAACAAAGCTAGTAATATACCTTTGGATTTAGAAAAATGTTATAGTCATGGATTTAAGATTCTGTCTAAACAGGGATTTGATACAAATGATGAGCATGGAATTCAGACTCTCCTAGAGCCTACATCGCATTCATCTACAAAAGGAATTGGTTATCAACGCCCTCCACCTTTGCATAAGACATTTACTCCAGCCTCTACCCCACCACCACCTCATTGTTGAAGTGGAGATGGCTTACTTCTTGCTTCACATTGCTTATTTGAAATAGAACATACTTTATGCACATTTTTGAAGATAGACTTAATCACCCTTCCACCTCCCTATGAGAGAAAATTTACTAAACAAACAAAGCAAAGTTTGTCCTTTTGTGCATATCATCAAATGTTTGGGCATCCTACTAATGAGTGTTGTGCTTTAATGAGGACAATACAATGATACATTTCAAATATATGACATTGATGTGGATCAATATAAGATAATAAATTAGTTATTAAGTTGTTGCTCCTTGCTATGTGGCATTCATAGCATCATATAATGCTCATTGCCATGCATGAGGACACAAGTCTTTTGTGCAATCATATTTCGTCAACGAGGAGCAACACGATAATACTTGAAATGGTTGTCCTTGTCCATACAATTGGGGGGCAAGGATAGCTAATCTTGTGGGGTGTGTATTCTTTCGAAAGGATCCCCTCTTCATCCATTATCTTCTTAAAATATTAGTGTAGCGGGTACACCAACATTTTAAGGGAGGGGCATATTCCCCCATCCGTTGTGGCATCTATTAAGGATTCATTCATTCATGTACCCCTTTAGTGGTGGTATTATGCATGATTTCCTCTAAAGTGCGGCCTTGAAATCCTTGTTTGTGCCCCTTTAGTGGTGGATGCACGATATCCTCTAAAGTGTGGCCTTGTGTAATGTCCCCTAATTGGGGTCATCAATTTTACCCTAAATTATCAATTTCCAAAGCAATTAGTGGATTTAGAGAATACCTTGGCTTGATTTAATCCCTGCAGACAAGTTAGAAATCAATTATAGCAATCACCTAACAAATAGTATATCATGATTTAACATTAATAAATAACGTAAATTCGTTAATCTGATTGTTACTCCACCTTGAGGATGCTCAATCATGGGGGATCATGGAAGAGGGGGGAGTTTGAAGGGGAGTCTTAGCCTCCTTGACCTCATGTGGTGCATGCCATCATATGAGGTGGCCCCCTTGACCTCATGTGGCACATGCCATTCATATGGGGTGGCCTATTTAGTGAGGATTCCAATTCCCTCATCGTTCCATCCCCTTGCATTTCCCCATGATCGGCTTCTTATAAACTAATCAAATTCAGCTTTGCAAATAATCATATCAGCAATACATTAGGAACTATGAAGGTGCTATCATAGAATATGTAATAATATGCATGAAACCTTGATCCTATTTAACAATGCATTATATCCCATAATTATTCCATCATAAACACATTAACTTATTCGCTGGCAGATCTCTTACTTCTTCTTCCCCAAGTCAATCTGTCCTTCACACTCAGGAGATATTGTTAGTGTAGATCAAATAGATAAGAATCTATTATCCGTACCTATGTAAAGCATCATAATTACTTATAAGACTCAATCATTGCTTCAAGCATTATTATTGCTTAGTCGTGTATATATATATATATATATATATATTATCTTAACTGATTTCAATCTTCCAATTATCATTTAAGATGAATTTATATGTATTTATGTAATTATATTCGACTTACTTCCTTTATTGCCTTATCATCTATATTCTCTTATCTCTCCTTGAGCCCTCTTACTTGCTAGGTATTTCTTCCTCCATATCCAAGATCATATTTAACTTACCTGCTGCTACCTTCAGAAAATCCCTCTCCTATTACTATCCCTTCTTCCTTGTATATATCTATGCCTCCCCTATCCTTCCTTTCTCCCCCTGATGTCTTTCATTCTTTATCCTCTTTACATCTCCGTACCTCCACAAAGAGGCATATCTCTTTGAAGGGAGGCGATCTTTTGAATGGTCTTGTTTGTTGTTGATTTGCTGCCCCTTTCGACTGCTTGCTGCCTTCTTTTGTTTGACCGCTGCCTCCCATTATATTCTATTTGCTGCATTTGATATATACTCATCGCTTCCCCTTTTGTCCCATTTAAACTTGGATGATCTCAGTTATAAATATGTGCTTACCTTTGTAAATTGCTGCCTTGAATGGTCAATTGTTGCTACTTCATTAGTAGTCGCTACCCATTAGGAATTCTATCGCTGCTTTTAGGATAAGATTTATTATTAATTAATAATCGTTGCATATGTATGTTAATTGCTCCCTTTATAACTATCATAATCTTTGTCCTTAATCTGTCCCTTATTTTATATTAAAATATTATGTATTTATATTTATATATTATAATGATTATAATATTTAGTATTTATAATGTAATATTCAATAATTATAATTATAATATTATCTTTGATAATTATAATTATAATAATATTAAATGTCAATATGTATTATTCATTTGTATTTCAACGTTAGGGTTTTTAAGTGTCATAATTTTGGGGACATGACACCTTTAAATCCATGTTTGTGCCCCTTTAGTGGTGATATTATGCATGATATCCCCTAAGGTGTGGCCTTGCAATCCATGTTTGTGCCCCTTTAGTGGTGGTATCATGCACAATATCCCCTAAGGTGTGGCCTTGCAATCCATGATTGTGCCCCTTTAGTGGTGGTATTATCCATGATATCCCCTATGGTGTGGCCTTGCAATCCAATTCATGTGCCCCTTGAGTGGTGGTATTATGCGTGTACCCCTTAAGGTGTGGTCATTATTTTATGTGTACCCCCTTTGTGGTGTTGTTATAAAACACCCCTTGAGGCATGGTTGGTGATTCGTCCCCTGTGATGTTAAACTTTTGTACACTCGTTGAGGTGATTCATCCCTCGTGACGTTAAAATTTTGTACACCCCTTAAGGTGATTCATCCCTTGTGACGTTAAATGGTCCTCTTGTGATGTTAAACTTTTATGTGCTCGAACGTTTTTGCACTTTGTGGGGTGTGATTGACAAAATAGTCCATGGATCTAGCATAATGGAGCTTGCTGGTCTGTGAACTTGAGCATTTTTACTTGGCCACCTAGCATAACATAACTTGCTTGCTAGTGGAGCCATGTGTTTCATGAGTAAACTAGCATAACACAACTTGCTAGCCAATGGATCTACATAGATCATGAGTGATCTAGCATAATGCAACTTGCTGGTCCTTATGAGGGCACCATTATTTCTAACATTATATTCAATGGATGACGTTTGGTATTTGAGACAAAATTTCAATCTGAGGTCTGTTTACCTTATCAACTCGAATCCGTTTTAGCGTACTAACCTTGTGTTTGTGTTTTAATTATTGTTCGTGTTGTGTTTGCTATGTGTTTGCCTTGTGTCTTTTGTGTGTTTTGCTTCATGTATTGTCTTGTGTTTTCTTTGTCTTTGTCGTGTGTGCTTTGTGTTTGTCATGTTGCATTGCACCTCATGTGTGTGTGTTCTTTTGTTTTTACATTGTTGTTCTGTATGATCTTGAGTGCGGAGGCTAGTGCATCCCCTAGATTCAATATTATCCTACCTCTCCAATGTTTGGATAAAAGAACCCTTCTTGGTTTATCCTTACTTTAGTGTGAGCATGAGCGTAAGTTCATACTCACTAAAGTGGGGGCTAAATGTAGCATTGTAAATTGTCACCCTTGTCACCCTTGACAATTTAACACTAGGTTTAGCTCCCCCCATGTGCTTGGACCTAATTATGCTCTTAATTGTCCGTTTTGTGGTTGTTTCTATTTTGGCCCAATTTAAAATATGTTATTGTTGGCATTTTAACATTTACAAATTTAAATTCATTTGTCGTCTTTTGATAATTAATATTGCAAGAAAATGACTAAATGCATATAAATACATGTCTTTTTCACCATTTGAAAGCCTATCAAATCTTTAGAGCATTTGAGCATCCTAAAAAACAATCAAGAGCAGAATAAACATAATTTACAACACTTATTATTAGTCAAGATTCATGTTTGCAATGCATCAAGCTCATATGTGAATTTGTTCACGTTTTATGTTAATTTGTTTTGTGAATACTAACACTTGCAAGACCTTCAATCAAGCAAGCAATTCTCTTTGCATGAGATGAGTACAAGGACTTCAGGCCATCAAGGAAAGTAGATCTGAATGGTAAGGTGCGACACTTGTCGATTTATCACTTGTTTTATCCATTTGCCTTTGTCTGACTGAGGGTAAGCACTCTTCATGTCATCATTAGCCGTTCTGGAGGTGGAAACACCAAAATGGGGTTTGACTTAGGCAAGCCCTATATGGCACAACCCTTTCTCCCCTCTCTTGTGTGCAGGTGGTAGATCTGAAGTGGATTTGGGAGAAGATTGAAGACCTAATTGCAAGATCAAGCATTCAAGCCTCCTACTTCAATAAATTATGGCAAGTGGAATTAATCATCAATAGATGAAGTTTTGAAGTTGAGTCTAGGAAGGAAGAACCTACAGACTGTGACCATCTGAGACATGTTCATAGAGTCTTGTGATTTGCATTCTCTGGTCTAGGGTGTCACTACCCCTGTCCAAGCAGTTTGAACCCTAATTTACATGCTAGGTTCCTCTGTCTCTGCACTTTGCTGTTTTGTGGTTCATTTCTGTGTTTCAATTCTGCAAGTGTCTATTTACATTAGTTTGTTGTAGCTTCATAGTTGACCTAGGTATACATTTGCATGATCAAATCAAGTTAAGTCCATACCCTTGCAATTACTCTTGTACTATGATTTGAAAGGTGTTATTATAGCAGTACCCATATCCTCATGTCTTCATGTACCTATGTTTGGGACACATGGTAGCAACAAACAATTTTCAAATCATCCCTTGGGTTCATAGTTTGAGATGGGTATGGGGAATGTTGGCTAAGTTAGTTTTTTCATGAAGAAAATATAGTTTCTAGTCTTAATTATTGAAAAAAAAGGTTTTTGTTTGCCAAAAGCAACAAATATTAGAAATGTAATTTCTATATGTTATTTTCTTCAATGTTTTTTCTGCAAAATACCTTCTTGTTTCAGAAACATATTCTATGGGTCATCTTGATCGCTATTAATTGTGATTGAGTTGATTTGAAGATAATATTGACAATGCTTCCCTTTTTGACTTAATCCGTTGAAATATCACAAGTAGGATTGTTAGCAATGCTGAAGCTCTAAGAGTTAGCAATTGGAAAATAATTCGTAGTTAATTTTGTGTATATTATGTTGCATTGAAAGCATTTTACTTTGTTGTTTGAGTTGTTTTTGATTTGAAAGGGTATGCATTGTATGATTTTAATTATTCTATTGCTAGAAATCTATATCCATATATTTTGTCTTTTCTCCAAAGAATTTCAGGGAATCAATTCAAAAGGAAAAAATATATTGCTAGTGATTCAAGGAAACTTGTCAATTTTATGGTGTATTTGTTGATAAAAGGTTGTTAAAATGGTTGTAGAACTAGTATAAACACTATTGAACTTTCTTCTCGTGATGAAACTCTCTTCCAAATAATGTTGTGGAATAAATCTGTGTTATAGCTGCCTCTTGTGCATCTGTCAATAGATTGTAGAAATCAAGGCCTAGTTATCATGATATTATCAATATATCAAGAATCATAATGTAAGGCCACATGTTTTCGTACCATAACAAACTTACCACACATTTTTTTTGCTTACTTGGAGGCATCTCCTATGTGATTTACTTCTTTGCACACAATTGGATAAAATAAAATTTCCACCTTATAACAAGATGATTATGCAATGGTGAAATTATTTGTCCAAGGGTGGTCTAAGGGTTGATGTGTGACACATTGAAACTCTGTATGTCATGATCATTGCTTCAAAAAGTATAAACATGTGATGGGAAATCTTGTAGCCTATTGTGGGATATGATAAGACAGCTTGTCACATGCTTTGTGCTTTTCATTTGCTAGAGCAAGTATATGCAGTATTGTATCTTTATAATTATAGATGATTTTAACATCCCATAACTCTTTGAATCATATTTATATACATATCAAGGACAATTGAATTAATTGTATTAGCGTGCTCTTTTCTTAAACTAATAAGTTATTTGTTTTGTTGATATTTTCGGAATTATTTTTCCCTATAAAATATTTGTAATTTGCTGGGCCTCATTGAGCTTGTACTTTCTCTTTCATCTTCTGTTTCTAATGCATAATTTTTATGATTGCCTTCATGCATTTGTCTTCATATTAAGCTATTGTTGTCTTTTTAGTTTTCATTGAGAATCTAGGCTTGCATAGAAATATATAACACTTCAAATAAGTAGTCCTTTTATTTTATTTAACATGTTTGTGTGGCATTAAGATTGCATTTTAACATTTTATTTTTGGTTATTGCAGAAAAACTACTTGGAGATATATAAATATGAATCTTGGGGAGGCTCAGTTATTCCAACATTTATTCGTGGACAACAGGTCAACATTTAATTACTTGTCAATATCTTTACTTGCATAGATATTTTTCTCTTTAGAATCCTTATTGATGGTTGATGACACATTGGAAGGAAAGCTTTCCTTTAAAGTTGACGCATTGTATGATGCATTTGAATTCACACCTTTTAGTGCAACACAAATTGAAACATTGATGAGCACACATTTATATTGAGGGGTGGTGGGTGCGGGGAGGGGGGCGGGGCGCTAAATTAGTATAACCAAACTTTTATCAATTTAAGCCAACAACCACAATAATATTAATTGCACAACATCATTCACTTAAGATATAACAATTATGCAACACAAGATGAACACGTGATTATGTGGAAACCCTTACGGGAGAAAACCACAACAAAATATTGCTTATATAGAAATCTCTTACAATTTTTGTAGGCACCAACCTGTTGGAGACACCAATTCTTGCCAACTGAGCACCAACTCAGCAAGAGATTCCAATCTCTTTGGTATGAGGTACCAACCTCGTTTCGTATGAGGCATCAACATCTCCAATATGATATAACCTTCATAGTGTTGCCTCTTCACTGGATGATGAACTTATTTTATTCCCCTTCATTTATTCATTCCATGATTCCCCTCTTCTCATTTACCATAACATAAATATACTTGTATGCTTGTTGTATGTTCTCACCTTATATTCTTATCTTTTCAACCTTGAATGATTTTCATAAATGTTCTATTCATTGTCCCACACTCATATCTTCTTCATTCAATTTGCCTTATAAATGATGTTTCATTATCCACTTTAACTCCCCTTCAAATCTGTTGGCGTTTCAATTAGCACCTTTGGAGTGTTTATTGGAAACAAACAACTATGCACAATGCGTGATGACTGTTGTTCAAATTATGGAGGGGAAGCTCCCTCTTGTTTGTTGATGTTTGCATAAAACTAAAACGGACTTAAGTGTTACTATCTTTTTTACTCAGCATGCAGGACACAAGGGTGCATAAACACAATGCGCTGCAACTAAGGCTTTCTCTGGTTTTTGCAGATCTTAGCTACAACTAAACTATGCTTTTAATCTATCCTATTACCTCAAGGTAAACAGAGCATGAGGGCATAGGAGCGGGAATGGATTGGTTGGATTACTTGAATCAACCGTCTCTTAGAATGCGTCTGAGGCTCTAAACTCTCAAATCTATGCTGGAATAAGGTTTTATGCAAGCAATCACTCTTTACAGTAAGATGGATCTCAGGATTGCCAAGGAGGAGGAAGCCCTGTCCGAGGTATATGCTGGGATACAACTCACTAGAAACAACAAATTACGATGAGCTGGCTAACAGGATTCCTGAGGAGGTGACGACACCTGTCCAAAGTGTAGGCTGAAAGTAGATCATTAGACAACATCAAATGACAATCATTAACAACAAAATACCCAAGGATGTGACGACACCTGTCCATGAAGAGCACAAAAGATTTACTGAGAGGGGGGGGGGGGGTGAATCAGTAAATCAACACAAACTTTCAATTCTTAATCTTTTTCAAACTTATTACAATCAACTTTTTGATATGAACCAGTTTACACAAGTTGACACAACTTTATTGAAATGATTTTTACAAGAAAGTAGGCACCAACCTACTATATCTACAAGAAAGATGATTTAGTAGGATTCAACCTACAAGGAACACCTAACCTTTACAACTTTAGTAGGCACCTACCTACAAGGAGCACCAACCCCTAATGCAAGGCACCAAACCTTGACTTGATGGATGAATCAAATGAAGTCAATCTGATCTGCACTCTGCCAATCCTCCAATCTGCCTTTGTGATGTAAATTCTCACACTCAGCCCACACAAGAAGATAGGCTTCTGATTTAGACTACTTGAACTTCACAACCACACCACATAAGCCTGAATGAATGATGACTATATACTTAGATCAAGAATAGGAACCCTTGATGAAAAGACATGACTCAATCTCTTCGACTCTTATTCACACTTCTTCATTAAATTAAAATAATCTTAATCTGTATTTCAATTCTTGAAGAAAGGTCCTCTTCAAAAATCGGAAATCCTTTCTATTTTATTGCTTTGCCCATCGCACCTTTTGGCTTTTCAAGATTAATTAATTTTCTGTCAAAGTTAATTTCCAGATCACTCCAAAAGATGCATTGTTTGAAAAATACGTGTCTTTATAAGGAATGTAATTTTTAAAACGTTTTTTAGAGGAGCTCGAACCATATAACATACATCCTTTCACAACTAAAAGACGCCTTGTATAAGAGACAAAAATACTCCTTTCTGAAGATTACGTGTCCTTTCACATCTGAAAAGGCGTCCTTTACAAAGTGTTTGAAATGTGTTATCAAGCGGCATTACTCAAAAAGAATCACGTCTTGTTATTTTTGTGTGTTTTAGTCTTCTCACTGACGTAGCTGGAAGCCACGCGTCTTTTACAAATAACCATCATATATTTCAAAAGACTTCTCCTTCGCACCTTCTGGAAGCTATGCGTCTTTTACAAAAGAACCGTCATATATTTCAAAAGACTTCTCCTTCGCACCTTACGATTTTATGTTGAGTTGCTAAAGAAAATAATATGTGGATTAGGCGCTGATGTTTTGTTTGAATAGCCTTTTTTTTTTATATATTTTATCCTTCATATTTTCACAAAACTGGTCTTCAAATCTGAAGAATATTTCACTTCGATTTTCCATATCAAACATTATAATTTGAAGAGTATTATAATCTGAATTGAATAATCTAAAGAATACCTCAATTTGTTTTTCCATACCCGAACTTTGATTTGATCACCTACATTTTATTTGACATCAATGACAATACTAACAGTCCAAGGGGGAGATTGAAACAATAGATTGTTAGAACAAGACATTGAAAGAACTCAAATCTTTAGATCAAATTGCATGTGCCTTTTGATTTCCTTCTTCAAGCTTTCTCAACGAATTACAAAGGCTTAGGACAACAAAGGTATGAAATCATACACAATTGCTTATCAAACTAAACAAACTCTCATCCAAGAGTGAACAAATATGCACTTTCAAACTTGTTGGCAACAATGGCGCAACAATTTTGCGTAGTAAATAAAGGTTATAAAATAGGGAGCAAAGGCTCTTATTTATAGAACTCAAAGGAGTAGGCAACCCTAAAGTCTCCTTGAGTTAACATTAAGTTCTTGTCAATCAATCAACAAGATTTATTCCTATGTCTAAAAGTAGGTGAGGAAGCAGTTAATTGGAAATCTACTTCAGTTAACTGAAACTAAACAAATAGTCAACTGGAAGTCTACTTCAGTTGACAAAAACTAAACTAAAAGTGAAGTTAAATTACAAAATGTGCCTCCAAAATAGAGATCCACAATTAGTGGAGATCTAAGATAGACATCCATAATTGGTGGGATCTGACATGCATGATCAGTGGGACATGGAGTTAACTTGGAATGAGGCATCAAGTTAACTCCTGTCACCATTAATGCTATTTTGAAGGGTAGGACATCCTAGGTGGGTGCTTTACACCTCACCACCTCCAGTCAACAGTTCTTCTATGCAATTGTTGACTTCTTCTGCCTCTTGTGATCTACTTTTGATATTCGATCTTCTTTGCAGCTGCATCATCCAACCTTGTTGACATGGAATGTGGAAGGTAGTGTGGTAGTAACCGGCGGCGGCTTTGTGTTTGGAATGACTACCTTCTGCATTTGGCTATCCGTTAAACGGTGATGTCATTTATGCCTTCCAAGGCGTCCAACTTGACTACGGGCTTCACTTGATGCATGTTTGTGTCGAGTGTTTCCAGAAAGTCGTGAAGTAGCACCATTTTGGTCTTGATTTCAACTTGAGAGTACTATATTCTGAAAAACTTGATTGTTGACTGTAAACATGGATATGTTCAAACAAATTCTGAAAACCCCTAAAAATAGCCACCCGCCGAGAAGTATTTTTCCGGAAAAAAATCTTACACATGGGTGTTGTTCGTGCTTTAATGCTGAACAAATCCAGTTCGTTTGATTTTCAAATTCATGACTTTTTCCGGAAATCCCTAAAAATAGGGGCAGCAAGGTTATTGTTTCTAGAAAAATTCAACAAGTGGGTTTTGTTGAAAAAGCTATGCTGATCATACCCAGTTTGTCAGATTTGTGATTATTTGCTGTTTTCTTGGACATGCAAGAAGATCTAAGACAAGAAAAGAGGAAAAAGACAAGAAGAAGATTCGACGTTATCAACTGTCTTTCTAGAAAAATTATGCCTTTTGATGCAACCTTTGATAAATTGTCCCTCTATGCAATTGATCTTCAAAAATATGAAGAACGATGAAAAACCGTTTGTTAGATCTTGAAAAGATGTCTTGGAGAAGAAATTGCTGTTCTTGAGCTTCAACCTGCAAAGAGAAACAATGAATAATGAAGTCCAAGCTCGATACATAGTGATTGATGTTGAAGCAATCAAGTTTGGACACCAACTCATGATTGAGGAGTCTTTCTGCTTGATTTGGAGTTCTCGAGAGTGATTTCCATTGATTGTGGGACGTTTAGACGTGAGAAGCCTTCAAGATATTTAACTCAAGTCAACAGATCTTGCTTTGACCATTTTTAGGCGTCCTTTTTGAAGTTGAACACTTTTTTATGCTGAAGTCATGGTGAGGTGCCTCTGTTGCATCTTAGTTTCTGGTTGCTTCGTTGATCTTGAGCTGTTGTCAATGGATCCATTGCTGAGATGGAACAAACTTGATTAAGTGTGCTTGGGAGCTGCAAAGCTCAAAGACTGAATCTGATGTCTTCAATTGAAGGGCGCCTTTTCTCAGCAGGGGCACTTTTAGACTTAGACTTGGTCAATTTTTTGACTGTTCTTCAATTTTACCATTTTGACCCTCTGTGCTCTGATCTGAGATCACTGCTGATTGATGAGCCTGATGATCTTGCTAAAACGTGGGATGGATAACCAGCTCAGTCCTGGAAAGGATGACTGGCTTCGCCAAGCGTGAAGGTTAGTTTAGATATTTCAAAAGCAAGGGCGCCCCTGGCCTGCAGGTGCGCTTTTGGTGTTTTGACTTGTTATTTCCATGTTGCAAACCGTCACGAATGGTCCCAGTTCGATCTTTGTCGTTAGATGTCTGATTTGTTTGTTGTCTTCGCTAACAGTGTTGTTGTTGAGATTTGATCAAAATAGAGAAAGTCATCTTGGAGGACACCATGCTTGCAGACTGCATTTGACTGCTTGAAAAGATGGGCGCCTTTTCCTAGCAGGGGTGCTTTTCCTTAACACTTAACCAATTTCTTCATATTCTTCCTTTAGCTTTCACCTTTAGGTGTCTTTTGCTTGATCTCTGCCTTTGATTGTTTGACAGGTCCTATGGATGCGCAGTTGGATTGATCGTGAAGCTGAGAGAGAGACGAACAGATGCCTTGTAGAAAGCAGTTGTTGAAAACCTCTTCGGGTGGCTTAGATTCAAGGGCGCCCTTGGCTGACAGGGGCGCTTTTGCCTTGTTATGCACTGATTTATCCTCCATTTTGCATGCTTCGACGATCAATCGTTGCCGTCGTTTGATGTGTTTTGCAGGTTGGCTAACAGGCTCGTTGTAAGGCTAAGTTGATGTTGGAGAGATCATCACAAGTTTTCCCAAAAATTGACATTTGGATCCTTTAGTTCAAGGGTGCCCCCGGTCAGCAGGGGTGCTTTTTCTCATGTTGACTACATATCTTTCTTGGTAGCAAGGCGCACTTTCTCCAGAGTTAGTCAATTTTTGGCATTTTTAAGTTTTGAAAATCCCCTCTGTGAGATAGCATCTTATTGAGTATTTCCACCATGGATTCATCATTGAAGCTTTTGAAGCTTAGCTTTCAGCACTTGTTACTGGCCAATCTGCCATTAATGGCTGCGAAGGTCCTAGCTTTCTTCCTGAAAAATAAAAATAGACCCACCAGAGTAAAACTAACTTTTTGGTGATTTTGACTTGACCGGTGTGATCGTGAAGTCAATTCATCCTATCAAAATCATTTTCAATGAATTTTGGCAAGGTCCTATTTTTAGGGGTTTTCCTAAAAACAGGGGTTTAAAACCCTAATTTTCAAATTTTTAGAATTTTGCAGGTATTTTCCTTGACACAAACCCACAAAAACCTTATGTTTGTTTTGACCTAAAACATACTTTTGACAACATTTTTACATGATCTAGATCATTTTATTAAAAATGTCTCTTTGAAGCAAAAATCCCCTCCGTGAGATAGAATCCTTTTTGAGTATTTCCACCATGGATTCATCGTTGAAGCTTTTGAAGCTTAGCTTTCAGCACCTGGTACTGGCCAATCTGCCATTAATGGTTGCGGAGGTCTTAGCTTTCTTCTTGAAAAATAAAAATAGACCCACCAAAGTAAAACTAACTTTTTCGTGATTTTGACTTGACCGGTGTGATCGTGAAGTCAATTCATCCTATCAAAATCATTTTCAATGAATTCTAGCAAGGTCCTATTTTTAGGGGTTTTCCCAAAAACAGGGGTTTAAAACCCTAATTTTCAAATTTTCAGAATTTTGCAGGTATCTTCCTTGACACAAACCCACAAAAACCTTATGTTCTGTTTGACCTAAAACATACTTTTGACAACATTTTTATATGATCTAGATCATTTTAACAAAAATGTCTCTTTGAAGCAAAATTTTATTTTGGGTACAACAAAATCTGTATGTTCTCCTCTTTTAGATTTGCATATTCTTCCTTTCAAAACTGTTCATAATATATTCATATATCTGCTGTAATTGATCTGCTCTATTATCTGAATGATATTACATTGTGTTTGTTCCCATCACACTCTTCATCTCAAGACGTCTCTTTATTGTGTATATATTATATTCTTTGTACACTTCACACTGTCTAATTCCACACAATCTGATTTCCTTTTATATCTTTATCTTCATATGAAAGGATGCATCTTTTAGAAGAGAGATATCCTTCTAAAAGGATATGTCCTTTTGTTAAAACTAATTCCCAAATATTCTCTTCACTCTAATCAAGTGCTGCCTTCTAAACTTAATGATTGCTCTCTTAAAATGAATATTAATCACTGCTCTTTTAAAACAATGATAACTCCACTCTTATCACTTCTTTATGTCAATTACTACCAATATGAATGACACCATTTTATAAAAGTAATCACTACTCTTTGAAACTAATTCATAGTCCCCTTTTTACTCAAATGCTACCTTCATGAACATAAGTTCCGACTTTATTAAATAAGCACTGCCTTTTAATTATTAACATTTGCTTTCTTAATTATCAATACTTCCTTTTATGACTTGCTGTCCTTTTATATTAACTGCTTCCATCTTTATTAATACGATTGCTTGCCCTTCTTCTTGTTAACCACTGCTTTTTATTTATTGTAATTGCTGCCTTTTTTGAACTATGATCACTCCCTTATATATATAATAACATGGGCGATCTAATTATTTTTTATTTCTTAAGTCAGTCGGCCAACATTGGAGATAACAATATAATTTGATCTTGCAAAAGCATAGCTTTTTCATCGCTTGTGTCAATGCATGAACTCATTATTTTTCCCGTGTATATCTTCTTGGTCTCTTGATTTCGTTTAGCGATTAGTGGCCTTTGACCTTTATATATCACACGTTTTTGACACAATCTCGCCTATCAATCTTGTCAATGATCTTGCCTATATGCATTTGACATTAATGATGATATCCAATCATTTCATTTATTCGCTTTGACATCGATGACAATAAAACTTACCAACAATCTCCTATATGCCTTTGACATCAATGACAATATCCTAACAAACATATCTGCAGTAGAATTGGTCTTCAAATTAGAAAGGAAAGCTTCCTATAAATAAAAACTAATTAAATCTACACAATACATGCTATTTACAATCTTTACAAGATTTTTTTGGGGTGGTTCATGAACATGTTGAATAAAATTAAAAGTGTATCACTTTGGATTCGTTTGGTGTAAAAGGTTGACACAAACTTCAATGGAAGGAAAAATGCATTTATGTTTTTGATTGAAAATAAATTTTATAACTACATGCTTGCTTTGTTCAGCTAAAAACAGAGATTGAACAATGCAAATACCTATAAAGATTGAATAGGCTTAAATACAAGGACATGAATGCTTTGGTAAATTAAGTTAAGAGATTGATACAAAGGCACAAACTTGCAATAGAAAACTTACAACTTGCCAAAAACAATATATTCTCCCTCAATACACATAACAAAACATTTCAGTAGCAATTTAAAAGCAAAACAGACATAATAAATTCTATTGAATGAAAATTACCATGATGAATATGTTAATGAGATGCAGCTTCAGGTTCGTCCTTCCAGCCTCGAATCAAGACATAATTTAATTCGGCTACTTATCTTATATATGAGATATTTAATGGCATCAATGTAATTTCTAAAAGGGCCGACCTTCCTTGTAATTTGCATCTTTTATTTGTAATTATATTTTTGTAAAGTGGCCGACCTTGCACATGAAGAGGTGCGACCTCTCTCACATTTGGTATTTATACAAGGTCATTTCCATCCATTCAATCATCAAGCAAGTTCGAATTATTCCTTCATTTTCAAGTGCGAATTTCTCTAAGTGCAGATTCAGTTTATAAGGAAGAGCAGAGTATATTCTGTTATTGCATCTAGAGTTGATGCTGGTTATTGGCCTTGTATTGGCCTCATTGTAAAGAGAATTACTGCCATTACTTTATATATAAAAGAGAGATCTTTGTTGCTGGGTTTTTCTCCCTCAAGAGGAGGGTTTTCCCAGGGTATATGCTGTGTTTCTGTGTCTGATTTTTGATTTAATTTTCTGTGCACTTATCTGATCATAAAAACAACATGGTATCAGAGCGGGTTTGAGTAGATCGTGATCAGATTTATCTGTACAGCGGTACTCTCTTCTCTTCATCCTAATTCTTGGCCTATCTCTACTTCATTCAAGATGGTGAACGGATTGAAGATCGAAGATAGACTTGAGGGAGCGTCAAACTATACTTCATGGAGGTTTAGAATTATGCTCTCTTTGGAAGAAAGTGAATTGGCTGAGTTCGTGGAGAGCAAAGTTTCGGAGCCTGCAGATGAGGAAGTGAAAGTTCAATGGAAAAAGAAAGATATCAAGGCAAAGAAGATGTTGGTTGATTCCGTAAAGGATCACATTGTCCCTATCATCTCTAAGATGAAGACTGCAAGGGAGATGTTCAAGTCTTTGGAAGAAATGTATGAAATCAACAACACCAGCCGGGCTCTTGCGCTGAAGCAACAACTTCATCATGTGAAGATGGCAGAAGGAGAATCTATCATCGTTTACTTCATGAAGATTTCCGAATTGAGAGATCAACTCTCTACCATTGGTCATTTTGTTGATGACAAAGATTTGACCATGCTTGCCCTCAATGGTCTTCCCTCATCTTGGGAGTCTTTCATTCAAGGAATTAGCGCGAGATCGAAAATTCCCAAGTTTGATCGTTTGAGGGCGGACTGCATTCAAGAGGAGTCTAGGTTGGCTGCGAGAGGTATTGGTCGAAGCTCTACAAATGAAGACATTCATGTTCTTTCTGCTCAATCCTCGAAGAAGGAAGGAAAGGGAGGAAAGAAAAGATATTTTAAGAGGAATAGAGATAAGGGGTCAGATGGTGCTCCTGCATTCAAGAAGAAGTGGGACCTCTCCAAAGTCCAATGCTTTCGCTGTGACGAGTTTGGTCACTATGCAAAGGATTGCCCAACCAGGCCTAATCAGCATGCTTCATTTGCGGATATGAATAAGTTTTCTCCTCAGAAGGATTCTAGGAAATTTCTATTCTAAGTCATGGGCCTGTGTTCAAGCCGTAAAGGTTGTGTGTTGATCTGTGCTCAAGAGCAGCGTATCTTGCATCCTTTAGAATATTTAAAGAGATAAGTATTCTTTGTTTGTTAAGTTAAATCTTTTAGTTGGATCTTATAATTAAAGAGAGATTTGGATCTTGTAATTAAAAGAGAGATAGTGGTTTCTCTTGAATTGTATTCTCTAGCATAGAGATCCTTTGAAATTATTGTTTCATGCTAATTATGTAGATCTCTGAGTGTGACATTGAGATGGAAAAGAGAATTGCATTTTCGTTGTGATAGGTTGATCACGTCGATATCATTCTCTAATGCATGAACTGTGATTAGAGCCTTGACTCTTGGAGAGAGTTGGTTCTACTTGCTAATTGCATAATGCATTCAAGAAATTTGCAGTTGTTCAAATTGTCTTTTGTTGAGAGGAGTAAAAGTTGGAAGGAAGAGTTATATCAAAATCATATAAAGATAAGTTCTTTATTCCTTCATCTCTTTGATATATTTATTTGATTCACTTATTCATGTTGTATAACCTGAGATAGTAAACTTTGTATGATTCTACCCTTGATATTTCTTTGGATAGTTACAAACTGTAAGTAATCTTTCTCTAAATGCTTGCAGTTCACTGTTCTAGGAGCAAGAAGGTGATGAGAGACTGCTTAGTAATGAAAAGCTTGAGGCACCTTGTGAGGAAGTCATGCCGACCAAAGAAATGATCAAGCAGCCATGGGACTGAGCTGGTGGCCAGAGGGAGTTCACTTCTAGAAGTCTTCTTTGCAAACTCTGAAGCAAGGATCAAGAGGGAGTTTTGTAACTCACTGAGAAGAAGTGAAGATTGTTGTATTGAAAGGCTAGGTGCTAAAACCCTTAGAGGATCCCTTCAGTTGCTGAGATCAGAATTGCTCAAGATTGTCTTCTGGATTTTGTCATTGGTAGCTCCGCAAACCTATTCAGAATAGAGTAATCTGGGAAGAGGTCGAGGAGGACTATCCTGAACTCTCTACAGTACCAGAAGTGTGCGTTGGAAAACTTTTATCTAAGTCAAAGTGTTGCAAGCAATCTTGGATGAAGAGGTCGGAAGATTGATGCATGTGCTTGAAGATTCAGAGGGAGTCTGCTGAACCTGAAGAAGATGGTAATCTTGTTGCAGCAAAGCATATCCTGAGATACTTGAGTGGCACAGTTGGATATGGATTGAGATATTCTTCAGTTTGGGTTCTGCTATGATTTCCTGGTGTAGCAGGAAGCAGTCATCTGTAGCGTTGAGTACAGCCGAGGCTGAGTACATTGCAGCTTGTATGGCAACTCGGGAAGCAGTGTGGCTTCGCAAGCTCCTTTCAGGATTGTTTGGACAATCAATGGAGCCTACCATCATCCATTGTGATAATCAGAGTTGCGTGAAGCTTTCTGTCAATCCTGTGTTTCATGACAGAACGAAGCATGTTGAGATCAAGTACCACTATATCAGAGATATGGTACTACGAAAGGCTGTACAGTTGAAGTACATCAACACTGATGAGCAGACGGCAGATATTCTCACCAAGCCTCTCTCCAGGATAAAGTTTGCATACTTTCGAGATAAGCTTGGTATGGTGGAGAATCCAGCCTTGACTGAGAAAGAGTCTCAGTATCAGTGAGCCTTGCTATCTTTTACCATAGTATGGTTGTAGCCATTATGGTAGATATCGTGTTGAGGCGATATCCAATATCACGTTGAGGTGATATATATCTTTTACCATAGTATGGTTGTAGCCATTATGGTAGATATCGTGTTGAGGCGATATCCAATATCACGTTGAGGTGATATATACCTTTTACCATAGTATGGTTGTAGCCATTATGGTAGATATCGTGTTGAGGCGATATCCAATATCACGTTGAGGTGATATTCCTTCACTCACCATAGTATGGTTGTAGCCATTATGGTAGATGTCGTGTTGAGGCGATATCCAATATCACGTTGAGGTGATATTCCCTTGTTCACCATAGCATGGTTGTAGCCATTATGGTTGATATTGCATTGAGACAATATTTGTCATCACGATGAGGTGATATGTCTTGAGCAGCTGGAAGTTCTCTCCCTAGCTGAGAGGGAGTGTTAATGAGATGCAGCTTCAGGTTCGTCCTTCCAGCCTCGAATCAAGACATAATTTAATTCGGCTACTTATCTTATATATGAGATATTTAATGGCATCAATGTAATTTCTAAAAGGGCCGACCTTCCTTGTAATTTGCATCTTTTATTTGTAATTATATTTTTGTAAAGTGGCCGACCTTGCACATGAAGAGGTGCGACCTCTCTCACATTTGGTATTTATACAAGGTCATTTCCATCCATTCAATCATCAAGCAAGTTCGAATTATTCCTTCATTTTCAAGTGCGAATTTCTCTAAGTGCAGATTCAGTTTATAAGGAAGAGCAGAGTATATTCTGTTATTGCATCTAGAGTTGATGCTGGTTATTGGCCTTGTATTGGCCTCATTGTAAAGAGAATTACTGCCATTACTTTATATATAAAAGAGAGATCTTTGTTGCTGGGTTTTTCTCCCTCAAGAGGAGGGTTTTCCCAGGGTATATGCTGTGTTTCTGTGTCTGATTTTTGATTTAATTTTCTGTGCACTTATCTGATCATAAAAACAACAGAATATTCAGTGAATTGCAATTTCAGCAACAAGTAGGTGTGAAAATTCTCCATGAAAAATCAAGTGAAAAATGACACTTATTTGTAATGTTTAAAGACATTGCTTGAAAATAATTGAAAGAAACTAACTACATTTCCAACTCTAACTACTGACTGCTTGCATGTCATGCAAGTTTTATTACAAAATCCTACTCTAACTACTGACCTTTTGAAATCCTTGGATTTTCTGAATCTGATGAAGAACAACACTGATATCAAATACCCTTGCTAGTGAGTGCAAAATGATTTTTCTTTGAAAATGCTGATAGTTGATAACAAGAAGCAAGAAATCAAAGAAAATATGGTGCTGTTCACTGCTGTATGAGTACTGTTTTCAATTTGAAATGGTTAACAAATGATAGGAGAAAGAAGAGTTCAAATGTTTGCCATTGAATACCTGATTTTTTCTTCAAAACATTGTACCCCACAGCTGTAGTAGACCGTCAAAACCCTATATAAACACTGCTATTGTACCTTGCTCTCACCTGCTATTGTAAAAGATAACAAAGGGGAGAGACCTATATAAGAATAAATTTGTCTTCTAAAACAGGGCATTTAAGGACTGTTTGTCTTTTATGAAACTATGAATAGCATACATCCTTAACTAATAGCTGATTGCCTTGGAAAGGCATGACTTTTGGAAGTGGACCTGTATCCTTAAATAGAAGATCTACTTTTCTTAAAGATTGGTCAGCTATATCAAAGAGGTGTACAGCTATAACAAACCTGAGCACCTCCCTTTTTTTCAAATTGGTTGCTCCATAAGAGGTGCATACCTCTGCTGCCACACAGGCCTTATGCTTGGGATTTAAATTTTTTTTGTTTTAAGTTTGGATTTTCTTCATTGAGGTACACACGTCTGAAAGCAACCAAAATTTTGTTTCAAGTATGAAATATTCCCCTTTGACAAAGTATGCACTTCTCCCTCAGACTCGCGTCTATACGAAGATATTGGCATTTTATTTTTTAATTGGATTTTCTCTTATTAAGGTGTGTGCTTACTCCTCCACATAATGGTGCGACAGATTAATTTGTTTGAACATTTTGAGGCTTTGGAAGTTGGTCCATTATAAGGTATTTTCTCCTGCTTATTGCATGCTTGGGTGTTGCATGTAATGGCCTCATTATTTGGCTCTTGAAAACAAGGAGGTCCTGTTTTTTGAGGTGCCATTACTTTCCTCATTCTACACTTATATGGTCTCATTTTATAATTGTTTGCTCTACTTTAGCTGTATGCAGTCATAGAATTGCCCATTGATGAAAAGGGTAACTACTGTATGTTGCCATTCAACAGGGATATTTTTTCATTCCATAGTTGTACAGTCTTTCAAGTTTCAACAACTGAAATTTTCTTCTAGTTGCATGCAATCACACAATTTTCCATTGATGAGAAGAGTAAGAAATGAATGTTGTCATTACATTTTTCATTCGACAGTTGTATGCAGCCATTCCACAGTTGGACACTTGCATTCTGTAGCTGTATGCAGTCTTTCAAAAGTTCACTTTTTTTCTACAGTTGTATGCAATCATACACTTGCTCTTTTTACAATAGTTCTTTTTATTTCTCAGATTGCTAAGGGAAGGTCTGATTGTCCCCAGGAAGGTCCAGGGGCATCTGATATATCCCAAGCCATCTCTACGATATCATCCCAGTTTCTGTACTGGGGATGCAAGTCGGGAGGGGGGATGCGTCTCCATGTAACCCTATATGTAACTAGTTTAAAGTGGAAGTTACTTTTCTGATGTTCATGAATTTTTCTTATGGATTGATATAATGATGACATTTTTGGTAATAAACTTGTACCTTTCACCTTGTGTTAGAGAGTAAATTAATGATGTCATGTGTTAGGGTGGTATTAGGATTTATTATGAAGCCCTATATGCTAGAGTAGAGACTCTATTGAAGGTTTTATCGATTGTATTGCATGTCTCTAGAAGAATTTTCTTGTTTAAAAGTTCTCTATAAATATTTGAAGGTCTCTCATTCCTTTTGCACTTGAATGTGCATGCATTCACATATAACTATTTTTGGAAATTTTTTTCTGGTTGAAGAGAGGGAGAGCTATATAAAGAATTATTGATGGCCTACCATCAGGTAGCATCAATCTCCAATTACGAGCTGTAAAGCTAAGATTCAAAATGTTGAGTTCTTAAAATCTGGATGTGGTGAGCCCAGAAACTTTCAACAAAATAGGAGACGTAGATTGTAACACCAAATTGTCTCGTAAAGCAGGATTTGTTTGCTTGAGGATTGATCTTCTTAATGATGCCCTTTTGCTGACTATTAACTTCAATAGTTAGCGACATTGCCTAGTGTACATATAGTATTATATATGTCTTCAATGGTGCCAAGAGTGTATGTTAAAAACCTTGAGTGTTTCCCACCTTAACAGTTCTACATATTATATTCAAGTTAACATTACTGCTGTTTACAGTTGTATGTACATATGCCACATGATAGGAATATTGACAATTGTTACTATAATATAGCAAGCTGCTATGAAACATGTCAATTGAAGGATGATCAAAGGCTTTCTATTCGATTCTATAATCTTTATTTTTATTTTGAAGAAGTGCATCTTATTTTACCCTAGATAACAGATGAGTTGCATTAACTGAGTATTTGGATTGCAATTTTTTGAGTTAGTCTTTTCCTTTTATGGTGAAAGCATAATCATGTCCTTTTGTATTAATTCAGGGGTGCTGATTGTTGCTGCAGTTTGTTCCAACTAGGTTGACACTTGATGCAAGTGTGACAAGACCACCTCCTCTATTGAGTGAAGCTGACTTGTTAGGTTGTATGGATAAGGTATGTGGAAAACACATTATGATTATTATTGTTTGTATATATTAAAGTCAGCAACTTTTGACAGCAATTTTGTGAATATTGCTGATGTTTTAGAAAATGTGATAATAAAGCTATTTTAATACTTATAATATTATTACTATATGAATACATTTTTCTCATTTCAAGCATACAAACCACAGGCAGGCATTGGTACTGATGCAACTATGCATGATCACATAAAAAAGCTCCTAGATAGGCACTATGCAACTAAAGATCAAAATACTCGATTCTGTCCAACAAACCTGGTATGTGACATTTTTGCTAACAAATTTACAATTTGCTTGTATATTCGTTAGGACATCTTGCTTTTATGTCTACTTTGTTAGACATTAGATTTTTTCTAGGTATTTGTTTAAGGATTCACATTCCTATCTCTATTTGTGCTTATTAAATGAAAAATACTAAAATAGTTAGAAAAGAGTAAGGCATATATTAGTATAGTTCACACCTATGAATACTCACTATAAATCTTTTGGATGCCCTTTTGTAAACTTCACGTGATATCTTATATTGCTTTCATAATTGGGAAGTTAAGGTTCTGGAATTTCTGAGTTATGGAACCCTATAATGGAATGCTATTAAGAAGCTATTATGTAATTAAATATACTATAGAAATATAGTTGAAACTATGCATCTCAAAAAGTTTAGTGGATTTTTTTATTGATAATTGTTTACAATTATTTTTTGCTCATTCGAGCATTGACATGAGATCAACACAAGCTCATTGTGAGCACAACCATGAAACTAATACTAGCTCCTTTCAAGCAACCACACTAGAAATAACCAATGGAAGACCAAGAGTCCCAACTTAGAAATCCACTTATTTAGAAACCACTTCCACATTTGAAACCAACTATGGAAGACCAAGAGTCACAACTTAGAATTCCATCTTAGATGTCCCTTTGGGATTGGAACTTGGGTCTCCACATTGAGAATTCAATGCTTTAACAAGTTAAGCTCAATCCCTTAGACTCATTTTTTTTTTTTTTTAATATAAATATAAAGGGCAAATGTTGATTGAGTATGATACAACTTGAAGTTCATACAATATATGGTTTAGCTATCCTTTCAAATAGAATGTGCTTCTAGGGAAAATGAGTAAAGAAATCAATAAAATATAAGTTTATTTGGAACAAAAGCTCTCTTAAGGGCTTGATGATACTTGTGTAGACCACCTTTTGTGATGTAGGTATCTAACAACTATTGTGGTGGGTCATCAAGAATAGAGAATTGGTGATGACTACTATTATCCCAAATAGTTAAGTATTTTGTTTCATTATCTCTTGAAAACAAAACCTTCGTCACTATCTTTTGGGGTACCTTTTGCTTCCTTCTCATGAATTTTGCCCTCATGAATGTTGGGGCCACTTACTAGTACACAATGATTGATGTCTTTCATGATCTTATCCACAAAATTGTGAGTCTTATGTTGATGACTTGCTCGGTAAGTTTAAGAAGAGAGGTCGACATCCTAAAGATCTTCATTATATCTTTAGCCATCTTAGAGTACATGAGGTTAAGCTTAATCTTGAGTAATTTGTATTTTGTGTCATGACTAGCTCCAAGGCGTTATCATCCCTAGGTGTAGAATTGGCATAAATCTGGTGAAAATTCATGCTATCCTTTTTCTCAAAAACAATCATGGCATCAAATTCTTGGTAAAGTTGGAGCCGTTCAAAGGTATATTCTTAATCTCATTTATGCTTCTTATCTTATTAGTGGATTTCTTAAGGAAAGAAAAACTTGTCTAGACCTAGCATTTCCAAAATAACTTTGATTCTAGTAAAAAATTCTTCTCCCTCTACTCTTATGCCACCTGAGCTAGACTGCCACCTCACCTTTACCTTAGGGCCTTTGATGTTTTTATTGCTTGTATGCTATTCCAAGAGGGTGATGTGAGAGATTTTACTACTAATTGTTTTTGCTTAATAGGAAAAATAGGTTTTGAAGGGACCCAAAACCCTTACAAACAAAATGCTGCAACTAGAAAAAAACACAGCCCAACAGTAGCCAATCAACAGTGAACTAACAACAAAAAGACAACTAAAAGAAAATGACTATTTCATATTCTTTACAGTATCCGCCACTCCTAATTGTAAAAGTTTTGATGAAGATTTTCCAAGTTCAGCAACTCTTTCTTTTCCTTCTCAAAGGATTTCTTTTTGCTTCCGCTCATTCTCAAACTTGTCCCCTTAGACTCGTTTTGCTCCTGTTTCTTCCCTTTGTGCTTATTAGACTTCTCATTGACTATAGAAAGAAGTATTTCAAACTGAAAAGGGGTGTGTTTCCATTGTTTTTGCCACCAAATGTCTCATACTTTGTATGTGTAACCAAGAGACTTGGTTCATTGTGAAATTTGAAGCTAGACACACTATCTTGACCCAACCCACTCATTTTATGAGGGTTGGGAACTTCATTGCCTTAACAAGGTTGAGTTGACCTATGCTAATAAAAGGCCCATTGTCATGCCTCCTTTTCAGACTTAGAGACATGGAGAAGATGTCTAGTCTATCTTCGTTTCTTGTAGGCTAAAGGATGAAGCAAGGGATATGATTAGTAATATTAATTTAAGTTGGGCCTAGTAATTTCTATTTTAAGGGGCAATTGAATAATATTATTACAATTATTAGAAAAAAGTATTTTAAAATAATTTTGGAGGGAAATTTCATTCATGGGGCTGAATTGGAAAGCTATTTTAAAGGGGTGCTTGGATTCATTGAGGATCATCGTGTCATCATTTTGCAATTCAACTTTCTATAATTGAGCTTTATGTTCAATTTGCACATCTGAGGATGAAAACCCTTGGCTGTTCAGAGATCTTGGAGGATGAAAACCCTCTTGGATTTCTATCATTGCATTAGTGGACAAAAACCCTCATCTCTGTTTAGGGAAATTCTATTCAAGGATTGCATTGGAGCTTATATTGGTGAGGATGAATGATAAGGTCATCACCAATTTTTAGGACTTTCTAATGAGTGTTAGGCAAGCAAGGCAAACCCCAACCACATTCAATCCTTTTGTATACTTTACTAACCAATCCTTGCCTTTGGGAACAACTTTCTCAACAAAAGTGGCGTATTTGAATTCTCATAGCCAAGTATGTCATACTTGATGACTCTTTATGGACATGCCTTCAATGATATTTTACTTATCTATATAGAGAAAATTGAATCCCAAAAGGTTCGTCATATTGGGGTATGCAAAGGTTGTTTTGTGGTCATGCAATAGCTAGAAAGATTTTTTCCCTTGGATATTTTGGCCTAGTCTTAAGTATGAAACCATAGAATTGATATGAAAGTGCCCCAAATGTCAGATGTTTTCTATTCTTTCATGTACTATCTTAGGAAATTTAACCTATAAGTAAAATTTCCTCAGCCTCCAAAGAAAACCATCTCCACATTATCATTGCTACTAGATATTTCACTAAGTGGGTTGGGGATACACCTTTAACCATTGTTATGGGGTCTATCATTACTAAATTCATTTTGAATTAGATCATTTGTTGCTTTGGCTTTCCAAATTCATCAATAATAATAGCTCATCTTTCAAGAGTCTTAAGATGCAAGAATTATGTCCTAGAGTTCATATTTTTCATTGCTTGGCGTCTCCTTATTACCCTAGGAAAATGGATAGTAAAAGCTAAAAATGGAATTGTTAAGTCCATTTTGCTTAAGACAATTACAAATAGTAATTTACCCAAGACATTAACGACAACTAACTTACAAACAAACTTTTTGCAATACAAATGTGGCATCAACGTGTTGCATTGCACACCTATGCACTCAAGATGCCATACACAACACAATTACATTCGAAGAACACAAAACCAATGCACTAGGTGTTGGGACTCAATCCTACAATGTCAAATTTTACTTGAGTCCCTACCCCATTGTGCCCTTGCCTTTTTGGCCCATCAATTATATTCGATTAGAGAGATCTTGAATGGGCCCCTATGTTCAAAGGTGTCTCTTTGTGTTGTGTGGCTTCCCCCTTATACTTAGGTCATTCACCCAAACTAAAATTACAAAAATGTCTAAGTTTTCCTTTTTTTGTTCAAGTTGTAAAAAGTCAAGAAAATTGTGAGTTTGTGAACCTCTTGAAACCCCAACAAAGGAACATGTTAAGTCACTAAGTTATGAATGTCGCCAAGTTCACCAGTTCATGAACTTGGCGAAAAGTCAACAAGGTTATAAATGTTGGCAGGTTCGTGAGTTTGCAAACTTGCTGAATGTGCGACATAGTTTGTCATTTTGCAAGAAGCTCAAAATTGCAATAAGGAGAGAAAGATGGTGTCTAGTTTAGTGTGACACAAAGTGCATAGTTACGAATTGGAGTAAAGTGCAACAAAGTTCTTAGAGTTTGCTAGTTCACAAAAATGTGATAAATTGATAATGTTTGCAAGTTTGCAAAAGGTACAAGTGTGCGACAAAAGAGAAAGAAGTAAAGAGAAAGAAATAAAAGGAAGAAAAAAGTGCAACATGGTTCGTCTAGAGGCTAAATCTTCAACAAAGAAAGATAGGGACAGTTGTGGCCAATTTTTTGAATGTAGGAAAGTGCCAAAAATGTTCTAAACTTTGCAACTACAATCTAGATGTCATGAATGTTGGTAGATGGCTCCTCATCTGCATTCTATCCTTGCATAATGTGAGACACTAATCTTTAGGCGAGATTTATTCATGGTCATAGATTTCAAGATAAAATAGTGGGATGCATTCATTTTCCTCAACTGTGGCATTGAAGGTTATATATTGGCTAGAATGGTTCTTTTCAAGGGTTTGGTCGTTGAGCAAATTTTCTAGATGTGGGATGTTTGCAATGGATTCTATGGCATAGAACATTGAAGGTTTGAGGTACAAATAAAGGATTGCATGGTGAAGAGTAAAAAGGATATATAATTGCACACCTTCGTTTTCTAATGCGTCTCCATGGTTGTTTGTAATGAGTCAAGGGAGTGTATAGTTGTAGTTGTGCATTTACTCTCACCAAATTTGTCGATGTGAGTGTAGTAGAGGTCTTATGGTGTGTGATAGCACCTAATGTATTGCAAATGATTTGTAATCACCAGTCTTCTATTGCATATGGATTGTTGTAGTTTTGTAATGTCCCCATTTTCGATGTCCTCCTTTGGGCCAGTGTGGTTCTGACTCACTATTTTTGGTAAGTACTATATTTAGTAACTGGTTCGGGCAGCAATGTAGTGTAGGGATTCCTGTTTGGGCAATATGTTGTTGTCTAACAAGCTTTAATGTTTTGGCCAGTTTGTTATTTGGTGAGCACTTACTGTTTTTAGCAGTTGCTATTTATAGGAAGTCAATTCTGGGAAACAAGTCTCCAACTCTTAGTGTCCTCAATAGTGCTTTTTCTATGGTGGCACTGGAGAGCCTAAGGTTGAATTATTTAATATTCTCTTTTTATAAGTCACTTAAGTTATTTTAATAAAATAACTTTATAACTTAAGTGAGGGGGTAGGTGGTCATCAAAAAGTACTTTGGTGCCTAATGAGATAACTTAACGTTGTTTTAGAATGCTGAATAAGGTAAAATAGTTTCCTTTTGAGTAGGACACCCCTTTGATGAATTTTTGATTATGTTCTAAAGTATAAAGCAAATATATTAAAAGTTTTTTGGAGGGAAAAGGACTCAATCTGCATTTTGGCTCTCATTTGGTGATGATGGATTTGACAACTTAAGGAGACTTTGTTGGATTATTTCCAGATTTCGTTTCCTGCTGGTTGAGGATGGAAACCCTCATCTCAAGCGTTGGTTTCGGTGGTGAGAGATCCACCCTAGCTGGTTTGGTGTTTTCACACAGGAAACACACTGATTTTCATGGAGTTTTTGGTTTCTAAGGTATCGGAAAAATGAAAATCTTTAAGGTATTTTGAAGATGCATATTTTGGAATGTTTGATGTTTGGTGTTTGGTGTTTGATGACAGTTTAGAGTTGTTTTTGGGGTGTTGAGTGCACATATTTGAGCTGTACAGTTCTGGGTATGGTCTGAAAATCTATGACAGACCTATCCCTGTTCATTTCAATTGGAAGCTGTTTGGTGTTTGCTGGGTTGGTGTGGAGCAAATCTGGGTCATTGGGAGGTATAATATGTGTGAAAGGAGGAGGATTTCATGGATTTTCATGGCTGCCAAGCCCTGTAATGAAGGCTTTTCAGACCCGCAACTGTGTATTAGTCCTTAGCAGACCAGTAACTCACTATCTTCATGCTCTCTGAGGTTGACTTAATAGTGTTAGGTTGTGCTGAGCGTTTGGTGATCATTGGAGGTGACTTTGGTGTGTTATTGAGAGCATTATTGAAGGTTTCACCTCATTGTTTAGACTTGTAACAGTCATTAACAGTGCTGCTACCTCCCAGAACAACGTTGCAGACCTCCTGATACTGCTCAGAAGTTATCTTATTCCTTGCTGCTGTAGTTGTCGGACCTGTTCGAATTGCGTTTGAGGATTATTACTCTTCATATGGAGGTTGCATGAAGAAGAAAAGGGTGGACGTGTATGTCAGAGAGTGCAAATTCCAAATACTAGTCACTGAAGGTCATTCCCAGGTTAGGGGTGTCTCTTGCAAGGTCTGAGATATATTTATGAACTCATTTCTGGACTGTTGTAATAGTCTGTTTCAATCAGTTTGCAAAATGTCTTAGTGCTGCAATAATTTTCTGAGTGTAATACTGTAAAATCTGCTCATTACCATTAGAGTTTGTATCTGTCTGAAATGCGTTCTCTGTTTATGTCATGTAATGCTCAATCCAGTATAGAGAAATGAAGTTCTGAAAATGAATATCAGATTATTGCATGCCTTTCAATTTGTAATTCATTATTATATATGCAATGTGTTGAACTTAGTTTGATAAAACGGAACATATACCGAACTGAAAAAACATTGAGCAAAAAAATCTCAAGCCAAATCTCAGAACGGGGTTGGTCATTACAAGTTCTGAAATGGATTATTAAGTATGTCCATCACATGGAATGTAATATTTGATTATCATATAAATGAGAATACAGTTTTGGTGATACTTTGCCTACTACATCTCTTTCCTCTTTGCTGTTTATGACTTTGTTGCCCAATGGGGTAGGCACCGACTCACATTGGTGAAGGATCAAACAACTTCCATTAAAATTACCTTCCATCCTGTTAGCTGTAGGAGAAGGGTTGGAGTAGATTAGGAATGCATGTTGTTTATGATTTAGTAATACAAAGCAAGGGATAGATAGTCTTAGGAAGCCTGAATTATGAAATTATTGGAGAATCATATCCAATATATCTACACCTTGCCAATGTGTAAGAAACATAAATGAAATAATCTGAATGAATAATATCACTGCTGTCATCTACAGGTGCATGTGCAAGGTGTAATCAGCTATATAAAGGTCATAACAGTGGATAATCTGATCTAGTGACAGATTTTGGGATCAAAGATTGCACTTGGGTACCACTGCAACTTGTTTTGAATATGTTATTCTTCAGTTGTAGTGAAAAACCTTGTTTAAGGTTACTTCTAGTTCTAGGAACACCCTCCTAGGCCTAGTGAAGCCCAAAGTGTAGGAGAGCCTACCCACTCTTGTTGTTAGCCTTTAATCCTCTATAATGCGTTGATGAACTATTGTTTTACCCACATGAATGACATCCCTTGGCCCATTATGGGAGTACGGTTTAGGGACCTAATGCCAAGTATGGTGACCATGACCCATCATGGGTCATGGTCACCATGACAATACTATGTGGAGTTAGATTTCTTTCTAATTATCATCAGAATAAATTTTGTCATGGCATAACCAATGGAAGGATAAGCATAACTTCAATTATCCTCAAAGCACTTATTTATAGGTTACAAATGCCAATATTTGGGAGATTAGAACAATCATTATTTATTGGAAAAGCAAGCTTTAAAGTGAAATGCTCAAAGGTTGTTGAAAAATTGGAAAGAAAGAAAATTGAAGGAAAATATATTCTAAATAAATTCTAAAAATAAAACTACCTAAAAATAGGCACTATTGCTCTCTCAAAAATAGAACACAATTGGAATAAACTTTGAAAATATACTGAAATCTTAACCTGCATCAATGGCTTGGAGTCTCTATGCTTTAAAGCTAATTTTTGCTTTCATGGCTGACTGGCAAAATTGTGGCATCGACTTTTTCATGTAAAATTGGCAACTTAAACATAAGAGTTTTAGGATGACTTCACCAACTTGGGCAGAGAATAATGATGGCCAAACCATTTCCAAGTGTGCCAAAGTGGAGATGTATGCTAACCTCAGCACCTTTTCAATCTTAGGTAGAACTTTAAAGCATGCAGCCAATTTCATAAGTTCGAGTGGAATTTTTAAATGGCTTGGCCATTATATAAGCATGGCTTTGTTCATTCCTCTTAAGAGTTTAGGTTCATTCATGCCATTTTTAATCCAAGGCAGAAATATCGATTACTTAAACCCAGGTAGACATCTTACTCACTTGAGCCAACTTAGACAAAGTTTTCATCACTCATTGCCTTCTTTCCTTTTGGGTAGGTTTCTTGTCCACTCTTGCTACCTTTTGAAACATGGATGGAGATTTTGATTGCTTAGGTCAAAGGTGGAGTTTTAGTTGAAAGGAAGAAATGCTATTGAAATGCTTCCTACCTTAACCTTTAAGGGAAGGTATGTGTATAAAACAAAAGATCTTATAGTTATAGAAAAGAATACACAAATAAAATTATACCATGACAAGATGATTTGTGCGGAAGACCCTTTCTAGAGAAAAACCTCTTACTTCAAAGCAAAACTAATTTTATTATTTAGCAACTAAGTGGTTACAATTTAAATCTGAGGCTATGTTTTTACAGAAGTATCACCAACAGTCAAATTCTGGAGTAATTTCAGCAGCATAACAGTATCTACAAGTGAATCATACAACTCGTACAATACTTCATCCTCGAACACTAATAAATAGGCAAAACTGAAATAAAAAACCACAAGTGTTTTATTAAAACCATGAGTCAAAATAATGACCCTAAAATGGCGATATAATTGGCCCAAATTCCAATGCCCAAGTTGGTCATAGTTTCCTTTGCTAAAAATAGAAGATGCTCTTACAATTGTCATAAGCTATCATAATGTTTGTCATAGTTGATTCCTCAATTTAGGCGCTCTACTTTATCATATTCATATCCATTCAAAGGTGCCTTATGATCCAAAATAAATCTAGGGAGCATTTGGATGGCACTTGCATGGTCAAATCTAGGAAATGTTGAAAATCTAATTTTTCAATAATTTTACACCTTAGTAATCTGCATTTTTAGACGTCTTCAGAGTCTTTTTTGGCCCACGGATGGATTGAGATGTGTGTTGTCTCTGACTAATCCTCTTTGCAGCTCTAGTTAGGTTTTTGACGTTCTTTCCAAAACATCCAACAACTTCAATTTTTGACAAGTGGGCTAGGAGTTATGACCCCACCATGTTGGGGTACCAAAAAATAAATATTTTCTTAGTTTTAATCAATTAATAAATGAGAAAATTATGACTCAAGGTTGAGACACCTTTCCAAACATTAGTTTAGTTGCACCACTTTACCTTAGAACTTGGCCAGAACTTCTAAGTGGCTTAGCCAATACAAAAGTGAACGTATGTTCATGTTTGTCAACCTCATAATCGCAGGCTGAAATTTAATGCAGCCAAACCATTGGTAATGTGCACCCATACAACTTAGATAGAGCTTTGACCCACTTATGGCACTTTTTATGTAATAAGCCCTGTTGGCTTATATCTCTGTTTTCTCTGACTTTGCTGATATGAATTTTCTGAATTTGACTTTTTGTTTGTTTTTGAAGTTTTTTTGCTTTTTTGGTTTTTGTGATGCAAATAAAATAAGGAGAATGCTGGTAGAAATTAACTAATTGCTGGAAATGAAAATATTCACAATGCTTCAATGAAATAAACTAATTTGCATTTACTCCTTTCTCTTTTTTTGATATACAAATTTATTGAAAGATTGCACAAACTGAAAAATTGAAAATGCAACAAATCTGAAAAAGAAAACCTGGAAATGCAGATTTATGCCTGGGAAACCCTTAGTCAATTCGATGCAGCCAAATGGTTGATTTTCCCCATGATCCAATGATGCCACAACCTCTATCTAACCCAGCCGCCACCATTAGCAATGAAATCAGACCAAGGAGTTAGGCGTTTGCTCTAGGATGAAGACGTCCTTGCCCTTGCTGCATATGAAATCCCTTCACAAAATTGATAACAATTGATGATATTTGATGATATTTGCAAGTTAACAGCAGGCAATCTCACCATTTTCGCTCAAATAGAACTTCTGAGTGAAGCCCTTATGTGGCCAAGATTCAGTGGATCTTTCACCACCTCATATCAGCTCTCCAATGAAGAATTTATCGTTCTCCAATGGTGTCACAATCTGAAACCCCTGTTTTCTCCAAAGAAGAACAAAAGCAAATTCAAGTACTCTTTTAGGTGAGGTCGATTTGCTTTTTTCATGAGTATTTATACTTCCTCAAGAGAGCTCGATTTTCAATGAGAGCTTTTAATAATTTAATAACATTTAATTTCACCTTTTTATATTACCTTCTCCCACCTTGGTTTAGGCGCCACCTTTTTTTTAATCATTTAAAACATATTAATGATGGGTCATGGCCCCATTCATTAATTATTTTAATATTTTAACTTTATAATATAAGATCATAAATAAAGTGCCTTTATTTATGACTTAATAATAATATCATAATCAAATGAAGCCAATTCACCTAGCCAACTGAAAACCAAGGTGTCCACTGCAAATCCGATGTGACCAAGTGCCATGCCAAGAATAGTAACCCTAGAAATATGACTTACTATAAATAGAAGTCTCTCAAAATGAGTCAAATAACAAATGTAGAGGCCTAACCCTGAATCCAAAATGATCACTAGTAGTAATGTCCCGATAGCATGGGCAACAGCTACAGACAAACCCTCAAATAAAAAATGCTAGCCCACAAGGGGCAAATGATGGGCTACCCCTCAATCACTGATATTGACTAAGAAGGGGACATTACAGTCCTCCCTCCCCAAGATTGCTTGCCCTCAAGCAATCCAGTAAAAGGGAAACAACACTCCACCTGGATCCCAAGGGTAGTGTAAAGTAATGTCCTGGTCATTCCCAACCAACTCCTGTAACACCAACATCTGATCAGCTAGAACATCTTGCTGTACCCTATCAACCTCAACACCCTCTGTCACAAGAGAGAGAAACTCATAAGGAAGCAAGTCAAACTGTTGGCAACACTTGCTCCCAATAACTGCACGAGATATGCTGTCATCCAACATGTCTAGCACGTGCATACCAGAACTGTGCACTTGAAACGGGTCGTGTACATGTGGGTCAAACGTGAAACTGTATGCACTTTGCAGCATGTACACACAAACAAACTCCTCTGTGAGTTGTGTTTGAAATCCCGGTGCACTAGTAGGACTCCAAACATCAATATCACTACTCAACTCAAGACTAGGGTCTAGAGTGTGATCAACATCCACCTTGAAAAGCGGATTATCATAGGCCATAGTAGCATCCGCCTCGAACAAAGGGTTGTTCACAAGCTGTACAACACCTCCAAACTGATCAAAACCATGCATCTTTGAACCCTGGTAGCAACGAGGGGAGGTAAATCCCTCCTGAATCAACCCCTGCTCCTCCTGTACAATCTCTTGCTCTATCTTCCCGCTCTCCTCACTAACGGGAGAGATAGAGCGCAAGCTCCCATCTGCAATCCCCCTCAACGCATATGTTCTGCCGTGTAACTCAAACTTCATCTCCATCTGCGGCAAGTTGAGGGTAAACACACCAATGTCCTGGAGCCATCTCATACCCAACACTATATCTATCTCACCCATGTTGATCACATAAAAGTCGGCCTGCAACTCATAGTCATTCAGCATAAGGGTAAGATTACAGATCCGTCTAGTGCAAGCGAGAGTATAACCATCTGCAACACGAACACGAAATCCATCGAAGTCCTCTATTTGGAGTTTGCATCTGCTAACAAAACCCTCATCAATAAAATTATGTGTGGCTCCAGTGTCTAACATGGCAACACATCGCTGTCCATCAACTGATCCCCTGAACCTAAATGAAGATGCATGCTGTGTACTAGCAGATAATGCCAATGGGGATAAATTGGCATCAGGTCCAAACTCTGCAGAGGCATTTCCAGCCTCATCATGCTCAGAAACAGCTTGCTGGTCTGTAATTTCAGACTCCTTGTCCTCATAGTAAACCCACATTACATGATTAGCTTTGCCCTTTGGCCTCAAAGGACAACCATGCTCCTTGTTGTAGGGTTCCTTGCATCAATAACAAAGCTGTTTCTTTCTCAATTCATCACGAGTTGCATCATCAATTTTTGCTGCTGCTTTTCCCTTTGTGTCAACAACTGGTGGATGACTCTCTTCACTAGGCAAGGTGATAGCTTTAGGTGTGAACTCTTTTTTTGAAGCAGTTGAATCTATACTGCATGCTTTCCTCATGGCCTTTTGCAATGTAGGAGGATCAAATGCCTTGATCCAACCCCTCATAGGCTCATATAACCCCTCAATGAATAAAAGGACAAGTCTTCTCTCAGAAACACCTGTTACCATGATTGAAAGTTTCTGAAATTCACTTATATATGCTTCCACGCTTCCCGTGTGTTTCAGCTGAGCAAGATCTCTAAAGTACAACTCTGGATCTCTTCTATCAAATCACTCAACCAAACTATCAACAAATTCTTGATAAGTAGTGATGAGATTGTGTTGCAAAGTCACCATCCCATGATGCCACCAATCACGGGCAACCCCGTCTAGATGAAGTGCTGCAAACTTAATGGCATCTTCTTCGGTCATAGGACGTAGTGTCAAAAATGTATCTAACTTACTAATCCATGATCTTGCTGTCACCTTACCGCTGCCATCAAAAAGTGGAAGAGTGAGTTTGCTGGTTGCATGTTTAAGATCACTATTTTGGTGCCTTGGCCTACTATCATGCCTAGGCCTGCTATGCTCTCGCTTTTGACTCATGAAGCGGTCAAAAGTGAGATGCTCTCTAACCCGTGGAGGCAACAACTCCCACTCATCATGCATCACCATAATATCATCGGTAAATGCTCCTTCTTCCTCCTCTTCCTTTGGTTCATTTCTCACAAATGTGGGTCGTGTGGGCCTCTCAAAAGTATGGGTAGGTGCTTTTCTTGCTCTAGGTGCCCCTACAACACTTGCATGCTCTTCCTGATCATGATCATGTCCTCTAACAAGTTGATTAAGTTGCTGTATTGCCACTGTAAGGTGCTGCAAAACGTTTGCTACCTGTTGCTGCCCTGCTTGAAGACCCCTTAATATATCTCTAGCTTCTCTTTCCTCATTATCCCCTTCATTTCTAGGAGGACTAGCCCTCTCCTGTCACCCATAATACTTGTAACACTGTCACTATCACTGGATTGAGTCCTATTACTCCTTGAACTAGACCTATGAATGCCTAATATGCCAGATACTGTATGCTCTTCTGGAACAATTGGTGGTCTCCAATGACCTGTCCCCCTGGTATAAAAATAATTGTTTTTGTTCATGTGATGCAAAGTCACCACAGGTTGGTAGGCAACCACTTTGATACCATTGTAATAAGCTCTGTTGGCTTATAACTCTGTTTTCTCTGACTTTGCTGATATGAATTTTCTGAATTTGACTTTTTGTTTGTTTTTGAAGTTTTTTTGCTTTTTTGGTTTCCGTGATGCAAATAAAATAAGGAGAATGCTGGTAGAAATTAACTAATTGCTGGAAATGAAAATATTCACAATGCTTCAATGAAATAAACTAATTTGCATTTACTCCTTTCTCTTTTTTTGATATACAAATTTATTGTAAGATTGCACAAACTGAAAATGCAACAAATTTGAAAATGAAAACCTGGAAATGCAGATTTATGCCTGGGAAACCCTTAGTCAATTCGATGCAGCCAAATGGTTGATTTTCCCCATGATCCAATGATGCCACAACCTCTATCTAACCCAGCCGCCACCATTAGCAATGAAATCAGACCAAGGAGTTAGGCGTTTTGCTCTAGGATGAAGACGTCCTTGCCCTTGGCTGTACGGCCTTGCTGCATATGAAATCCCTTCACAAAATTGATAGCAATTGATGATATTTGATAGTATTTGCAAGTTAACAGCAGGCAATCTGATCTATCATGAAAGCATTCAAGAAACTTCTGAAAATCTCCCCATTTTTGCTCAAATAGAACTTCTGAGTGAAGCCCTCCTTTGGTTAAAATTTAGTGGATCTTTCACCTCCTCAAATCAACTCTCCAATGAAGAATTTATCGTTCTCCAATGGTGTCACAATCTGAAACCCTTGTTTTCTCTAGAGAAGAACAAAAGAAAATTCAAGCACTCTTTCAGGTGAGGTCGATTTGCTTTTTTCATGAGTATTTATACTTCCTCAAGAGAGCTCGATTTTCAATGAGAGTTTTTAATAATTTAATAACATTTAATTTCACCTTTTTATATTACCTTCTCCCACCTTGGGTTTAGGCGCCACCTTTTTTTTAATCCTTTAAAACATATTAATGATGGGTCATGGCCCCATTCATTAATTATTTTAATATTTTAACTTTATAATATAAGATCATAAATAAAGTGCCTTTATTTATGACTTAATAATAATTTCATAATCAAATGAAGCCAATTCGCCTAGCCAACTGAAAACCAAGGTGTCCACTGCAAATCCGATGTGACTAGGTTTCCTGCCAAGAATAGTAACCCTGGAAATATGACTTACTATAAATAGTAAGTCTCTCAGAATGAGTCAAATAACAAATGCAGAGGCCTAACCCCGAATCCAAAATGATCACTGGAGAGTAGTAATGTACTGACTGCATGGGAAACAGCTACAAACAGACCCTCAAATAAAAAATGCTAGCCCACAAGGGGCAAATGATGGGCTACCCCTCAATTACTGAAACTCACTAAGAAGGGGACATTACATTTTATTGCATGCTGGGTAGAAAATTTGAGTGATTAAGCCACCATAAGCGTGGCCCTAAACTATGCAAATTACTTTTCATTTTGATTGCTAGGAAGGAGTCTTGCTCATCCATGTCAAGGCAGAGTTTCAGATCATCAGATCCCTTTTCTAACATTGCTAGGCAGAACTTTGAGTCATACTGTTCAAGGTGGAGGAAACATAAGACTTAACCATCTTTCTATTCCTTCCTTTTCCCAATGCCATTGACATCTACTCAAATATTGTCATTATTTCATATCAAACAGCTGCAACCTCCATCATCCTGCAAAAGTTGTTAGTCGAAAAAGAACAAAAAATATGATATGCCAACCACTCAATTGATCAGAGAGGCAACAAATTGAATTTGTTTAACATACAATGACAATCAATTTTGATGACAAATGGAAATAGGCAAGTATGAACATTGAATTTCACAACGGTACAACAAAACCAATGAAAATGCTCTTTATAATTTATTGGCTTTTCAAGAGGGCGACATGTGATTGGAATTTATTTGCATGGTATGCACTATTCTTTTTGATCAGCTTGGACCCACTATTTGGTAACTTCATCTAGCATTTGCATCTCTGCAAAACTACATGACTTTAAGAGATTTGAGGCTTCCAAAATCCATTATTTGCAAATAAGGTTTTGGGAAAAGACCTGCATGGAATTTTTAAACATTGTTGTTTTGGATGACACCATGTGATGCATCATAAGGAAGAGACATGTATTAGATTGCAAAAAAGAGCTTCTTATAGAGATAACTTCTTATAACACTTTAGATGCCAAGTGGGTATGATCAAATTAGAGCAATAATTAGGTTCATTCATTTTTGGTGAAATAATAAATTAACTGTGAGAAACTAGCTGTTATACTTCACTTTTAACATTAATGTATAATCACAACGAAAATTTGATAATTAATTAAATGCTCCTCTAGATGGCGGACCACTTTGAAGTTTTTTCTTTGTCAAGTATAAATCTTATGCTATTTGTTTCTGTAATTAGCTTCTATGAGAGAAAATGGATAAATTACCTTTTTGAGCTGTTAGTTTCAAAAGCACTTGAAATTGGGGCAGACACAACCACATCTTATTATAGCAGTGAATTTAGTTGAATTATTCTTACTGGCTTATGATTTGACATTCTTGACATGAAACTTGATGACTAAATCAGATATCTGGTGGGATGTTTATTTTGTTTCAACAATCTTTACCCTTAGTAATGCTTTTACTTATAGTATTCTGTTCTCTAAAAAATTTCATATTTTGCATAAGTTTTCATCCATTTAAAACTAGAGTTATATTTTTTTTTTAATTGTTATTTGCTTTTTTTCCTGTATTTTCTATGAAAACTTGACCTGCTCAGTTGTGACATAAGCAGCACATTTCTCACACACATTTCTTTCTGAAATTAGGAGAAAATCTACATATCGGTTAATGTTTACCTGTTGTTCCTGAGCTTTGTTTAACCTATGTTTCCTGAGCTTTTTTTGCTTCTTGTTGACAGGGGGAGGCGCTTGTAATGGGTTATGACGCTATGGGGTACTATTTAAGCTGTCTTTTATTCTATACTTGCAAACTGCAGTTATGTGCATGGAATAAGATTTGTGTTTAGTACATTTACCAAATGATATTTTAACTTAGATGACATTCGATTTTGACTTTTGACTAATGAAGCCTCTCCTAGCAAATTCTGTGGCTATCAAACAAGTAAAAAAGAAAGGAAGAAATCAATTAAATTACTTTCCATGAATGACCAAACTAGGTTAGTTGGACTCAACAGTACGTTATGTTGCTAAGGCAAGAGCTGATAATATAGCATATTGAAACATAAATGGTCAAATTATTGAAGAAACCACCTATTTTTGGAAGGCCGAAAAAAAACACTTAGCTGCTTAATGCAATGTTGAAAAACAATTCATTATTTTATTCTTGCTGCATCCTCTTTGATTTTTTTCCTTTAGGTTCTTAATTTATTGGAGTATTCTTTCCAAAGGCAAGATATTGTTACTGTATTTTTGTTGAGATTGATAAACATGAGTTGGCTGTCAAGCTGTTTCTTCCAGTGTGTTTAAGCATCTTATCGGCAAAGTAGATACATTCTTGTACTTCAGTAAGAATTATATTTATTTTTTAAGGTGTAATTTCTAGGCTAAAAAATTATGTTGCCACAGTTTTTCAATTATCCATGTTGATTGAACATAATGCTCGTTTAAGATTACAGAGTAGTGGATTCTCCTAAATAACTGAGTAATCTGATTGATGTTTCATTTGTATTTATTTGCTTAACTCATCAATGATGAGAATGGTAAAGTGTAAGCTCTGTATGCAAATTTTACTCTCTTTGAAATTCCATGGGTCTTTCCATTATAACAGGAATAGCAAATTCCCCTCTGTATGCAGTTCCCATAGATCTGAGATAGAGGCTCCCTAAAGTACTCTTCATAGAAGCATGCAATATGTGAATAGCTTGTATTTAATTGTGATTAAGTAGGAAAAGTTGTTTTGACATAATATCTACCATTTTGCTTTCCATCTGAAAACTTCAATCTGATCTTGATAGCGGATGTTATTTGGATTAGATATGAACTCTGGAAACCATACCTTCGAGCCATGATGGAAGTTGACACGAAAGCTGTGAGTATAGGCTCAAAGACAAAAGATGAAATTTTGGCTACTTGCTTGCAGCAAATGGAAGCGTGCTTTCTAGGCGTGAGTTCTTAGAACCTTGGGTTTTCTTAAAAGAAAAGGTGATTTGATAATAATGTTGATGCTCCCCAAGTAGGAAATCAGAAAACTAGCATCCAGTTCATGTTGTACACCTTATGATGCTACTTACCTAGGCAACAAAAGATGAAAGTATGGTCAGTAACATGAATTTATTCTTTATTGTCATCCTTTATCCAGTGTTTCAATTAGATATGAGCTGTTGTTTATGCTAGAAGGATAACACTGGTAATGCTTGCAATGTTGTACCATGATCATAGTTATTGTGGCATTTTGAACTCATTGAGAAATGTTAAAATTTTTGACAAAATTTGATATTTTGCATGAACTCCATCTAACAGTCTATTGTTTCATGCACAGGCAAAGTCAAACAAGGAGAAACTTTTTGAAGCTATGGATCTTTTTTTTGAAAGGTGAAAAGCTATCTTGGACTTATTATCCTTCTCATTTTTAAACAAACTATCATCTAGAGGGCTGCCGTCGTATTCTGTCAAATTTCATAAAAAGTTTTCAACACAGGTCTCAAAGACTAGGAGGTGGGGAGCAACATGCTGTTGGAGAAATTGTTTGTCGTTGTAAACTTTGCCAAGCATCTGATATGGTACTCAAGAAAAAACCAGTATGGACCGATGCCCTTATACTTAATTATTTCCATTATTTAGATTGTACAAGAAATACTTTCTCTTTGGATTTCCAAGAGTCCATTGTTATATGTTTGCTTGATCTGTTTCATCATCAGCAAATGAATATTTGGATGTTATGGAAATTGCAAGGAATTTAATAACTGAAACAAGACATCAATAAGTGTCATTTTGTTTAATCATAAACTTTCTTGCCTTCGGGAGGTTGAAGGATTGAGTACTGTTTTTCTCAGGCTACATTGAAGAAGATATCAAATGTTTTTTCTCTCAATGAGGGAGTGAAAGATGAAATAATTTACCTGCTAGTAATCTGCACAAATTTGCAGTAATTCTCCAAATAATCAAAGAGAAGCTTAAGGACTGCAACTATTTAGAAGCTGAACTGTCATCTTAGAAGATGAACCAAACCATCTTTGTGATTGATAATTATGTCCTTCGTGGAGAGTGAAAGAAATTCAATTTTGGTTTCCATCAATACTATTTCGAATTTGCTTTGTAGACTGTAATGACCAACCCCAAATATTTTATTTATTTTTTATTTTTTTGAAAAGAGCTTCACCACAGCTGTTATAAATTTCTGAATGTGTTTGCCTTGGTATTCTCATGTGTTATTCATAGTTTCATCATGCCATGGATAGATGTCATTGAACAGAAAATATAACACGAAGCTTGCTGGTTGAGTGGGTTTCAGAGTTTGTTTGAGTTGTTTGCTTTGAGTTTTTTCATATGCCATACAACATTTGATATGCCAATTGATAGAGAATAAAATGCATAGGTAAAACCCATATGAAATCTACTTGTAAACCCAACTGTAACAGATTACGACACTCAGATTATAATGCCAGAATATTATAGTCTTTCATATTCATTACAAAACTCAGAATGTCAACTTTCAGACGTGTTTTCAAATCACCTAGCAGCTGATATGAGAATCCCATCAAGCTCACCTTCACCAATGATGAGAGCCTTCAACTCCAAGCCCAAAAACGCCATTATCTCCTCTCTAACCAGCTACAGAAATTGACTTGCAGCTCCCTGTATGGACGACCAGCAGACAAGGTGAGACCCAGAAAAAGGACGGCTGGCAGCTGGGGGGCGACCTAGTAGATTAAATCCAAATCTTCACTAAAAAATGCATTCTTACACTTGTTGGAAACGCCTTGGAGAGGGCTAGCCATAGATGCAATAACCATTTGAATTCATTTGGCCATTCAAGAGTTATGAACCAAAACCTCTGTTCAGGTCCAACGTGCAGTGCCCAGAAAATGGAAGAAACTCACCAAAAAATCACTTAGAAATCCACGCCACACTGAAGGAAAGCAATCTCACACCAAAACCAGACTGAAACTCCTCAGAAGAACTGAAATATCTTCATTTACAAAACCAATAATCTGTAAACTAAAGCCCAAATGTGATTCCTATATGAAATCACCCTTCCACTAGCTAGGGCAGGTCTTGCACTGCCGAAATCAACCTTAGATATTGAGGGTTTTCGTCCTCAACTCCGTCTATCTGACCTCCTGGCAAAAAACCAGCAGCATCTTAGTTAGCAGCCACAACATCCATGAAGAATGAAGCTTCAAACTAAACTTTTGAAAGTCCAATCAAAAGTTAGGGCGACCTCTAAGGCAAAAACCCTAAACCCCAAGTAAAACCACACCTTTTAGTATTTTGCCTTTTGATTTAATTTAAATCTCATCTCAAACATTAGCTTTATTTAAATTTTTGCCTCCTTCCTTGTCTTGGGTGCCTATCCCTTATCCAACATACAAAAACGATTTAGATGCTTTAAAAACAACTTAAGTCATTACACTAAGCACCCATGGTACTTTTTTATCCCCTTTTGACCCTCAACAAACAAATATAATGTTACTTTGTAATAATCCAATTTTCGAAGGGGAAATCAAATATTTAAATACTTCAACCTTAGAAATTGATACCTCAACTGAAAATGCTGCTGAGTGGAAACCCTGACCAAGACCAGCTTACCGTAAATGACTTACTATTTCTAGTAAGTCATTTGCCAAAGACTTAAGCCGGAGAGAAACAAAGATGCCCAAAGAGCTCACTGAAGACTGAAACTCTGTGTGAGACCCCCTTCTAAAAATAACACTTACTAAAAATAGTAAGTGTATCTGAATCAGACTAACTTGAAAGAGGACATAAAAAATGGGGACATTACATAGACCAATTTCCTCACTTGACGTAGGTTTTCAAGCACAGGCAGTTTTCTTCATCTAAGCTAAGGAATATACTGTTAGGGTTTAGGCCTATGTTCCATTAGGACACATCCCTTAATTCCAGCCATTTTGTATTAGGAACGTTTTGGGGCTGTAGGGACTGCTAGGAAATGTACTTGGATCTGTTCCCTTTTAAAAAAATAAAATCGTAAACATCTCAGGTACATAGCAGAAATGACATGATACCGCAGCTGTCCCCTACAGCCCAGCCAAGAAAAAGTGCAAATATAAAATAAAATTAAAAACACAAAAATAAGAAAAAAGGGCTGGAGGAGCCCACAAGTACTCCCACAATGCTTTACAATAACGCTGCACCTAAAACAAAGACACTAACACTTAAAAATGAAAAAAAATCCATTTTGTCATTTTTCATGAAGAGGACAATAGAGTATCAAAACTATATTATTTAAGGTATGTTTACTATCCATTCTTCATTTGCACAAATACTTTTGATTTGAGGAAAGAGAGGGGATACTACTATTGCAAGGATATTGAATGTGCCATCATGGGAATTGGCAAATTTTTCGGTTGCCGATTTTTTCATTGCCCATGCCATCCCATTTCATGTGTCACATTCTCCTTATTTCAAACAAATGTTCAGATGCAAATGTTGTTAGTCCCTCACATGCCCTTGTTGGACAACATAAACTATGCACTAGCCTCCTTGATAGAGAGTATTCTAAAATGAGTTTGTTGATAAAGGAGATGGGGCAAATTTGGATGAGGATTGGTTGCTCAACTATCCTGGATGGGTGGACTGATAGTAGACATTGGCCACTTATCAGTATCATAGTTATGTCTATAGTTGGCTCAATTTTTGAAAGCCATTGGTTGTACAAGGAAGTGCAAGGATGTGAATTTTTGATTTCATTTTTTTCATCAATATTCTTTATATGCCAATTTTTTCTTTGCACATGCCATACCATTTCATGTGTCACATTCTCCTTATTTCAAACAAATGTTCAGATGCAAATGTTGTTAGTTCCTCATATGCCCTTGTTGGGCAACATATACTATACACTAGTCTCCTTGATAAAGAGTATTCTAAAGTGAGTTTGTTGATAAAGGACATGTGGCAAACTTGGATGAGGATTGGCTGCTCAACTATCATGGATGGGTGGACTGTTAGTAGACATTGGTCACTCATCAATACCATGGTTAGATCTATAGTTGGCTCTTAATTTTTGAAAGCCGTTGACTGTACAAGGAAGTGCAAGGATGTGAACATCCAATTTCAAATTTTAAAAAAGGCCATAGAGGAGTTTGGGGCCTCAAATGTTGTATAAGTTATCATTGAATCAACATGTGTTTGTAGACTAGTTGGCATGATGGTAAAGAGTGCTTAGAAACACATTTTTTGGATCCATTTTGTGTTCACACACTGAACAATGTATTGAAAGACATTGGGAAGATAGATTGAGTGAAAGCAATGTTGGCATAAGCTAGAGACATATAGATGTAAGTTTTCAACCATCACATCTCATTAGCTCTCTTTAAGACTTCCTCAAACTTGTGGAGACTAGATATGCCAGCTACTTCATCTTGTTAGAGAGGATGCTTGAGGTTCAAAAGACTATACAATTAATGATGGTTAAAGCTAAGTGGAGTAGTGGTCAAATTCCAACACAATGAAGGGAAGAGTGTGAAGTAGAGGATCCCAAATAGTGATTGGTTATTCACATTGAGCTGAATTACTAAATCTGATTTTTTTTGCCTTTATTGTATTTGAAAATTTATGTATTTTCATTTTAATCCAGAATTGACTCTATTATTTTTTTAATATTTTGTTTGTAGATATGTTTTCTTTTTCATCGTATCTATTGCATATGATCGAGGATGCTAATACACACTCCCCTAGTCTTTGGGAAATTTATGAGACATTTGTTAGCATGCTTGACTAGATGAAGCAAGCTATTCATAGTAGGGACATTGGTTTGAGACTATATGAAGGGCATATTAAACCCATTGTGATGCAATGGTGGAGCACTACGAACACCCCAATTCATATAGTAGCCTATGTTGTAAATCCCAAATGTTATGCACCAAGCGTTGCTAGAGTGCCTTCTTTTGAGGATGAAGAGGTGAAAGAAGGGTTCATGAAGGCCTTTCGAAATATGTATAGTAGCGAATAGTAAACATTTCTTTGAAAGCAATGGATTATTTAGTTAGTTTCAAAGGGTCCAACTTTCAACAAACTAGAGGCTAGGATAGCTAGGATAGCTAGGTTAAAATAGCTCAAACTAACCCTATTGAATACTGGACATGGCATGGTGATGATGCTATAGAAATGAGGATGCTTGCCACTTGTCCCCTTTCATAGGTTATGAGTTTCTTTGTTAAAGACAAGAATTGATTCACATACAATTTCATTCAGCCTATCAAGAGGAATAGGCTTACCTCTCGACGATCGGAGGTGTTAGTAGTTGTGCATAGTGCCTTGCAACTTTAGGATCAATACAATTTTGAGTATTGTCAAACTCCATGTTGGGATGTTGATCTTAAAGATGCCACACAAATTGATGAATAGAATAGGAGGGGCTAATTAGGGTACCATTGGATGAGAGATTCCATCATAGTAGGAATGATTTAGACTCAAACTCCAATTTTGTTTCAATGTTAGCAATTGAAGTTTAGGGGCAGCCACAAATTTTCTATGTTTTTGTTATTTGTAATTGAAACTTGTAGCCTTTGGGGATTTTATTGTAATTTTTGTATAATATATATGTACATTGACAATGGAAGTAATGAATTTTGTTTATTTGTGTGTCAACCCTCATGTAAAATCTCAATTTAGATCTAATGTTATCTAGTATGGTTCTATAATGTATAAGTTGAATCCCTTATATATGAATAATTGAAATTTCCCATATTTTTAAAAAATTGCTTATTTAAAAAAAAAAAACCCCATTCTTTCCCATAAAAGAGGCCCTTTGGAAAAGGCCTTCAAGAATGAGGTGAGGGAGGTTGCAAATGAGAGCATTGCTTGTTGCATATATGCCAATGGGCTTCCTTTCAATCTTGTTAGATGTAAAGTCCCTACCAAAATTTTTCAACAAACTTGCATATTTTCCAACTTCCAACTCACAAACATTTCATCAAAAACTTGGTAGGACAACAAACTAAACAATATTTCTGAGTTTAACAATGTAGAACAGCTACAACTTTCATGTATGATCACATACATTTTCAAAAATAGTTTGAAGACATGGAATAATGCATAGACATTTTAACAAACATCTGTCATATAAGTAGCTGAAGCAAATATTCAAATATACAATGCTCAAATTAATAACTTTTGACCTCTTAGCTGATATAGAAGATGCTGGTATAATATTTGTGAGTATAGTTATCAGTAGGTACAAGGAAATGGAGCAATAACCTTGATCAAACTTAATACATTAACAATTAAAGTTGTTTTATACTTATATCAACAATAATGGTAGACTGGTCTGCAACTCTTTTAACCTCTTTAGCCCTTCCCAAAGATAGCAACACACCCAATAACCATTAGCAAGAAACTTGTGATGTGGCAGCCGACATTAAAGATGTCAACAACATTCAAAAGGGGAGTCGACTTACTCCCAAAGTTCCCATACTCACTCCAACATGGGACGGCCAACAAGGAAGAAGATAATAAAAATCAAATTGATCACAACTTCCTTGAAATCTCTTGCAAGTGGGAGACCAAGAATAAAAAGACTTTAGTCAACAAATTTGTAATTTGCTTGCAAATCTTCTACAATCTTTTTGCTTGCAAATTTCCATAATCGTCTATAGATAAATTGATTTGTTCCAACTCTACAAATATTCAACCCAAATGTGAACTTTGTTTGAATCCACCCAAATTTACTAGGGAGAAATCTCTTCACTGAAGCCAATATTCCCCTAGGGTTTTCATCCTAGGGTTTGAGATGAATAAGAATGTCTAATTTTCACAATGAGAAGATGAAAAATGACTAGAAGATATCCAATTCTAACTCTTTTAATATCATTCTTGCGAACTTTTGAGAAGTTTTTAATTTAAAATTCATTTTGAAAATAAATAGTCTTTAGCTCCTAATAAAGTGACTTTATATTATTTCACTTCTTACCCCAACTTAAGTCATTTTATAGTATTAAAATAAACATAATTAATTAAATGCAAGTTGTTTGAAAATTTCTAAATTGAGACAACCTTATCTAATTAATTAATTTATTCCCTTTCCAAAATCCCGAATTAGCCTACAGGAATGAAATAGGCTAAAGGGTCCTCAAAATCTTAGGTCTAAGAAGGGGACATTACAGTCCTCCCTTCCCAAAATTGTTTGTTCTCAAACAAATGCAGATTTGGATGCTGAGGAATCTGCTCCCCTTCCCAAGTGGCATCTTCTAGTGGCAAATCCTTCTAGCAGACCAAGTACTCTGAAATTTTCTTATTTTTGAGCTTCTTCTCCCTTACATCAATGATAGCTTCTGGGATCAAGATCAATTTTCCTTCTTCATCTAAAGGTTGGAACTCTACAAAAGGAATAATGTGCTGCCCAAGTGCTTGTTTGAGACAACTTCTTTGCACCAATTCAAGTTCATAAGCAACTTCTCCAATCCTTGTTATGATCTTGTAGGGCCCATAAAGTCGTAGTTTCAACTTCTTTGCACCACTCTTTTTAAGTGAGGACTGTCGGTAAGGCTGCAACAGCAAGAAAAACAAGTCACCAACCTTAAATGACCTCTCTATTCTATTCCTATTAGCATACATTTTTTTATTGATTTTGAGCTTGTTGGATGAAAACCTTGAGACTTTTCATAATATCCTGGTTATCTTAAATCCAATCTCTAGGAGCTCCGCTATTAGACATGACCAAGTCTACGGAAAATGTAGCATCATACCCATACAATGACCTGAAAAGTGTCATGCCTATACTCATGTGATAAGTGATGTCGTAACAATGCTCTCCCAAATACAACCATTTGACCCAAGGCTTTTGATATCTTGTTATGTAGTTTTTTAGATACCCCTCAACACATTTATTAACTATTTTTTTTCTGCCCATCTGTCTATGGGTGATAACTAGTGCTTGGTGTCAAATCTATACTTGCCAATTTGAAAAGCTCTTGCCAAAACATATTGAGAAATTTGTTGTCTCGATCATTGATTATTTTTCTAGGTAACCGATTGAGCCTAAACGCCTCTTTGAAAAACAAATCTGCAGCCTGCAGTGCCTTGCATTCAAAGATATAACATAGAAGTGAGCATACTTGGTCAACTTGTCCATCACTACATAAATACAATCCTTGTTTTGTACCTTGGGAAGTCATGTGATAAAATTCATCAATATGTTTTCTGATTTTTGATCAGCAATAGGCAGAGGTTGCAACAAACTTGCTGGAAAAGTGTGCTTAGATTTGTTCTGTTGGCAAACTACACACCCCCAAATGTGTCTAAGAACATCATCTTTCAATCCTTTCCAGTCAAATCTCTCCCTCACCTACTTGTAAGTTTTAAAGTAGCTCAGATGGCTTCCTAGAGGTGTATCATGAACAACTCTTAGAATCTTTTCTTTCATTTTTGATTCAAGCATCAAATAGATTCTATCCTTATAATAAATGATGTCATCAATCACCTTGTATTTGTCATCTCAAATCTTCCCATCCATAATCTCACAACCGAAAATATTTTTTGGAATACTCAACTAGGAGATGAGATTTCCAATCAGCTGAAATCTTAGACATAGCACACAAAGTGGGTTTACTAGATAAAGCACCAACTACCACATTTCTCTTCCCTTTTACATATTCAATATCAATGTCATAAGCTTATATTTTGCGTACCCACTTTTTTTGCCGTTCATTTAGGTTCTTTTGTTCAAGGAAGTACTTCAAATTTTTATGATTAGTTCTCAACACAATCTTCCCTCCAACCAGATATTGTCTAAACTTGACCAAGGTGTGCATGATTTCGAGTATATCCTTGTCATAAGTAGAGTAGTGCCTCTCAACACCTTTGAGTTTTCTGCTCTCAAAAACTATAGGGTGCTTATTTTGCATAAGCACAACTCCAATTCCCTCTCCTGAAGCATCATATTCTAGAATAAAGGGTTAAGAAAAATTGAGAAGCGTTAATATTGGACAAGTACACATCAGCTTCCTAAGTCGAGAAAAAAATTGTTGAGTTGCATCTGATTGAGAGAATGATCTCTTCTTAGTCAAATCTGTCAAAGATGTTGTTAGTTGCGAAAACCCTTTCACAAATCTCTTGTAGTAACTGCATTACCCAAGGAGTCCTCTCAAATGTGTCAATGTCTTCAGTGGTGGCCAATCAAGGATAGCTTGAATCTTTTCTTGATCAACTTTGACTCAACCAACACCAATCACATATCCTAGATATAAAAATTCTGTCATCCCAAACTGTAAGATACCACCCCAAGATTTTGCAATTTTTTTTGGCACTGGTCACTTTGTAGACATTTTGACAAACAGTTGGTGTATAGCTGTTTACAACTAGTTTTGTGTTTGAACTCATTTGAGAAATTCATTCAGATCTTTTCAAGCATAATTCCCATTCAAAATCAAACTTAACATTCATAACATATTTGAATCATGTGATAACCATGTTATTCACACATTTTTTTAGGAAAGCGGAATAATAAAAGTTAAACACTGTTGCCTTTTGGAATAGTACAATACTAAATATTATTGTCAAATTACCTGGAAATATTATTAATAAAACTTTCTAACCTCTTGACAATAAGCAGCTTCATCCTTTCTTCCATTGCCTAACTTGGTATGATGCTATGAGAGTACGACTGATATAATGGAAATTCTACGGCACTTGTTGAAGTATACGGCAGGCTTAAATAGTATTTGATGTCCTTTTTAATTTATAAACTCCTTCGTAGGATATGTGCTAACCTTATTTGTTTGGAGATTGCGTATAACTTCACGCCTCTTGCTAGCTTGAACTATTCCTTTCTCCCCTCGAATTGCCACGTCCTCATTTCTCAATCCAATTTGATGGCATTGAGTCTTGAAAGCTGCGACCTTCCCTTTTTGTGGTCTCCATAAAGTCTTTGAACCATTAAAACTCACCTCCCCATCCACGTTTGCATAGCCGATAGCAAGAGACTCAATGCCTTTGGAAAGTAGCAGCTAGCTGTATATTTTCCCGTGGCAGCCTTAACAATGCCAAAACACTACATGAAATGGTGGTGGCTGTTCAAGAAGAGGTGCAAATAGTTTTTAAACCCTGCGAGCCTTAAGGAAAACTATTAACCTCTAAAAAACAATTTTATCGCCCATTATTCTATTTTCTTGGAAAGTTCAAATCTGTACAGAATCCTCTCAAGAGCTGGAAAAAACTCAGGAAAGGGATATCACTATATATATTGTTGAAAAATATTGTTATTGATGTCAAAGGCATTTTGGTGGCCCAAAATAAAATTAATTATTCTAATGTTGGTCGCCCCCTTTCGGAGGAAAAACAAATAAAATAAATTCATTTATTTTGTAAGGGCCGACCCCTCTAATATGGTGCTCAAGGTAAGGGTTAAAATAAAATAAAGTAATTTTTTTTTTAAGTGGCTGACTCCCCTCATAGAGGCACCTTACCTTGGAATAAAAAAATGAAAATAAATATATTATTTATGAATGGGTCTACCCATTCCAAGTGCCCATGTTTTGTTTGAACTTTGAAGAGTTGCATATATACGAGGAGTTGTCTCCTTTGGCAAGTGGTATGTCTCATCATGAAGATTTGCCCCCTTTCAAGAAGATATAAAGAGGAGCTGTGAAGAGTTTTGAAGGCAAGCAATTAACGAATATCTTTCTAAACATTAGCAGTTCTGGAGTATATTGGAGCAGATTTAAAAGCAAGATCATGGCAGATTTATAAACTAAAGTTGTTGAAGAATTAAGTAGATCTTTTAGACATTTTGGTTCAGATTTATGCCAAAGTTGTGGGCAGTTTTATGAATAATTTTGAGCAGATTGGTGAGGGAATTTATAGCAGAATTTTCTGAAGGCATCAAGGCAGAATTGTGAAACATATTGCAGCAGCGATACTCAAGAAGGAAAACATAATATTCATTTGGAGGTTGGAGCCTCCTAATTGAGGAGATTGGCAGGTTGGTGCCTCTCACTAGAAGAGATTGGTGTCTCTTGCTGGGTTGGTGCTAAGTGGTGGGGATTGGTGTCTTCAATGGGTTGGAGCCTACAAAATTTGTAGGAAAATTTCATATAAGCAATATTTTGCCATGGTTTTCTCTTGTAAGGGTTTCCACGTAAAATGTCGTCTCTTATGTGTGTGGATTTTTCATTTTTGTGATTGGTTCATTGTGTTTTTTAAAGTTTAAATTGGTAAAAGATTGACTTATATTGATTCACCCCCTCTCTCAATATACGTGTGTGTGTTTCATCAATTGGTATCAAAGCGGGTTCCTTCGGAAAAAGTTTAGCCACTTGAAGGTAGATCTTGGAAGCACACATGTTTGAAAGATATGGGTTTTCCTCAAACAGGGTATCACTGTTTGATGGAACAAATTATGCCTTTTGGAGCATAAGGATGAAAACTTATTTGAATGTTCTAGGGTATGATATTTGGCAGTCCGTCGTACATGGTTATATTGCTCCTACAACCCCAATAATGGATCAAGTTGAAAAGAGGGCAAGTGAAAATAATGCCAAAGCCAAAAATGTGATTTTGTGTGGATTATCCAAATCGGAGTTTGTGAAAGTTCTGCATTGCAAATTGGCTAAGGACATGTGGGATAAGTTGAAGAATATTTATGAACGAGATGGCAAAGTCAAGAAAGCCAAGCTTTAAACACATAGGAGACAATTTGAAAGCTTGAAAATGAAAGATGAAGAAGACATTGCAGCTTATCTCCTCCGTGTGGATGAGATTATAAATACCATTAGAGGACTTGGGGAAAAGATGGAAGAATCCATGACTTTGCAAAAGGTTTTAAGATCTCTCCCCATGAGATTTGATGCAAAAAATTTTGCCATCGAGGAAATGAAGGATCTAGACACCTTGAAGATGGATGAGTTGCATGGGATCCTCACAACATACAAAAAAGGACGGAGAAGGAGAAGCCATCAAAACGGGAAGCCACTTTCAAAGCATCCAAGAAGATAAAGAACAAAGGATACAAATCAAGTGAAAGTTCAAGTGATGAAGAAGAAGCTCACTTTGTGAGGAAGCTCAAGAGACGATCCAACAAAACAAAGGTAAGTATACTCTTAAATGTTTCAATTATGTTAGAATAGGTCATTTTGCTTCTAAATGTCCACAAGTCGAGAGTGAAAGTAGTGAAGACGAAGAAGAATACAAAAAAAAGAAATGAAGGAAATATCACCATAACAAGAAAAAGAGTGCATGAGGAAAGCATGAAAAGAAGCACTTCTGAAGGCATAAAAAGAGTCTACATCCAAGAAGCAAGTAGCTCATCCAAAGAAAGCAGTGGAAGCTTCTTCGATAGTGTGATGTCCCCATCCTAGTCAGCGCAGCTGGTTATGTGGTTAGCCTATCATTTTGATCCTCGTAGGCTGACAGATGTGTGCAGAGGATCATCTGAGGCAGTTACTCAGTGTTTTGTAGATTCAGTATTGCAGTTGTTTCAGGTTGGGCCTTCGCAGAATCTTCCAGAGTGGATTTTTAGAAACTTTCTATTTTTAGAAAGTTAGGTCAGGCGGAAGCTGCTATTTTGGGCAGGGCACCTGGTTCAGCTATTTAGCTCAGAGTCGACCCAGTTATTCAGTTTGGTGATCAGAAGGAGAAATAAGGAGTATTTAATGATTATTAAATATTTAATATTTTGACTTTATATTAAAGTCACTTTATTAATATATTTAAATATTAATAATTAAATGGGATATTATAAAGTATTTTTAATACTTTATAATAAAGTGATATAATTGACATAATGAATAATTATTATTCATTTATGAGACGTCATTTAATTATTTATAATTTCTCCTAAGTCTTAAAGGCGAATTTAATCATTTCATTAAATGATTATTAAAAAGAGCTGTTGGGTCGAATTTCTCAAGGGAAATATATATACACTGGAAAGACAAATTCGAATGATTATGATATGTTATTCAACTTTTGTCTTATTTTTGCTTTGAGCATTGGAGTTTGCAAAACCTAGGGTTTCAGCAGACGATTCGTTTCTGGAGAACGATACCTCTTCAGGAATTGGCATACTGAGACTGTGCAATACCAGTTGAAGATTGCACCTTGGTGACTTCACACAGAGGTTACAGATTGAGCTCATCGATTCATTCATTCAGGGTTTAGCAGAGAACTTATCAGGCAGTTGAGGCGACTTCATCAGAGATACTTTTACTAAGTTCTGGCACCAATACCAATAAAGCCGTACCATTTCTCTTCTTGCTGCTGGGCCGTATAGTTTTGTACTTGCAGGGCCGTACTTTCTCTTTTCCCGAAGAAATACTCTCAATTTCCAACGTCTGACAGAGGGATCTAATGCGTATGGGGTTTCTGGAGATTTCTTGAGGTTCTGTGCTGGAGATGCATGCTAGCCGTACAATATTCTTCATTCTTTAATGCTGCAGCAGCCGCCATCAGGTTCCTTAGAATAATATAATATTTCATTCAATATTCAGATTTTGTTATTGTTCATGCTCTGGAAAATAAATGTAATGGTGCGCCTCAATGATATGAGTATTTTTTATACATTTCCATTGTCATATGAATTTTAGGGAATTTTTAAGCATTTATTTAAAAATCGCAGCTTTCTCTTTGTTTACCAAAAACCTCAAAAAAACTCAAAAAATACAAAACTTGCAAAAAAACAAAATTCTTAGTTAGAGCTTCTGGGTTGAGAACCACCAGGGTTCTTACAGATAGTGATAGAGAAGAAATACTCTTCATGGCGATAGAATCAAAGGATGATGAAGACAAAAGAAAAGAAGAAAAATATTTAAGAGAACATACCGTAGATGATGAAGTGGATCTTGAGAAGGAACTCCATTTTTCCTATCATAGATCAAGAAGCTTAACTAAAAGAATTCAAGACTAAAATCACAACTTCAAGAGGACAATGAAACTAAAGTGAAATCATCTCAAAATCTTGAAGAATCGGAAAAGATGATCATGAATCTGAAGATTCAAATTGAGGAAGCAAAACAAATTGAAGAAGTTGTAAGAGATCAACTAAAGTTGAAGGAATTTGAGTGTGAGAAATTGGAGCTTGAAATTGTTTCCTTGACGAAGGAGATGGAGAAATCAAATGATAAATTAAATTGAAGCATGAAGTTTGAAAAGAGCACCAAAATTTTGGAGGACATTATCAACTCTCAAAGATCACCTTTCATCAAGATTGGTGTTGGCTTTTGAAGAAATCATAAGACCACCAAAGAAGGCTCAAGCTCTAAGGCTACAAAGTTACCAAAGAAAACAAATGAGGAGAAGTCCAAATGATATTCAAATGTGCTCAAAAGCTCCATCAATGGTGATAGTTCCAAGAAGAGAGAAAGTAATATCACTCAAAAAATCAGTACTCCTCACAAAGGCAACAATGATAATTTCAAAAAACTGTTTCCTCAAAGGCAAGCTTAAATGAATAGGTTTCAACATTGCTTTTATGCTTATTGTTTCTTTTGCAATAAGTTTGATCATAAGGTGGTGGGTTGTAGAGTTCGTGCAAGGAAGGACTTCGGTTTCTTAAAGAGGAATTATAATCCATTTTCTCCTCTAATGGACTACAACATTATGTGCTACAAGCGCAATAACTTTGGTCATACAATGCGTTCTTGTAGAAGTAATTTTGCTGAACCTCCGAAACAAAACAAGGAGGATGCTCATGACAGGCTAAAGGAGGAATCTACAAAGTTTGGAAGAAGAAGTAGGAGCATGAAATGAAGGAGAAATTCATGCTAGGGCAAGCAGCGCTCCGTGTGCAAAACAAAGGAAATCATAATGGTTGATTGTTGACACTTGACATTATTATTTTTTAATTTTAGTATATATCATGACATTTGAGTTTGACTAATTGACATTGTAATATTTTAAATTTTTATGGTGGTTTTGTTTATTATACAATATATGATGCTATGTGGTGTTTTGAATTAATTACTACTGCAAATATGTATATGTTTATTATTTCCATATTTTTTTGTATGGATGAACCCAAAACAAACACAACCCCCAAATTGTTTTTAATTGAACCCACAAACTGAACCCATATTAGGACTGGTAACTTGACTAAGAGCAAAACATACTAACAAAAGACAAAACATGTTGACTAAAAACTAAAAACATAAGAACCAAATAGAACCATATATTCTTCAAAGGCTTCTCTATGAGAACAAGTCTTGGATTGGGTAGAACCCTATCAAGCTAATTCATAACCTTCATAAAGGGTTAGTTTCTAATCTAAGTTCCATAATTCTCAAATTCCACCTCTCCAAACTCTCGAGTTATGAATCGATTGAATTATTAGACACCAAATATTGAGCTATATCCACAATGCGCCCTCAAGTTGTCTCATGACTCTCGTAAGGGTATTATAATTCCCAAGATTCACAAAATCTTGAGCTAATTGGGTAGCCATCCATGCTTAGCTTCATCTACACTAAATCCTTTTTTGTCTTTAAAGTTTGGGATTTCTAAAATATATATTTTTCATTAGCGAATTCTTCACCATTGTCAGCCTTTGATGGATCCTCAACAATGGCTGTATTAGCTACATTTGATTTGTCTTTGAGCTTTCCCTTAGAACATCATTGGCTCAAATTCTATAGTTCCAAGCTATGTGACCTATTTTCTTACAATAGTAACATTCTATTTCTCCTTTGTCTTTTTCCAATCTTCTATGATTGTTAATTGAGTACAATGCACTCTCATGTAGAGGATTATCTTTTTTTATCTCCTATAGTTCTTTCTTTTCAACTAAGAGAGCTAAGATCTTATCTTCTAGAGTTTGAGAATGTATTTGACTAAGAGTAAAAATGACATTGTTGTATTTAGAAGGAAAATTGTTTAACAAATGGCTTTGGCATCCTCATCATCTATTGTGACATTGACTTCTTTTAGCTATCTAATGAGAGATTTTAGATCGCTTATGTGGCTAGACATAGTGACTTTGTCATCCATCTTGAATCAGAATGGTTGAAGCTTTAGAAAAAGAAGTTTGCATTAATTGCTTTTGCTCCACATAGTTTATTCAAATCATCTTATATTTTCTAGGATGATTTTTAAGGTCTACATGATCTAACTTAGAATCAGAGAGAGCAGGACCAATAATGGATTTGGTTTTATCACCTTTTCTTTGCCAATTTAGTAACTTATTTGCATCTATGGGTGGTTTCTTATTCCCATTTACTATTCCACACAAGTTATTCTTCATTAGTTGCGTTTGGATTTTTACTTTCTAGGTGGGTGTGGAAGTTGAGGCTAGAATGTTTTTTAATGGAATTTTCTTTCTCAAAAAAAAAAAGAAGAATTCAAAATAACACTTTTTTGATAAATAAGATTTTCCTAAAACAAATTCACACCCTCAAGAAAAATATATGAAAAAATCCTTTTAATTTGTTTTTGAATTATGATCCACATGGCTAATATTTGTTATCAACCACCTCACAAAAGTTAGTAGAAAGAACAATTGTTAGACAATAGCTACTCATCCATGGCCCATCCTTGCCTTAGGACTGGGCGGATCTTAAGTGGGATCTCTAGGCATGCACCGCTTTCACAGGCCCTTTCCCACAAGAAGGCCTTCAAACAGATTCAAACACTTAGAGTTATCCTTAGGCATTAATATATAACAATAACTATACATGTTGCAGCCTCTCAAGAACAACATCTAGATCATGTGTACAGTTATAATGCATATTAACACAATGCTATGCAGATTTCTTACTCATTATATACCTATATATAATCAGATTGTTACTACGAAAATAGCTGATTAGTGCATATACATCCAGATGGAGGTGACAAAGAATTACTAATGTAAGGCAGTCTTCTACCGAATCAGATCTATGCAAGAAAGTAATAAATGGGTCCATAATTGTTACAAGCATCATTTATTGCATAATCAGGCATCACATGTCTTTATATATATATATATGATTATTCTTTCATGGATTCATATCTTTGTCCATCTACTAAATAACTATACTCAACATACTCCTTTTATTGTTTGTCACTTACCTTTACCTATATCTTATTCCTTCATATAGATCTGTGTTATATTCCTTCCTTTATTGAGTAATTTTAATTAATATATGTATCTACCTGATTGTTCTTCACTTATTAATATTCATATCTATATTTATATATATATTCTTCATTAGAGTTTATACTTACTCTCATATAAATGTATACATCTATAGTTATTATTAGTTAATCCCTAAACTTACATTATATATATGTATATGTATATGTCTATGTATGTATGTATGTATATATATTACCTGTCCATATATATATATTTATCTTTTGCCAACATGTTCGATTTGCAGGTGGCTCTTCCTTTATTCCCAGCCACGTCCTTTTTTATCTCTCCCACCCGATCCTTTTTACCTTGCAATAATCTCCTTAAATATTTGATCATCCTTCAACAAGGGATGTGACCCTTGACCGTTTCCTTTTGGAGCATCACACCCATTCCAATCGCTGCTTGTCAAGGATCTGAAGTTTGACTGATGCCTTTTTTGGAGGAGACGTACCACCTTGTTAATTGCTGTTTATATGTTAAAGTTTGCCTCCTTAATGTAAGGAGGCATCGCTGGAATCTTGTTTGGTTTCTTATTTAAAATAGTAAATAGTAGCATCGATGACTAAGGCTTTGATTGCATATTTAATATTTATTAATAATTGTTTCCAAGGCTTCGGTGTCCCATACTTAGCATGAACATTGTAATGTATATTTATTATTAAGAACAGGCTCATATCCTAATGTCTATGTCTATATTTATAATTTTATACTCATCATGAACATTATAATATTTATTATTTTTTTAATATTATTACTGATAATTATCAGTATAATGGTATTCAGTTTTATATTTATTTTATTACTTTGTTTTGATCTTGTATTCTAATACTCCATATTTTTAAAATATAATATCAATAAGTTATCAATGCGTATTATTACTTTTCATTTCGGTGTGTTATCATTTTTTTTGGGGGGCGGGGGGGAGGGAGGATATGACAGTCTCCCCTCTTGAATTTGCTTGTCCTCAAGCAACTTAAAGTTTTGGGTGGTTAAGTATCTCAAGGTCCAAATATATGTAGGCTTTAGCAATTTCCTTGGTGTCATATCTCCTCCCCCACTCTTGAATTTGCTTGTCCTCAAGCAACTTAAGTTTTGGGTGGTTAAGTATCTTAGGATCCAAACCTATGTAGGCTTTAGCAATTTCCTTGGTGCTATTAGAGTTTGGGTTATTTTCTTCTTCCTCCATTGGTGTTTCTTCCCTAAGTATGAATGAAGGTCTTGAGATCCTAGGAATGGAGGATATGTTATTACTCTCTGAATGGTTAGAGTTTTGTATCTTTTCCATTTGTAGAGTAGGGTCTAAGAGTATTGATGGTATTACTCATGTCTTGTAAGGTTTGGAGGAGTGCTTGATTTGTTCTCTTATTTTGTTCGATGAAGGCCCTTATTTCATTGTTCATTTGTTTGCTCATGGTGTTGCTTTGAGTGTTGGTCTTTCTAGGGTGCCTTCTTTGGTAAATTTGCATTAACCACTTTTTCACAGGATGGCAGGATTATGCTTTGATACTACTATAATGTCCCCTATCCTAGTTTGTCCTAGAATTTGCCTATGGGTCACAATCTCCACAAACTAGGGTTAGGGTTTTCACCTCGTCAACTGAATAGCTCCGTGATGATGTAATCCGGAATTGCAAAACCTGCATTCAATCCATGAACAACATTCCCAAACATGCATCTATACATTTGTTAGCATTAATCCATGGCAACACATTTATCAATAATGCAACCTATTGTGAACTAGGAGTAGCATGGTGGGTCCGCCCGAAGCTATTTTCCAAGCCTAAGAGGTTGTACACTACCACTCTCCCTGTTGGTGACTTGTACCTGCTTTTCCCAGCCATGTCACAGCCTTGGAAGACACTTTGCCTATTGGTGGAAACAGGCGGAGCTCACAAATGGTCTAGGCACTTGCACTCATCAATGGCCCATCCTTGCCTTAGGATTGGGCATATCTTAACTGGGACCTCCACTCATCCATGGCCCATCCATGCTTTAGGATTGGGCGGATCTTAAGTGGGACTTCCACTCATCCATGGCCCATCCTTGCCTTAGGATTGGGTGGATCTTAAGTGGGACCTCCACTCATTCATGGCCCATCCTTGCCTAAGGACTGGGCAGATCTTAAGTGGGATCTCTAGGTATGCACCACTTTCTCAGGGTCTTTCCCACAAGCAGGTTTTCAAACATATTCAAACACTCAGAGTTATCCTTAGGCATTAATATATAACAGTAACTATACATGTTATAGCCTCTTAAGAACAACATCTAGATCATGCCTACAGTAATAATGCATATTAATACTAGAAATGCTATGCAGATCTCTCACTCATTATATACCTATATATAATCAGATTGTTACTATGAAAATAGCTGATTAGTGCATATACATCCAGCTGGAGGTGATAAAGAATTACTAATGTAAGGCAGTCTTCTACCGAATCAGATCTATGCAAGACAGTAATTAATGGGTCAATAATTGTTACAAGCATCATTTATTGCATAATCAGGCATCACATGTCTTTATATATATATATATATATATGCGAGAGATAAAAAAAAGCCACCTGCAGATTGAACATGTTGGGAAAATATAAATATATATATGGACAGGTAATATATATTTATATTTTCCCAACATGTTCAATCTGCAGGTGGCTCTTCCTTTATTCCCAGCCACATCCTTTTTTAATCTCTCTCGCCCGATCCTTTTTACCTTGTAGTAGTCTCCTTAAATATTCGATCATCCTTGAACAAGGGACGTGACCCTTAACTGATTCCTTTTGGAGCATCACACCCATTCCAATCGCTGCCTGTCAAGGATTTGAAGTTTGACTGATGCCTTTTTTGGAGGAGACGTACCACCTTGTTAATTGCTGTTTATATGTTGAAGTTTGCTGACTTAATGTAAGGAGGCATCACTGGAATCTTGTTTGGTTTCTTATTAATAATAGTAAATAGTAGCATCGATGACTAAGGCTTTGATTGCATATTTATTAATAATTGTTTCCAAGGCTTCGGTGTCCCATACTTCGCATGAACATTGTAATGTATATTTTTTATTAAGAACAGGCTCATATCCTAATATCTATGTCTATATTTATAATTTTATGCTCAGCATGAACATTATAATATATATTATTTTAATATTATTACTGATAATTATCAGTATAATAGTAATTCAGTTTTATATTTATTTTATTACTTTGTTTTGATCTTGTATTCTAATACTCCATATTTTTAAAATATAATATCAATAAGTTATGAATGCATATTATTACTTTTCATTTCAGTATTAGAAAAATGGGGCAGAGATACAGGGAAGCCAAAATGATATTGCACAAGTTAATGTTCTTCCTTCATTATACTTTACATATATATAGGACTTGTATTTCCTATGTTATAGGAAATGTCCTATAACAACTCGTGACTAACAAAAAAACAAACTCCTAAATATATGAGTTTTTAAAACAACTCATAATACAAACAATATTGATTACATGAGCTATAATAACAACTCACTTTTATTGTAGCACACATTATTATTCTAACCCATGTGAACAATAATTCCCAACATTCCCCCCCCCCCCCTTAGTGTGAACATGGTACGAACTCACACCCTTCATCTGCAGGAAGCCCAACTCTCTTCAAGCTCATGATCTTGATTCAAAACGAACGGCACCTCCCATCAACCTTTCATAGTTTTCACACAGGCTTACCACAAACTTGGACATGAACAGGAACCCACCAACTATCCACCTCGTGTGGTTTTCTGGATCCTCCCACAAACCTTTTCAAGATCCATGAACTGCATTACACTGGTGCTTTTGTTCGCCACTATGCTTGTACCTTAGGGTAGTTAAAGAAAGCAACATACATATCACAAATTTGAGAAACCCATACTGGAAAAAGTTTCACATTACATTCCATAAGAACACAATGTTCTTAATTGTAGTCACTGTTGTCGATCGCTGCCACTCAATCTTGAACAACATAGACAACCGGCACTGCCACTGGAAGTTGCCTTTGACTTTAGTCGTGTTGGCGTGAAATGGGAATGGAACAGTGGATATTATTCCCCCCCACAATGTGAAATTTCCACTTATTCACACAACCAGGAATACTGAAAAGCAAATCATATCATGCTACATTCTAGAAAATAAAATGTCACCACAACTGATGAGCGGCCCTGTCGTTGGTGATTGACGAGAGGTCGTTGATTGACCTCCTTCCTCCGTTGCCTCTGTCCTCCATTGGATTTGCTACTTAGCAAATTAGACTTTGAAGCTCAATTTTGTCAAATTGTGAGAAAAGAATAGATTCCCCCCCCATAAAATGGACGTTGCATACAAGCGATAATGCGCCCAATTACAATAATGATTTTTGACATTTTTACAAATTTGACACAACAATTAAAGACTCGAAAAATGAACCCTATTTTGAACAAAATGTTATGCCTTGACTTTGACAACACGCTATTTTTTCAATGGACTATAACACAAACCAATATGACATTTTGAGACATTAGACAATAATGAGCTACTATGACATAAAAATAAAAATAATTAGAAACTATAACCCCACTTTTCCTTTAATGACATAGCAATTTATGACTCATTAAAAAGTGAGAACCTAAATGTCTTCACAAGACCACAAAAATAAACTTCTGTTCACATAAAGGAAATTGGTTTACTATGAGAGAAGACATACTCGACCATCCTTGGTAAAGTTCATGCCATCAAAGGAATTCACGAATTCAGAAGTTACATGCCCATTCAGTAACTCACGAGAAGCAAATTCTTGTGCCCAAAAAGAGTTCGAAGATAAGAATGAGGAATCGATTAGCACTTTTCCACCCACGACACTGAGGACACCTCCCAACAAGTTCCGTTGCTGAGCTCTAAAATTAAAAAAAGTTAATATTGCAAATGGGTTCGGTCTATGCTAGATCAGAAGCATGAAACTCTGATATATAATATTGCATAGAAACAAATTTATGTGGCTCTACATATTGGATCGGTTTTTGAGACCTCTGTATTCAATATAGAAATGCGCCAAGGGTCAACTTAGTATTACAATTGAATGTGACGCAGCTACCGATGATACTCAGCTTCAATGATACTTGGCTTCAGTGCAGAATAGGAATCCACAAGCAGGTAGAAGGGATCACTCCTAGCATATGATGCTATTCCTGGGACTCAGGCTTTGAACGCCAATTTCTAATGCCAACTTTGCTCTTAGCGCATAGACCATCGTGATCAACAATCAGATACTGCATCTTGAATCCACTGTCAAAGTAGTGAAGCGTAGAGAGATCTTTAGGAGGTCTTAGGAGAGGCGCTCCCAAATTTCCTTTTGCATGTTGGCATTGACGTGGAAGCCACAATCGAAGGGGCGGTGAATGGAGATGCCGGCTATGTTAGACAAATCAATGGATCTTTGGGCTTGCTGTACTGTTTGAACTCTACTAAAAACACACCACAAATACAGCCGCGCTACCACAGATACAACTTCCAAAAATCATGTCGATCAAAGATAAAATCAATTATAACCCATTACAATAAATTGGTGATTAGAATAACAAGATTTTCGCACCAATTTATTGCTTCTCCTCTTGGTTTGAATTCATCTTATCACTAAAGAGCAGGCACAGGAAATATTATTGCTTTGATACCATATTAGAAAAATGGGGCAGAGATACAGGGAAGCCAAAATGATATCACACAAGTTAATGTTCTTCTTCCTTCATTATACTTTACATATATATAGGACTTGTATTTCCTATGTTATAGGAAACGTCCTATAACAACTCTTGACTAACAAAAAAACAAACTCCTAAATATATGAGTTGTTAAAACAACTCATAATACAAACAATATTGATTACGTGAGCTATAACAACAACTCACTTTTATTGTAGCACACATTATTATTCTAACCCATGTGAACAATAATTCCCAACATTCAGTGTGTTATCATTTTTTTTTGGTGGGGGGAGGGGAGGGGGATATGACACAATCCCACTCGTGAGTCTTGCTTGTCCTCACAATGCCTATGAGCTCAATGATCTTTTGTTTCTATTTTATTGGTGCAAGGTCTTTGTCCATATGCAACTATTGTTAAAAACAATGACCTTCAAACTTCATGACTATAAATTCCTTGTAAATTTCGGCAATTCTTGTGGCGATTGGTGATTGTTAAAAAATCTCATGCATCGGATTGTGAAGAACCTGCAACTATGTCTTTAATCTTGTTGGGAATGATTGCAAATCTACCTACAATATCACAATTTCTTTGTGTGACATGACTAGGATAAAACCCTCACACTAATACCATATTAAGAAAAAGAGCCAATAAACCAATATAATATTATTAAGTATTGCAGTGTCTATTACAAAGAGATTCATCTCTTTATATAGAGTTTGAAAAATATAACCAACAATAAATAAATATGACACTCATCTAATATTCTAAATACTAATAATAGTTAACTTTATTACACACCACTAGGTCACTTTAGTGACTTTATTACAAAAGGAAGCCTTATATTATAACTGTTAGTTTTATGATCAGATGTAATGCACAGAAAATTAATTCAAAATCAGACACAATAACACAGCAGATACCTTGGGAAAACCCTCCTCTTGAGGGAGAAAAACCCAGCACTAATATATCTCTTATATATTAATTCTCGAAGAGAAACACTTGTACAAATGAGGCCAATAAGAGGGGCCAAAATAATGCACCAACAGATGAAGCAATCACAGATCTTATCGCATATAATCTGCTAACACAGAACTGAAGTCTTTATCAAAATCGCACTGCACATATGATGAACTCGCCCTGCTCCTATAATGAATTCGTACTTGAGACAAGTGATAATGGAATGAATTGAATGCTGAATGAATGATGAATGAATGAAACTCAATGAATATAAATACATGTGTGGAGAAGAGACGTGCCTCTTCATGAAACTCCAAGCCGGCCTCCAACAATAATAACTGATGTCTAGAGAGGGATCGCATCCAATAAGGAATGGGTCGGCACACATAAGAACTCGTGCCATTTAGATGAAGCGCACCTTTTCACAATGTCGGCTTTAACAAATAGATAGCACTTCTAAATACTCGTGCCTCTTCAAGAATAGAAGTCTCTATAAATTAAATAGCTTTAAGCTATTATTTAATTTACTCAATCAAAAAATAGATAGGCTGGAAGGAATCGCACGATGTTGCATTTATCATCAACACTTCCTCTTAGCTAGGGAGAGTACTTCCAGCTGCACAAGACATATCACCTCAACGTGATGTCTACCACATTGGCTACAACCAAATGTGAAAAGAAGAATATCACCTCATCGTGATATTAAATATCACCTCAACATGATATCAACCATAATGGCTACAACCATTCTCTAGTGTGTACAAGTGTTCATCACTTGCGTGATGTTGTCACCTCAATATGACTTTCACCATGGCTCTCCCAGAAGGTGAAACACAAGTACAAGATGTGTCATGGAGTCACACACATGACATCCACCATGACTCTCTTAGAGGGTGGAAACAAAGGCTTTCACCCCAAATCTCAAAGAGAAATGCATTAACAATGGATTTCACCTCGAACTTCTCTTCGTAGAGAAGAACTCATTAAACAAGGGATTTCACCTCGAACTTCTCTCGTAGAGAAGAACTCATTAATAGGATCACTGATACTGAGACTCTTTCTCAATTAAGGTTGGATTCTCCACCATACCAAGTTTATCTCGAAAGCACACAAACTTGATTCTGGAGAGAGGCTTGGTGAGAATGTCTGCCGTCTGCTCATCAGTGCTGATATACCTCAACTGTATAGCCTTTCGTAGTACCATATCTCTAATATAGTGGTACTTGATCTCAACATGCTTGGTTCTGTCATGAAACACAGGATTGACAGAAAGCTTCATGCAACTTTGGTTATCACAATGAATGATAGTAGGCTCCATTGATTGTCCAAACGATCCTGCAAGGAGCTTATGAAGCCGCACTACTTCCCGAGCTGCCATACAAGCTGCAATATACTCCGCCTCTGTTGTACTCAATGCTACAGATGACTGCTTCCTGCTACACCAGGAAATCATAGCAGACCCCAAACTGAAGCAACATCCAGAGGTGCTCTTCCGATCAGTAACACACCCTGCCCAATTAGAATCAGTATAGCCATGCAACTCTAGATCCACACCTACAAAATATCTCATCCCATATCCAACTGTGCCACACAAGTATCTCAGGATATGCTTCGCTACAACTAGAAGTATTTGCCTTGGTTCACACATGAACTTGACAAAATGCACTTACTGCAATCTGGTCTAGTATAGATACATCAACGATCCAATCAACTGACTATACATAGTAGGATCCACCAGATTTGAACTAGCTGCAGCCTCCTTAAGCTTCTGAAAAATTGGTTTCCATAAATCAACATAAAGAACCAAGATCAACTAGATTACCATCTTCTTCAGGTTCAGTAGGCTCCCTCTGAATCTTCAAGCACTTGCATCAACCTTCTGACCTCTTCGTCCAAGATTGCCTGCAACACTTGCCTTAGTGCACACCTTTGGTATAGTAGAGAGTTCAAGGTAGACCTCCTCGACCTCATAGTAGATTACTCTATTCTGAATAGGTTTGCGGAGCTACCAATATCAAATCCAAATGACTGTCTTGTGCAATTATGATCTCAGCAGCTAAAGAGGTCTTTCAAGGATTTAACACTTGGCCTTGCAACACTGCAACCTTCACTTCTTCTTAGTGAGTCACAGAACTCCCTCTTGATCCCTGCTTCAGAGATTGCAAAGAAGACTTCTGGAAGTGAACTCCCTCTAGCCACCAACTCAGTCTCATGGCTGCAAGTTGTGACTTCACGCTTGATCATTTCTTTGGTCAGCATGACTTCCTCACAAGATGCCTCAAGCTTTTCATCACTAAGCAATCTCTCATCACCTTCTTGCTCCTAGAACTGTCCTGAAAGCATTTTAGAGAGAGATTACTAGCAGTTTATAACTATCCAAAGAAATATCAAGGCTAGAATCATACAAGGTTTACTATCTCAAGATATAGCATGAACACATAAGAGTTTATGAACAATAAATAAAGAAATCAACCTATAAGTGAAATATGAGCAAATATCAAAAGATCAGAATGAAGGGATAAAGAACTTATCTTTAATTGAATTCAGATATAACTCTTTCTTCCATCTTTTACTCCTCTCGAGAGTGCCAAACTCAGCACAACAAAAATTAATCTGCACAACTTCAGATTTCTTGAATGCATTATGTAGTTAGCATGTAGAACCAACTCTCTCCAAGAGTTCAAGGCTCTATCACAGTTCATGCATTAGAGAATGATATCGATGTGACCAACTAATCATCATCGAAATTGCAATTCTCTTTTTATTTCAGAGTCACTCAGAAATCTTCACAACCAACATGAAATAACTTGCAATAAATGAAATCTTCAAAGGCTCTTAAGCTAGTGAACATAATTACAAGATCCAACTAAATGATATAACTCAGCAAACAAAGAATACTTATCTCTTTAAATATTCTGATGGATGCAAATACTAGACACAGTAAGATATGCTGCTCTTGCACTCAGATCAGCACACAACCTTCACGGCTTGAACACAGGCCCATGACTTAGAATAGAAATTCCCTAGAATCCTTCTGAGGAGAGATCTCATCCACATCCACAAATGAAGCATGCTGATTAGGCCTGGTGAGGCAATCCTTTGCATAGTGACCAAACATGTCACAACGAAAACATTGGACTTTGGAGAGGTCCCACTTCTTCTTGAATGTAGGAGCACCATCAACTCCTTTATCTCTATTCCTCTTGAAATATCCTTTCTTTCCACCTTTCTCTTTTTTCTTCGAGGATTGAGCGGAAAGAACATGAATGTCTTCATTTGTAGAGCTTCGACCAATACCTCTCGTAGCCAACCTAGACTCTTCTTGAATACAATCTGCCCTCATACGATCAAACTTGGGAAGTTTCGATCTTGCACTGATTCCTTGAATGTAAGACTCCCAAGATGAAGAAAGACCATTAAGGGCAAGCATGGTGAAATCCTTGACATCAACAAAATGACCAATAGAAGAGAGCTGATCTCTCAATTCAAAAATCTTCATGAAGTAGGCGATGGCAGATTCTCCTTCCGCCATCTTCACACGATGAAGTTGTTGCTTCAATGCAAGTGCATGGCTTGTGTTGTTGATCTCATACATCTCCTCTAAAGACTTAAACATCTCCCTTGCCGTCTTCATCTTAGAGATGATGGGAACAATATGATCCTTCACGGAATCAACTAACATCTTCTTTGCCTTAGTATCTTTCTTCTTCCATTGAATCTTCTCCTCCTCATCAGCAGGCTCGGAAACTTTGCTCTCCACGAACTCAACCAATTCACTTTCTTCCAAGGTGAGCATAATTCTGAATCTCCAAGATGTGAAATTAGATGCTCCCTCAAGTCTATCCTCAAGCTTAAGACTGATCACCATCTCGACGAAGAGATAGAAGTAAGCAACGATGAGAAAGAGAGTAAAGAGTATCGCTTTAATAACAATCTAATCAAGATCTTCAAACCCGCTCTGATACCATGTTAGTTTTATGATCAGATGTAATGCACATAAAATTAATTCAAAATCAGACACAATAACACAACAGATACCCTGGGAAAACCCTCCTCTTGAGGGAGAAAAACCCAGCACTAATATATCTCTTATATATTAATTCTTGAAGAGAAACACTTGAACAAATGAGGCCAATAAGAGGGGCCAAAATAATGCACCAACAGATGATGCAATCACATATCTTATCACATATAATCTGCTAACACAGAACTGAAGTCTTTATCAAAATCGCACTGCACATATGATGAGCTCGTACTGCTCCTATAATGAATTCGCACTTGAGACAAGTGATAATGGAATGAACTGAATGCTGAATGGATGATGAATGAATGTGTTGTACCCAAACCAAATTTTTTGCTTCATTAAGGCATTTTGCATAAAAGAGTCTAAACCTTGCTAAAATGATGTCAAATACAGTTTTTGGGCAATATCAAGCATGGAGTTTTGGTCAGTGTTGTGTCAGTCAAAGGCAATATCCATTGATGAGGACCTGAATCGGGGACTCAGAACGAAGCATTTCACGATGGAGGAGCATTTCACAACGACAATTATACCTTTGTATGTTCATTTCAGTGATCAAGACGAAGATTTCAGTGGTCAATTTATGAAGATTTCTCAAAGAAAAGCAAAATTGCGCCCTTGTAGCCTAGGGGCGCCCTTCTTTTTGAAGGCCTAGGTTTTGTGGCATATGCTCATGAATACAGTCAATATCTTTAGAATTACCCCAGTTATCCGATGAGCTATCTTGCGGGGTTATCCGAGGTCCGTAGCTCCGATAACTGACATCAGAAGTTGAAGATTCTAGAGGTTGCAGATTGTAAAAACTTGTCACTCTTCAGATTTTGCGCCCCTGTAGCTCAGGGGCGCCCTTCAAGATGACCTTTGAGATGATAGAGTTTGTAGATAAGGTCTTCCTGACATCTATGCTACTCTAGTCTAGTTTCGCAACGCACCAGTTAGCCTGTCAATCCGACATTCTGAAAGATCGTGGCAGATATTTTACTAGGCACGTAAATTAGAGGGTGGAGAAACATGAGATATTCACTGTAGCCTCTGTAGGCCAGAGGCGCCTAGCCTTTAGGCCTGTTAGATGGTGTTGTTTGCTTTCACAGTCTTCATCGGACTTGTGCGCAATTACTCCAGTTATCCAACGAGCTCATCCGTCAGCCTCCGAGATTTGGCAAACGCTCGTACGTGCGAGGTCTTTACAAAATACTGAAAAACGAAGAAAACTCAGAAAATGGCCAAGTTTGGTCGTATATTCCATCTTGGGAAAGGCGCCCTTCTCTTTGAGGTCTTAGAAGTAGTTTTCTCGCTTCGTCGCCTCCAGAGACATCTCTCGTAGGTCCTTCTGGCTATGCGTTGAGACAGACGGTGCGTGAATCAGGTCACCCCAGCTCTCGATATCAGAGGTCAAAGTAGGGCATCTGGTTGAGAGTTGTACTTTTGTCAAAATGGTATTTGAGTCTTTTCAGGCCAGGGGCGCCCTTGCTTTTGGGATCCTTAATACAACTTTCAGGTGCCTTGCGTATATTCATTGGACGCGGAATACCTCTAGTCACATAGTGAGCCTATTAGCCGGTTAGCAGGGTTCACCGTTCGTCGTCAACAGCCTTTTGAAGCGTCAGATAGCAGAATGGAGAAACGACCAAGTCTGGTGTCTGAAAATCAATTTAATCAAGGGCGCCTAATTTTTTGAGGTGTTAAATGATGGATTTTGCAGTGATGACTCCCAACAGACATTTCTTCCTTGCTTTGTAGGCTTCGCGATGAATATCTCGGTGCAGTCACAACCTTGCTCAGTCATTTCGAAATCAGTGCTGAATATGGTCAACTGTAACTTTGCAGTCAGCTACAAAGTAGGAAGTTAGCGAAAAACGTCATATCTTGAGCAAATGGACACCTATGAGGTCAAATGAGGACTTTTTTAAATTAGTAAAGGTTGTCGAATCCATCCAAGTGCTTTACGTGGTTTGTCAACTGAAGAAAATAATATTAAATATATTTTGCATGCTAAGGCATTAAATGGCGATTTTCTCAAATTGGTGCCTCTTTGTGCTGGGATTTCAAAAACGCATGACGAATATTTTTATTATTATTTTATTCCCGACTCCGAATCAGTATCAGTTCAACTGGAGGGGGTCCAATCAGAACAATTCTATTTTTAGTTGAGGTTTTAAATCTTGTAGTCACCTTTGAGGTGCAAATTTATTCTATTAATTCAAGCATGGCGTCATATTTCATTCACACAGCTTGAGCAAATTCGTAATTCTTCAGAGCAAAGGTGAATTTCCTTCAGAGTTGGGCGAATTTCTCATCAACAATCATTGGCGAAGACATCAAAACACTTTCGTTGCAGGTACAAGTCAGAATTATCAGCGAATTTCAAGGCAAAGTGGTGATTTTGGCAGAGGAAAACATCAAAAAACGTCTTTCTTCTTCTCAATTTCTTCCATTTTCTCGTCTTAAATTCATTCGCATGTTTGAAGAATTGGCGACTTTTGATAAAACAAATCATTTGGGTCTATTTAGCATAGCTTCCTCGAGAAAACCCATGTGCCAAATTTTTTTTAGGAAAATTTTCTCCAGAGCATCAGTTCTCGAGGCTCTAATTTTCTCAACTGAAAATTCCTTGCATGGTCGAGTAGAAGTCAAATTTTCGCATTTCTGACGTTCTGGGTTGTCTTGGAATCTTTTTTTGGACAAAACCCATATCTCAAAATTTTTCGTGAAAATTGCTCTCCGATAGGCTATTTTTAGCCTTAGTAGGGTATTTTTAGTTTTCCAGAAAAGTTGTTAGAATATAGCCGTGTTCACAGTCAACAGGCGAGTTTTTCAGAGTGCAGCTCACGTAGACTGAATTCAAGACCAAATCGGTCTTAATTCATGATTTTGTCAGAAAAGATGACACCGATTTGTATCAAGCGCGTTCGAAGGGTTGACAGGTGTAGTCACTCAAGTCCACTTGGTTGCATGCCTCGTATGGCCGATTGTCTTCCAAAGCCAGTTTAGAGGGTTGATACAGTTGGAATTTTGCGTGTAGCAAGTTCATTTGCATTTCTCACAACCAGAGTGTGCACAGTCAAACCTCGCAGTTTCGTCATGCAACACTCTTTCATTAAGTAAAAGCGTGGAAAGCATAAAGCCGTAGAAGAGATAATGGCCATCACTTCAGTTACGGAACCGCCAAAGTTACCAGTCAGTGAAATGCTAGTTTGAGTGTGCAAAGATTGCCAAGATTACTCAAGTTGCTGACAAGTAGTGAATTGTGACGACCTTTAGATGTTGATGCAGTTAACAATCTCGTTGAGGGATTGGTTGCTCGAGATCACGGCCAGTAGACTTCAGTTCCCACCTCTCAAGATAGACATTACACACAGGAGTTAAACTTGGTGTTACCTTCTCAAGTTAACTCACTGTCTCATCTCATGCATATCTATTCTGATATTAGCTTTATTTATTTGGAGTTATATTTAGGGTTTACATTAACTGATGGTAGTGTTCCAGTTAACATGCTTTCAATAAGGACGTGCATGCTTGCACAATTGTCCATTTTTAGATTAGATGTTTTGGTTAACTGACGGTAGCTTTCCAGTTAACTGTATAGTTTACTTTATTAGGGTTTAGCATTAAATCTTGCATGCATTGCAAGACTGTAGTTGACTCAAGGTGATTTTAGGGTTCCCTACACCTTTTGATGTCTATAAATAAGAGCTTTTTCTCATTTGTACATAACTTTTGCACGAGAGAGAAATATATGCTGTGCCTACCTTGCCTGTAATATTGCTCGTTCTGTATCTGTTCATGAGTATTTACTATTGTGATGAATTGTTATGCCACTTGGGTTTGATGCAATTATGATGGTGAATTCTTGCTTTAGTTAGATATAGTGGCTAGTTGATCGTAGATTGTATGCGTGTCTCGCCTATGCAATTTATTATCCTAGTTGGCTATCCTTTATGTTATGTCTTCAATAAACTCGTTCAGATTGAGCTGATAGATGTGCCACCTTGCCTTCAAGTTGAGAATCTGTTCTTGTTTATCGTGTGATGTGTGTGAAATAAACTTATTCAAATTGAGCTGATAGTTGTGCCACCTTGCCTTCACGTTGAGAATCTGTACTTAGTTTATCGTATATTGTTGTTTCTAATAAGCCTATTCAGACAAGCAGATAGTTGTGCCACCTTGCCTTCACGTTGTGAGTCCGTACCCGACTTATCGTCAGATAATCATTCCCGCTCCGTTTCCTCATGCTTTGAGTTCTTGAGGGGATTGGATAGTTTAAGTTACTTAGTTTTGTGAGTTGTAGTTAAGCGAAACCAGTAAATACTTAGCTGCAACATATAGAGTTTTCGTGAAAGCCTTGTACCTCTATAGCTGAGACAAAAAGACAGGATATAGTTTAGTTTATTTTCCTTTTCAAGCACAATGAGGGAGCTTCCCCTCCTAATTTGAAGAGCACTCATTGCGTAGTGTGCATAGCTGTCCGTACCAACTTGCACTCCAGAGGTGTCAATTGTTATGCCAACAAAATGAAACTCAATGAATATAAATACATGTGTGGAGAAGAGACGCGCCTCTTCATGAAACTCCAAGTCAGCCTCCAACAATAATAACTGATGTCTAGAGAAGGATCGCATCCAATAAGGAATGGGTCGGCACACATAAGAACTTGTGCCATTCAGATGAAGCGCACCTCTTCACAATGTCGGCTTTAACAAATAGATAGCACTTCTAAATACTTGTGCCTCTTCAAGAATAGAAGTCTCTATAAATTAAATGGCTTTAAGCTATTATTTAATTTACTCAATCAAAAATAAGATAGGCTGGAAGGAATCGCACGATGCTGCATTTATCATCAACAATAACACACATGTTGTTGCATTATTGGTTACAAGATGTACCACATTTTCAATGCTCACCTCTAACACAATCTTTTCTAGCATTATACTTATTTTTTTACATTATTTACCTTATTGGAGGTGTGTATATATTTCAAAAATACCATCTCAACATTCAAAAACCCTAGAAGGTTGATGAGTGTGTTATTCCTTCATTTGTCCACCCATTAAAAAATACGGTGCATCCATATTTGCACCACTACCTTCTTTGGTCTTTGAGAATTGTTTTTGCATTTGTGATTGCCATTTGGATCAACAACCCACATATGTCATATGGAGTAGGCAACTTGTACCATTTTCCTCCAATTATCAACATTGTGACCAAATTCTTCCAAAATGGGCTCCTCACCAGCTTGAAAGGAAGGTTGTTATAGAACTAAAAATTAGCACAAGCAATGCATACTTCTTCATGCATGTCTCTATTCCACGTTATACCTTCAAGTGAAGGTTGTAATCCAAGCATGTTTTAGGGAACAAAAGGTCTATATATAGTTGGAGCTCGATGAAGTGGATGAACTACAAATTAGTGGCCGTGATTGGAGCCCACAATTTTTGTCCCTATGTCTTCCCCTAATTCTTGTGCCATATTGGAATTCTTTACCAATGCAATGGCATCTTGTGTCCTCACCTTCATTAATCTTTTACGACCAATCAAAGCTAGGGCTATGTAATGTTCCCATTCTTGGAGTGACATCTTGGTGACTTGATTCTAGCCCATGCAGGATTCATGTGGGTTAGATGGCGAGATAAGGGAATGATATTGGCCATGAGAATCATGATTTTGATAAGATGATTTTAGAGATTCAAGAGGGGAATTATCCTTAACAAAAATAATGCATTATGTTGTTCATATTTTATTAATATGTCATGGTCCACTTGCAAGTCAAAGCAAACAAGCAAGTCAAAGCAAACAAGGAGGTGAGTTTTAAAATAAATAAAATAATATTATCTTCCTTGGCTGGTTGACCCACATCAAATCAGATCTGATTTGCTTCTAGAAGGTCAATTCTCTCTCCTTGCTTCTAGAAGGTTAATTCTCTCTCCTAGGGCAGTTTAGGAGACTTAAGGGAGAAGGCAACCAATATTTTAATAAATAAAATAAGATCCTTGGATAAGGACGACTTAGGTGCCTTGGTGAAGAAGGCAAAGAATATTTTAATGAATAAAATCAGATCCTTGGATAAGGGCAGCTTAGGTGTCTTGGAGAAGAAGGCAAATAATATTTTAATAAAATAAAATCAGATCTTCCCCAAGAGCGGTTAAGGTGCCTTAGCCATGAAGTTATTGAATATTTTATTGAAAACAAATCAAATTCTCTTCTAAGGGCGGTTTGGACTAGAAGCCTTATTTAAAGGCATGGAGGGTTGTGAGATTATTATGTTTTGGTATTGTTATTTTGAAGAACATTTTGGAGAGAGTTGTCCCTTGGCTGAAAGTAATTTTCAGTCTATTCAAGGTGGTGCTACCTTGAATACAGTGGTATGGTGATGACCCCATTCCACCTTGAGAGGTGGATTCACATAGAGTTCATCACAGAGCTTCATTGACATGCTTTTGAAGATTAGACCTTGAAGTTAAGGGTTTTTTTGAAGACTGGTTTGTTGCAGATCCAAGAAGAAATCAAGAAGATTGAACCATATTTTGACTTCAAAGAACAAAACGCCTCTTTTTGCATATTGGGTTTCAGTTTTGTGGAGTTTGCATTTGTGGGTTGGCTGGAAAATCCATACCAGATTATCTCAGGTTGCTGGAAAACAAGTTTCAGACTTGTCATTAATCATATTTCAACCTTTCATTAATCATATTTCAACCTTTACAAGCATAGGAGGCAAGCTGGGTTAATTCTCTACTTTTCTAAGCTAAGTGATTCCATATTTTGAGCTGTTTTTGTTGATGTTACAGGGTCGGTTGCTTCATTCCAGCCCAGACCGAAGACAATTAAATCTTAGCCTTACGGCTATTTAATTGGTGGATTGATTTATGATTGGCCATGTCATTTGATATATGATGATTAATATTTGTTAATGTGAAATGGCACGATCTATTGAAGAAGCACGATTTATTATAAGGCCGACTTTTTGATGATTGGATGCGATTTCATTAAAGGACATTTAATATTTGTTATTAAGTGGAGCCGACTTCATCTATGAAGAGACGCTATTGTTTGTTAGAGTCTTACCTTTTGATTGGAGGCCGACATGGAGAATGAAGGGATGCGTCTCTCCCTTTCTATTGTATATATATTCGATGAGATTCTTTGTTCAAGGATATTATTATCCACTCCTATCATTGTGCAAATTCTGTAGAAGGTCAGTTTGTGTTTTCAATAGAAGGCTGAAGTTATCATCAGCAGTTTGTTACTGTGATTGCATTCAGATTTATATTCATCATAGTTCGCTTGCTCTCTAGTGCGATTAAGAAGAGGAAGTGCAGATTGAGATTCTGTAGAAGTGCAGATTGAAGGCTGAGTTATAACCTTCAAGTTACATCTATTTGTATCTATGTTGCATCATATTGTGGTGCTCATATCTTGGCCTTAATATCGGCTTCTTGTAAAGGAGACTTTTATTGATTGTGATTCAATATATAGGTGATATATTGTTGCTGGGTTTTTCTCCCTCAAGAGGAGGGTTTTCCCAAGGTATTTGCTGTTGTTATTGTGCTGAATTTTGAATTAATTTTCTGTGCATTACATCTGATCATAAAACTAACAGTTTTTGCAATCTTATAAGAGTTTCAGCTTTTCTGGGCCATCTACAGTCAAATACAGATTGCATACCAGCTGCTACAGAGTTTAATCTGTCATATCAGACCACCAACGGTGCTGCTACAACCTTATTTCAGTCAAAGATCGAAGGGTAGTTCATCAAGACTACCTAGGGTTTCATCCTTCAATCTCTTGGCTAGGGTTCGATATATATATTTTGGCTATTTTGCATACTATGTGAGTTTTGATTTACTAAATCAGATTATCTAATTGTAAGATGCAAGCTATACTATATTTGTAATCAGAATATTGATTCAATAAGAAGCCATCATCATTTCGTGAATATGTTACTCTCATATGTGAATTGATTTGCTTAGAACGTCATCATTTGGTATTTTGTTCTATGAATCTTTTTGTCTACATCTAAATACTAAGCCAGCAAGGAGAAAAAATTGATTGTGTTAAGGTAGGCTTCTTACAGGCTACGTGTATCTCCCTTTTAAACTCTGACTAAGCATTCATGCACAATTGGACATTGCAGCTAGAGATTTGTGCAAGGTGGTATTTGAGGTGATTGATGAATCCACTCATCTTTAACCCACGGTAGTTCCAAATGATCAATCTCACAATCGATCTTGGTACATTATGCTTCCAAGAAGCTTTTGTCCTATCACTTTGATTTCCACTCCATGATGCCATTGGATGCAAAGTGAAAACCCTAGCATAAAGAAAAGTAAAACAAATTTAATCATTGCAAATGGTAGCATTGAATTTCTTTTAAATAGTATAGAATCATGGCTTTAAAAACTAAATAACAGTTTTAAAAATAAAATAAAATAAATCTTACTTTAGAATTAAATATTAAAATTGGTGTCTTCAGCTCTACAATTATTATTAGCTTATAAGTAAATATGCAGCTTCTAATATATAAGAAGTAGAACAAAATTGGTGTCTTTGTGGAAGTTGATAAAAAATTATAAAATAAGTTTTTACAGTTATTAACTAGCACTTTTTAAAAAATGGTGTCTTTGAGGATGTTGATAATTTAAAAAACAAAATTATTTACAGGACAAGAATGATATTGTATTTTACCATTTACTATTCTTTCTAAAAACGTTCTTTCCATTAGTATTATAAAATTAGGAAATATTGACTTTATAAGAGCCCTAATCACATGAGAATATTAACTTAATCATAACGTTCTATGGTAGTGGTGGGAGGAGATGTTTCGGTGGCAGCTTTTCCCCCATTGCATTATCCTATTCTCAATTGAGAAGATTGCCTCTGTTGGGTGGGCTTTTCCCTCCTTTATGGTTCATTCATCCCTCTAAAACAAGGCCTTGAAACACCCGATCCTCCATTCCGACGCTCCACCAACGTAGGGACTTTTATGTCCATGTGGTAGTGGATGGCATTATTTTTAAAATTCTAATTTCTTTACCATGAAAATTCTAATTCCTAAGTTTCCCAAAGTTTGAAGGAAAATAATTAATGTCTAATATATTCTATTTGGCATTTGTATTTTCTAAGACATACATTCTCCATTAGAAACAAAAAATCTCCTAGATTTATAAACTCCCATCAGTTGTCTGCAATACACTAAAAATAAGCAACTTAAATCTTTATAGACAGCTTTGCAAATTTTGTGTAGTCAATATAAAATTGACAGTAAACATTGTGAAAAATTAAAAGTTCCTTAATATAATCTCAAATGTGTGATGTTATTTTTTTTTTTTGTTTTATATTTTCAAGAATTTTTTTAATAAATTGAATATATAAATTTAGAGATGTTTAGTTAGTTTGGTTTAGAGTAGACAGCTTGGTTGAAAGTTTATTGATGAAGTGACTTTTTTTTTTTTTTTTCCCAGGATGGAAAGTTCATGGTTGGATGCCAAAATTTTCCACTTGTATGTATATCCTCTTATGAAACCAAATCTTTTAATATACGCATGTTTCTATTTTCTCTTCTTTGGTGAAAAGTCCTTTGATATGGATCCATATATCTAGAAGTAGGGATCTTATTCATTTATTAGCATCAAAATAAACGTTTTTGAAAGAACAACTCATTGAATGGGAACTATTAAAAAATAATTCAATATTTTTATTGATGTGATGCATTAGTCTTTGTAGTGTTTGAAGAAAAGATATCTATTGCATAAAAAAATATGGCACACTTGGAATGGTGCACAATATTTCACGTTTATGATTATTATTTGGAGGTCAATGCATTTTTATTTTTTGTAGATAATGAGAAATTGTTTTCTTCTATTAACAATCAAGATGCAAAATAGGAAGTGGCCATATTGTATTTCAAATAATCTATTAACAATTGTTTATCTATCGAGAGTTACATTATAGGGTATTGTGTGGCCATAATGCATTTCAAATGATCATTTGATGAGAGAAAGTGAATCAAAACTTTATAACTTTACTGTATTTCATGATAAGATTTATCTCTCAAAATATGGTTGTGTCCCATGTTGAATCAAAAAGAAATAGAAATGTATGTTCCCAATAAATTGGTGGGCCCCATTAATGAATACAAACCCTTTTGATAGAATATGAACAAAACTTTGATTTTTTCAAATAGGAAACCACAAACCAGCTCAAACATTTTAATAACCCCCTCTCTGGTTTTTTTACAAGTTTTGGGTTTCTTGTGAGTTTTTTGCAATATTGGAATAGCAACCAAATATGAAATAATAGCATGCAAAACTAATAACCAACTGAGATACATGCTTTGAATGTTTTATTAATATTGAAATCAAATATTGACAGAGCCACTTGGAAGATTAAAAGATGTTTGTTGGGCTTGAGTTTTGCCTATGGCAACTCAAGAGATATCATAACCATAGATGGTAGACTTGGCAAGTGCTCACCAGATTTTTGGCTTGGCAAGTTACTTGTTGATTTTTTGGCGATTTTTTTTCAAAAAATTTCGCGAGCTTGTGCCATTAACCCATAGGACACAGTAGGGACACAAGACACACATGGGACACACAAAAAAATGCTCAAAATATACACTTTTTTAGCTTATAAAAGTACTGTTACTGGATCCGCTTGTAGACCAGCTAGACCCAAATCCGATTGGTTTTAAACAAACTCCACCTTTGACTTTTAAAAAAATTACGACAATGGTGTGTGCCATGAAGGTTTGTGTGATTATGAAGCTCTTCAATTGGGCTTGGTGGTAGGGGCTCTACCCCTTGACCCCTATTGGGGGCAGTACCCCTAGACCCTTGCAAATTTGTGGGATATGTAGCTAGAGTAAATTAATTTGGATGCTTCCACTATCCAACATGTTGCACTTGAGGAGTTTGAAACGAGCACACTTTTAGTGTGAGTGGCAGTGGCACTGCTTGTAGTTCTTCATTTCTTCAAAGGGGAGAATTTGGGTCTGTTTTGAAGTGGAGTTCGTCCAAGAAGCTTGAATTGGATGCTATTGTAATCCCTATGTTAACAAGTTCAATAAACATATTTGAAACAAATGAAAAAAAATAAAATTATATGGAACCTAAGTTTAAAAAATTTAAGCGTGTGCCATAGATTCATAGAAGAAAGGAAAAGACCAAGAATTTAAAAAAAAAAAAAAACTACTATTTTTGCAAAAATATTTCTCTAGTCTCCTTCGTATGGAATGGGCTCTTGCACATGCATTTGAATAGCAGACCAATCACTTTTGAACCTTCACCAATCAACCTTCAACTCTATTCATGCAATGGCAAGAAAGAATGGACGACTTTTGTGTTTGGCATTCACAACAAGGTAAAAAAAATTCTTTTTATTCTTTCAAATGTGTTGTGTTGGTGTTACAATTCGCACCTCTGGAGTGCATATTGGCAATAGACAGCTATGCATAGTTGAACTGCTCTTCAAATTAGTAGGGGAAGCTCCCTCTTTTGTTGATATGCGTGAAAAAGTAAAGTAATCTAAATCCTATCTTTTTGACTTAGTTGGAAGAGGCGCAAGGTTAAGAAAACCAATACATTGTAGCTAAGGTTTTTCTTTGGTTTTGCAGATATTAACTACAACTAGTCTAGCGCTTAAACTATCCTATTTCCTCAAGAAAAATGAAGCATGAGGACTTAGGAGCAAGGAGTAATTGACGATAAACTTTATATTAGGATTCCCAAGGAGGAGGAACCCCTATCCGAGGTGTAGGCTGATATGAAGGTTATTGGTAATATCAAACGATAAACTTTATTTCTAAATTCCCAAGGAGGAGGAACCCCTATTCGAGGTGTAGATATAAAACAAGCTTATTGGAAATGACACTTAGACAACAATCTTTATTTCTAAATTCCCAAGGAGGAGGAACCCCTATCCGAGGTGTAGATATGAAAGAAAGACTATTAATCAAAACATCAAAGGATAAACTCTATTTCTAAATTCCCAAGGAGGAGGAACCCCTATCCGAGGTGTAGATATGAAACAAAGCTTATTAATCACAACAAGAATAAATCTGGGACAACAAATTGCATAACGAGACACACACACAATGAACGATCAAACTAGCTTTATATTTAACTAAGTGAACCAATACAAAATAGCAATATTGCACGGCAAGGTGGGCACACCAATTTGTTATTACAGCAAAAGTTAAAATACAATGAGCAAGGGTGCTCTTATTTATGGAACCTCAAAGGAGTATGGAACCCTAAAATCTCCTTGAGTTAACATGAGTCTTGCAAGCATGCAAGATTTATTGCTAAACCTATATGTGTGCAACTTAACAGTTAACTAGAAAAACTACCTCAGTTAACTGAACTAAACTAACTAAACTAATTGGACGTTGCGACACACAAGTGTTTATTGATATGAAAGTCAATTGGTAACTTACACCAGTTAATTGAAACTAAAAACTAAATGAGAACTCCATATGTACATAGGTAATTCCAAAATAGACATGCAATGATATGTAGATCAGCGAGTTAACTTAGAAAGAAGCATCAAGTTAACTGTTGTGTCTAATGTCTATCATGAAAAGGTGAGACGCCTTGATCTGTAGTTCACTGGCTGCGATCACGAGCAATTAACTCCTCCAAGAAGTTGTCAATTGCCTCATCATTTGGAGGTCGTCACATGTCTCAACTGTCAGTTTATTGCCTGTCAGCAACTTGAGCAATCCTAGAAATATTTGCACACTTAAACTGGCATTTCACTGATTGGTAACTCTAGCGGCTCCGTAACTAGAGTGATGGCCTCTATTTCTTCTACAGCTTTACGCTTTTGATGCTTTTGACGCTCTTGACTCTTTTCATGTTTTTCTCAATGGAAGAGTGTTGCATGATGAAACCATGAAGTTTGACTGCGAATACTTAGCTATGAGAAAAGCTCCTGAACTCATTGCGCACGCAAAATTCCAATGGTATTCAACCCTCTAAATTGGCCTCGAAAGGCTATCAGCTATATGAGATATGAAACCATATGGAGTCCATGAACTCGGAGCGTCTATGCCTGTCAATCAACCCCCAGATGTGCTCGATGTTCTGAAGTGTGGTTTGGTCTATGCCTTCCAAAGCGTTAAAGTCAACCTCCGGATGCACTTGATGCAAGTCGATGTCAATTGTTTTGATGAAATTGTGAATCAAGACCGATTTGGGTTTGAATTTAGTCTAAGTGAATTGTTTGAAAAACTCGCTTGTTGACTGTAAACACGGATATGTTTTGACAACTTTTTCCGATAAGCTAAAAATAACTCCTGGTGAGGCTAAAATAATCTGTCGAGGGGCAATTTTCACAAAAAATTCAGAGATGTGGGTTTTGTAGAGAAAATGATTCTCAACAAACCCACAATGTTAGAAATTCAAAAAAATGTTTTTTTGCTTCACATGTAAAGACTTTGAGGAAAAAAGCAATAGGGGGCAATAGGGGCTACAGGGGCAAATTTTTTCGAAAAATTCTGGAATATGGGTTCAAGCCGCCAATGTGCTGATCAAACCTAGATTCTTCGTTTTTCAAAATATTGACTTTTCCTCTACCATGCAAAGGAATCTCCCGAAAAAAGCAAAGCTTCAAAAAGCGAAGCCATGGGGCAATTTTTCTTGAAAAATTGCCCCAAATGCGATTTGTAGAGAATGTCGTGCACAACGTACTAGATGATCAGAATTGCGAAAAACTGTCGTTTACTTGGACATGCGAGACAAAACCTAAGACAATGATAGAAGAAATAAGAGAGAAAATAGAAGTTATATTCTGCCTCTGTAAAAATGATGCCTATCCTTGAATGAAGTCTGTTGAGCAATCTGGACCTATAATTGCGAAGAACATTGAAAAATATCACCTGTAGTGCCTTTAGATCTTGCTTGCACGAGAAAATACATGTTTTCCTTCAACCTATTGTGAAAATAATGTACGCCCAAATGCATATTTAAAGAATTTTTTGATAGTTAAGCCATCACATGCAGGAGAAAACCCTAAATTTTGGATGCAATTATCTCATTGGACCGCATTTAGTTAATAGAAACAGAGATTGAGCCTTGAAATGGGCGCCACCCAGCATGCAAGGCATAAATACGCCACATGCAAGTAAAATTGACATTTAAAATTGAAGTTTTAATATTTTTTATATTTAGTTAACTGATTCCACCTTTATAGGGCGGCCAAAGCACGTACTTCAATTTTGAAAGTCAAACTTTGACTTTTTGGGTGCCATTACTCAATTTTGAATTTTTTTGCTAACTTCCTACTTTTTACCTTTTGAAAACGTCACCACAGCCTCTATTCGACCCTGAATTCCGGATGCTCGGTTGATCCTGGAGCTGAGCTGACACATTCATCGCGTAGCCAAAACAAGTCTGATGAAATGTTGCTGGGAGCTGTGAGAGCTAAAAACTAAGTTTGATGCTTCAAAAACTAGGGCGCCTATTTCAAAAGGGTGCATATGACACTAGACATGGCCATTTTCCTGTTTTCAACTATCTGTGCCTCAATCTGCCGCTGCTGGTGAATGATGACTCCTATCAATTGGATGCTGGATCCATCGCGTAGCTGGAAGAAATCCACAAAGGATGATTGTATGTACAATGCCTGAAAGTTGGATTAAGATACTTAAATGCAAGGGCCCCCCTGGCCTGCAGGGGCACAATTGCACTTTTGTGAATGATTTTGCAATTTGTAACTTTCCACAGAATGCTTCACTTTGACCCTCGCTGTCGAGAGTTGGATTGCTCCTATGTTTGCGTAGATGATCTCATCGTAGAGATGGAACAACTTGGAAGAGATGTTCCTGGGAGTGACGAAGCTAGAAAACTGCTTCTAAGACCTCCAGTAGAAGGGCGCCTTTCTCAAGGAAGGTGCACTTTTCCATACTTAGCCCTTTTTTTGCTTGCTTTTATCCTTTACTATTTTCCGTTTATTCTTCATCTACGGGCGTTTGACAGATCCCGAGGGCTGATGGCTAGATTCACTGCGTAGCTAGGATGATTCTGAATAGATCTCGTGAAGACGATAGCTGTCAAAAACCTCAACTAGCTGGCCAAAAGGCTAGGCGCCCCTAGCCTGTAGAGGTATAATTTGATATTTTGACTTTTATTTCCCCTCCGTTTTATGTGCTCGCTGGATCAACTGCCACAGTTGCTCAGTATGTCTTACAGATTGGCGAATGGATTCATCGTGGAGCTGAGCTAAACCTGAAGAGATCCCTCAGAAACGGTTTTTGCAAATTTTGACATCTGATAGGATTTATTGAAGGGCGCCCCTTGGCTATAGGGGCGCAGATTCCATATTTTGACTATCGTCTCCGATGCATAAATTTCCCATTTCTTTTGCTTCCATCGTCCTTTGTCGGAGTTTCGCAAAATTGATGGATTCGCTTGATGACTCGTTGGAAAGCTAGTAGAAATTGAGAGAAGATGATTGTATTCGCAAGCATCAACAAACTGCATTTAGGCCCTCAATTTCAAGGGTGCCTCTAGCTTGCAAGGGTGCAAATTTGCTTCAAAACTGATGATTTTCACCATTTCGCGCTTTGCAAACACTGTGACGCTTGCTGAGTTGACTGTGTTGAAGCATTACTGCTGTTGATGCGAGTACGTGACTGTATTTCACCATTTTTATGTGTACAAACACTGCAAAGTTGACTTGCATGTTGATTGTGCAAGTATCTCCCACGTAGCAAAGTGAATTGTTTTCCAGACTTTGAATATTTTTTGCATTTTCCGCCATTTGAAAATCCCCTCTGTCGCGAAGCATCTTCCTCCGTAGAAACCTCTGTGATGAGTTTGAGGCTTAGATTTCGACACCCGGTATTGGTCAATTGACATTGACGACCTCAGAGGTCCTAACTTTTCTCCTGAAAAAGTGAAAACTACCCACCAGACTTAAACTGACTTTTTCTGATGCTGACTTCACCACTGTGATCGTGAAGTGAAATAAGCCAATCAAAATAAATTTCAGCCAATTCTGGCAAGATCCTCTTTTTTAGGGATTTTAGGGTTTTTTCCAAAAAATAGGGGGCTCAAAAACCCTAATTTTCAAAATTTTCAAATTTTGTCAGTATCTTCCAGACATTAAACCCACAAAAGCCCATGCTTGATTTGACCAAAAACTGAGCTTTGACAACACTTTTATAGGATTTAGACTATTTTAATCAAAATGCCTTAATGAAGCAAAAATTTGGTTTGGGTACAACATGTTGGAATGAACTCCTTAGGGTTAGGTATGTGTTCAATGATTAAAAGAAGCCAATATTTTTATAAAACCCATCACTTTCTGCCGGATCCATTGCAGGTTTGTCTAGGACAAATCCATTGGTGAAAGTGTGTTGCCAAGATGCAGCCCCACCCATATCACACCAAGATCTGGAATGGATCAGACTCAAATCTGCTAACAGCCTAACACCCAGCAGCGTACTGATAACATAACTAATATGTATTATAGAATGAAAAATATGTACAAGGAAGCTTCTAAGAGAAGAAAGGTACAGGTATACATGTAAGCTTCTTGGAGAAGAAACAAAAGGAAGCTTTTAGAGAATTTACACAAAGACAAAATAAAAGAACTTTAATTATATTATTTACTAAACCATATGACTAAGACTTGTCATCATATACCTTTTATACAGAATCAGACTTCTCACCATATAGTTTACTTTGACTCAAAACAAAAAACAAAAAACAAAAAATGAGGAATATGTTCCTACAATAATTATGTTTCAAACACAAAGGAAAAAGTAAATGTAAATTCATCTTGGAGAAGATACAAAATAGAGTTTTTTTTCTCATGTGATGCGTCTTTTAGTCAATTAATATCAGTTTTGTGTGGCATGTCCCCAGTAAGGTTAAGTTCAGTTGAACTGACTTATCTAATCTATGACTCTTTCGATTATGATTACATGTCCTAATAACGTCTGTGCTGGTAAAGATTTGCTAAAGTTAGACTTTAGTAAAATGTTAAGGCTTCTTAGAATCAGTTATAGTTCTGCTTATTTCTTCCACGATGAGCAAAATTTCACTTGGAATGTGACTTTTGATTTATACAATGGTTTTAATAGATCTTGGCTGGTTTTCTTCAACTTCTTTTGGAATATTGCCCGGTTGACTTAGTTGATTTCTACTTTTAGCCTGCAAGAAAATCGTAAAATTGCTCCATCCATTTTTATGGATTTATTTGGTATTTAGAAAACAATGTCAGTTCATTGGCCTATCCCAATTATCTTATTGCAAGGGGCCTTCTACAAAACTAAAATAAGCACAAGCAACAGTGACTTGGACCTTGAATAGCACATTTCCTAATAATGCAAGGCATCTTGCAGCAAATACAGTTCAATGCTTTTTTCAGCCAATATATAATCCATGGGAAAGATAGTCTGCTTATTGCATTTTCAGCTAGTGTTAGTGACAAGAACTGTGAATAAATTTCGTTTGTTTAGAATGAAACCTTGCAAAAAGATAGAATACCTATTTTATTAGAATAATGACGGTAGAGAAATTTACTTGTCACTGTGAAGTACAAAGTTTGTAGTGATGTGCATGATATTTAGAATATAATTGCATGATTGTGATATTAGGAATTAGTTTGCCTCTAATTTTACTGAGTATTGGTAATGATTTTTCCCAGTGTAGAAATGTTGTATGGTTGCCAGGAGCAATATCCGAAGCTGTCGTGACCAATCAATCTTGCAACATTTGCATGCCAGGTATTTTCTTTGAAAATATCCTAATTTCAACCTTACGTTTATTCTTTTGCATACCACAGATACCTCAACAGAACATAGTATATCTTTAGATAAAGCTGTTAGATCATAAATTTTCTTCAATTTTCGTTTCTTTTAACTTTTGAAAACTACTACCTTCTGCAGACCACATTTTCAAAATCCAGTTTAAATTTCGGAGAATGGAAATACCAGCCCAGTATAGCACAGAACATCTGGGTAAAGAAAAACCTGCTTTCCAATTATCTGTTGTTTTCAAATATAGTTGTAATTTGTATTTGCTAGTAAAATATGTCCACTGAAAGGATACCTGCATTTCATTTTTTGTAAATATTTCTATTGATATTATAGTGGAATTTGATCTGCTTTGAGCAACAAATCATGAGAGAAAAGTTGTCTTCACTAAGAATGAAGGGATTCATGTCAATATATTTATAGAATACTAACATGGTAACAAGGCTATAGGTTTAACCAAATTCATTACCTTGGTTTGATTGATAATCTTATTTTTGAAATCTATTGTTTAAAATCTAACAATGCAAACTATTAGAAAATCAACAAATCATTCAGAATTCTTCTACTTCTAAATTTTTTTGCATCATCAAAGGACATTGAAATGTTATATTTTTCAGTATGAGAAATATTGCATTGAACTTTATAAGGTCGATGAATATGCTGAGTGGTGGTACACTATGTTCCATGGTGTTCTGGGACAGGGATGGCAGGAAATGTAAGAATGCATTTCTGGGGTGATGGGACAGAAAGCCTTTTTAGGGGGGGAACAACAAGGGACAGCAATTAAAAAATAGGAAAAACTTAAAAAATATAGGAAATTTAAATTATTCATATATATGCATTCATCATATTCATTCTATAACCCTACAACATTAGAGTTGAACTGAGAATTCACATGACAGTCAATGCACAAATTAATGAAATTTCATTACTTTCATTGTCAATGTGCATATATAACAAGTACAACAAAAGGCCCATGGCTTAGGTATACTACTAGGTAATGGTAAGAAGCTCATGATTCAAATCTCCCTTGGAAGAATGCTCATGACACAAGCTATGGAGTCACTGTACATCACAGAAAATTATTAAATGACAAAATAATTTTTCAATTAGAAGAATGAAGATGCTATATTTTAGTGAAACAAGTTCATTTTCAACATCTACACCAGCCTACTCTTTATTGGAATCCTTAACATCTGTTGTGCATGTACATATAGCAGCCCTAAGCCCTATAAGGAAACTAAATGTGCTAGACCTAAATAAAGAGGGTGGAGCTTCCCTAAATAATGAATTATACTTTTAAAGTAAAGGTGTGACGTTAGTGTGAAGAAAATGAATAGTCCTAAAGTGAGTTGCATCAATACTGCTGATTTGCCCAAACTAATATCAGAAAAATCAAACCTGTAATAGTCCTAGGAAAACCACAATGTGCACAGTATTGGGGTTGTGGTGGAAAAGATAGCATGATGCATTTATATCATTATGTAATGGAAATGCTAACATAAACAAACCTCAAAGTCCCTGGCTCAAAGTAAATTTATTATTATTTTTGTTTAAAAATGCCTAGGTCATCAAGGGACATCTGATCATCCCCTCGACAGTTGAGGCATGTTAAAGACCTTCCTAGCTCTTATTGTAATTATTATTTAGTAATGGTCAAATAGCTTTTAGTTGTCGACTTTAATAAAGCCATTCTGACTTTATGATAGACTTTAGAATATTCTTTTTGCTTTATTAGTTTATTCTTTTTAATCCCACATTCATAAAGTGGCTTTCCACCCTTCTTTACAAACCTATACAAGAAATCTCTCACTTCTTATTTAATTAATGAATATCTTGGTAACCTTTTTGTGCTCTATTTTTCATAGTATGGCATTAAAGCTCAGCTAGACCTTTAGGATCAGTTAAAGCATGAAGACTTAGGGATTGCTGTCAGCAATGATGGATCTAAGGATCACCATTAGCATTGTAAAACAACCAAAAAGATTTGTATGATAGATAATACAAAATTTGAAATATCCCCCTTAGATTTTTTTTTTTGATTTTTAACACACAATGTTGCACCCGTTAAGGTTATCTCAATAAACATAACCAGCTGAAAGGTAACCCTTCACTTTCTGATCACCAAGATATCGGTGAGGGTGAGATGAGAGCATACAGTGTGACGGGATCGTTAGAAGAAATCTAAAAATGAAGTACAATGTTGTAGGCGGCTAGCCAGCCATAAAAAAAGTAAATATTGGAAATGTAAAGTGTAAGCGGATAACTGACCATAAGAGCTCTACCACTTATTTAGCGGGAGCAGAACTACAATTAGAAATGAAACACTCAACCACTTATTCAGCGAGAGTAACAAAGCAAAATGAAATGTAAAACAATTAAACCACTTATTCAGCAGGAGTGTGATATACAAAATGTAAAGTGCAGAAATATAAAAGCTGATCAGTACTACTGAAATCAGCGTTACAAAATTTACTCACATACAATAATATTATGATGTATTTGCTCTCTAATCAGCCCAAAAGATATACAATATTCCCTTTGACAAATATGAAGGTTATCACCAAGGAAATGGAGTAAAATATGGAAATGAACAGTTCTGATATAAAAAGCAGCAAACTGAAATTTAAACCAGCAAGTAAATATGTCACTAGAATGTTTATAACTCTTCCAATATAGCTCCAATCTTCATCAAATTGAATGCGAGAGAACAATATGAACTAGGCGTCCATAATCCATGAGAAAGACCTCCAAATAGTGCCATATATCCTGACACGAGTCCCAATGCAAGCTTGAAGATTGGGCGGCCTCTAGAGGGGGTCGACCTTCTCTATAAAATTAGCCTCTCAACCAAAAACTCTAAAACTAGGTGAGATGAGGCGCCTAGGACAAGGAAACACTCGGAGCCAATACCCAAAACCATATAAAAATCACCTTGAGAGCAATGGGCAAAAATGTGCTTCATCCAAGCACAACCAGCAACTCCAAAAATCAGAAATGTCAACAAGCAATTCACTGTGAAGCTCAATTTGCAACCTCTGGATGAAGAAGCAGTCTCAAATCAGCTAGGTGTTATCTCTAAAACACAAAACCGATATTAGCTAGGAGGTATGTGTTCCTCAAAGCAAGGGGTTTGAAATCATTTCAGCAACACTTCGTTATGATAAGCGAAATGGATACCAAAAGAGGAGGCAAAGCCTTGCTTAAATAGAATTTCAAGGTGACCTTTCAAATTCTCCTTTTCCCTCCAAAGGGGGATGCCTAAACCCACAATTCAAATTAATATTTTATTAAACACTTCTTGCACTCCTTCCTAGGCGTCCCAAAAAGGCCTTGGTAATAATTAACATTTAAAATGGTTAATTCAACACATGAGGTGTCCAACTTCAAAGACCCACTTTTAAAAACAACTTGAAGTCATTTGCCTAGGCATGGGCTCGAAAAATGATATTAAAATATAAAATGACTTAAATCATTAAACTTGCCAAAACGGGCCCCAAAAGTGTAGAAGACCAAATTGCCAATTTTGCTCTGCCAGAAATAGAAATTGCACTGAACTGCCGAATTGCTGCCAAGAACAGCACTGCCAGAAATAGCACTCACTAAAAGCAACATAATGCTAAAAATAGTAAGTGACTCCAAACTCATTTTAACCACAAACCGGGTAGTCGTCGCAACTTACTAAAAATAGTAAGTCTGGAAAAGACATCTGATGCAGACGCATGCTACACCATTCTGAAGCTCTCTAAAAACCTAGAAAGACCGAGAAACCTCTCTGCAAAACAACTGCATGCAAACCCTTGAAAGCACAAAAGAAACCTCCAAGCAATAGGAAACCCTAATTTCCACTTCCGACTAGCCTATGGGCCTCTGAGATAGGCTGACGATCACCAGAAGAGACTACTGTCAAGAAGTGGACATTACAGTCCACCCTTCCCAAGATTGCTTATCCTCAAGCAATCGGAAGTCTAGATGCTGCAAAATATGCTCACCTTCCCAAGTGGCATCCTCAATCGACAAGTTCCTCCATTTCACCAAGTACTCTTTGATTGACCTCTTCCTCAAAGAGCGTTCTCGAACCTCAATGATCTCCAGAATCAAAACTGTCCTTCCTCATCCAATGGAGGCAATTCTGAAGTAGCAACAACATTGTGCCCAAGTGCCTTCTTGAGGCGTGACACATGAAAGACATTATGTACCTTGCTACTTGTTGGTAGTTCTATCTCATAAGCCACTTCCCCAATCCGCCTAATGACTCTAAAAGGACCATAGAAACGTGGCTTAAGCTTTTCCGCTCCACTCTTCTTGAGAGTCGACTGTCTATAAGGTTGGAGTCTCAAATAGACCATGTCACCAACCTCTAAAGCTCACTCAACACACTGCTGATTAGCATACAACTTCTTTTGGTTCTATGCATGATATAGATTGTCCTTCAATGATCTCAAGATATCCTTGCTTTGCTACAACATATCCCTTGCTTGAGGGGCACTACTATCACCAAACACCAAGTCCATGAAGCTAGGAGCCTCGTAGCCATACAAAGCCATGAATGGAGACATCTTGATTGACATGTGGTAGGAAGAGTTATGCAATATTCTCCCAAATGAAGCCATTTCACCCATGCTTTTTGCTGACCCGACACATAGTTTCTGAGGTAGCCTTCCAACCATTTGTTCACAATCTCCATTTGGCCATTAGTCTGTGGGTGATAACTAGTGCTTGGAGTGAGCACTGTACCACTTAATCTAAATATCTCTTGCCAAAATGCACTTAGGAACTTCTTGTTCCTATCACTCACAATGTTTTTTGGCAACCCATGCAGTTGGGACACCTCTCGGAAGAACAAATCAGCGACTTGAGCTGCTGTAAATAAGCTGGTAATGGCGAAGAAATGAGCAAACTTTGTCAATCTATTCACAATGACATAGATGCAATCCTTCCCTTGCACCTTTGGCAACCCCGTGATGAAATCCATTGAGATACTTTCCCATTTCTGATAGGGAATAGGTAGAGGCTGCAACAAACCAGCTAGAAAAGTGTACTCATTTTTGTTCATTTGGCAAGTATGACACTCCTTAATGTAGTGTAAGACTTCATCTTTCAGCCCTTTCCATGAAAATCTTTCATAGATCTGCCTATAAGTCTTAAAATAACCTTGATGATCAGCAAGTGGAATGTCATGAAATGATCGCAAAATCTTCTTTTTAAGCTTAGATTCAGGCACCAAGAAGATTCTTCCCTTATACCATATCAACCCATCAACCAACTGATACCTCTCATCATGCAAAGTGCCCTCAACAATGCTGGTTGCAAACTGATTTTTAGCATAATCAACAATGATCTACTCTTTCCAATCAATAGTTATCTCAATTAGAGAGCTCAAATGGGGTCTCCTAGATAGAGCATTAGCCATGATGTTATTCTTCCCTTTGACATACTCGATGTCAAAGTCGTAAGCTTGTAGCTTACTCACCCACTTTTGCTGCCTCTCGTTCAAATCTTTCTGATGCATAAAGTGCTTAAGATTGTTATGATCAGTGTTCACCATGAACTTGCTCCTAGCCAAGTATTGTCTGAATTTGGCCAATGCGTGCATGATTGCAAGCATTTCACTATCATAAATGAAATATGTTCTTTCAACACCTCTTAATTTTCTGCCCTCAAAGACAATGGGATGTTTGTCTTGTATTAGAACAACCCCAACTCCTTCCCTTGAAGCATCACACTGCATCTTGAATGGCTTAGTGAAGTCATGTATAGCCAACACTGGACAAGAACTCATGAGATGCTTGAACTTGTCAAAAACAACTTGTGCCTTGTCTGTCCATACAAAAAGCCCCCTTCTTAGTGAGATCGGTAAGAGGGGCTGCCATCTGTGAATAGCCCTTCACAAATCTTTTGTAGAAGCCACATAAACCCAAGAACCCCTTCAAATGTGACACATTCTCTAGAGGAGGCCAATCCAAGATAGCCTTGATCTTCTCAGGGTTAACTCAAACTCCCTTAGAGCTGATTATGTGCCCAAGGTAAAGCAGCTCCATCATTCCAAATTCACATTTGGACTCCTTAGCAAATAAACACTCAGATTTCAAAATACTAAGCACTTCCCCCAAATGCTTAAGGTGCTCTTCCCATGACTTGCTGAATATGAGAATGTCATCAAAGAAGATAAGCACGAGTTTCCTTTTCAGTTGCAAGAGCAAATATTCATTGGGATTATTTTGTGTCAAAAATGGTTGAAGCATCATCAAGATTTAATGGATAGAGGAGTCTACATTTCATGTCATATTGGATATTCCAAGATTGTGAATTAATTTATTACTTATTTAAGTAATTAAAAGTCTAAGTGGGAAAATTAGTTGGAGTTAAAAATGAAGTTGTTCAAAACCACAACTTAAAATTTTGAGTTGGAAAAGTAGGTTGTGAGTTTGCAAAATTCACTAAAATTTGCAACTCACAACCCAAAATCCTAACTTAGAAACATAGGTTGTGAATTTGCGAAATTCACTAAAATTTGCAACTCACAACCCAAATTTCTAACCTCATAAAAAGAAGGGTTGTGGATTTGAATAACTAATTTTAATTGGTTATTCCTATTTGAGAGAAAGTTTTCAAAAGGCAAAACAAAAGAAAAAGCAAAGAAGGAATTGGCAAACCTCACGTACACTATTCTTTCTCCTCTATTTTTGGCATTTGTGGAGATAAATAAAAGTAACAGGCAGTTAGTTTCATGCAAGAGGCAGTTTGTAATTAATCTACAGTTAGAAACTCCCTCTCTACGCCTCCTCCATTAATAGAAGACAGCAACTCCAGAGATTATAAGGCAAAGGAAGAATCAAGACTCTGCAAATTCATGTGCATGCAAACCTGAAGCGTAGGTAAGGCACATCTGTTGTTTGTACAACAACCTCAAGAGATATTATTTCATGGAAGGCATGCATTGAGTGCAGCCAATATGAAATACCCTAAATAGATGATGAAGAGGCATTAAAATAAAATTGTTAGAAGATGTAAAGCTGCATTCAACGACTTATGACAGCATCCTCCTTGCTTGCGTCATAGAGGAGTTTTGGTGCAAAGGTGTACTGAAGATGAATCTCTGTCAAATGTTATAAGTTGCAAGTGCCCTGATAGATATGAAAACACAGACCCATGCCTTATAAGTTTCATGCAATATCTGCATAAAATTGATTTCTTCAGCTGATTTAATCTTTTTCAAGCTAATGTGGAAGCATGGACAGGGCGTGTGAACTGTTCAAATGGTGGAATAAATGCAGAAGAAGACTTCTCTTTTTATGCCCATGTAGCCTCACAGAGGTATCAATCCATAAATGTCTGGAGGTTGTGGTGTGCCATGGTCATGAACAAATGGATTTCTGGAAAGGGCTTTAGAATATTTTAAGCAAATGCAACATGCAGATTTAGAAAGAAGCCACACCCTCTATACTCTGCCCTCCAACGTCATGCAGCCTGCGCCATAATGGAAATTCATGATTATGGAAAAAAATAATGGATTTGTTGGTGATGCTATAGAAACTTTCAAGAATTTGTTATGTGCAGATGTAAGGTTGCTTTCCAAAACTTTTACCAGCATCCTCTTTGCTTGCGTCATATTAGAGTTTTGGAACAAGGCATAGGTATGAAGACAGAGAAATTTTGTCTAATGTTTTAATGCTAGATTGTTTATATGCATGTGATTATGATAAGCCTGTACAAGGTGTGAAGAATTTTGTTGATATGGTGGATTAAATGCAGACCACACTTTTATTTTACTTGCCCACGTAGCTTCACAAGGAGATCTCTCAATCTCATGGAAATAATGGTTGTAAGATGTTATGGAATGAATTTATTCAAGGGCTTTAAAAGCTGATGCTATGCCCTCCTCCATTCTGCCCAGATTCCTTAAAAAGATTACAGATTATGCAAGTTGTGCAGTGGCCATGGATGTGGTGAAATGCTTTAGAAACTTTTAAGATAATGCATTTTTACATCTGTAAAGTTGAATGCCATGACCTTTTCCAGCATTCTCATGATCACAGACACAAAGAGGCACCAAAAAAGAGTGTGGGCATCTATCGAAGCATGTAGGAAAGAGTAATTTCATTAGATGCTATGACTGCCTAAGCAATCTAGCATGCAAAATGGTGAAGCATAGAAAAGGCATGAGGTTTGTTTAACATAATTCCTCAGAGGTATCATTGATTGGAGGTTGTGCGCAAAATGGGTTTGTTGAATAGGATTTTGAAACCCTTGGGAAAATGCAATTGTGTTGGGCGTTGGGAATTTTCAATTTAACACAGTTGCAGTAAAACTGCAATATCTTTTTCGTTTCTCAACGAAATTTCAAAATTCAAAATGTTTTGAAAAGTTGATGAACAGGAGTATAAAACCCAGAAAAAGTTTGAAGAATCTCTAAGTGATTAATGAGCAGGTCAGTGCAGAAATATGACGTTGAGAAGGACATGTGATTCATTTGCAGGCCTTTGAAGCATTTGATATAAGGTGACAAATAATAGGTTAAATGGGATTCCCTGACTCTAAATCTCATGACCTCAAAGCTTGAGAAATTATTTGAGAGACGAAGTTTTCCATGCAAGGTTTCTCAACAAAGATTTATCAGATTTCAATCTTTCATTAGATCTTGAGCTATTGACTAAAGGATGCAAGTGTATATTGTTCAAGCCTAAATTCATAATTTATCAGATTTCAATCTTTCATTAGATCTTGAGCTCTTGACTAAAGGATGCAAGTGTATATTGTTCAAGCCTAAATTCATATTTGATGTCACTTATCAGTTGGAGAAGGTTGGTTATTTAGAGGGTTCTACAAGGAAGGATAAATTATACTAGAGGCATCTGAAAGACATAAAATGTAGCTATTGTTAGCTAGATATTCAAGATATATACTTAAGTTGATGAAGCAAACTTTTTGTCAAAGTCAAAGGATCAAAAGAATTTGATGTTTGATGTGTACACATCATGAAGGGACATATTGAGAATGGAAAATGGATCTCAAATCACAAGTTCAATTAAAGCTAATGACGAGTCATCAAGGTCTCATAATTGTCCTACAACTCGAAGGATAAAAAGAACAATATATTGTAAAATATTTAATGGTATGCAAAAGAAAGGTTTTGAACAAATTGTTAGTGTTTTGTAGCGGCGGGAGGTATTTTTCTTAAAGAATAATTTATTCAAGGCAAGTCGGCCTTTCTATTATAAAACAAATAATATGTTTTCTAGGTCGGCTCAAGAGGAGAGCTTGCCTAGTTTGGTATAAAATGGAGATAGAGTCTCCACATTAGGCATTCAATTCATTCCATTTCTAAATTCAATTTCCTTCAGCATCAGATTCGCATTCAAGAGGAGCAGATTCGCTTCTAGAAGAAGAGTTGATATTTTTGTATCTGAGGAATTCACAGTATCTTTAAGTGCTGATCTATTGTATGAGATTTGACCTTTCTAGGGCCTAATTCTGAGTGCTATTTCTGCACTTCTATTTCTGATTTATAAGTGAATAAATTGCTAGGTTTTTCTCCCTCAAGTAGGAGGGTTTTCCTAGGATAAAATTGTAATATCCCTTGCTATTTTTGATCTAAATTTTTGCTCTCAAGGAATATCATAAGGGTTACCAAAATGAAAAACAAAGATCTTGGTTACTATGACCTTCTAACACTTTAGGATTTTTCACCTAAAGGAGAAGGAATAGACCAAAATGTCAATGTTTACACTTCTTAAACCACTGTAGAAATTCCCTACAAAATCTGGCCTAAGTTTGCCTCAAGGAATATTGTCAAACAGTTCACTTGCAAACTTTTAACTAGCTGTTTCTGAGTTTTCAGTTTGCTTGCTTGTCTTCAAATGGTCTTCAAATGAATGTAAATGCTTGCAAAACAATACAACAATATCTAGGCAATGATCTAAAATGATAATGCAACTCCTTTTGTCTATTGGATGCACATACATGAACATCTACATAAGAAATGTGCACCTACAACCAAGTAGCATTTTTGCAAACACTTGGCATACATACTCAGATAAATAACAATATGAGCATTACATCAACAACTAACATGCAACTTACCCCTCCTTTATTGAATGCAATTCTCTAGTACAATGCTGTTATGAAATAGATGGCCAAGACTCTTGGCTCTACAATTGTAATTTCTAAATACAATGCCAAATCTGAAATAGATGTTCACCTAGAACAGCAATGGATGCTATTCTAATGCTATGAATGATGCAAACAAGTAGAGGAACCTGATTATAAGATGCGCCTTTGATTGAGATGATGTGGCAGCAATTTACGAATCAAGATGATCTCCTTATAACCCAAATCAAACCTCCAAGGCAGCTGCCCCTGTTCTGTCTTGCAGCATTAATATAAATTATTTGCAGCCTTCAATCAACTCCAAAGTGCTTCTAAAATCAACACCAAGCCTTGTAGAGTAGAGCGCTCCAATCTTCTATGAAATTCGATGCAAAGATTGATCAATATGAATTAAATCGTGGTCTCCACAGCTAGCTGCCAAGTCTGGTAATGAGGTCTGAAAATCATACTATGCAAATCGTCTCAATTTGATTCAGTGATGCCCTCCAAAATCTGCAAATATTTTCCCCACAATCAACAATTTCGATTCTCCACAAATGATAAGCAAATCGATGGTTTCCCAATCTGAAGTATTATGATTGAAAGCAATAAAAACAATATGCATAAATCGATTCTTCAATGATACGAGTGTTCTCCAAATATTTCTTTATTAACAGCAATACATCAACTGCTGTCACCAACTATCCTTCAATAAATAATAATTTCCTTTATGATAAATTTGCAACAATACATCAGCTGTTGCAAAAACCCTTATTCAGAAAAGTACAATAATACATCAGCTATTGTACTCAAATAAATTCCACAATGAAGCACAAGTTGAACTACTGAAATGAAGCCCACAACTGGCAATAATCTCAGCTGATAGTTTCACAGCCTCAAAATTGCTCAACCGATGAGAATTTCGTTCCCAAAGGTCCAATAATGGTAGAAACCCTAATTGGCTCCTTCACCAAACAACCACATCAAAGAGAATATCAATTCCTGGATATCCAAGAATGAGCCCTTAAGATCCTTTTATACTTTTCCTGGAAGAGCTCACACACTTTTCTTGCCAATGTGGGATAAAAGATATATTTTATTTTTAGTGAATTTATGATATAATATTTTATTTGTCACTTTATTAAATTAATTAAATATAAGGTTACTTTATAATATTTATTTATTTAATAATCTTACAAATAATTAATTTAATTATTTAGCTCCCTTATTACACCCATCAAATTGAGTCCAGGAAATCATCCATTGACTAGGTAATTGTCTCCAAAAAGACCCTCTAACCAAGCTCCTTAGCCTACGAGAGTCAGGAATAGGCTAAACCCTCAGAAAACTGTTCCTCACAAAAATGAGGACATTACAGTCCACCCTCCCTGAGATTGTTTGTCCCCAAGCAATTGCAGACTGGAATGTTGAAGAATTTGCTTGTCTTCCCACGTGGCATCCTCTATTGGAAAACCTTTCCACCTCACCAAAAACTTCTGAATCAACCTATTCTGCAATCTCCTCTCCTAGGTATCAATTATCCTCTCAGGAATAAGAATCATATGTCCTTTCTCATCCAACGGTGGTAGCTCCTATGAAAAAGTAACTTGCTGACTAAGTGCCCTCATGAGGCACGAAACATGAAATACTCTATGAATCTCACTGCCCCCTGGCAGCTCTAACTCATAAGTTACTTGCCCAACACACCTAACGATCCTGTAGGGCCCATAAAATCGAGACTTTAGCTTCCCAATACTGCTTTTCCTCATAGATGACTGTCTGAAAATCTGCAATTGAAGGTAAACCAAGTCTCCAATCTCGAGTTTTCTCTCAACTCTATACTTACCGACGTATGATTGTGCCACCTGCCATTTATCCTGGAGTGTTTGCAACCCATGCATCCTGATGATCTCTCTGAAATACAACTCTACCACCCGAGAGTTGTGGGGATGGACCTCAGGCATCCATCCTGTCCATAAATAAACTCCACCTGGATCCCATGAACTAGCTGGAAGTCCTCTAAACTCAACACCAACTGACTTCTGCTGCACCACTCTGATCACCCCTAGAGTCCAATCGAACCAAACCTCAAGCTCTTGCTTTTGTGAGCAACTGCCTGGCAAGAACAACTTGAACTCATCACCTGAATTCTGAAATATATCATACCAAAGTGAATTCGAACACCTCCTATTTAACCCATCTCTCTGCATATGTAATGCTCTGCCATGCAACCCCAAAGGAAACTAAAACATCTAACATTTTAGGCACAATTTAAAAAAAAGAAAAAAAAAGTAACTAACATGTAACATGATAATAACATTCAACACTTGAAATGTAACTATATATGAACAACATATAACAAAGTTCCTTGGGGTTACATGACTGCATTACTTTTCAAATTAACATCTTTACAAAACATGAAAGATACCAGTATCCATAAGATAATAACATGATCATGGACAATACATTAATAACATGAAGATACATTACTCAAATTCACTTCATAGGGTACACACCACAAGGCAACACAAGGGTCCCAAAATGCTTTTCCGGTAGGAAGAATATTGGTGCATTTGCGCACTACATCGAGGGTCCTATCCTTTCCACCGTGTTTCTGCACCTTTGGACCAACACAACCTAGGGACAAACTTGGATTGCTACATGCAAATGACACAAACGAAATGACACAACCTCAAGAGTATGAGCATCTAGGTCAACGTAATGGGCTCATAGTGCCCAGTGTTTGAACCTATGCTCTGATACCATGTGTAATACCCCACCACGTAACCCTAGAGAACGATGCAAACACAACGGAAGCGTATTTTTTTTTTTTTAAATGAAATATTAACATGTAAAATGAACAACACTTAACGCATACATCCTCTAAAGCACGTGACAACGCATTACATTCAAATCCCATTATACAAAAGTAAACTAACCATAGCATATAATTATTACTCATGAAATAAATAACATACATCCAAACCATTTAATTCATCTCATAAAATACAATGTACATTAAAGATTTATTTAAAGATTACATTCATTTCATAAAGTAGTTACAAGAACTCATTTCCAAAATGAGGAAGATCATACAATAGTGTTACAATTACATTGAAACAAGAATCCTCCTCGAATACAATGAGTAGTACAAATACATAAGAATCCAACTGATACAAAAAAACAAGAAAAATAGAACAATAAACTAGTACATGCGAGCTCTCCAATCTAGAAGATCCCGCCATCACAAACATGACATGGGAACCCAACATTGTATGGTGCACGTTCCACCCAACCAAGTGGTACCAGAAGGCCCACCCCCCGTGCTAGGAGATAGTAAAAGGGCTCCCTAGGAAAAACCAACAACCTCTAGACATAGGCAAACTCAAGACTAGACTACACAAGTACAATACATAACATAACGATTACATTGTTTCTAGAGTAAAAAAATCAAGTATATCAACCGTTGTCATAGGAGGAGTGTCACACATAATTTGCTATGGGTTACCCTGGCGTAACCTTCCTAGGCTACTGGACCCCCATCCTGGGTTACCCTGGCTCCCTCTACCCGCCGCTGAACCCCCATACAAACTATGCTTCTCATCTCACCTCAAGCCTAAACAAGCGCTTGAGCCATGAGGGAGACATTCATTATCTTTATTATTATGAGAGTTACCCATTTATTAATTCTTTTTAAGTTATCACTTAATTAAACCCTTAGTGAGTTACCCTAGCGCCCCTTTGTGTGTCGGACCCTCAATTGAGAGCCACTCCCCTACCAACAACACAAGGATCTAATCCAAAAACCAAGGGTAGACAAAGTGCACAAATCCGATAATAAATATCAACCATAATGCAAGAGGCAACACATCCCCGTTTGTAGTAACTGGGTGTTTAAACTGAATCACACATCTCGTTCGTAGTAACCGGGTGTTCAAACTGAATTACAACCAAGTGCACTACCCAAGGGAAATCAAAGGGCTGAACCATAACACATAACAACCCCCTCGTAAAGTAATATCATTTGGAAGACTTACAAAATCACAACTAACCCAAATTCCCCAACTGACGTGAATAGAAGAAATCACAATTTAATAAGCAATTTAAACAAATAATATCGCATGGTTTGCTATGGGTTACCCTGGCGTAACCTTCCTAGAGTGCCCAGAGAGGCCAATACGGAGGGGCATTACAGCATAATCAAATCTTGCGTATGTGGGCAAAATGAAAACTAACGGGCACACCTCATGATGCAATCAAGGTGAAACTCTCCTGCCTGCGCATGTGTAACCCATCCAATACTGCCATCATTAGAAGAAGACTCACAACTCACAACTGGATGAGTTGGTCTTGCAACAATGTCATCACAACCTCGTGCGGCTGTGTCAACAAAACCTCTGTCAAATAACAACTACAAGTGTCCTGACTCACTATCAAAAGTGGAAAGAATACCATCATGAGTGCCCTCAAAGTCCTGAAAAGAGGCTGGAACAACACCGGGGTTCAGCGGGCAAGACTGAGAAGAAACCGTCTTCATCTGATAAGATTGACCAATGTCAATCTCAAAGGTACCAATATAGAGCCTGGTGCTCAAGTCCACATTGACGCTTAAACCTGCTGTGTCTGTATTATCAACAATCCAACCCACACTAAGAGGTCTCTTGAGAATGTGAATGATGCCTAACATAGGTGCATAAAAACATATACCATCATCTGACAAGTTGTCGGCGTAAATTAGAACAACACCATGCAACCTGTGAATCAAGTCTATGATGGAGTGAAAGGTATCTCTACTGCCCGTGGATGATAAGAACTCATCGTCACTCCATCTCCTAACTTTAGAGTGACCATCCGACTCCTATCCATGCTAACAGCTACTGCCCTCAAAGTGTATCCTGATGAAGTAGGACAACCACCAACCAAGGAAGTAGGAGGTAAAACCCAAGATGATGGCGCTGGAAAACTGTTGCCAACATGTTCATCTCCAGCCCATAAACTAAAACCAATCGACAACTTAATCATATACCTTTCAAGATAAAAAATGATGCACCCATCTGACTCCTCATGCCTATCTAGCACACAAGGCACTGCTCCTGTATCCTAAATGTGAATGCTAGGAGAACTCACACTACTATCCTCAACAAGTGTCCTGGCTGCCATGGTTGATTGAGTCTTTGTTGAACATGATGAACATCTAGCCGAACTCAACTCAAACCAAAGCTCATCAACATGAATCTCGGATTCCTGAAGGGCTAACTGAGTACTCAAGGAATCACTAGTAACCCTAAGCTCGTGAGAAAGCTTATCTACTTCATCTTGTTTTCTTCTTAAAGCCCTTGAATAGACCTCAACGAGGTTGAGAAGGTGATGCCGATCTGAAAGGTGGAAATAATTTGCTTTCATTGTTCCCATACCTTCTTTGATTGCGTGCAAATCATCATGAGAAGACTCCGCATCAACTCCCTTTTGTCTTCCCTCTACTTGAACTGTCCAAAGGTGATTTGCAATCAGTCTGTGCATTTTGTCATGATGAGATAAGGCTGCCACGATCTCATCCTCGTTCACCTTCAACTGGTTCCTCAAACTGTGCGGACTATGGGGTGTATTTTTTTTTTTTAAACATTATATTTCAAAAGTAGTTAGAAGGCAGTTATTGGGTAGTTATAGTTAGTTATGAGGATGGATGCCTATAAATACAAGGCTATTTGTGCTAGATTCTAAGATCAGATTTAATGCACAGAAAATTAATTCAAAATCAGACACAATAACACAGCAGATACCCTGGGAAAACCCTCCTCTTGAGGGAGAAAACCCCAGCAACAAATATATCTCTTATATATATAAGTAATGACAACAAATCTCTTTACAATGAGGCCACACACAAGGTCAATAAACAGCACCAACAATGGCTGTAACACACACTAATAATCTGCCCTTCAATCTGCACTTGAATAGACTCACAATCTGCTCCTATATGAATTTGCACTTCTCTTCTTGAAAAACTCACACTTAATGGAGAAGGAGATCGAACTTTTCTTGATGCACAAAGGAGAGAAAGTGACCTATATATACATGTTGCTTAGAGGGGTCACACCTTTTCAAGGACAAGGTCGGCCACCATAAAAATAATTACAAATAATAAATAATAATTACAAAGGAGGTCGGCCATCTTAGAGATATGTTGTCATTAAATAATCACAAATAATTAAGGAAGTATGAAGCCCGAAGCTGCAATAACATCAACAATTTGGAATGTAAAAGGGGAGGAGTGGGGGCTTTTTCCAAAGGGGGGAAACTTTTGAAGGCTTTTCAAAGAGGTTGTATCAAGACTTTTTGGCTTGACACTATGTATAGAAGAGTTTTTGGAATTGTATAATTTCAAGGAGATAATGAAGAATGCTTTTGGTTTGTATGTTCTAAATGTATTTATGTGTTATCATTGTTGATTTCTCGTATGTTAAATCAGTAATCCTTCTATGTGATTGTGCAAACCATTGGTAATCTATGCAATTGATGTAATGAAAAACATTCATATCTTGGTATCTTGGTTTGAATGTGTTGAAGTGGTTTATCTCTTTGTATGTTGAGGTTTGTCATCTTTCTTTCGTTATCATTGCTCATCAAAACATATTTCATGCTAAAACCCCTTTGTAATTTGTCATATCTGTTGTGAAATCTGAGCTGATATTCGTATGTCTATTGTTGGGGTTTCTGTTAGTCATTTTCCTTTAGTTTTTCCTTTTATCCTTTATGTACTTTTAGGTTAAAAGTACACGAAAACTACAAATACCCCAATCATATGAGGGAGCTGCCCCTCTCAAACACAAAGGAAGATTGCCATTTCACAAGCACTCTCTCCAACTGTTGGAAGTTGGAACGTTATTGTTAACTTTTATTGGGTGAGTCAAATATTGTTTCAAGTGCCAATTCACTTACCAACAAGATCCAAGAGAGTCCTTCAACCGGTTCATCTAGATATTTATGGACCAATGAACACGACATATGTCAATGGTGCCAATGTTTTCTTTTGTTTGTTGATGATTTTAGTAGGAGAATTAGACATGTTTAATAAATTCCAAAAGTTCAAATCATTAATAGAAAGAGTCAAGTTCTGACAACCACTCTTATATCTAATAATGGAGGAAAATTTTGTTCAAAATAATTCAATAACTTTTGTACTAAACTCGACATAAAAAAGAGTGTACTACAGAGTACACTCCATAGCAAAATGGAGTAGTTAAGAGACAAAATTGTACTATCACAAAGGTGGCCCAATGTATGATATGGAACAAGAATCTTCCCAAGATGTTTTGAGTTTAGGCAATATATACAACAATATATTTGCTAAATAGATCTGCAAGACCCCAAAGGAAGCATGGTCTGAGAGGAAGCCCTAAGTTAGTTATCTTAAAGTCTTTGGTTCCATTGCATATGCCTTGATTCTAGATGAGAAGAGAATCAAGTTAGATCCTAAGTGTAAGAAACAAATGCTTACAATGCACATCAACAATCATAATTCTTACAAGTTGATTAATGTTGGCACTGATTGCTTGACCTTTAGCAAAATGTCAAAATTGATGAAGAAGCTAGGCCTTTCCAGACTTCTAGAGTTGAAGATTACTAAAGAACAACTTGTGGCTAAGGATTCAGGTGTTTAGCTTTAGGTAGTTCCACCTTAAAAAGGGGATAATTCTAAGGATTATGATGCATATGGAGTCCCTAGGTTGATAATAGTTCCAAATTCTATTGATGATAACCTGTATCAACATTCAAATGACACAATAATAGATTGCCCAAGTCATGTTAACACTAATTTGGATGAAGAGAATCCTAAGAAGAGACCAAAGTGGTGTAAAAGTTTGAGTAAGTGAAATAACCAAGGGACGATCATTCAGAGGAAAGAGCAAGAACACGATTAACTTTGCTCTAATGGCCAATATTTAGGGAGTTGATGAGCCACAAGTATTTGAGGAGGCAAAAGGAAAACCTAAATGGGAAAAGGCCATGGCAACTAAACATGAGTCTTATGAAAAATAAGACTTGGGATTTCTTAGATCTTCCACTAGGGAAAAAAATCCATTGGCTGCAAAGGGGTGTACAAGGTCAAGTACAAAGCAAATGGTACGTTACACAAGTACAAAGCTTGATTGTTGAAAAGGGGCCTCACACAAAGAGGGTATTGACTACGAAAAAACCTTTGCTCCTACAACAAAGATGAGTACCATCCAATTAGTCCTAGCCATGATAGTTCAATTTGGTGAGACAATCCATCAAATGGATGTGAAGAGTGCCTTTTACAATGAGGATTTGGAAGAAGTGTACATGTCTCAACCACAAGGTTTTCAAGTTATAGGGAAGGAGCATCTTGTTTGACAATTGAAGAAAGCTCTATATTGCCTAAAATAGGCACCTAGGGCATGCCACATCAAAATTGATGGGTATTTGGTTGAACAAGGATTCTAGCAAAGTTGTTTGAATTCCAATTTGTATGTCAAGCACAATTAATGATTTCATTCTAATGATCATATATGTAGATGCTATTATTATTATAGGTGAGGCACATGCAATTGAAGAGATTAAATCTAATATGAGTAAATCCTATGACATGACTAATCTAGGCCTCTTACATTGCTGCCTAGGTGTAGAAGTTTGACAAATAGGTGGCAGCATTTTCATTTCACAATCCAAATATGCTAGAAGTTTGCTCAACATATTCAAAATGATATATTACAAAATCTCATCCACATGTATAGAGAAAGGGCTGAAGCTTTCAGCTAGAATTGAGTATAAGGCAATTAATGAGTCAGCCTCTAGGCAACTAGTGGGGAGCCTAATATATTGTACAACCACTAGACCTAATTTGAGCTATGTTATGAGTTTCATTTCCAAATTCATGACAACACCAAAGGTAGAACATTGGACTGCAACGGAGAGGGTGTTGAGATATGTGAAAAGGACACTTGAGTTTGACATTTTGTATAGTGGAAACAAAGACCTTAGCTATGTGGGTTTATAGATTCAAATTGGCTAGGTTTTGTGGATGACAAAAAATCCACTTTTGGATATGTTTTCAGCCTTGACACAAGTGCAATCACATGGACCAGCAAGAAGTGACATGCAGTAACTTTTTCCTTGATTAAAGCAAAATATTGAGTAGTAAAAGCAATGTGTGAAACAATTTGGCTCAAAAGAATGCTTTCAAACATGAAGATGCCTCAAATCAAGCCTTCACATTTGTTTTGTGACAATTAAGGGGTGCTCGAACTTGCCAAGAATCCAATCTTCCACAAGTGTACCAAACATGTGGAACTACATTGTCACTTCATCAAATAACTTGTAGAAGATGGATCTGTTATATTGCAGTATTGTCTGATAGAGGATCAAACTGCAGACATTCTTACCAAGTCTTTGGGTCTTGACAAATTTGTAAAATTTTGGGATAAGCTTGGTGTAGTGATGCAGAGCAAGAGGATTCATACCATCAACTTTCCATATTCTTGGCAATATTCAAGTACACAATGGAAATTCTTCATTCATAAATTCTTGTTCAATCTACATTCCAACCCCCCATTCGACTTGGAGGCCCATTTTTATGCTTGTACAATCAAGTTATGCTCCAACCAACCTAAAAATACCATTTAACAACTTTTAACAAACTTTTAAAAAGTTATCATTTAACAAGAAGAGTTGTTTATGACAACTTTTGACAATGCTTTCATTTTTCAACTAAATGACACCAAACCTTAATCAATGACTCCAAATGACTTCAAACATATATAAAATGGCTCATTCAACCTTATTACAACATTAAAACACCTAATTTAATGAATTTATACAATATGGCCTCATGGAGGTTTAAATGCAACAAGGTGTTCCTGCACCATGTAGTTAGTAGATTGACCATTAAGGGAGGATATTAAAGTAACTATTATTTAGTAATAGTCAATTAGCTTTTAGTTGTAGAATAAAGTTGTTCCGACTTTAGGATAGACTTTAGAATATTTTTTTTGTTTTATTAGTTTATTCTTTTTAATCTCACACTCATAAAGTGACTTGTCACCCTTCTTTGTAAACCTATATAAGAAATATTTCACTTCTTATTTAGTTACTGAATATCTTGGTAATTTTTCTGTGCTCTATTTTTCATAATACTACTGTCCCAAGGACAGGCAAGTGTCCCCTGTCACCCCCCTTGAAAAGGGGGCATTTTCCAAATGTTTCCAACCAGCAAAGGTAAAGTGGGGATGGCCCAAGGACAATTCCAAACGTGTCCTTAAAACATCATGGGTACAAGGACACCTGGAAAACCCTTGGAGACGTGTTCTCATGTAACACTAGACTGATACATTAGTAGATTAGAAAGATGTTCACACTTTCAGTTTTTTGTTTCCTGCTTCATGTATTGAGGCTCCAGCTGATGGTTAGAACAATGCGATTATTCTTTCTTTAATTAGTTCATGCCTCGTGTTTCTTTGACTCTACCATACAATTCTAAATTGGAGTTGGAAAAAGTTGAAGAGTGTAACTTCTAAGAATCATTTTCTGCAAATGGCTCCTAATCTTCCTCCTTTGTACATCTGCCCAATGCATGAGGCAAAAAATTTAAATCGAGGAATTCTTTTTTAGAGGGCTAAAATTAAAACATTATCCATGAAGCTTGTAAGGAATGTCCAACAATATAAGTCAACTTGAAATAGGCTAATATGTAATGGATCTTTGAAAGGACATTGAAAGTTGAAAGTTGCTTTTCTTCAAAGCAGTTAACTAAGTTATTCCTGAGGGAAATATTTATGTAATTGTTCATCTGAAGACAACATAGTGACTCTTGTCACCCAAGTATTTAAGACAACTGTTTATATTTGAATTATATTCTTGATACCTTTTCAAGCTGAGTTCATAGCCCTAAATCGGTGAATGAGATGTTCTTCTGTGCTGACGATGACACAATTTATGCTCAAAGTTTATCTTCTGAGCTGCTCAGATTATCGCCTATCAGAGAACATCATACACAATTGATGTTCATTCCTACTCCGCTCTTTCTAAAAGCATGAAAGAATAGTTATGAAGTTATGCATTGAGTGGAGTTCTTTGGTCAACTGACAAAATGCAGATGATTGGGTGCTTTCCAGCTCAATAAGATTTACAATCAATTTTAAAGCTTTAGTAACTGTTATTCATGCTTTGTTGGGGATTGTATTCGAAGGTTTCAACTCACAGGTGATGAGGTGACATTTTTCCTCTTAGCTGAGTCCATCATACCCTACAGCACGGTGTCAATACTGTGCCAATCTTTGATGATTTCTATTTCTGACTTATTGATGATTAAATTCTTTGGGTTTGGAATGCAATGATCCTACATCATGTTAGTCGTTGGTATTGCAAGCTGGCATAAGAAACTGGCTTCCAGATGTACTCTTTTGAAAGAGTAGCTGTGTACCATCAATAAATATGCCATTTTTAATCATTAAAAAATATAACTGCACAACTCCTTATGGTCCTCTATGCATGTTTCATAATCACTCAAGTAGAATAATTAAGTCCTTCAATGATGATCCAGTATGTATTTTAGTTTCTCAATTTAAATGCCTTTTATGATAACGACTGCCATTCAAACTATAAGAAATATAATTTTTTCACACGTGTAGAATCGTAAGGCAAATGTTTGCAGCTCAAAAAATGCAAAATATAATATTATGCATTGTAGACAAATTTTAAGGAAAATCATGGAATTTACTACTAATACATGTATATTCTAGCAAATCTGACAAAGTAATGTGACTCTCATAGGAAAAAACTTAGTGAATAATATTTTAAAAATTAGCTTTGTGAATATTATTTTTTGAAAATTAGTAGAAATTTAGTCAATTGCAAAAAAAAAGGCCCATAAAAACACGCTACTGCCATTTGACCTTGACTAGAACTATCACATGAACTCACCATCAAAATTTTAGAAATCCAGAGCAGAAGATGATTTCAGAAGGGATACCAATCTAGTTAGCAAGCAAAGGAGAAGGTCTGTGACAGAATTTATTTCGATTAGACAAATATAAGAGGATTAAATTTAAGAAAACTTTAGTTTGATAATGTGTTGCTTTCAAAAAATTCAAGCGTTAATATAAAATATCGACAAAATCTAAATATTTTAATGAAAGTTAAGTCTTAAAACTTAACACGTCATTATGGACTGTGTGAATACAATATGCCCGTAGAAGTGAAATGAGGTCCCTATTTGTAGGGCCTTCCCACCCTTCAGGGCATACAGCTATGTTTACTGATCTTTTACAATTTACTGGTGATACCTTTGTGGACCAAATCATAGTGGCTGCTTTTATGTGATGTGTTTGCTAGAGCTGTGAAGCTTATTAATCTATCACAGATGCTGCGAGCTTCTAAGAAACGTGATCAGCACCTAAAAGTATATGGTTGAACTCGGAGTTTTTTTCTTGCCAAATTAACTCAATCAAAACCAGTAAGAAAAAAAAGCTTAAGACTTGTTCAGCTGCATCTGGAGAAGGTAATTTATAAACTCAAATGGGAATTAGTGACTGCAACTTTGCTTGACTCTTAATGTTTTTAGCTTTGATATGCTTGAAGAACTTGAAGGATTATAGGTTGTTCTTAAAGTGGTTCTCGCATGGTTGAAGAAATGTTCAAGGGACTCCTCACTGATGTTGCACGGTCTTTTTAGGCTGTATTGGCGGTTGTGATGGGATCCTCAAGGATTTGATTGAGATATGTGGAACTGGCTCAGGTTAGTAAGATATCTATTTCAAGTTATAGCATATCACTTGTATAGAGTTGATAAAGCTAATCAAATTGTACAATTAGGTGTAGCAAGAGGGCGACAACCTGCACAAGCATCCGTAGGTGTAGCAAGAGGGCGACAACCTGCACAAACGTCCGTAAACTCTCGGCAGAGTGCATGTCTGACTTGTGGACAGCCCGGTCATAGTTCTAATGAGTGTCCTCAGCAACCTAGAGGGCGTCAAGCTGTTAACTCAAGCAGAGGAGGAAGAGCAAGTTCAAGCAGAGGAAGAGCAACCTTGAGCAGAGGAGGAAGGGCAACCCGAACAAGTAGCACCAGCAGCAGAGGAAGAAGACAGGGAAATGGCAGTTTTGTAAGTGCCACCGGTGAGCAGCTCTCTGCTGGAGACAGAAGGTGCTTTGTTTGTGGAGATCCCTCCCATTTTGCAAATTCTTGCCCCAACCGTGCTTGATAATTAATTTTATTTTCTATTTGGCTTCCATCCTGCTATTGTGGTTTACTAACCACAATAATGTCACATCATGTTGTATAATATATTACTTTGGATAGACTATATTTTCATTGACTGAGTCTTTGACCATAAATTTCAGGCCTTTTTGTTTTGGAGGATTATCAAACTTATTAGCAATTGCATATCCCCATGGGCAAGAATCCATAAGCAATACCTTTTTAATAAAATTTGAAATTATCAATCTCAATATTCATATGTGATTTAAGTCTACTTACCTTGGTATATAAACTTCTACTATGATTATTTTAATTTTCTTATTACTGTTTACTGTGAGCAACAAGTACGACAGTGTGAAAACTAAAGTACATAGGCCTGAAACATTGGTCGCCATTTGAAGTTCCCCACGCAACGGTGGAACATACAGTTTTCTTGTGTTCACATTTTTGCTACAGTATTCCATCCACATACAATGATTAGATGGGTATGTGTGCTTGCTATTTTAGTGGTTACTCAATTCTGCTATTTGTGCAGTTATTCAAGCATTTCTAGCAGCTTCTCTAAAGACATTGTGGAATTGGACTTCAAATAACTGTTACTTAGTTCTGCATAAGGATTTGCCGTGGAGAATCCAATCTCTTCAAGAGTTATTTTACCTTGTAAGTGATATAATTCTGTCATTAAAGTGAAAAGTTATGACAAAAAAGTAGCTTTTAGAAGGAAAGATAGAATGCATGTAGACTGCACTCAATAAGTAACATTTTAAACAACACCAATTGAATTCCATCTCTAGTTGCATTGCTTCCCATATAAATTACCCTTTTCGTAGATACTGCAAAATCTGTCAAACTTACTGTAGTAAAATTGCCTACACATCTTTTTAATATATTCCCATTTTAAAGCATAGCGTAGCATAAGGAATATCATGCCGTATGTCTATGGTAGCTCCTTTTCATGCTATATGCAATAATAAGACGGATGCTAAACTACATCATAAGACTTGCAAACTCCAAACAAGAACTTTCTCTTTTCTATTGTCTTAAAGCTCACAAAAGTTAAACCAGAATTACAATAATCAAATGGAACAGTCTGTGATCATGGCATTATGTGACTAGAACATCAAGAATGCAGCCAAGGGATGGCCGTCCAGCAGTCGTAATAGAAGCATGAAAATGGCTGTGAAACAGCCATAACAGCAGAGATACAACCAAATATTAAAGCTACAAAAGTCATAAAGAGCGCTGTCTTAAACAAATCAAAGCGATCTGATTGAACTAGGTGTACATGTCTTAATGGGCTTTGATGGCCTTGAGTGGTGCTTGAAAATTGTTCACCATCTGGGCCAAGTTTTTATGAGCCTACAGTTGATCTTTCATACTTCAGAGAGATTTGAAATCGGAAGATACAAGTTAGAGTAGATACATTGCATTTGAACTTTATGAGAAAAGCAAGAGATGGAGAAAGCTTCCATACAATGGAATTTCCAATTTTTTTTATAAAAGTTGCTTACAAGTTTCGGCAACCACATTCTCAAAAACTCTAAAACCCAAAAGAGCAGATTTCCATGACCAACAATATGTGGAAAGAACCGGAAGGGAAGACTTGAGGGTATTCCCCATCCTTTCAACATTGGGACAGATACAAAATTCATGTTTAACACATTCATGGCTTTGGTAATGGGGCCAAGTAAGAGAGGGTTGGATGAAGTGGAGCTAGGAGCCAAATGGGAGCTTGATATAGAGTTACCAAGCAATGAGCTGGCATTGAGTATTGGCCTTGAACTTCCACAATAAAGACTCAGATATTTCTATTTGGCAACTAAAAATTGGCATTTCCATTTCTCAATGAGGTGATTCACAAAGGAATGCTTGGGGAGGATTATTCAATAGATGTCTTTGAGAGGAAAAAATCAAATGCTTTTGGCCTAAGGGCAATATCAATCCTATAAGAAGTTACATTGACAAAAAAACATTCAGCTTGAGGGTGAGAGAGGAGCTACAAGGCCCTAAATTCCAATGATTGCTTATTGATTAGTGTGACAATTTGAATTCATGCTTGAGATGTAGCCACTTTTTGAAGAGTTTACCCCAAAATTTGGGAACCACACCCAAAGGAGAGCCATTTATTTGGATCAACCTATTCCACTAGATAAAAGCTAAAGAAATAACCTGTGCAAAGAGATTGATCATACCATATAATTTGTTGAGAGATGGTTTTCCAAGCTTTCAAAATACCATGGAAGGTAACAATCCATTAGTTTTAAAGTATAGGGCCAACAAAATCTTGCCCTTCCACCAAATCTCTAAATCTCCATCCATGATTTGCTAGTAGAGTTTATTTGGATTTTGTAGCAAACCAAATGCTTCCAAGGGGCATTGTGCTCAAATGTACAAATGATTTAATTAGCTATGAGATAGGTGTATTGTGTGTGTGGGTCAATGATACCCAAGTTTGATGCAACCCAAAGTGGAGAGATAATGTAAAACAATATCTAATCAGATATGCAAAGAAAAAACACTTCAAGATACCACAAATATCTATTCTTTCTTATTTCTCCAATGCTACCAATACAAAGAAATTAGTCTTTAAATACAATTATTACTCTTCCACATTTTGGAAAGTTCTTGTTTACCTCATTGAAGCCTAAATCCTCTCACAAAAAAACAAATCCATGAAAAAATCTAAAATAAGTAATTTTAAAATAATTGTTATTTTTAGTAATTTTTCATTTAAGCCCAAGTGGGCCTAAAAAACAGGCTCAAACAACTTACTAGAACAAAATTAATGAACTTTGCAAGTCTTGGCTCCTACATCATTCTCCTTTGGTTGAAAAAATTGAACTCTTGCTACTAGTTCTAATTAAGCTCTTGCCATTTGTTCCTATCAAGTTTCCTTAGTTCCCATCTTGAGATCCCAATATTAATGCTTTGTTGTAATACTCCCCATTGTATCAAATGATTATCATAACTACCATGTTTGATATTTATTATATTGTACTTCTCATTGTTGTCCCATGTCTTTCTCCTTGCTATATCTCTTCTTATCAACTGAGTAACATGCCTATTCAATTCTACATGTTTTGTTGGGCTGCCCTTGTAAGTTGCTTGATTAGGCAAGGCTAGTCTTGGAATTAAATCAATGTGATATTGCATGTCTCTCTTTGGTGCTAGACTATTTAGTAGTTCATCATGTATAACATCAATATATTCTCCCAACAATTTTGTTGTTTCAATTGGTATTGACACAACTTTTATATCTTCTTTCTTTACCACTAAGGCACAACATAATCATGTCACCTTCATTTCCTTGATAAATTCTCTTGTACACAACATGCTCTCCATTTGTCCCTCTTCCTTAAGAGGTAATAAAACTACCTTGAAACCATGCTTCCAAAAAATGTGTTCTTCCATCCATTGTGAATTTTATTTCTATCATATTGACATGGCCTTTCCAACAACATGTGGCAAGCATCCATTTAGACACCACACCAAATTTCATCCTTGTAACTCTTTCCTATTGAAAATTCGATTAACCACCTCTTATCAATAGTAACTTTGTTTCCTTTTTTAGACCAAGAATATGGAAAGGATAAGGATTCTTTCACATGGAAAACTTAATTTTTGTACCATTTCATTATAAATCATATTTTCACAACCTTCACCATTAATAATAAGTTTGCAAACCTTTCCTCTTAAAGTGCATCTAGTCTAGAAAATATTTGTACATAGCCACGAGTTATCACTATCTCTAGCCAACACATGCTCTTTCCCTAGAGCAATCATTGTTCTTCTTTCCATGAGACTCTCACCTTCATTTGTTGCAACTTTTGGATTTTGTTCTTCCTTAACCTCAACTAAATTTAATCTTGGTTTAGCTCCTTGCCTTCTTTCTTGTGCATGATAGTGCAAGGCACTCAAATGTTCCATGCCCTTCTTCACCACACTTGTAGCAAACATAAGGACTTTGTGGGGCCTTCCCCGCTCTATCACCACCATAGCCTCTACCTCTTTCAAATCTTCTTTATTGATTCTAAAACCTTTGTTTAGAACTTCCTTGTTTCTCCACTTCATGAGATGATTCTCCCTCTATGGGATGAAACACACTTTGTCCCATGGAAGGAAATGATGACTTTTCACCCCATATGATCTCCAAAAATTAAGTTTGTTTTGCTTCACTTCTACCTTCAAAGCTAGTTGATAGGCATCTTCCATACTATGAATCGTATTTGTGTTTAACTCACCTTGGATAGAAAAATTTAAACCATTTACATACCTTGTCACCATATGTTCATTTGTTACATCATGCTCCACTAGAATGGCTAACTTGTTAAATTCATTTGTATAATCTTGTACATTTAGCTCCTTTCCCCCTAGATAATGAAATCTTCCTTGGATAGGCATCTTTCGAGTGATAGGCATCTTCCATACTATGAATCCTATTTGTGTTTAACTCACCTTGGATAGAAAAATTTAAACCATTTACATACCTTGTCACCATATGTTCATTTGTTACATCATGCTCCACTAGAATGGCTAACTCGTTAAATTCATTTGTATAATCTTGTACATTTAGCTCCTTTCCCCCTAGATAATGAAATCTTTTGTAGAGGGTTTGTGCATAATCCACAAGAAGAATTTTTCTTTTTAGTTGTTGCATATTCATGTTCATTTGTGCATAACCTCCACATATTCTTGCCATCTTGCTTAAACCTATAATTTCTACCCATAATTGAATATGATGTGATACCAAATGATGTAACCCAAAGTGTACAGAAATAATACAAAACAATATATAATAAAAATATGTAAAGAAAAAAGTTTAGCAAGAGACCACAAAATACAAATTCCTCTAATGTTGTCAATACAAAATATTTCATTCTTAAAATGCAATTACTACTCTTCCACCATTTTGGAAAGTTCTCCTTTTTCCCACTAAAGTTTATAAACCCTCCCACAAAAAATAAACTTGTGGAAAACTTTTAAAACTTAATTTAGAATAAAAATGATAATTTTACTAATTTCGCACTTAAGAAGCACAAAAAGGCCTAAAAAATGTCCCACACCCCTACACAACTAAATGATCCTAGAGAGTGACTCACAACCCAAGATCACACTCAAACACTAAATTTATGTCTAGAAAGTTCTAAAAAATAATATTATTAAATTGTAATTTTAGGCATTAGACTATTGAATTTGTCCTTGAAAAATGTTAAGATGGGCCATAATTAGCTAGGGCCAATTATGGTGGCACTCTTTGAAATCTTCTGTCTAAAAATAAACAAAGTTGAGCTCAAATGACTTTTTGAATCAAAGTGGCCATGATCCTTAGGTTGAATTTGGTGTAGTTGTAAAGTGATGGACATTCCCCTCTTGCCATCCAAAGGAAATTTCCAATGAGCTGAGTTAGCTAATTGTAGTAAGCTTTAGATGACAATCAACAAGATGAGATATAGACATGTGTAGCCAACAAGATTGTGATCTTATTGGTAACCTAGATTCTACTTGGCATGGAGACAAATCAATTACTTTAGTTTAGTAATTTGGACCCAGTCTTTTCAATGAACCAATTCCATGTGTCTTATAGCAAAAAATAAGACCAAAGGGAATCCCAAAAGCCTTGGTTATATTTCCATGCTTATTTTTGTGCCACTTAGGAGGGGGTATTGGACACCTCATTTGAAGAATTATGAATGAAAAGCATGTTGTCATCAATAAAATGGGAATTAATAATAGTACTATAATTTGGAAGAGTGATGCCTTTAATGAAGTTCCTAGACATAACATTTTCGAAAAGATAACCAAGGGCATCAATAATGACATAAAGGAAGGGAGGTAGAGGGTAAGCTTCCCAAATATATTATTGGAGGAGCTATTGGGGGGATAAGGCACCATTGCTAACAACCCAAGCATTTGCATCCATGAACATCATCTTCATGTGATTGCTAATTTTAGGCCTAAAGTTCAACTAAGTCAACATTTTGAGAATGAAGGACCATCAAATCGAATCACATGCTTAGTCAAAATCTAGCTCAAGAATTCAATGCTTCTTGTGTGGATTCATGAGCCCATTCAATAGCCTCCAAGAAAGGACAAGGTTATCAAGGATGAAGTATTATCCAAGAAAGCTAGTTTGTTCAAGTCTAATAATCTCTTGAATAATAGCTTTGATTATAATTACCAAGGATTTAGCTATAATCTTGTAAAAGTATTCAATAGTGTGATAGATCACCATCCACCAATTGTGTTATCATTTGGGCTCTTATGAATGAGCTTAATAAAGCCTTGGTTAATGATGAGACCCAAAGTGTCAATTTCAACCCCTTCAATGTAAGCATAATAGAAGTCTATTCTTTGATATGACACCAAAGAGCTCTATACAATTTAGTTAGTAGGCCATCTATACTGGGGCTTTACACATTAGCCATACAAGAAAAAGGTTTTTCAAGTTCATCAATATTCAAAAGCTTGTTAATGGATTGATTGTGGTCATGATCACTTTTTTGAATGCAATTTCCCAAAAGGTATTGCAAGATAAAGGAAAGTAGGTCATTCATGGAGGGATAAATGAAAAGAGATTTGTAGTGTTCATGAAAAATCTCAATAAAGTTAGCTTGGTTGTTAAACAACACACTATCTTCTTTTATCTCAAAGATGAATTCTTTATAGTGTTTGTGCTTGAGGAATTGTAAGAAAAAAAATCACCCCTATCACCATCCTTCATCTAATAAAGGTAAGATTTGATTTAAGCACCCCCAACTTTGTAGGTATCTAGCCTCCTAATGAGATCCACAACTTGAGTTGAGCATTGTTAACATTACAATGTGGCTATCTAGAATAGTTATGCCTTGTTGGAGTTACCCTTGGAGGGACTCCTTGAGCTATCTTCTTCTACCTACCACTCTTTTTCCATAGTTTTTTAAGAAAAGAGGTGCATCAATCAATAACTCATTCCCACCAACTAATTCAATGGTCTTCTCAGGGTTAGGGTTCAACATTTTAAGTTGTAATTAGGTGATGCAGTCATCATTCTTGAGGTGAGGTGCATTGAGTTTAAGAGAGATCAATACTTAGGAAAGAGGTATCAACAAGGATGATGGTGGAAAAATGGGAAAATGGTTTTAAAGGGTGGTGGTAAGGTCAAGGACACCAAGATTGCTAATGAGGTTGGGGACAACCATGATGTTGAGGAGACAAATAGGTTATATCCAACCTACTCATTTTCTTGATACACTTGTCTCTATGATTCTTCCAAGTGAACTAATGAGGTTTATTGAAATCGATTTTCCCATGGATAGGGTCAAGCACCCTAAGGTTGTTTCAAGTGAAAATCCAAACATCAAATTCAAGCAGGCAAACTAGTTTTGTTCATCCAATTGCAGCATGTAAAGTGCCCAACCATGTTAAAGTCACTTCCAATTACCCATTACACTAAAGGGAAGCTATTCTTCATCCACTCCTAAAGAATGGTTTGTTCAAATGAGGAATTAGGGGCATACACTAAGCAAAGACCTTAGGGATTTTCTTTTAAAAACAAGGTGGCCCCCAAAGAACAATTATTAGGGTCAATTCTTGTTAGCTACAATTGATTTTGAATGTCATGGGGCAATATAAAGCATCACCCTACTACTCTCAATTTTTTAGTGTGAAAGTAGTAAGATCCCTTCCAAATGGTGTAAAGGGTAGTATCCAACTTAACATTAATAACCTTAACTTCTTAAAGCATGAGAACATTAGTCTTGTGAAGAGAAAAACATCACGTTAGAACTTGACACTTTTGAGATTGGAGAGCGAGTCATCTCACATTCTAAGACTAAATGATGCACTGCACTAGGATTGGTGAGGAAGGGCATCCACCAAGAGTGGAGAATTAAACTAGTTCTTTGAAAAGAGGTGAAAAGGATTCAAAGAAGTGATCTCACAAGGAAATAAATATAAGGAACTAAAATCACTAGGGAGAGATCTAGAACATGCACACAAAGGGTTGATGGTATGGTTGAAGCAAATAGATGTAGTTTAGTTAATGGAAAGGGGGGAATTTTCTTGTATTTCTTGGTAGACTCCTAACCCTAATTAAGGATAGTTGGAAATGGGATGAGAGGAAGTCTTCTTAGAAGTAAATGAAGTAGGTTTGGAGCCATTAGATGGAGGGTAACAAATCTTTCAAATAGGGTAATCACAAATTAAATGGCCTTCACAACAACAATAAACACAATTGTTGGTTTTGTTTAGGTAGTTAATCAATTGTCCAATTTCAAAGTCTAGGCCCAAACAACTTAATAGATTCAAACAATGTTTGAGTAAGGTCCATTTGAACACAAACAAAAGGTTGGACTCTAAAGTTAATAAAATTATTAGCGTTCTTGCATTAGAATACACACCCTAACTAGCTAGTAATGGCATAGAGGTAAGGGCACAAGGAAAGGTTAATGAATAGATTCTCAATCAATATTGGTATTTTGATTTAGAAGTTTGAGCGAGGTGAAAGTCAAAGTCCCATGTTTGTAGGTAACTAGTGTGATCACATATCATCCAAGACACATATTGCAAGGTTGTCCTAGCATGGTTAGGATCTAAGAATGTGCAAGGCATGCGATCCCTTATCCATATCCTTGATAGATTCAATATCACACCCCTTACTTTCCCATTTGATTCATGCCCATTTATAATAGTTTCGTTTTGATGACACTCCTCTAAGAAAAGATAAAATATCTAAGTTTTTTGTATTGTCCAAAATGACCTATTTAACTCCATTAGGAAGCTCAAAGGAAATTGATGTACCTTGTTGATCATTGACCTAATTATGGCATCTCTTGACAATCTCTCTTACCCTCAACATATTTAAAGATTCCAACAAGAGCTCATCCACCATTGATTAAAATATATCTTCAAGCATAACAATATGGTTTGGGGAAGTAAGCAAGTTGAAGCATCCAATTTAGAGATTATGGGAGGAAAAAGTAGGTTAGGATTCACAAAGAGGGAATGAAGGCTAAGGTTTACAAGAAAATCCAAAATGTGATTTAGGGGTTTGCAAAATATTTTTCATGTCACACATAAATTGGGTTGATTGATTGTCTCACTTGTGATCAACTATAGCAAAGACAACTTCATGCGATTTTTTCTTCATGGCACTGTCATAAGGATTGAGTTTGGCAAGTAACATTTTGGTCAGTTGCCCTAGTTATGGGTGAAGACTTTGGATAGGTTGTAATTGATGTCTAGGGTTTCAAGGTATCACAAGCTCCATAGTTTTCTTAGTCCTCTTAGTTAAGGAAGGGAAATGAGAAATAACTATTCATAGACCATTATAGAGTGAATCTTCTTAGGTGATAGTTCATTATGGTCATTATTATAAGTTATTGGCCTAGCTTTGGGTAAACAAAATTATTTGTTAATCTTTTGCCTATTAATTTTTTAGGTATTAAGCATTTGTTTTAAGTCAATTTCCAGTACAATTTGGAGATGGAGTTTTGTTATGGAATGAGTAAAAACTTATGTATTTGGTTCTTGTAAATTCATTTCTATTCGTTGAAGAAATACTTTTGCTTCTCATATTGTTACATGCCTTTGCTTTATGGATGTTAGTAACCATTGGGTTAATGAAAGTAAATTACATTATGAATAAGGAGAAAGGAAAATCATACATATTATTTTGTTGCATCCCTTATAGTGGTTTATTTTGGTCCTTAAATTGAGGTGTCTTTGATACAACACTTTTCTTTAAATATGTGTGCTTATTTGCTAGTGTGTTTTTATGCCCAATATGAATTTAGTGAAATTTTGTTGTGCTTGTAAAAAAAATTCCTAAGAGAAACAAGTGTATACAAATCTCTACATGTTTCCTTGTATAGAGATCAAAGAATATTTTCTCTTGTATGTTAGCCAAACCTTCTCATGCTTATTTTTATGACAACATTTTTTCTTGTATGTTAACCAAACCTTGTCATGTTTATTTTGATGACTTATAACATAAAATGTTATCTATGTGAAGATTATGTGACTCATTTTTCATTATTATTTTTTTATGGTTATAATTCTATGTCATTTTCATCTACGTTTATTTGTGATTTGCAAATAAGCACAACTTTGATCCTCTACTCTTGAGAGATTGATAATAATTATCTAGTAAAGAATCTTAACATTTTGTATTCCTAGAGACTTAGGCAAAACTATTGACTTGATTATACAATTAGTAGAAGACTTATAATTTTAAGATTTTGAAATTATTTTATTCCATAAAAAAACACCACAAATCTTTTGATGGATAACACATTTTCCCATTACAAAAAGTTTCAAGGAGAACTAATTTAATTTCATCAACAATAATTTTTATATAGAATGAAAGGGCTATTCTCTTCCTACTTCCATTACTAGGTTATATATTTCTTAGTCTAACTAATGTAGTATCATGTTGATAACCACTTACATATACCTAAAATTTTCATCAAAAGTTTTGGTTTGATAAAAAAACTCATCACAAGAAGGATCAAAGGAAACCCAATTAACTTAATCAAGGATAGGTCAACATGTGTATATTGTAGTTGGACACTTCAAATACAATGTCATGAGTATGCTTTATATTGATCAACACCCTATAAATATATAAAAATGACTTTTTGGCTAATGTATCATTAAGAATTTCCTCTAAAGTTGTTTGACACACTAATGCAGGGCATCGCTTTCATCTGTCATCTCTATTTTGTTTTGTTTCTTTCTTTTAGTTTGATAAATTCAACTTTTTGTGTTAGTGTATTTGCTTCATAATATATTGTAAATACTTTATGGTCGAATATCTTTAACAAGTCGATAGTTAGCAATTATTGTTGTAACTGTTGTGAAATCGACAGTTGAAAGGAAACAAGTATGTGAAGGGGAAGAAATGTTGAAACAGAGGTTGGTTGCTAGACAAAAATAGAGGCTCATGATGTTGAGAGGTGATCAACGACTGGAAGGAAACTAGAAGTCACTTTGAGCACCAGTGACTTTGGGTGTAGTTTGGCCAAACATTGTAGGCCATAAATGATTTGCCAATAAAGCCACTGTAGAATGTTTGGAGCACTATTTTTAAAGATTGAATCGATTGTAACCATTAAGGAGCCATTTGGAAATATAATCTGCACTATGTTCTTCCAGTCATCGATTGAGTAGGATCAAACTCTTGGCTGTTTTTTTTTAATTTTAATCTTGAATTCCCATAAACTTGTGTGGGTTTGTGTAGGCTTGAGATTTTTGTGAATCTGAAAGGTACTCTGTGATCAACAAGGCTTTCCATGACACACATTTGGAATGTTTTTGATTTGGGGAAAACAAGTTTTGATGGGGCCTTGAAACCCATTACAAACAGGTTTTGAAGGGACTTGAAACCCTATCAAAGCAACACAAGTTGCTAAAAAGATAATTCATAGACCATCAACAACCCAACAATAATAGTGTCAAATAAAAAAACACGACTACACAAGTTGCACAAAGGTTTTGAAGGGACCTTGAACCCTTTACAACAAGGTTTTGACAGGGACCTTAAACCCAAGAAAAGAAAGGGACCAAGAACCCTATTGGGATATGAGATCTACCTAAATCAACCAGGTAACTATTAGCCTGTAATAGCCAGACTGTAACATAACATCCACTCAATGTAAGCAACACTAAGCCAGAACAAAGAGGGAAACAAAAGCTCCCAATCAGAACCAACATACCAACCCTACTCCCTACCTCAATAAAGGAGTAATAAGGAAGGATAGAGAACCAAGACCACCTTTCAAACCAGGGCACCAACTCAATCTCCACCTCAAAAGGAGAGAGCTTCCCTCTACTGGAGAGGATGTCATGACCAACAATTCCAGTGCCACTTGAAATCTCTAGCACCCTCAACCTCCATCTCCATAGGAGAAGTGTCTACCTCAAAAGGATCAACAATTGAGGAAACTAGAAACCTTCACCTCCCCACTCCACCTCAATAGGAGAGGAATCCACCTCCATAGGATTTGAGGAGAAAGCCAACACAACAACAAAACCATCAACCGTACTGTCCTTCAAGAAACCCTGCAATAGGAACATAAGGTGGAGCGCTGAAAGAAACCCGAACAACAACTGTAATCCACCATAACAACTTTCAGTTTGAAATACAACTAGGTGTTCAAAAAAATATTGAAAAGTAATCCAACCATCATCTAATAAATTGCATCATGAGAGCAATCAAGGAGCGGCCCAGACACTACTCCAAACAAGTAGCAACTCAGCTGCAAGCTAGAACAAAATAGCCCTAGAAGAAGAAAGAGCAATGAGGACCAACAAGGGCACCAAGAGACAAACAACACCCTCTAAGAAGAGGACCTGAGGGCTCCCAACCTGAGAAAATAGGGCACAAAGGAAGCATAAAGCAAACAAAGAAACAAAAATAACTAGGTTGATAGATAAGAGAGTGAAAAAAACCCAACCAACAAGATAAACACTTCAATGGTGATCATAAAGGCACCATTAAGCAACAAGAGAGAACAAGATCCAAAACCTCATAAAAACATAAGCATTAACCACACAGTGTATGAGAAGAAAACAAGAGCTCAAAACTTGGAGAAAATGAAGCCACCAATCCTAAAAAAATAGGACACCAAAGACAACCACTGGCCCAAGGCTAGACCCAAAACAACCAAAGATGCAACAACACACAAAACAACAGATCCCAGAAGTAAACAGTACAAAAAGAGGGAACAAGGGCCAACTAGCAAGCATGAAAGCCACAAGCCAACGGGTGAAGTAGGAAACCTCACCCAGAAAGCACAGAAAAACCTGTCCAAAAGCCACACCAAGATTGGAAGCAGTGTAGACAACACAGAGAGGCCGGTAGCAGAGCCCAACAAAGAGGGAAAGGCCGAAGCAAGACTCCACTGCTAGCAAAAGGAACACTAGAACGAGGGCACCACAACAACAATGACTTCCTGAGAGCCCCCAACATCATCTGCATCACCATCATCCTCAAAATCTGAGGCCTCCTCTACCACACCTTCTCTAGAATTTGAACACAGTCTCCTGTCCAAACACCCGCTCCACTCCATCACTTCTTTACACACATTTGGAATGTTTATAATGAAATCCTTAGTAAATAATTACAAAAGGAGATATATTGCATGCATAAACCATACTTTGATCAAATCAATCAATGATTAACAAGGACAAGTGCCTAGGGAAGGAACCTCTATTATGCTTGGAAGGGAACTCTACTTTCATATCCGATGGTGAAGAATGCACATCATTATTTGTAGTAGTGTGTCAAGGTGATTTAACAAAATATATCATTATTAGACTAGTGGCAAGGATCTAATATATAATTATTAATGAATTAGTTTGAAACAACATTTATCTTGTATAGTATATAAACCTACTTATTTCTAGGAAGCATATGAGACAAGTGAAAGGTTGAGAAAGGGAATGGATGAGGTGGGTTGTGGTATAAGAAAATATCCTTGAACCAAGTGAACAAAAATATAAACTGTAAGTGAAGTGATTAGGTATATTAAGTTGAATCAAAATAAGTTCAATTTATCACTTCAAATTTTTGAATTCCTTAATGTCTAGGAGAATACTAATGGGTAGGAGAATATCTTTTAGTTTTGAGGGAACTTATACTTATTTTGTTTGAATTTGAAAGACATGCTTTGATAATTATTATCACTTATCTATATGATAACATTATATTTAGAAGATTTAACTACCATTTGTAATATTATAGAATTCTCTTTCAATATAAATGTATATTGACCTTTCATATGTTAGGAATAGGGTGTTGTACACCATGCACACAAAATAAATATTTAAATATGTAAAATACATATTTAGTTGTGGTGCATCTTTAGGAGATGTGTTTAGCCACATTAATTATTTATTTGGGTCCACTTGTAAAGTTGTATGTAACATTGGTTAGATATTTTATGTGTGGGTTGTGTATGGGAAAAATATTTAATATTGAGAAATTTAGTACTAAAAAGTAAATGTTAGGGTCAATGGTTTTGTGTACTCATGGTTTTGAGGCACATGGATTTACCCTAGGTACCACTTGTTTTTTTTATGTGAACTTAATTCTATAAAAGCAAACACATGTTTAGAGGTTGAGGTTGGCTATTTGGTTGGTTGGCTAGTTGGCTAGTTTAAGGAGGCTATCATTTTATTGAGCTCTCTTTTGAAGAGTGCATATGTGAAGCGTGGCATGGGATATGTGGATATATTCTTGGACACATAGGATATAATGAAGGAGCTTGATGTTTCCAAAGTGTCTAGCTCCATCTATGCTCCATCAATTGATGTAGGCAATTCATACATACAACTCAATAGACCATCAAATCCTTTATTAAGCAATTCATTTTCCTAGATGTACTACATTTAATTTATCAACTAGGGAATCACAATTTATTGGATGATGTTGGCATTGTATGTGCATCTAAGAATCCTAAGTCATCTTGATCAATTGTGTATAGAAGAGAACAAAAACACTTTCAATTGAGAGTAACTTGACTGAAATCATTTGTAGGCCAATCATTGGCCTTCTAGACTTTGTTGGGGTCTTGATGTTCTCCCCAAAGCTGTGGCTTTTGCTTGGATTGCACTAAAAGACAAGATTTTGACAGGTATGAGATTGGATAGATTGGGAATTGTCCACTTATTTCCTTGTGCTTTATGTGGGAAAGCCTATGAATCCACAAATCACCTTCTTATTGGTTGTGATTTCGCTTTCCAATGTTGGACCTGGTTGTTGAGTAGGCTTGGATGGATGCCCCCTCTCCATAACACTATTCTCCAACACTTTTTAAGTTGGCCTCGTCTATATTCAGATTGTATGTTCTCCTACATCTGGGATGTCAGCCCATCCATCATCATTTGGAACCTTTGGTTAGAGAGAAACAACCATATCTTCAAGAAAAAATATCTAGAGGTGAAGCAAGTCATCCAAAAAATTGAAATATCTATCTCCGAAGTAACTATGTCAAGTATGTACAAAAATGCTCATTCAAAAAAAACCTTTTCTTCTTGGGATGTCCTCATTCATAAAAACTGGCCCCTCTTAAAAACCCCAAAACCTGGATCAATACAACTTAAAGGGCCCTTCGTTGATAGAAAACTTTGTAAATGGTTGCCTCTCTTGAATGATTTCATAAAACTAAATTTTGATGGTGCCTCCAAAGGCAACTCGAGAATCTCTAGGGCTACTGCAATCTTACATGACTGTTAGGGTAACTACATCGGGGCTACTTGCCAATTACTTGGAATTCAGACAAATAATGTTGTCGAGGATAATGCCCTAAAACTGGGTTTGGAATTGGCCATAAGCTTATCTATCTCCAAAATTGTAATTGAGGGTGATTCAATGGCGGTTATCTCTGCCCTATCAAACGAGAGTTCAAAATATTGGCACTTAAACTATATTCTCTCACAAATTCAACTCTTGCTAAAGAAATTTTATTGCTATCAGATCTCACATTATTTCAGAGAGGCTAACAATTTGTCAGATTCATTGGCTAACATATGCATTGATGATCAGATTAACTTCAAAGTGTATTCGAAGCAGGAATGTGTTAATTTATTCAAATGAATATGTCAAAATTCTAAATGGTTCTCGCAGGTACTAAAGGCGCAATATTATGGCTAAAACTTGATCTTAAATCAATTCTTCCACAGTTCAAGAATTGTTGCTAAATGGGCACGTCTTTGGTTCTATTCTTCTCATCTTGGGAATGTTTTGTTGTTGGGATCAGCATCAAGGTTTCAATATTAATTCTGATTGCGCCCTCTTTTGCATTAATCGCTTGTGAGGAAATGCTCATAATGGACGGTTGATGGGGAATGGGGTGGCGGTGGGCATTAAACATCCGAGTCAGCGCTTGTGGTTTGGTACATTCTTTTTGATATGGCCGGTCAACATGACATCTGGATATCCTGGTAATTTGTTGATAAATTTGGTAGATAATGGCTATCTACCTCCATATCTAGTTATTGGTGATGTACTTTGCAAACATTCCCAAACTGATAATTTCTTCTAATGCCAATGTTGGCATTGTCTCCACTATGGGCACTGATTCTTAAGGAACATTCACACGATCTCTCTTTATTGCCACTATCCTCTCAAGTGACAGGTGTCTTGCAAGCACGATCTTTGGTGTTCTCTCCAGGTCCTTCCTTATGGTTTGCTCTGTTCTCACATCATGTGCTTTAAGTTCATTAATAAAACATTGTGCTATGATTTCCAAGGGTGCAGTTAAATTTGAAGTTCTCTATTTTTTCTTCATCGCGTGGATGCCTGACATGCATTAAGAAGGTAATTGTGACTAAAATTAGCGACCCTCTTATCAAGTTTTTCTTGACAAAGTTGGTTTTCATTATGTTGACACTTGGCTTTGCTTCGCTTGGAAATTGGTACTACCTTTGGCTTTGCATTAATAGTTAATTGTGCTTGCGCCTCCAATCAATAGAATGGTCTGTCAAGATATTAACTTCATATATATGCACTTGTCTCTGGAATTATCATGGGCTTATTTGGCTTTTATGCATTTCATTTCTTGGGGTTTTCTTTCATGCGAAGTTTGTTCTACTGGTGTGTTACTAAAATGGAAAGTTCATTTAGAGTTCTTGTCCTTGCCAGAATGCATGAAATTTGGGATAGCTCCCCCTTCACAATTGAGAAGTTGCGTAGAACATTCGGGATTGAATGTAACCGGGTTGATGACGCCATTTTTACTATTCTGGGGTGGGATTGGTTGGACTTCCATGCCATGGAATTACCGCATTAGGTTTCTTCAAGATTTGTATCAAATCTGATGGACGTTTTATGGTGTGTGTAGATGGTTAAGTATTTGGCAGGAACTTATCTCTTGCCTTATATTTTCCCTCTCAACCCTTCAGTCGACTCTTGAAAGATATGACATCCTTCATGACACCAATGAGATTGGTGGTATTCTTTGTCGCCAACACCTGCTAGCTGATAAGCATCTCACAAGGTTGCTTTGTTTGATGGCTCACAGGCTTATTGATGACTTCCTAAGCGAATTCAATTGCAGACTCAACCGATTAAGATGCTGTCTAGGGAACTCGGTTTGTGATAGTTTGCAAAACATGTTTGATGCTGTTAAATTCCTCATTCGTCATGCTCTGGTTGAACCTCGTGATACGCCTTTCTTCCCACCTCCTGCTGACATCGCATCCTCCTCCGAAATTTGCACTTGATAGTTCTATTTGTCTTCATGCTGGTTCTTTTATTCTTTACGGAATCTATGTATCTTGTTTGTTTCTTTTTCAAACGAAATTATATGCTTTTGATGAACTCTTTTGGCCTCCACAAAGATTTTGTGCTTTCTCAGGGTTCTTTGGAGCTTCTCTTTGGGTTTTGTAGTGAACTACCTTCTTGGCATATGGTTGTTTTGGCGCCTTTCTTTGGGCCCTCTCAGTAACTACCGTTGGAAGGTTTTTCAATTGTTCCTTACACGTTCACAACTTTGGACTCTCATGTTGTCGTTTCATTTCCTTTGGGTTAACGATGTTGTTTCTTGCGTGAAATTGTAATCAAATTGACATGTACTACTTTTGGTGTTACTGTATGGTTCGGGTTCTTGACATTTGGTTACTTCTACCATTGTTTGGATTCTCTTACAATGTGACACTAGGAAATCAAAGTTTGTATACCTATGGATTGTTGTATCACTCTGCTTAACATGAGCTTGATTTTTGGATTCATCTTCCAATTTTGGCATTTTTGTAATATGTGACTCAGAATGCAAAATTTGTACGCCTGCTCTTGAGGAGCATCGCTTTGTATTTCCCTCTTTTTAATCAATAAATTGTTGAGTGGCTTGCCACTTTTTTTCAAAAAAAAGAAAAACTTGATTGAAATAAATTTATTTGGAAGCAAATATAATTGAATAACAATTACTATGGGAAATTTCTCCTGTGAGGACAATGATTAATGACTCAACTATGTTGCAACTGCTTAAAGTAATTGTGATAATGATTAATTACTACCTCAAAAATTCACACCAACTTTAAATTATGAAATACAATTTAGCAATCTATTTTATTGTTACTAATAACCTAAACTACAAGGAGTATTGAAATTACCTCAAGTGGCCCTTTCTTGAGTCATTGCAATCCCATGGTATCCCTCTTAAATCTTAACTCATAATTTCATAGATAAGAATTTATCTATCTTTATTGCAAATTGAACAGATAAACTAAGAACAAAGTATCAAATTGACAAGAAAAGTACTTATATCCAAATCTAATTAACACAAGAATACTAGATCCTCGACCTCTCACTAGATCATACATATATACAGGATCTCAAGAGTTTGATTATTCTTGGACTAAAAACAAATCGTAAACAATTGTCAACTCCCCCAAAAACATAGAAAGAGAACTCAGTCTTATTCTAAATAGCAATGAAAAACTAAGCATGCAGAGGTGAGTCTCATAATCACATTAAGAATTCGCATCATAAGACAAGTATAACCGAAAAACGTGCTCAACAAGGCATAACTATTTATGAGTCATGACAATTGTTATCACAAATATCTTCTTTTCTCGACTATTTCTATCTAGTGACATCATTTGTAATAATAGAATGATCTATAAATAAATCATTCCCACAATCTTCAACAATTGCCTTCATCAACTATAGAAGACTGCATGTGTTGTAGGTGATCAACCCCTTGGCTGCAAGTTGACAGGCATCCTTTATTGTAGGTTGGCAGATCCTTTGTTGTGGGTTGATAGATCCTTTTCTATGAGTAGACAGATTCATTGTTGCAGGGGTGAGTTTATTTTAAAGGCATCTCTTCATCATTAATAGTCATAATCAACATAAAACTCTATTTAAATTTCATAGAGATTCACAAATTCACACAATCATTCAACAATATAATATATATCATTCTTAATGCTTTAAATACTTAAAATAAGTAGGTGGTCCGAGTAATGTCTTTGAAGCCATAAAAAATATCATGAAAAATATGAAGATTAAAAAAGGAAAAGAGGATAATTCCAGGACTTGTCATTTTCCCCAACTTAGCTTTTTGCTTGTCCTCAAGCAATGCAGGGCCTTTGGTTATACTGTAATGCAAGTTCTCTATAGTTCACAGTGTTAGTGACTCCTTCCCCCTGATTTAGGTAGAATCCTTTTTTTGTAGATATTCACTCCCATCTGACTTGCTTTGTTGTCCCTTGCTTTTCCTTCCTATCCACTATGGAATTGGGTAAAGGAGAAGGGGAGTGTAATGTCCATTTCCTAATTAGTTGACTATTGGAGGCAATTAGCCTATTCTTTGGGTTCTCATAGGCTAATGTGGTTTGGTTAGGGGACTCTACATATCTTGGAGACCATGTTGTTCAACCCATTTGGCATTTTTTGTGTGTTGCAGTGAGTTTCATGAGTCATGAGATTCCTACTAACACTTTTTGGAGAGTTTTCGAGCACTTGGTCTGATTTTTCTATTTTAATAACTCTCCTCCTCAGGACTAACTTAGTCCCTTCACATCATTTTTTCCTTGGTATGACCAATTATGGTATTTAATGATTATTTGGTGCTATTTAATTGTCAAGGGAATTATTTTAAATAATGTTAATGTTATAAGTTAAATTAAATATTTGACTTAACACATTTTAAATTATTTAAAGTGACTTTGTAAAGTGATGTCTAGGGGACATTTCAAAGAGTAAGTTTAAGTTGTTTCTAAAAGGGGATGCCTACATGGGAGACATAAGGGGTTTTTATTAAATAAAATAATATTAAATTTCCAAATTTGGGCATGGGACTTGAGGAGGGAAATAAAAGAACTTTTGGAATTGAGAAGTATTGTAGGTTGAACAACATTCTACCAAGGATTTGTGAGGATGAAAAGCTTCACAAAGGACATCTATTTTGAAAGTGAAAGATCTTTCATGGTGGATTGCAGGTGGTTCTACACATGAGCTTAATTGTTGTGAGGATTCTCAGTTATAGGGTCCAATTTGGAGGGGGATTTATGGGCAGATTTGTGAGAAGATTATTAGTAGATTAGTGTGATGCTTATTGTAAATTTTATCTTCCTTTTGCTTTTCATACACTTTCACTAGTTGGTTGTACAACCAGAGTGGGGCATGGGAATTTATTGTCCTAAGTGCCTAGGATTTTGGAGGGATATTTAATAGATTGGAGGTGCCTAGGGGTGTTGGATACATGGAAATTATTTGTTGGGTGGAGAAATGTATATATGAAGTGTTTTCAATCCATCATTATGCACTTTGTTTATGATTCTAGGCTTATTTGTAGGCCTGTAATGAAGTGAAACTTCTAGGTATGTGAAAACAAGTGTTAGTTTACGTAATACAACATTTTGAAGTTTGTTTATTGTCATTTATAATTGTATATCTATTGTTTACAAAATTATGGGTGTAGAACAACCTATAACACTCATTATAAACTATATCAGAACTAAAATTTGTATTCCAACAAGTGGGTTTAATGTTTTGATGAAGTATAATTGACTTGCTCATCTAGGTATTGAATATTATTGCTCTAAATCGTTATGAATATCATATCTATCGCTAAAACCCCTTGTAGAAATAGTTTGGTTAGTCAATGTGGTGATTTGGTTAAGTTTTAGTTGGCTATAGCTTTATATTGGTTTCAAAAATCATAAAAAATAGGGTATATATTACAATGGTATCATAACAGAGTATTTTTCCATCCTAGAGGGTTGTGTAAATAAAAAGTGACATGATAATGGAATGAGTAATGCAACCTCCCTTCACTCACCATTATAATCTAAGAAGGGACATGTCTAACCCTAATCTTGAAGGACAATAGAGACTAGTGCTTTTGCTAGTGTTAATATGGGTTATAGAGACCAACAAGGACTTAGTACCAGAGATATGCTCAATGATCTTGCTAGAGGACAACGAGATTTGTAGCATAGTATATCTCAAATGGTGGCACTAATGACCCAACAAACATGGAAGGAACAATGGAAATGGGGATTGTTTGAACAGTCAATAATAGGGCTACAAATCAATGCACTGTGATAGGAACAACCAACTCAAGATCCCTTATGCCTAACTTTCCACCAAGGATTAATCCCCAAGTTGAAGAGGAACCAACACAACAAGAGTTGCAAGATTAGACTCTAGAGGATTGGGGGAACTCAGGACTTGAATTTTGGGCTGAAATGTCTTTATGTGACTACATGGATCTCAAAATGAAACATAGACCTCATAGGGGTGATAAAATTCATAATCGGGACTTGCAGAGGAAGGTTGTTAAATTATCGATTCCTTATTATGATGATTTTGGGAAGACTACAACTAGAGCATGGGTTCATAAACTAGACATTTACTTTTAGCTCAACCCAATGCCAAAAGATGAGGCCATTAAATATGTTGCAATACACTTAGATGGTAGTGCTCATGAGTGGTGGCATCACAAAGTGATTACCTTGGGTCATGATCAGATTGACTCCTATGTAGAGTTTACAGAGAGGTTAAATTATAGATTTGATAAGGATTGAAAATTGCATTTTAAGATGTTGGCACAACTTAAGTAGTGGGGTTCAGTTGATGCTTATATTGCTGATTTTTAGAGGTTATATGTGTTGGTGACTAACATTTCAGAAAGGAGATTGATTTTATTGTTCCTAGATGGTATTTCAGATCCATTGAGAGGTTAGATTAAGGCACTTAGTCCACCAACATTCTAGGATTCCGTTAAAAAGGCAAGGGATATGGAATCCTTTATATCTAGATGAAAATTTCAGTCTAAGGGATTCTTGCATAAAAAGGACAAGGATAAGAGACATTTTTTGAAAGATTCAAACCAATCCAAACATGTGTCAAACAAGTTTGATATTGATCAACTCAATGAGCTTAGAAGAAATAAATTATTTTTCCAATATAGAGAGCCTTGGGACCCATCACATATGTGTGCTATTAAAGCAAAGACAAAGAAAATTGAGTACTTTATAGCAAATGAAACAACATCAAAAGATTCAAATAATTACATTGAATTGAAGATTAGTGATGGAGAAAGTTCAACAAAAGAGACAAAAAGGGAGCATGGATGTGATGGTACCATTGCCCAACTTTCTAGCTTCCATAAAGTTGGATCATTCAAGGTTAGGGGAATACTTTGTGGGCAACAAATAATCGCTCTCATTGATACAAGTGCTACTAACATCATTGATGAAGGGCTTGTTGGTAAGAGGGGAATTAAAATAGAAAATTTTGAAGGATTTAAGTTAATGGTTGCAGATGGGTTTACCCTCACTTGAACATGTAAAATTCCCAACTTGAGCATACAGTTGGGGGAGTATGATTTGAAGGATGATTTCTATGTGGTGAGTATAGGAGACACAAATGTGGTTTTGGGTTTGCACTGGATGCATACACTTGGAGGTTGAGGTTCGAATTAGAGGGTAAGAGAATAGTTCTCAAAGGCATGTTAGATGGGGGAGCTAGAGTAATTTTCTTCAAGAGAATGGAGAGATTAATTAGGCATGATTAGGTACAGTGGGCAACATAGTGTGTTATTATGCCTATAGTTAGAGAGTAGCAAAAAAGAGATCATCATCGAGATGTTCTAAGAATAACAAAGTGTTTGGTAGTATACCTCCTAGGAGACCTCCTGAGAGAGGGATTAAGCATGTCATTGAGTTAGAGGAGGGTGCCAAACCAATGATTACCACACCATACAAACACTTGAAGAGGAAAAAAGATGAAATTGAAGAGGAAATAAAAGAGTTGCTTGATATGGGACACATAAGACCCAATAAGAGTCCCTTTCATTCCTTTGTCGTGCTAGTTAGGAAAAATGATGGAACAATGTGCATGTGCATTGATTATAGGGAACTAAATAAGAAAGCAATAAAGAATAGGTACCCAACCCTCGCATTGATGAGCTTATAGATGAACTGCATGGTGCTTGCTACTTCTCCAAAATTGACTTAAGGTCATGTTATCATCATATTTTGGCCAAAGAGGAAGATGTGGAGAAGACTAAATTCATGTGTCACTTTGATCAATTTGAGTTTTTGGTGATGTATTTTGAATTAACCAACACCAACTTCTTTCTAGTCTTATATGAACAAAGTATTCAATAAGCAACTCCAAAAGTTTGGTCTCATTTTCTTTGATGATATTTTGATTTTCAGCAAGGCTTGGGATGAACATATGAGGCACATTGAAGAGTTTTGAGCATCCTAGGCGAAGAATAATTGTATTCCAAGGAGTCTGATTGTGATTTCGGTATGACAAAGCTTCTTTACCTTGGGCACATCATTAGCTCTAAGGGTGTTAGAGTAGATCTTGATAAGATCAAAGAAATCATGGATTGGCCGCCACCCACCAATTTCTCACAACTCAAGTGATTTTTTGGGTTATACATATTCTACAGAAGATTTGTCAAGGGCTTCTGATAGGTGGTAGCTCCACTTATAGATTTAACTAAAAAGGGAGCTTTTTGTTTGGTCGGATGCAACACAACAATACTTTGATCACTTCAAGCAGGTTATGTGTACTTGCCCAATTTTAGTTATTCTCGACTTCTCCAAGCCTTTTGAGTTGGAGTGTGATGTTGTTGGAGATTGAATAGGTGTTGTGTTGATGCAGGATAAACATCTTATTGATTTTAAGAGCAAGAAGTTAAGGGGTGTTGAGAGGATTTATGGATATATGATAAGATGTTGACCATTATGCATTCTTTGAACAAGTTCAAATCCTATCTTGTGGGAGGGAAATCATTGCCAAAATCAACCACAATGGCTTCAAGTATTTCCTGAGTTAGAAGGACCTTAATGAAAAGCAACATAAATGGGTGACCGGGCTTTAGGCACATTATTTTGACATTGTGAATGTTAAAGGGATGAAAAATGTTGTTGAAAATTCCCTATCGAGGAGACCTCACTTGTGGCCATCAGTAGAGATTATTGTTGATTGGAGAGAGTTGATTTCAACATAATATGCTAAGGACTCTTTAGATACAGGTGTTATTGATGGAACCATACAGGATGATAGGTACAAGGTGGCAAATGAGTCGATCTTCTACAAAGAGAGAATTTACTTAGTACCTAATTCAAAAATTAAGGTGAAGGTTTTGAGAACTTTCCATGATGCACCCATGACTAGACACTTAGGTTTTTCAAAACATATAGGAAAATCTGAGAGAGAATCACTTGGAAAGGAATAAAAAATGAGGTAGTTAATTATGTTAGGGAGTGTCCTACATACCAAAAAAAGAAGAATGAGCACACTTATCCAATTGGATTATCACAACCCCTACCTATTCCCAATTACAATATTTAATGATTATTTGGTTCTATTTAATTGTCAAATGAATCATTTTAACTAACGTTAATGTTATAAGTTAAATTAAATATTTAACTTAGCATTATTTTAAATTATTTAAATTAACTTTATAAAGTGGCATCTAGGGGACATTACAAAAAGAAACTATGAGTTGTTTTTAAAAGGGGGACACCTACATAGGAGACATAAGGGGTTTCTATTAAATAAAATAATATTAAATTCCCAAAGTTGGGTGTGGGAGTTGAGGAGGGGAATAAAAAAACTTTTGGAGCTCATTTGCAACTTATGCTTGAGAATTTGAAGTATTGTAGGTTGAACAATATTCTACCAAGGCTTTGTGAGGACAATTTTTTTTACAAAGGACATCCATTTCAAAAGTGAAAGATCTTTCTTGGTGAATTGTAGGTGGTTCTATATAGGAACTACAAAAGATCTTAATTGTTGTGAGGATTCTCAATAATAGGGCACATTTTTTAGGGGGATTTATGGGTAGACTTGTGAGAAGATTATCGAGAAATTAGAGTATTGTTTATTACAAATTTTATCCTTCTTTTGTTGGCCGTACACTTGCACTGGTTGGTCGTACAACCAAAGTGGGGTGTGTGAATTTGTGGGCCTAAGTGCCTAGGATTTTGGAGGGGTGTTGAATTGGAGGCACCTAGGGGTATTGGATACATGGGCATTGTTTACTAGGTGGAGAAATATAGATATGAAACATTTCAAAGCCATAATTGTGCAACTTATTTGTTGTTCCAAGCTTATTTGTAGACCTTTAATGAAGTGCATCTTTCAAGTATGTGAAAACAAGTGTTAGTTTATGTAATACAACATTTCAGAGTTTTTTTATTGTTACTTGTATATATATTGTTTATGAAATTTTAGGTGTAGAACAATCTAGTAAACTCGCTATTATAAATTGTGTAAGAACTAAAAGTTGTATTGAAACACATGGGTTTAATGGTTTAATAAAGTATAATTATTTGCTCATATAGGTATTGAATATTATTGCTCTAAATTAATATAATTGTCATATATCACTAAAATCCCTTGTAGCAACAATTTGGTTAAGTTTGAGTTGGTTGAAGCTCTATATTGGTTTCAAAAATCACAAAAAATAGGGTGTATACTATAGGGAGGATGAAATGTCAGAGGGAACCAAGTAATTTGGTGTTGTAGGGAAGCCTTGATGTACTTATGTTCCCTTATGATTGATGCCAAGTAGTTAAAAATAGAATGGTGCTCTTTCTTTTTTAATTCTTGAATCAATTCATTCCATCTATCCTCAAAGTACTTAAGTGCCTCTTTTCCTCTTCCAAGTGCCAATTCTTTAAATATTTTATAATTTTTTTCCTGCATTCCAATATTTTCTTTTCCACCTAGGGTCAATCCACTAGTTCAATCCATTCCTTAACTACCTCATTGGTGTCCTTAGCATCTCCTCTAATATTTAAGGGAAGTGATTTCTCCCTTTTATGATAATTTTGTCACAATTGGCCTCTCTTATGTTCATTTCAAATGAATGAGGGTAATGCCTTTATTTGAACATCTCCCACAAAACTTAGTGGGTTCCAAATAGTATCATATGGAACAACCAGATTATGCAAATAAAATTCATGTATAGTTTATCTTGCATGTCTAGTGTGTCCTAATAAGCTTCTAAGAATAATATTGCTAATGATAATGAAATAAGAAGATCACTAACTAACTGACTAAATTGAAAACTCAAAAACTTTTCCTACAAGAATAGGGCATAGATCCTAGCAGGTGGTCTGCATCTTATGATTTAAATAGTCATGTTAGCCATTTCATCATTTTTTACCATCAACCTCTTAATATATGAGTTTTTCTTCTTAATTTCTTTGTCATGCTTCACTATTAATTATGTTCTTTCTTTGTTCCATTGCTATTTTAACTGAGAAATTTCTTCCATTGTATTCCTAGAGTAACCAAAGTCAAGGTTTTTGGTGTTGTTGGGGAATCATTCAGTTCATCAGGTTTTCGAGTTTTCTTATTTACTTCTATGATGGCCAATTGATCAATTTTTCCAAGCCTACTCCTTGTTGATAAGCATGCAACTAATTTTCTAATTCTTTATCCTTGTCCAACCCTATCTCTTTTTGTTGGTACCCCTTTAGTTCTTCTAATTCCTTTATTTTCTAATGAGTTGCCTACAACCCATTAACTTCATCTTTACCTTTTAAAAGAAATTACTTCGCGTCCTCTAGTTCAATAGTTCTTCACTAGTCTCAACTATGGAAGAAAATTCCTCTTGGGTTGCTGGACTGCTAGGAGGTATGGGTTTCTTCCTCATTGTAAATAGATCATCTTTAGATTCAAAATCTAAACTAGTGTTCAAATACATAAATTACAAACACCTTTCCTTAGTTTGTTTCTAACTCTATCATAACAACCTTTTCTTGTTGAGAATGGGTCTTTCCTCTTACAATGCTCTTTTCTTTTAGGTGGTGTGACCGCCTTTTAGGCTAAATATGCTCTTTTTTTCTTCTTTTTAGATGCGAGAGAGGAAGGTGTACATTTTATTTTATGATTCTTAGGCATGAAAAGGGTTTCTGTAGAAACAAGGGTTTCAAACTCTAAATGTGTTGCAGACTATGTCTCAGAGGTTGTAGGTTGGGTTTCATGTATCTTTGGCTTTGGTTGTGTATCATTGTTATAGGTATGTGAAGCAACTTGTAGAGAAGAGGTTACATTTTCCTCTTCCCCTCCTATCGGTAGCTCATTCACCTCCTGAGCCCTATTTACTTTGGTTACCTAAACTATAGTTCCAACAACCTCTTTTGTCCTCTCACCCTCCCAAGACCCCACCACCCTATTTTCTTTGAGTGCCCAGGCCTCAAAGGTCTATTGTTTATGTTATTTCATGCTAGAAATTCTTCCTAAGAAGTATCAAGGAATTGGTAGTTAGGCTTCTCTTTATCAACGTGCAATGACTAAACAGTAATGGGATAACACAAATCAGTTTCTCCTTCTCTTATACTCAGTTGACATTCGTTTTAGAAAATTATATAGTAAATTCAAAAAAATTACAATTCTCTAATGGTGAAGGTGACTTAATAGATTAAAGTGTACTATACACAAAAATGATTGTCTACCATCACACGTCAAGTATTTAATTATATAAACAACTATAGATGCCCATAACCAAGGCAAGAAGATTCTTTTAGTACCTTGGGAAGAGGAATCTAATTCCTCTCCTAACTGTATGAATTCATTTCGAGTTGTAATGGAATCTACTTGCACTGGAAACTCCTCCCCAATTGTGGACAATACACAGACCTCTACAACTACTACTTCTGAGGCGTCCACTCTCAAACCTCTTACTGTAGTTTCATCATTTTGTAATGTGTTGAAAAATTGTTGTATCATCACCTCATTAAATTCTATAAGACAAAGGAAGTAATCAAGCCATTTGACTTGCTTAAAAATAGGCAAACATACCTGATCTTCTAGTACTGTATTATGAATTGTTGGTTCCTTTATGAGAATTTCTTCCCCCATTTTGTAGTTCTACAGAATTGTTCAAACTAATTCTTCAATTTACTCACTGTTATGCCTTTTTTTCCTTTCTAAATGGCTATGGTCTTTGTGTTTGTAACTTTGTATTTTTTTATGGTGGCTTTACCAAAGATTGCCTGTGCTAGTATATGCAATTTGCAACTTAACTAGTTGATCGTTTAGATTATTAATGTACATGGTTTAGTATGGCATCCCAAATATTTTCCACATTTGTAATTAATGTGGAATCCTCCCCCAAACTTAAAGTTTTAATTTGTCCTCAAATGACAAGGTATGTAGGGAGTATGATGGAATTATGTTTAAAGCATCGTGAATATGTATATAGTATAAAATAAATGCTACATGAACGCGAATTTCAAAGAAAATGATAGTTAATGGTAATTATAATTGATAATGTGAAAAATAACTAGAATGGCTACTATGATGAGAAAGGTGGCACATGTGATGTGATTTGAATGGTCACTGAGTAGCAACTAGTTGTGACAGATGTGATGATGGGAGCAATTGGATGTGACTACATTTAGCTTGTTGTATTGAGAAACTAACTAAACAATGGCATGTGTTTGGAAAAATATAGATACAAGAGAAGAAGGTTGTGACATTCATGGAATTCATTTGTAGTGAAGTGATATGTTGTGTGTAATTGGTGAGGAACTCCTAGAATGGTTGCATGTATATGTGATGAGAGTGATGTCAACTAAGAGTGATAGTTGTTGCATGTGGAGTGGAAGTGAGTTGAAGGTAGTTGTTGTGGGCAACAATAGAACATGTCCCTTGTTTAAGTGCCTCGAGACAATTGCTATAGGTATCATGAGAATAATTTTTTTGGTGGTACAATTTATTGGAGACGTAGTGTGTGTGTATATATTTTTTATTGTTTTTGATTGAGAATCATACCTATTGAATATCAATACGCGAGATGGTTGGATCATCTATAAATATAGTAATGGATGATTCACAAATGTCTTCATGATTGGTAAGCATGCTAAATTTGGTAATCTTGAGGGTGGTGTAAATTGTTGTTGCAATTCCTCTAGAAACTCATCTTTATGCAATGGATAATTATAAAGTTGGATATAGTGTCCATTTACCATCAAAGAGAATATGACTGGATCAATTGTGGTTAACTATATTGCTCCATTTTGAAAGACTTATTTTATTTCATAAGGACCTAACCACTGCATTTTTAAATTACCCTTGTGGTCTTTATATCTTGAATCATAGAGTAATGCCCAATCCCCTTTATGAAATTGATTAGTCTTGATGAATTGGTCATGCCATTTGATTCTCTGTTTTTGAATAATTTTTTTATGATGGATTTCTTTCATCCTTAACTCATCCAGAGCATTGAGATTGTGTAGTCTATCCTTCTGAGCTTCAAAGAGATCCATTCCAAGTTGCACTGCTATTTCCGAGTGCTTTATGTTCAAATTCAATGGAAAGGAATTTTTTTTTCCCATATACCAATTCATATGGCATAAATCTTGTTGTGGTTTTTTAGGTCACCCTGTATGCCCAAACAACTTCTGGTAACCCTATTTCCTACTCATTTCTATGCAATTTTTCTCTTTGTTAGGGTGGCTTCAATTTTCCTATTTGTAACCTGAACTTTCCCATTTGATTGTGGGTAGTAGGGAGATGACTTCTTATGTCTAATCTCATATTCTTTGATTAGATTGGCAATCATATCTAAAGTAAATTGTGATCCTTGATCTGTGACTATCATCTTGGGCACTCCATACCTTATGAATATTTCCTCATATAGGAATGTTGCAACCTTGCTATCTCTAGAAAACTACAATGCTTTAACCTCTACCCATTTCTTTAGATAGTTAGTACAAACTAGTATATACTCATTGTTGGAAGTGGGATCTATTGGTCCAATGAAATCAATACCCCACTTATCAAATGGTGAAATGACCAATTGTGGTTGTAGGGGCATCCCATCCCTCTTGGTAGTTCTACCCATCCTCTGACAACAATCACATCTTCTTGTATACTTGACTGCATCTTTATGTAGCATTGGCCAATAGTATCTAATGTTTAGGATCTTGAGGGTTGTCTACTTGGTTGCAAAGTTCCCTCTGCAAGACTTATCATAATAAACCTTCAAAATATCATAAACTTTATCTTCCCTCATGCACCTTATCATAATTTTATCAAGTCATGTACAATAAATATCCAACAACCCATGAATATGAAAATTTACATTCAGCTAAATTTTTCCTTTCTATAATGACCCTAACATATAGTTTTAATAGAAGGTTGATTTGTGGATTGCATTCAATACACATCAACATATGAACACAAAGATAATACTCCAATATATTTATAAACTTGATATATCAATTACAACTCATAAGACTGATCTAGAATAATATACAACGTTAACATCGATCAACAACAGTACTATCAACTTCCTTACATAATCCTTGAAGCTCAAATGCAATCCCTGAATGAGAATTCCCTCAAGAATCAAAGGGCTTTTGTCCTTTGATCCTAGTGACCATTGGGTTTTCGTCTAATGACCACAAACTCTTATGGGTTTTTGTCCACATAAGGGTTTAGAACTCAAGTGTTCCAAAATATAGAAAAATTAAATAATAATTTGATACCTATTACATGAATTGACTCCCTACATTTATATACTAAAAATTTCCCTTAAGGAACAGGTCGACCTTGAGTTAAAATGGCACCAAAGCCCATAATTTGAATTTCACATGCTACACTAGGTTGGCCTTAAGGACAAAGTAGATCCTTTTGGAATTAGCATGCCACCTTGTGGACTTATCCACATGCTTACCTGACCCCTTCCTTATTCCTGAAACTTCACAATTGATGCCGCATGATCTGAAGATGTCTTATCCATTATGCCTTTTGAAGTAGGTTCCATTTTCCCGACGTAGTCATCTTCCGATAACAATATCTTTCTGATACTTGATCCCTTTCCCTTGAGATTTGGATATGATGTGTAGGTTTCATCATGGATTCTATGTTCCAAATCACAAGCTAGAATGTGTTCCTATGGAGGAATGCAGAGGAATTCCTAGGAGAGATTTTGCTTTGGTACAAAGAGCTTGGACTAGCGATCTTCTGTTGGCGATAACTTTTCAGAGCTTGATCCTTGCGTAATAAAATTTGGATAGAGTATAGATGGATCTTGGATGATCTTATGTCCTTGAACGCATGTCAATTGGCTCTTATGTGATGAAATGTGACTTGATTCTCAGATATGCAATTTTGTAATGTTTTTTTTGGAAAAAGGGACAAGACACTTTCTCTTGGTGAAAGATGTGGGGGTATCCTGTCTGCAACCAAATAGTTGGCTATATTTACATACCAAGGTGTATGTACTATTAAGGAAAACAAATTCTCATTAGGAAAAGAGTCATCCACAATTTCTTTTTCTTTTTTGTTTTGTTTTGATATTTAGCCTTGAGAGAAAATCATCTACCATGTTTTTTTTCTTGGTTTATCCACGATAGTGATATCAAATTCCTACATCAATAATAAAAATCTTACAATGCATCCACCAACCACTGGTTTGTTCATCAAATATTGGATTATTGTATGATCAATATGAACAAAAATAGGATAGTAATATAGTGTCTGAAATTGTTAATTGCATAGACTACTGCTAACATCTATTTCTTTGTAATTATGTAACTAAGTTCAATAGATTTCAAATTTTTGCTTATACAGTAAATAGCATACTCCAAATTACCTTTCTTTGTCCTAAAATAGATCCTATAGAAAATTCAGATGCATTTGAAAAGGAACTATCCAATTAGGCCCTTTCAAAACAAGTGTCCTTGTGAGAGATGTTTTAAGAGCTTCAAAAGCTTCTTGGCAGGTAGTGATCCATTCATACTCAATATCCTTAGATAGGAGGATAAATAGAGGAACTACTATTTTCCTAAAATCCTTAATGAATTTCCTGTAGTATCTTGCATGACCAAGAAAACTTCTCACATCTTTCTTCTTTTTTGGGGTAGGTAGATTATAAATCACTTATATTTTATTAGGATCCACTTGAGTTCCCCTACTTGACATAGAGTATCCCAAAACCACTCCTTCAATCATCATCATGAAACATTCCTCATGACTAAGGGAGAGATTGTGGTATTTGCAATTTTGAAGGACTTTCTCCAAGTTTTCCAATGCTTCTTCATAAGAATTTACATAGGTGGTGAAGTCGTCCATGTATATTTCCATAGAATCATGGGAAAAATCTAAAAATATGCTCAAAACAACCCTTTGGAAGGTTGAAGGGGCATTACATAGCCCAAATGGAAAGACTGAGTAGGCATAGGTACCCCATGGACATGTAAAGGTTGTTTTATCATGATCTTTTGGAGCTATTTTAATCTGATTGTAGCTATTGAACCCATCTAGGAAAGAAAATAATTTCTTCCCTGCCAAAGAATCTAACACTTGATTAATGAAGGCTAAAGGGAAATGATCCTTCCTTGTGGTTGTATTTAATTCTTTGTAATCTACACATACTCTCCACCTGCATCCTTTCTTAGGTATTATTTGTTGGAGTATGATACCACTGAGAGGGGGGTGAATCAGTGGTATGAAAAATTAAAAAACGCCCTTGAAATAATCTCTTAAGACTTTGTCCTTATAAAATGAAAGATTACAACAATTCAACTATCCAATGCAACATCATGTGTGTAAAGCTTTCAAACTAGATTCATCACAAACAATATACAAAGATCTTCAATTTGACTTGATCAATTTGCACCAATTTATGCTCATGCTATTTCAATAATTCAAACATTCATTTATTGAATGCAACATCATATCAATTAAAAGTGAAATACTTGAGCAAACACAAAGATAATCAGAAAAAGCAATCACACCATAACACAGTTGTTTTTTATGAGTGAAAAACCCTCTAGGGATAAAAACCACTCGTAAAATTTCCTCACTAGCATAGCCTCATTGGCAACACAAGCCTCACTAGCTACAAAATGCCTCACTGGCAACACAACTTCCTCACTGGAAAAAAGGTCATCTTTGTCTCATTGACATGACCTTACAATACAATATTCAATAATGAAGAAAATACATTACAGAGGGATGCTCTGTTTCACTACATAACATTTTCCCCTTTCAATATAATGCATTGCATATCCTAAAGACTCATTCACTTGGAATCTTTAAAATATAAAATATATCAGTTTATACAATCCACTATTTTGTACATTTCTTGCAAAACTTCTTTACATAATTCTATTTATACATTCATAATAATAACTCTGTGAAAAGCACCGAACATCAAACAGTGATAAATCACTGTTTAAATAAGCAATCAATAATGTATACAATGTTGCCATCTGTCATCAAAATAAACTAACAAATGAGACCTTTAAACACTGTTCCATAATTGTCCCCGTTGATTCACTATGTGACTGCTCTTTGACAAACTGCCATCTTGGTCGGCTTTAACTCAAAACTGAAAGTAACTTACAATCCCAACGGCACAAATAAAATTTCAACTTCAACAACTGTCATTAGCAAACCTTAACCATATTCGCATATGGGTTAAAGGAAATATCTTTATATTGTTTATATTTACCAAACCCTAACCCATATTATCAATGCTCAAACAAGTGTAACAAATCTTTGCAAATTATCAAGAACCCGTGCCATGTAAATGCTAGGGTTACTCAAACCCCAAAAAAAATTATTTTCTTGCTTAATAAAACATTAATCTTTGCATCATATAGCTATCAAGCAAATGTAAGAACATCAATGACCAAGAAAGATATCACCTGAAAAATGATTTGCAAAATCCCAAATCTCGTGTTGTTCCCTCGAACTGTGGCGACATATAACTATCTAGCTTCGAGCTTTGTCACTTCAAAAATAACCTCATGATTATTCAATATATTCAAATATTCCCATTATCATTCAAACCCTAAGTTCGAAACCTCATTAATCAAGTTGTGAACTTTACAAAATAACACATAAAAATGCTTTATTCTCGATATACTCATGTCACCGAAAGTTCCTATTTGCCCTAAAAGGGCCAGTAACCCCTTTATTCACAATGCTTATCGTTTACTTGTTACAAGATTCCAATACCTATTGATCATGTCCATCATTCTAAATAGGACTGAATATGATATGCAATTTATCACATTGAAACCAAAACCTTAATAACCCTTAACTCAAAATGGTGTCCACTTTATGCAAAGTGAATAAATATTATTGTAAATCAAGGCATGATATGTTTCTAATAATAATCAACATAATGATGAACACCACACAATCATGTGCCTAAAACAATAAGCTCGAGAACCTTCTCAAAGGTAATGAATGAAACATTATTATCAAAACATTGTATTATTGTTTTTTTTCATTGTAATGAACAAATGAAGTTGACTTCATATACCTTGTGCAAAACAACCATCTTGTAAAGCCAAATCACTGTCAATGCTAACATGCTTGAATCATTCAACACAAATACCATATTGCCAAAACTATGTCACCTAAATGTGTGCCAAATCAATCTGACCATGTCTTCCATATGTAGTGAATGTCATACTGTTGTCTCATAATCCCTTCAATGAATGCCAATTCTGTAAATTCCAAAACAACCCTTGACATCAATGCCAAATCCAATGTCAAAGGGGTCAACAAACTCTCGCTTTTGACAACAATGCCAAAGGTCAAAGGGGTGAGTAAGCACCAAAACACCAATCTAAACACCAATTTTCTTGCCCAAGGGCACAAATCAGTATCAAATCCGAATGGATAAGACCAAAAAGAGCACTACATAATGATATAAGAGTCTGTTATAGTATCAAAACTGAACCAAGATGCTACCATGCTGAAAATATAACCTAGGGGTGTATAATATGCATGAAAATTCCTCCTAAAACCATGCACTCAAAGAGATAACACTGCAAATGAAGGATATCAAGAAGCATGAGTATCAACCGCCTTATCAACCTGTGCATGAAATATACCATTTTGTTGTATTGAATTATCATCACAAGCCATGTATGTACCAATGCCAACCAAAATACTGCCAAGAAAAATTTCAAGTGAATGCGTGCTCAAGTGACTGAAAACCATCAAAGAGCTACCAACAGTGTAACCTGTTTAAAGGAGCCAAGCATTAAGAAACCAATTGACCAAGCCTTATAAACTGCAATGCCTTCAAGCCATGAGAAGATTATCAACATTAGAAAACACAATGACATGATTAATATCACACTGTGGACTATTTAACAACAATAACAAATTCCACCATGCCAACTAACAGAGATGAATATCCAATGAGTATCAACATCAATGTGAACTAAATACAACAAGCCATGTGCACAAATATCTTTGTGAGAAAGAATCTAAGAATCTTTGACATGTAAGGTTCTTCAATATCAAACCTCAATATCTTGAGATGTAGCAATGCTTGTAGCAACTCTTTGAAGATTACCAAGCTTCAACACAGTGCATCAATGACATGAACTTTGCATAAACATCAACAAGGTACTGTTGACATTAAACACCATATACCAAATCCTACAAAGTAAATCATTTATTCCTCTTGAAACTATGGGCTACCCCAAGACATTATCTTTACACACTCACAACCACTCTACTATTTGTTGACATTTCAAGGAAGCAAATCATTGATAGATGCAAAATCCACAAACATCATGAAAATCATAAGCAATACTCCTCCTTGTACTTTTATACTTGTCACTTCTACAGTAAGATTCTCCTCAAAACATCACTCAAGAACAATAGTAAGCACCAATACTTGCTTGATATTTACAATTTACCTCTTCAAAGTGACATCATAGGAAATAATTTGGATACTGTTGTTCTCAGATCAAACATAATTTCCAAGCAAGCCAAGATAGTAAGAAAAAGTATAAACAGACAATCCACTGTGACTGATGACTTCAATTGAATATGACTTGACAATTGTTAAAGATCATTGCACCAAGAGAAAGGATATCACTATCATAACGAATATGAAAACCACTACATCCTAGCCTCATACACCATACAGTTACTATCATAAATCAAGCTCTCAAATTGTGCCAAGATTCACTATCTCAAGAGACTCAATATTTGTTCTCATGTCCTACCATTCTCAAACATACTAATAACTACATTATTATTCTATCCACCTTTCATTTCAACATCATACTAGCACTATGGAGCAAAGATCTGTAGTTGTCATAACACCACCAAAAATCATAGAGCAATATTGTTCTTGGAGATATAATCCAACATTGATCATGGTTTCCAAAGATCCTAATCATTTCTTGACAAAAAACACTACACCTTCTTGGTGCAAGATATCTTAAGCAAGAATAAACTGAGACATTTAAGGACATGCAACATATAACTTGGTATCATCATGTAAACTGAGTAGCACTGTCCCAACCTATACATCTCGCACATAACCACTTATGATGAAGACTTGGGAGTACTATTCCAACTCTGTCCTAAACCTGAACTCACTACCCACTTGTTAGCACTGATTAAAATAGAATGATACTTTTTCATTACAAAACATCTATCATTGAACTTTGTTACCTCAAATTGCCTCTTGCTTTAAAACATGAAGAGCACTGACACATATAGGCATTGTCTACAATACTATGTCAACCATGTATTGTCATGCATCAACAAATCACAAGCAAAGATTATCTGTCCTAATTGTCATATTGCATACAAGGAACCACACACTATTGATCACGAAATACATTATCACAGGAAATCACAAACAGATCTTCCATACACTACAACTTTTGTAAGAGACATCATGCTACTTTTTAGTCATCAAATTTTTTGACAAAAAAGTACACAATGTTGAACAAGATTATCATGATTGTACAAAGCTACTCATGAGAAAATAGTACTAACTCCCTGGGGAAAAAGATAAGACAATGATTATCCCCCCCTGACTTTAAGCTAGTTCTCATGCAGTGGGTAATATCTTTTGAGTAACATGCATTGATTTTTTTTTTTCATCTCTTGGATCTTGTTTTCTTCTCCATACTTGTATAGGATTTTTCTTCTCCTTACTCAAGGTATTCTATTTTCTTTTTTTTGAACATGTAGTTCCTAGATGGCTTCATCAAACTTTTCTTACACCATTGTGCTTTGTGTCCAAACTCATTACACCTATAACATATAATTTTGTTTTCTAGACCAAAGAAAGGATAATTTATTCTAGGCATGTTGTATGAACATCTCGACATTCCTCACATGATTATTATTTTTATTCATCCAAGAATTTCTTGTTCTACAATCTCTAGCTCTATGACCATAAACATGACAAGAATGGCAATAACCATGAAAATGAGAGTATATGTACCTTATTGAGTGGTATTTCCTAACAGGTGAAGGTCTTGAGAGCTTGTTTATTCTTCCTCTTCCAATATTAGCAACTTTGTCTTTTGCTTTCTTCTTGTCTTCATCAGGAGCAACAGAGTGATAATTCAAATCTATCTTCTTTCTAGGAGTATTTCTAGCTTTAGAAAATTGTCCTTCCTCATAACCTAGACCTGTAGTGTCTTTGTGATGTTTTTTCTTACTCAATATGTCATTCAAGCAATTAGTACTCTTTTCAAACTGAAAACTCTCGTGCAATTTAGAGGATGCCTTTTCTAGATCCTTTCTCAAAGAGACTATTTCTAACTCTAGATTTAGGCATTCACTAGTCTTGACTTCAAATTAAGATTTTGTAAAATCAACAACCCTTTTAGCTTCTTCAACTTCATTTTTTAGACAAATAATCAGTTTATCAAATTCATCAACTTGACTCTTTAAGTTAACAACCTGATTTCTTGCTTCTTTAAACTATAAAGAAACTTTTGCAAAATCTAAACATACCTTGTCTTTGGAACCTTTTTCTTGTTGAAGTTGGTCTTTTAATTTTTTATTTTCTTTATTGAGTTGCTTTATTGTATCTAGAGCACACAAGAGTTCACCTTCTAAATCAACTTCACACTCATGTTCATCATAGTCCTGTTCATAGTCATCTTCATGCACAAAGAGATCTCTTTCTTCATCACCAATCTCAACAACAAGATCATCCTTTTTATCACACTTTATGTCAACATTTAGGAGAGACTCATGAAACAACTCATTACATGACTTGACTGGGATTTTTTGTACAACCTTTTGCTTGTCATCTTTCTTTTCTCTATTTCTTCTACACTTTCTCATGGTACTCCATTATCAGGACCTATCCAAGCCTATTAGACTTCTATAGGGAACCTACACTTTGATACCACTTGTTGGAGTACGATGCCACTGAGAGGGGGGGTGAATCAATGGTATGAAAAATTAAAAAACACCCTTGAATTAATCTCTTAATAATTTGTCCTTATAAAATGCAAGATTAGAAAAATTCAACTATCCAATGCAACATCATGTGTGTAAAGCTTTCAAACTAGATTCATCACAAAGAGTATACAAAGATATTCAATTTGACTTGATCAATTTGCACCAATTTATGCTCATGTTATTTCAATGATTCAAACATTCATTTATTGAATGCAACATCATATCAATAAAAAGTGAAATACTTGAGAAAACACAAAGATAATAAGAAAACGCAATCACACCATAACACATTTGATTTTTATGAGTGGAAAACCCTCTAGGGATAAAAAACACCTCATAAAATTGCCTCATTGGCAAAGCCCCACTGGCAACACAAGCCTCACTGGCTACAAAATGCTTCATTGGCAACACAACTGCCTCACTGGAAAAAAGGTCATCTTTGTCTCACTGACATGACCTTACAACACAATTTTCAATCATGAAGAAAATACATTACAGAGGGTTGCTTTGTTTCACTACATAACATTTTTCCCTTTCAATCTAATACATTCCATATCCTAAAGACTCATTCACTTGGAATATTTAAAATATAAAATATATTAGTTTATACAATCCAGTGTTTTGCACATTTCTTGAAAAACTTCTTTACATGATTTTATTTATACATTCATCATAATAACTCTGTGAAAAGCATTGAACATCAAACAATGATAAATCATTGTTTAAATAAGCAATCAATAATGTATACAATGCTGTCATCTGTCATCAAAATAAACTAACAAATGAAACCTTTAAAAATTGTTCCATAATTGTCCCTATCGATTCACTATGTGACTACTCTTTGACAAACTGCCATCTTGGTCGACTTTAACTCAAAACTGAAAGTAACTTACAAATCCCAACTGCACAAATAAAATTTCAACTTCTTCAACAACTATCTTTAACAAGCCTTAACCATATCCGCATATGGGTTAAACGAAAAATATTTATACTATTTATATTTACCAAACCCTAACCCATATTATCAATTCCCGAACAAGTGTAACAAATCTTTGCAAATTATCAAGAACTCGTGCCATGTAAACGCTAGGGTTACTCAAACCCAAAACAATTTTCTTTTCTTGCTTAATAAAGCATTAATCTTTTCATCATATAATTTCAAGCAAATGTAAGAACAACAATGACCAAGAAAGATATCACCTGAAAAATGATTTGCAAAATCCCAAATCTTGTGTTGTTCCCTCAAACTGTGGCGATATATAACTATCTAGCTTCGAGCTTCATTATTCCCACTGTTTGAGCTTTGTCACTTGAAAAAGAACCTCATGATTATTCAGTATATTCAAAAATTCCTATTATCATTCGAACCCTAAGTTTGAAACCTCATTAACCAATTTGTAAACTTTACAAAATAACACATAAAAATGCTCTATGCCCGATATACTCATGTCACCAAAAGTTCATGTTTTCCCTAAAAGGGTCGGTAACCCCTTTATTCACAATGCTTATCATTTACTTGTTACAAGATGTTGATACTTGTTGATTAGGTCCATTTTAAATAGGACCGAATATGATATGTGAGTTATCACATTGAAACCAAAACTTTAATAACCCTTAACTCAAAATGATATCCACTTTATGCAAAGTGAATAATTATTATTGTGAATCAATGCATGATATGCTTCTAATTAATAATAAACATAATGATGAACACCACACAATCATGTGCCCAAAACAATAAGCTCGAGAACCTTCTCAAAGGTAATGAATGAAACATTATTATCAAAACATTGTATTATTGTTTTTGTTCATTGCAATGAACAAATGAAGTTGACTTCGTATACCTTGTGCAAAATAACCATCTTGTAAATCCAAATCATTGTCAATGCTAACATGCTTGAATCATTCAACACAAATTCCATATTGCCAAAACTACGTCACCTGAATGTGTGCCAAGCCAATCTGACCATGTCTTCCATATGCAGTGAAAGTCATAATGTTGTCTCATAATCCCTTCAATGAATGCCAATACTGTAAATTCCAAAACAACCCTTGACATCCATGCCAAAACCAATTTCAAAGGGGTCAACATTATTACCAATGGCCCACTGACTATCTGATATTGGATATATAAACCCTTCATCCAACATTTTTTGCAACTTTGTTTTTAGAATATCCCTTACAACTGTGTTCATCTTGTGTTGTGGTTGTCTTACTAGTTTGTATCCCTCATTGATGTAGATTATATGCAAACATAGATTAGGATCTATACCCTTCATATCATGGTATTCTTAGGAAAATGTTGTTGTGTCAGCTTGTGGCCTTGTAAGCAATTTAGACTACTAGGAAATTGTCAATTGATTATTGATATTGAGTGTTCTATCGGCTATTATTTCCATTGATATGGAAAAAGTCATGACATAAGAAAAATTTAGCCCTAATAAATTAAGATTACAAGTGTTTGGAAATAATATGTGGAATAACTATGATGTAGATGCAGAGGTAGTTTTAGGTATAATATTATGTAATGAGCAATTCAAACATTCTAGACATTAGTCTTGTTGCGAGTCCATCCCATAAGAGTTTTGTATAATGTTCGCAAGGATTTTGTCCTCATCCTAAATATTTACCATTGGGATTCATTCCAAGTTTGGACAAAGAGGTTGTTTTAGGTCAACACGAGGTTGTACAGGTGGATAAAGGACCAATTTTTTATTACATTCTCATTCTAAATGATCATATTTCAAAATATACATCCAATAAATGCATATGTTGTGGCTAACCACGGTATTCTTAGGGTCAATGGGTATCCTCCTTGGTTGGCTTTAGACTACAAGACCATGAAGTCTGCTAGGTATTCCCATGAGTCCAGTGTGATACCCTTTGGTTTGATTGTTGACCTATTTGAGAATTATAAAACTATAGGTGTAGGTCTTAGATCCATTAGTTGAATTTTTTTCATTATTTCTCTTGTCATCACATTGATTGTTTCTCCTAAATCAATCAAAGTATTCTCAATGAGGGTAAAAGTTGGAAGTTGGGTCCACGAAGAGGGGAAGTTTCGGCCAAAACAAAAAAATTACAAGAAACGAATGTGCTTGTTTTTAAAAAATGTGTATGTGCTTTGGATCGAGTACCCAAGCCTAAATTTGAATGCGTATGTGTTTAGATTCAAGTATGCACCCTAAGATGCGTACGCGATACTAACACGTACACGTTTTATAATGCGTACGCCTAAGGGAGAGCTTAATTTGCATACCATTCTTGAGGGCCCAGTTCAACCAAATTTTCACTTCCACCTCCTCCCATGAACACAACCGACCTCAGCGACCTCCAAGTTGGTTGAATTTTTCTTTTTTTTGCTTTATATCTTGCATTTTCATTTTGTAATTTTTATTTGTTTTGTTTGTTTTACATTGAATATTTTATATTTTTTAAATGTATTTAAAACCAAAAACATCAACCAAACCAAAAACATTAAATTGTAAATTGAAAACCATAAAATCTATACCTAAATTAACTAGAATTTAACCTAAATTGGACACATTTAACTTAGAAATCAAAACCCTAAACCTTAGGTTTCAAAAAACATAGACCTAAAAACTAAAACCCTTAATCCTAGGACCTAAACCCTAAAACCTAAACCTAAATTAGATTTATAATGTCTAGATTTGTTGTCTTTTTACTAGCCTTGAAATCACATATAATCCCTAGATAGGTCTATTTATAATGTCATAAAATTATAATCCATAGATAGGTATATTCATGCTTAGGTGCACAACAAGTCCCTAAATTTTGTATCTATGTCCCTATACATACCTCTAAGGAACTCAAAACCAAGTATCAATTTTCATCAAAATAGGCTTGGTAAGTACAATTTACCACTTAATTTTAACCTTGCAAGGAAAATGAAACCATACGGTTACTAGAAGTCAACACAAAACCAATTGAATATACATGAAATTTCCCTGGTAGCACACCATCCACATGCACTACCTATCCCCCTCTATGGGTGGCTCTCAACCTACCTCTCCATCTAATTTAGAAATATGAGGGCTCCTAGAGTGCTTTCTCTCTCTCTCTCTCTCCACCTTGAGGCTTCTCTCTATTCTCCAAAGAATGATGGGAATGCATTGAATGGGATGCCTCTTGATAAGGGCCCCTTACTATTATATCTTGAAGGAGATCAATAAATTGAGGACCACCAATAGGATTCATAGGTGGGTTCTTAGCCTTCCCCTCATTCCCACTTTGACGAGTGACACGATGCCTAGGAGGCATCTTTCATTGAAAATCAATGCATAGATTAGGACATACATAGAATCATCTAAAATCATCACTAAGGCATGACATTCATTAGTCCAAGATAGAATGATACAATAATTTTAAATTAACAACCACACACCACTCAATTTTAACCTTGCAATGAAAATGAAACCATATGGTTACTAGAAGTCAACACAAAACCAATTGAATTTACATGATTTAATAAAATTAAACTCTATCATAAAAAAAAAATTATATGAATATGCTTGTTGGCTCTAATTCTCAAAATCATATTTATTGCAATAAAATTTCAAGGTTCATGGTCTATAATAGACAATGAAAAGTAATGGACAATTTATAATTTTATATATTCCTCTTCATGGACCTAATACTTAAAACTTTCAAAAGTGACAACATTTGAGACTTATAAATATGTCTATCAAATATATAATAACAAAACTTGAGAAACTTTTGAAATAGCCATGATTATCTTCTCAAAATAGTAAGGAAATATATGCTAGTTAAGAAAAACAACTCTAGAAATTTAGTTAGAAATTAAACCAAAATATCACCTTCCCAAAATCACACAGTCATGAAATGCCAACAATAAATTATGATCAAGTAGCTCATTAAATTATACTTAATACATTTATAATTTTTCCATTTGTCAAATCAATGAAGTGGGACCTTGATAATATTATTTAAAGATTTTAAATCAAGCGATTGTGTTGAAATCAAAATTTAAGATAAAGTGCTCGAATTTAATCAAGGGTACATGTACATGACTTTAATTGTATAATTTAATGTACATGCTATGGATTTTCATGTTATGGATTTTTTAATGTTATAAATTGAATGTGTCTTCAAATGAAATGTATTTTGAATTTGTGCACGTTCAATGTGATTTATAACTTTCAAATTGTGTACATTATTTACATTATTTAATTAGTTTGTTGATATATATTTTTTAATTGTTTAACGTGCAATTTCCACTTCATTGTTCACATGGAGCCTGAATTTAACATAGAGGATTTTATACCTAATGCACAATCTGAAGATCTCTTACATCCAAATCCGCCACCACAACAAGACCCCACACCTCCACACTCTCCACCTCCTAACCCCCCATGCCCTATAGTAGATCAGGCTTAGTTATTGAGAGCATTAGATCAAACCTTAATGTGATTCAGGAAAATATAGATTTGATAAAAAATGAGCCTAATATCCCCCCCATCTCACATGGTTTGCATCTTCGATGCAAACTATTGTCGATTTTGTTCAATCTATTAATGTAGACCTAGATAGGTTCCATCAATGGAGAGAAGCGAGGAGACAATTCTATGCAGATGGATTGTCCTATAAAGAAATTCATGACCTTAAAATTACCAAACAAGCCATTTGCCAACATTTTTTTAGCCCCCAAATAAATGAACCAATTCCACCCACCAAAAAATGAATTTCAATTAAATGGTGTAGGCACCTATAGATAGCTGCAAATTTTTGGGATAGATGGTGGATGGTGTTTGATACTCCATCGCATGGAAATTGTGAGGTGCCCCTATACTTTTTGAGAAAGTTATGGGCTAAGTTTGAGTTGGGTTTAAAACCCAACTATTTTGAGATGAGGTCATTTCAGGGAGTTGGGCGTGCCATGCCCCAACATAAATTAGGAGCACGTGTCGATCCTCAGTGATGTGCTTCGATTGCTCCTATTGTTGCTCCTCCTTCTCTTGGTTTTCTCGTTGCATTTCAGCAGCAGATGATGTTGTCAACATTAGGAGCATTGAGTTCTCTTTCAGGACATCTCACTCATCAGACTACACACACAACGACTGAAGTGGGCAATAGAGAGCATGGAGGCTCAGGATATGGGCATACTCAGGCATCCACTTTAGGTGACCCACATGCATCTAGGATGAAGTCATATATGGATTTACTATATTCAGAGGAAGCACATTTAAATAATTTGTTTGAAATGTGAAAAATTCATGCAAATAATAACATCAAATTATATATATATATATATATAATATAATATTAATTCAAGAAGTGTTCGATGCAGATGCATGATCACACGATGCTTGAATCTCAATATGATCGTGTTTGTATTTCAAGTGTTGTATATTTGGGCTCACCTTTTGGTCAAGTACAAACCAATATATATATATTTTGATGCAATAGTTGCTGCCATTAGGGGGCAGCTCCCTTTCTATTCATTCAAAAGGAGAAACTTTACAGAAACTTGCCCTACTTGAGGGGAGTCAATAACATCAAGGCAACTATACCACCTACCAGACGACTCAATTGGAGAGGAGTCTTTAATTTCACCACTGTGAGAGACATGATAAAACTCTGTGAGATTCGTTGGTGTGCCTATTGGAATAATTCCCAATTCAGTCCTTATCTGCCACCAACCAATATATATTTTTATTTATGTGGACATATCTAATTTAATTTGAATTTGTACACATGTGTGAAATGATATATTGTATCTAGATGTAGGGAGGTCATGCGATACCGAGTACCGCCCAATCACAAGTTGTGGTGAGCGCTCCTGAGTCATCACCAACTCAAGTGCGTGCTTTCAAAATTTTGTTAAGTTTAAATTAAATGCACATCATATATCTAATTTAATTTGAATTTGTACACATGTGTGAATGATCTATACATTTTTCTATCTATATGCAGGGATTTCATGTGATATCCATGGTAGGCGCACCTGAGACATCGTTAACATTTATGCATGGGAAATCTCAAGTGCATGATCATGAGGTCATATCATTTGAGGTTGTAAACTTTACTAAATCTCCTATACAATTTTTAGAGACCTTTTAAATATATATATTTGAGGTTCTAACATATTGTTTGCTTTATATGAATATGCAAGATGTAGTAGATCAAGCATTTGGACCTTCTCAATTGACAGTTATGCTACCCGTTGAACAAAATGTGCCAGTAGATTCACATGATCATATCGTAATTTATACATACTAAAAATCAATTTTATTGTATTTACTATATATTTAATTAAATTTATTTTTATCAAGTTTATATTTTCAAGTTTATATGTTAAATTATATCAAAATTTCTAAATAACTTTAAATCTAATTTCAAGTTTCTTGTGCTCTTTTACAGCATGATACAGGTACATCTAGTCCACGTGGAGCAAAGAGGAGACTTGATTATTGATCACCCTGATAGTTAGATGGTTTTAAATTTTATGGATGATCTACAATGTTATTTAAATATATGTGTTGGATTTGACATATACATTTTGAACATGTTATTTCATGAACCATTTCACATACATTATATCGATTAATATGATCATGTTTGTGTTTATTTATATCAATTGACTTTAATATGATTATACATGCACTCAATTGTGATTGTGTTATGTTCATTTTGATGATTATATGCGCTCATGTATGTATATATATTTTATCTAATTTTCAATTAATATGCCACTATATAAATTCTTATGTAGAATCAAATTTCATATATATTTACATGTCATTGTTGAATTAAGTTTAGACATGTCTTAAAATGATTAACTCTTAAATTTCTATAATTTATCACATGGTTAAGTGAAAAATTAAAACATTCCTTAAATAGTTTAGATCATATTCATAATAAATTAAGGGTAGGTAATTTTAACTATTTTCCAATTCTAGCAAATATTTGAATCATTGAACAAAAATCTATCGCCTTGTATGTATAAAATGTATAATCTATACAATTGAACAATTATAAAAATGTGGTAAATACAAGACATGATTTGTATAAGATAAAATTGGAACAAGATATTTAAAAAGTGACTAATAAGTTAATTGAAATTCATGCATCAAACAAACATATATAATGTATATTGATGTTTAATACAACTATATAACATGATGAAACATATATGTGCATGTAGATACAATTAAAGCTTATCAATTTTTATGTCAAGACCACAAATTGATATTTACATAGTCTCTTGATAAAAAAAATTACAGTGGCAATCACATGGTAGACCGACTTGATGAGAACCTACAAAAATAATTAATGTAAGTAAAGTAACTATAGTTTTTATGAGTCATTTAACTAAATAATTCATGCGAGAAAAGAACAATATATAGTAAAAGTAAGAAAATCGGATCTTATAAATTCCTTACAAATTCAAGTGATGTTTTCCATAGGATGGATTAAGGGGGCCTAAGAGGATATAGCTTAAGGGTTCCTAAGAGAATGCCTTAAGGGGAGTTAAGAGAATGACTTAAGGGGATGCAAGAGGGTGGATTAAGGGGATTTAAGAGAATGACTTAAAGGTATGCAAGGGGGTGGATTAAGGGGAGTTAAAGAGGGTGGATTAAGGGGATTTAAGAGAATGACTTAAAGGGATGCAAGAGGGTGGATTAAGGGGATGCATGTCATGAACCCTAGGATATGGCTTAACAGGTCCTAAGAGGATGGATTAAGGGAATTATGAGAGTGACATAAGGCATGCAAGAGGGTGGATTAAGGGGATGTAAGAGGATATGACTTAAGGGTCCTTTAAGAGGATGGATTAAGGGGATGCAAGAGGGTGGATTAAGGGGAGTTGGTAGAATGACTTAAAGGGATTTAAGAGGGTGGATTAAGGGGAGTTGATAGAATTACTTAAAGGGATGTAAGAGGGTGGATTAAGGGGAGTTAAGAGAATGACTTAAAAGGATTAAGCATCTCATGAACCCTAGAAACCCTAAACCCTTAAAACCCATATAGATTTGTTATTCTAAGTATCTCATGAACCCTAGAAACCCTAAACCCTAAACCCTAAACCATAGGACCTAAAGCCTAGGAGATGAACCCTAAACCATTAACCCATATATATTTGTTATTCTAAGCATCTCATGAACCCTAGAAACCCTAAACCGTAAACCATATGACATAAAGCCTAGGAGATGAACCCTAAACCATTAACCCATATATATTTGTTATTCTAAGCATCTCATGAACCTTAGAAACCCTAAACCATAAACTATAGGATCTAAAGCCTAGCAAATGAACCCTAAACCCTTAACCCATATAGAGTGACTTAAGGGATGCAAGATAGTGGATTAAGGGGAGTTGATAAAATGAATTAAAGGTATGAATTAAAGGGATTAAGCATCTCATGAACCCTAGAAACCCTAAACCATAGGACCTAAAGCCTAGGAGATGAACCCTAAACCCTTAAATCCCATATAGATTTGTTATTCTAAGCCTAGGAAATGAACCCTAAACCCTTAAAACCCATGAATCCTAGAAACCATAGAAACCCTAAACCCTAAACCATAGGACCTAAAGCCTAGGAGATGAACCCTAAACCCTTAAAACCTGTATAGATTTTTTATTCTAAGCATCTGATTAACCTTGGAAACCCTAAACCCTAACCCATTAACCCATATAGATTTGTTATTCTAAGCATCTCATGAACCCTAGAAACCTTAAACCATAAACCATAGGACCTAAAGCCTAGGAGATGAACCCTAAACCATTAATCCATATATATTTGTTATTCTAAGCATCTCATGAACCCTAGAAACCCTAAACCATAAACCATAGGACCTAAAGCCTAGCAGATGAACCCTAAAACCTAAAACCATATAGAGTGACTTAAGGGATGCAAGATAGTGGATTACTAGGAGTTGAGAGAATGACTTAAAGGTATTAAGCATATCATGAACTTTAGAAACCCTAAACCCTAAACCATAGGACCTAAAGCCTAGGAGATGAACCCTAAAACCTTAAAACCCATATAGATTTGTTATTCTAAGCATCTCATGAACCCTAGAAACCATAAACCCTAAACCATAGGACCTAAATCATAGGACCTAAAGCCTAGGAGATGAACCCTAAACCATTAACCCATAGAGATTTTTTATTATAATCATCTCTTGAACCCTAGAAACCCTAAACCATAGGACCTAAAGCCTAGGAGATGAACCCTAAACTATTAACCCATGTATATTTGTTATTCTAAGCATCTCATGAACCCTAGAAACCCTAAACCATAAACCATAGGACCTAAATCCTAGTAGATGAACCCTAGACCCTTTAAACCCATATAGATTTGTTATTATAAGAATCTCATGAACTCTAAAAACCCTAAACCCTAAACCGTAAACCATAGGACCTAAAGCCTAGGAGATGAACCCTAAACCATTAACCCATATAGATTTGTTATTATAAGCATCTCATGAACCTTAGAAACCATGAACCATATGATCTAAAGCCTAGAAGATGAACCCTAAACCCATAACCCATATAGAGTGACTTAAGGGATGCAAGATGATGGATTAAGGGGAGTTGAGAGAATAACTTAAAGGGATTAAGCATCTCATGAACCATATAAACTATAAACCATAAACCATAGGACCTAAAGCCTAGGAGATTAACCCTAAACCCTTAAAACCCATGTAGATTTGTTATTGTAAGCATCTCATAAACCCTAGAAACCCTAAACCCTAAACCATAGGACCTAAAGCCTAGGAGATGAACCCTAAATCATTAACCCATATAGATTTATTATTCTAAGCATCTCATGAACCCTAGAAACCTTAAACCCTAAACCATTGGACCTAAAGCCTAGTAGATGAACCCTAAACCCTTAAAACCAATATAAATTTGTTATTCTAAGCATCTCATGAACCCTAGAAACCCTAAATCGTAAACCATAGGACCTAAAGCCTAGGAGATGAACCTTAAACCATTAACCCATATAGATTTGTTATTCTAAGCATCTCATGAACCCTAGAAACCATAAACCATAGGACCTAAAGCCTAGGAGATGAACCCTAAACCATTAAACCATATAGATTTGTTATTCTAAGCATCTCATGAACCCTAGAAACCCCAAACCCTAAACCATAGGACTTAAAGCCTAGGAGATGAACCCTAAACCATTAACCCATATAGATTTGTTATTCTAAGCATCTCATGAAACCTAGAAATTGTAAACCTTAAACTGTAAGACCTAAATCCTAGGAGATGAACCCTAAACCCTTAACCCATATAGATTTTTTATTCTAAGCATCTCATGAACCCTAGGATATGAAGATTCTAAACCCTTAACCCTAGGATCTAACTCCTAGGAGATTAACCCTAAACCATTAAAATACATATAGATTTATTATTCTAAGCATCTCATGAACCCTAGAATATGAAGATCCTAAACCCTTAACTGTAAGACCTAAATCCTAGCAGATGAATTAAGGGGATGCAAGACGATGGATTAAGGGTAGATAAGAGGATATAGCTTAAGGGGTCCTAAGAGGATGGCTTAAGGGGAGTTGAGAGAGTGACTTAAGGGGATGCAAGAGGATGGATTAAGGGTAGATATAAAAGGATATGGATTAAGGGGTCCTAAGAGGAGTACTTAAGGGGAATTAACAAAGAGGCTTAAGGGGATGCAAGAGGATGGATTAAGGGTAGATATACGAGGACATGGCTTAAGGGGTCATAAGTGGATGGCTTAATGGGAATTAATAGAGAGACTTAAGGGGATGCTAGAGGATGTATTAAGGGTAGATATACAAGGATATTACTTAAGGGGTCCTAAGAGGATGGCTTAAGGGAAATTAATAGAGAGAGTTAAGGGGATGCAAGTGGATGGATTAAGGGTAGATATATGAGGATATGGCTTAAGGGGTCCTAAGAGGATGGATTAAGGGGTGTTGATAGAGTGACTTAAGGGGATATGAGAGGATGGATTAAGGGTATATACACGAGGATATAGATTAAGGGGTCCTAAGAGGATGTCTTAAGGGGTGTTGAGAGAGTGACTTAAGGGGATGTAAGAGGATGGATTAAGGGTAGATATATGAGGAAATGGATTAAGGGGTCCTAAGAGGATGACTTAAGGGTTGTTGAGAGAGTGACTTAAGGGGATGCAAGAGGATGGATTAAGGGTAGATATACAAGGATATGGATTAAGGGGTCCTAAGAGGATGGCTTAAGGGGTCCTAAGAGAATGGATTAAGGGGATATGAAGTCAATTACAATTTTTTTATAAAATGACAATGAATTATTTAGTTTTATATTTATACTATCAATTAAATGTATCTAGAACTATATATAGTTACATGTCTCTAGATTCAAATTCCAATGTAATATATATGCATGCCCTCTCTTTTTTGTAATGCATCTAGTTTTGGGAGACCTGAAACAAAAAATGATATAAAACTTTAATTAGGAAATGACTAAAGACAAATATATATAGACATGTATATGTGATAAATTTTTAACTACATATCGACTATCAATTAAATATATATACAACTATATACTTACCAATATTTATTTACTCTATTGTACCATCTGAATCCTCTCTTTTTTGTAATGCATCTATGATTGTCTCATGATCATCCATTGAAAGTGTCCATAACACTTTATTAGCAGGCCTCCCTTGATATCTAACTAGTTTTATATTTGTTGCCAAAATCAAATGTGAATAATGTATAATCTTCTTGAGTCTTTCATAATCTTCAAATGTAGGCAAGCCATTCTTTCTTATCAAATATTTTTGAATCCAGGTGACAACAATAACCACCAAACCAATTGGATACTCAAAGTTGTCATCATCCACTCTAGGATGTACCAACTTATGTTTTCTATCAACACATCTAGCCAGCCAATACTTCATCTCCTCTTCATTCCCCTTAGGTGCAACAACAACATACACATGTCCTACAAAAATAAATAAAAAATTCAATAAAGAGTGACTTATATTTAATTCACATATAAACATGCATACATATAAAATTCAATTCAATTTAATGTACCTTCTTGTACAAGATCTAAAAAATGATCATAATCATCTGATATGAACACTTGATTATCTTCAATTATCATTTCATGTTGAACATATGTTGATGTAGGTGTTAAGGCTCTTTGCTTCCATTGTTTGACCCATTCTATATTTTCACACGCCTCCCAATCACTTGCAATACAAAATTGAAAAAAGCATACAATCTCCCTTGTCCATATTGTCCATTTTTTTGCATTCAAACTCTTAAAAAAATTCCATTTTGAAGATCCATTAATTGTTTCACAATCTTGTCGAGAAAAAATATCATTTTCTTCAACTAACCAAAAGAAGCGTCAAATTATTGAGCGCTCACTTGTTCTTGTAGATAATTTGGTATTTCACCAATCTACAATTGCATGTGCTTCTCTGAATTTCACAAAATCCTCAAATTTTAGTTGTTCTCTAGCAAGAGCTCTTTTCACACATGCACCTACTCCATCGTGTTCTCCTTTACCATGTCCAGCTTCAAAAAAACTCCACATGTGCTAGATATTATTTTCCTTACGAACTCTACATAACCAATAAAACATTCTAGCATTCTTGAATTGACCCGTGCAATTATTTGACCATATGAGATGTTCTCTCATTTGAATTCCTCTCTCTTTTAAATTTTTATAAAATATATCAAAACAATATTAAACAAACTCAGATGAATGTAATCGATTATCACTTACATAAAAATGGTACTTTCTCAAAAAAAATCTATTATCTTCTCTACTATCATCTACATGTCTATAAACAATATGAACAAATATAGCTACTTGCATTGAATTAAATATTGTGATTGAATTTCTTCTTGTGGAGCAACAGTATAATTTTCAACAAAATCAACAACTAAAAATATAGTTCCAATTGGGATTGTGTTTTTACATAAACAAAATTGATTATTGTTGATGGGTGTTTTTGCACCTCTCAACATAGATAGAACATGAATGCTCTATCTCTCTTGAAAGATAAATCCCTACAAAAAAGTTGCAAAAAATTATCCCAAGGTCTCTCAGGTGTCAAGTCATGACAATGCTTGGAATAGTTCAGTTGGTTGATGTGATTTGCTGGTAATCATAGGGTGGACTTTATGGTTTACAAAGAATGGGAAGTTATGTCTGCAAATGGAGTTTCAAGGTGCTGGAAATGAATGAACAATGGCTTCTCACTCAAAACAACAAGCTAAAACTCACCATGTCCATCAGATTTAGAATTGTTGTGATGCTTTGAAATCCTACTCTAACAAGGAGTTAAAAGAAATAGAAAAAGAGGAAGGGTTGAGAGAGTTTTATAAATTTAAGCTATGAATGAACAATGACAATGGAGGATGTTATAGTAGACAGACTCCCATAAACTAAGTTTTGCTTGACCAAGAGAACCTACAGCTACACAAAACTAGTGCAATCTTCTAAGGACTGCAGATTTCAAATTGTGCATTCACTTCATCAATATATAATTGAACTAAGTTGTAGCAATCAGATAAACAAGCCCAGGCTAACTTTACATAGTAGTTTGTCATCAACAAGTACCAAAAGTATGGTCTAGAAGTCCATCAAATACTATAACAACAACAACCATTAAAGACATCCAAAAAACTAAAACTAACACTAACATGGAGGTTGAATCATGCATGCACAATGAGCAAGTTTAAAGAGAACACCCATAAAACAATGCAATGCTTCCTTTGATTGTTGCAATATGCCTCTTACAACAATTCACCACCACTTACAAATGAGGAGCAAGCCCCTATTTATAGTTTTCCAAAAGGAGAATGAATGGCCAGGATTGATTTACATTGTGTGGCTAGATTCAATACCAGTTAGGGTTTCACCTACCCCAAATATATGACAATATAAAATACAGTTTTGTCTTTTCCCTATTTTGTCATTTAGTGACCCTAGGACTATAGCAACTTCGTCTTGTAGTGACTGCCTTCTTTGCTATAGCTGAAAATTGTAGGAAGCTTCCCTTTGTCTGATGTGTTTGTAGCATTTCTTCATCTGATCGAATGAACCTTCTTCGAGATTTATGTTACCAAGAAGAAAACATGTTGCTCTTGATCTAAGCAGAGAGATCCTAGCAATCATTATCATTTGATGAAAGGACAAAATAGCTTCCTCTTATTTCTAACTTTGGTATACAACCTTTTGATTTCTTGGGACTAATTTTCTTTGGGATAGACCTCTGGAGCTTACATTCCTATGCAAGTCGGTCCAACATATATTCATGGATGAGCAACTTCCTTACTTTGGTAGCCTCAGATCCCCATTGGCATATCCTGTGTGCAAGCCTCCATGAAACAACATCTTCTAACTTCATCCCATCTAGCAAGCCTCCATATGCAGGCTATGACGAACACTCATATGCCAGTCACCTTGACAAGCCTTGACGCATACAACCTTCCTCATACAACTATGTGTGCATATAGGGGAAAACTAAGATTAAAATAAAGCTTTAAAACCTAATCATAGGAGTTTATCATACTTCCATGAGTTCTTCATAGAGCAACCAAATTAGACTCCCCTTTCACCTAGAAATGATTTCATGTTAATTTCACACCACGAAGTGACTTGCACGTTATTACACAAATCCGTTAAATTCATAGAATGATTCAAAAGGATATCCATTATTAAGATAATGATAATTAATTAACCCTTGCAAATTTGTTAATGGGGTTCATCCCTTTCCGAATGGAATCACCATTTTACCCTTAGGTTCCCCCTTACTTGATCGTGACACTGTAACATCAATCAATCCCTAAGAGTTCAAACTCCCTTGCAATGATAATTAATCCCCGATACCAAATATCTGAATAAATCACCATAAAGCTCTCCCCTCTTTGAATGGATACCTTAGCTTTGAACTTTCTTCCCCCCCCGATGGTTCATAAGGTCTCCCACATGAAAAGGCAACGCTGGGACAAACAGTGTTCATGTTGATGCAAAGGGAATGACCTCATCATGGGTATTCCCACATTTGTGGAAATTTGAGGGGTGCGGGGAATGGGAGTACAAATGTCGTCTAGCTAAGACGATGTCCAAAATGCCAATGACCTCTGCAAAGTCTTCATAACAGTTGATGAGGAACGCACCAAATTGCCTGCCCTTCAAGAATAAACATACAAATCTTCTAAAATGAACAGGAATTCCATGCAATATCTATTCAAATTGATTCCATTAGTTATTCCATATGTCAATAATAATGCCTATTGGATAGCATACACAAGACAATGTTTTTGATAGTGATATACTATATATAGTAGAAATTATGATGACGAGGATTCAATTTATTATGACAATGCGTTTGAAGTGATGCATGGTGACAATGCAAACCTAAAGGCCAGTATGCAAATAGAAATGGAGGCTTGGTAGGCGCCATAGAGATGATACTCTTGTTAGAAGCTTGGATGGGAGAAAACCATCCTTTTAAGAGCAATCATTGTTCACTCATCCTATGCCCACTTAGTATATCCTAGCTTTAATTGAGCATGTGTTATTCACGCCTCTTTTCTTCCCAGCAATCAACACACAATTGTCTTGCTTTGTCGACGTCCTGTCAGCACACCAGGTGTTGCTTAGTTTTTTCTTGCAATTTGTCCTCTCTATTAGTTTCCATGTTGTTCCATCCTGAGGCTCATGCTATTCCGGTGTAAAGCTAAATTCCACTAGTGGCAACTTGATTTCCAAATGGAGCTGGTGTTGTTGGCGTTGGACTTCCTTCTTCCCATCCTTCTTTTTGTTGTTGAATTGGACTACCGAGTTCCATCCATCCTAGTTGATCATGCTCAAACCGTTCATCGTGAGATCTCCATCTCACAGAGAGAAAGGAGGACCAGGAGAGCGAACTAGTTTGGAAGGGCACCGACTCCTTCATCTTACTTCAATCTTGAAAACAAACTCCTACCCAGGGCAACTATAGAACTAAAATTCCCTTGCCCTTTGCAGTCTCTATATTTGATTTCCTTTAGAGAAAACTCACTCCATGTTCCATCTGCTCATGCATCTACCACATCCATGACTCGATCGTGGAGGCGACAAGTCCTGGAAGAGCATCATCCCTGCAAAGCTATGTAAAATCCTGGGCTACACATATGAAAGCTATGCTTTTCCCCATGGCACTTCAAATTTGATACATTTCTTCTCTTCAACTCACCATTCACACACTAATCATGCTTATATATACCAGGGAACTTGCGAGGGAAAACAATGGTCTCGTCTAGTCATATTGCACTTGCATTTGCATTTAATAATGGTCACATCATCATGGGGAAGGCCCATATTACATCTCAAACACTTGTGATGATAGGCGAGAATGAGTCCCACTGCTAGATCTACGTACATATGGATTCAAGCCAGCAGCTTCATTTACATGCTCGACTAAGGACTTCATCGTTGAATGATAACCTGCCTTAAGTGAAGTTGGAGTGACAATGCAGCAACTCGGCAGCCCCAAGCCGTTTATGGGAGAACCATGCAAGGACTCAATTAGGAAATGCCACCATTTGAATATCATGCAGAGGAGTTTGCAGGGATAAGGGGCAAAGCTGCCACTAAATGCCTCAACAAGGCCCTTCTTTTGTTCCCTACGCCATCTAATTGTTGAAATTTTTTGTTTGTTGTGAGGTTAATAATCAAGCTTTCGAAAGGGAAACCAAACTCCTGCTTCAAGTCGCAGCCTCTTCCTTGCGTGAAGGACATCTCACTAAACGGAGCATCACTATGAATGAGATGCATCATGGTGATGCGAGACTGCACCAATAAATTAAAGTTATGTAATTCTCTTTGCGCTTTCACCGAGCAAGCAAAGGCTTTCCATTTCATTCAAACTATTAGACATCATTATTGCCCCGATTCCATTCAAGTGATAGAATCAGTCATTTTCTTTGGCTGTGATAAATTCTTATTGGCGCATATTAGATATTTGCGAATACCTTCCATTATGAATGCCATACTGGTATCAGCATACTCCATTTATGCCCCGTCAACCTCAAGTGTTTTGCAAGGACAAACAATGTTCAAGTCCCCTCACGCTGATCATAATTCAAATCATAAGTTTGTCATCATCTTAATCGCGTCCTAGAGAGAATGTTGAATGTGGGATGTAGGATGCGGGAGGCGGCTATAGGAATGTCGTAAAAGAATGGCGAGCCTACTAATCGGCAATGTGCAATGCAGATCCTGCAACGAAGAAGGGTGTTGTCATTTGAAAAGATGGCATGGGAAGGCTATTTTAGAAATGTTGTTTCAGTGATGCAAGCAGTGACATGTGGGAAGACAACACGAAAGAGCTATAAAAATAACGATGGAGTGACTAACGGCCCCCACAACACAACTCCCTGCAACTTGAAGCATGGTGACGACGTCATAGGAAACCGTGGCACCCGTGAGAAGTAACTCTATACTATGACCATGGCCTTTGTGATCAATCATGCTGAGATGGTGCTAACTTTCTATTGGTAGATTCTAGCACTCTGCAACTTATTCCAAATGCCCCACTGGAATGATTCTTCTTACCTCCCATGCCCTTCTTCATGAGCTCACCATCTAGTTGAATTCTTTGACTCCACCTTGCAATAAATCACTTCCTTATCCACTGTTGCATGCTATATCTGTATAGATTATGGAGATAGGGAGGGTACTTTGTCACCACGAGAGCACTTGGCCCATCCATCAACTTCAAAGAAAATTATGTAATTCTCATGATAAAAATGCATGCCCCACAACCACTAACTTCTCATGAATGTTCTATGCTTAGGAATAGACTTTGCAACCTTTAGAACCAACATTCACAGAAGATTAAGAGACACGAGTTGTGGGTGGGGTGGCGTTGTGGCGTTGTGGAAAGGATATCCCACACCTTAACTTGCTTAAGCTGATCATTAACCATTCTACTGATAAAACACCATTGCCATCGAGCCCACTCCCAATATGTAGTTAGATCAAAAGTTTTCAACATATATTACCTTCGAAATCGTGTGCTCATATTAGAAACCATGTCATTGGTCTCAATGCTTATCTGTATCACTCATGAAGTCTCTATCATTCTTGATTGACTTTAGTTCATTCAGGAGGGTCCCCTTTATCGAATAGCCTATTCAGAACACCACAACATCACAACTCTTTAAAGAAATCAACCTTCTTTTTAGTGATCGTTGGGGATCCACTACATGCCTCCAATAATGCCACCAGTGCTAGGAACCGAAATCCATGACCCCACAGATCTTCAAACCTTCGAACACACTTTGTCAAGAGGAAGTGTGGAGACCTCGTGCGGGAGTGAGAAGCGAGTGGAAATTTGAAGAAAATCCATTTGAACGACATTGTACACTACAGCCCCCACATGAAATATTTCCATCAAGTGGACTGTGGGTAGAGGATTTCGGAGTGTCACAGTCGGGATGCCATCAAGATAAGGGCAAAGCGTAAATGACAACCCACATGAAATCCCCCATAGAGACAATTTTGGGAAGTAGCTTTATGTAATAATTTCTATTGAAGGACCTTTGAGCCTATAAGACTCAACGAAGTGAGAGTAACATAAGCTCATTATATACAAAAGTTCCCTTTTAACGTCAATTCAACTCGAGGGGTCTTATCACTTCATCGCTGGATATGAGGTTGCTTCATTTCCCCAAATCCTCCCTTCGCTACACTCGAAAAATAGATTATGCCACCACTTCAACTTCGTTAATGTTTGGATCATCATTCTAGAGCACGAACGCCTCCGTGGAGGGCAAAGGGATCCCACATTACCATGACTCAAGTTCAAGACTCACTCACCTCCCCTATAGAATTCTTTATTATTTAGCTCGTACTGTCACATATTTCCTACTCATCCAGTCCATCCCTTTAAATTCTACTTTCCTTAGCATTTTCATAGGATGCCCACACGCCTAAAAATTATCATCCTGTCTACAATACTCAATCACTTAGTAACTATGAATAGGTGGACCGAATCACAATGATAATAGTCATTTCTCTACGTGAATAACCATTAAGAGGCACTGTGAGATGTAGTCCTTGCAATAACAAACAATACGGGTAGTGTCGTGTGGAAAGATGTCGAGAGAAATCCACGGTACAACAGTGGGGAGGCAAACGACCTTAGCAACACACATCCCCACCCCAGGGAGATGACATATGCAGGACCCGCATGGGTGGATCAACCCACCGTCTAAGCAACGACTGCCAGGCAACGACCTTCTAATGGTGGATACCCGCAAGGGTGAATTCACATAATCATTTTGAATTAGTGGGTTTTCCACTTCAAACTCCAAGATTGGGATTATGAGCAATAAATATCGAGCATGCAACTCGGGTCTGTGTGGAGGCTCTATCATTAAGTGACGAGGATGAGGCTACAAAAAGCGCACAGTTCACAATGCAAAGAGATGTGAGAGATCAGTTGTTATGGAACGACACAGTGGTAACAGCTCTCTGCAAGTAGTCGTCTGCAAAGGCGGACCTGGGGAGGTTGTTTGACCCATAATCTTGTTGGTAAACCTCAAGTTTACTGCCGAGGAAACATTACATGTGGGATCCACATAGCGGAATGGCGTGAGTGTTATGTCATTAGGGAAATAGCAATGCAGGGATGACTGTCTGCATGGGTGAACCCACATAATTGTTCAAATTGGTGGCCTTGCTACTTTAGGCTTCAAGGCCGGTGTCATAGATAATGAATGTTGAATTTGCAACCTGGGCCGATGTAAAGGTTTTATCATTGAGCGATGGTAATGGGATGACTGTGGGTTGCATGTAAAAAACTTTAGGACTTAGCCAATTCTCTTAGGGCATTAAGTTCAGTTCACTCAAGGTGATGGCAAGATGGAGACATCAAATGCGGAGCCCGCCATGCGAGTGGAAGCTGAGAGTCGGTTGCTTCCTAGCAGCGAAGCACAAATGACAGTACACATGAGGCAACCCGCAGCTGTGGGACTACAATGCCTGATGGACGCAGAGGTGAAGGTTGATGCAGGACCCTCCATGCAGGAAAACGTTCGAAACTAGCAGTTAGTCAAATGACGAAGGGATATCAATGTTGTGCAAGGGAAGGTTGCCCGCGACTGCAAGTTTGTAGGGTTTGGAGGATGCGAGGGCAATGGAGCAAGGGAAACCCACAAGACCAAGCCCGCAAAGGAAAATGATTTAGTGAAATTTAAGGTAGGTGAATCTGGCCAAGGGGAATTTGATCATTTTAGGAATGTGACCAACTTAAGCCTAGGAATAGGGGTCCGCAAAGAAAGATGGGAGCAAAACAGCCCATTGGGAGCGAAAATGATTAGTCAAGAGCAAAAGAAAAGGGGCCCCTACCTACGACAAGGCATGTGTGCAAAACATGCACAACAATTATCAAGCCAATGAGCATATTGAGATTTTTTAACATATTTAGGTACAATCTTATCTTTAAGTTCTTTAATAAATGCATGCACACTAAATTTTTCAACAATTAGCTCACAACATTTTCTATTTTTTCCATCTTTTAAAGAATATTTAACATTTTTAATTTTTTTTACATCCACTAATTGTTGTCCAAATTCATCTAAACTACTTTCAATTTGAGTCATATCTAAGAGATGCTTTGGATGAAATTCATGAATTTTGGAACCCACCCTTAATTTTAAGAAATCTCTAATGTTAGGTGATGCTCTTGTATTATCATGCCAATATTTGTTGATTAAAGATTTGATTTCATTAGTTAATTTCATGTTTGATCTTGGAAGTCTACCACTAAAACTCCAATATTGATTAATTGGATCTTTTTCAATACTTTCTCTTCTTTTCTAGCAGCTCTTATCAAAGTTTTAGGATTTACTTTTATACATTTATTAATCTTACTTAGCATTCTTTTATTTGAAGTCATTTTATTAACTAGAGAAATTGTTATTGCACGACAAGCTACATTCTTATCTTCATATCAACTTTTTTTACCTATAAAATCAATAGCATTAGCAACACTAGATATGACTTGTTCTACTGAATCATCTTTCTTTTTTGGTTTGACAAAAATGCCTAATTTTTTCATCACTTTTCTCATTTTCAACATTCTCATCAATTGTACCATGAGTTGACATTGAAATCTTAATTTATTTCTATAAAAAAAAAATTCTATATATTCTATTTCCATAAGTTCTCTTTTGTCTCCAAGAAACTTTAACAGGAAGGTTATCTAGCACATCTTTTTCAATTGTAAAAGAAAACATTTTCATATTCATCCATACAAGGGGTTTCATTTTCATTTTCAAACATAAAAAGGATTTCATTCTCATTTGCATTCTTATCAGATATTTCATCATTTTTTTGTTTTTGCATTATTTCAACCCTAGAATTATTGATATCATCAATGGTGTATCCAACTTCCTCTAAATAACTAAGATCAATATTATCAAGACTTGGGTTTGAAGACATACCTAGATAAATTGTTTGAATAGGTGCATTTTCCATATCATTGGGAGGTGGATTTGAAGACATACCTGAAGTTGTTTACATAGGTGCTATTTCCATATCATTGAAAGTTGAAGTTGAAGGCATATTTGGGTTTTTCTCCATAATTGTATTTTCTTCCATATTCACCATCTCCACATTTGCATCATCTACATTCATCTCATCCTTCATGGTTTCCTCTTCAAAATTCATGGAACTAGATGCTTCCAAATTTTTCATTTGATGAATCATTTCTCTTCTATCCCTTTGTCTTTGTGCCTCCATTTCTTTATTTGCTTGAATTTCTCCGGGTGTCATTAAATTTCTACATTTTTTTTCCTTTGCTTTGATCACATGGTTACCAAACCCTCTTTGATAACAAAAAAAATGATTCTTAACCTATTTTCAAATTTCCTTCTTCAAATATTCAAATAAAACTATGTATTATGAAGATCCTTTCTTCTATAAACTTTGAAGTACAAAAACATCATGAATACATCCAAAAGTTTTCTTTTTCCAAATCTTCTTGTACTTGATTCCACTTTAGAAACTTCAACCTGCACTTGTCTCTTCCAACAATTTGAATAGAATGTGCCCTGTTAAGAGATTTCACAAGAAAAAATTGCAATAAAAAATGTAGAAAAGGGCACTTTCAGACCGTGCTGCAAAAAAGGAATGTTGCAGAAAAAATGTGCTCTATCAGTATTTTCCAAATTGGAAAAAAATGGCTAAATCAAAAATGCATATGCATTATAAAATGCGTACGTGTTCTATTTTAGGAACGCGTACGCATTATATAACGTGTATGTGTTCCCTTTACCCAAAGGGTAAATAGATAACACGTACACATTATATAACACACATTCTATTTAAATAATGCATACGCGTTCTATTTAAATAACGTACACGTGTTCTATAACATGTACGTGTTCTATTTAAATAACGTGCATGCGTTGTATAACATGCATGCATTGTATAACGTGCATGTGTTGTATAACGCATACGTGTTTTATTTAAATAACGTGTACGCATTTTAATAAATTGTATGCGTTATTAAAAATTTGAATCTCCAACCCACATGCAACATTGGTTTTAGGCTTGGGAAAGGTTTGGCAACCTAACCCTTAGCCTTTGACCTGCAACTAAAAAACTAAGGCAGATTCAAGAAGAATGTGCAACTTTGGTAATATGGTTGATGGACCTTTTTTCTGAATCAATCTATGAAATTAAAACTCATTAGAGAACATGATGTATACATTTTATTAAGATTGGATTATATTTGTTATTTTTTAATTAATTTCTAAGCAAACTAGTCCTTAAACTTGAAATATTAGGCTTTTTTTGTTTTTTAATAACTTTTTTTTGGTTAAGTTTCTTGTAAAAAAATTATATGGTATCAATCTTCAGAAAAATCTCTACACAATTAAAAAAAGATTCAAAAATATTTAGTTTAGGTCCAATTATGTTGTCTGTACACGATTTTTAAAAATAGCAATTAAGGCCAATAAAAATTCAATAAAAAAAATTACAAAAAAATATCCTCATCAATCTTCATGTTAGCTCTCTTTCCGCAAAAAGAATTACTAAAATGCTTTTATTTGGGTCAAAAAGTGGTGTTCGTGCACATGCATGGTATGGTAAAAAAAGACTTTTTAAAAATGGTTTTATACACCCCTATCAAAATTTAATTTATGTCATCTGGGTATTTGAATAAATTACATATTTGGAAACTAGATTCAAAATGCTAAATTTCATAGTACTAACTTTTTTTAAGATTCATTGTGTAAGTGCCTCAAATTTTTGGTCCAAGTGTGACAAATTATGAAAAACAGCAAAAACACTTCTTTTTGAGCTTTTTGTGGACCCAACTTCTTGCATCAGCCCATGAGTGTACCACTAATTTTCACATCTACAATAGGAATACTAGGGTCTACATACTAAGTCACCCAATATAATATCAACCATCCTATAACAAGGATAGTATGAGGGTCCTTTCATTTCCTTCCTATATTTTTGAGGCATAGTTCCCTCACAGTCTTTGTGGTGATGGCACTTCCTTAATAGCTTGGATTAAGGGTATTTTGACACATTCTTAAGTTGAATCAAGAAGTCAATTTTAGATTCAAATTTATTTTTTTGGGTGGCTAGCTTCTTTGGGAATGGTGGTTCCTTGATTGTTATTTTTTTTTGTAGATTGTTTTGTTCAGGTTTCTCATTTAGATGGCCATTAGTTTCAATTGTTGGCTCTTTATCGAGAAGTTTTGTAATATGTGGAGATGACAACCTAGCAAGCATTTTTCTTGAGCGTAGGTGGAAATCACTAACCTCAACTGCATAGGTTGAGTATTGGATAGGTTCATTAGTATATGCATGTTGAACAAGCTTATTGTTAGGGTTTGGTGCATGTTGAATAGGTAATTATGGTGCTCTTAGTTGTGTTAGGGAAGACATGGTTGGTTGTTGTTGCAAGGATTGTTGTGGCTATGGGTAGCTTATATTTGGGTTTTTCTAGTATTGGTTTGCATGCCATTGTGGTGAACATGGGTTCTAAGAGGATTTCCATTGTGGAATGTAATTTGGGGATTGATATGGTTGTTATTGCCACATCCCCTATTGTGGAATCCAATTAGGTGATTGAGCATTTTTCTATGGTTGATTTGACATGTTATTCCAAGGTGGACTATTCTAGTTAGGGAAATTTGAATTTTCCCCAAGAAAGGAAACGTTATAAGACAAAGATTCTTGAGACATACCTTATCCTCTACTACCATGGTTTGCATTGGGAAATATAGAATAATTGACCTTCCTCATAAATGCCACCAATATTTTTGCACTTGTAGTTAATCCTTTTTTGAAAGCAATGTGGACAATATTCTATGAGAGTAGCCTCTACTTGTTTTTTTTATGTGTAGAGTGTCCAACTAGGTTTCCAGATGGTTGATTATATATTCCTTCATAATTGATAGAAGGTTGATGAGTTCCACCTTAGAAATACCTATAGATTTTTTGGTGGAAGAAAAATCTTTGACACCCCTAGTCTTCTTCATAGTTGATCTTGAATAGTTCCTACATATTTGGCATATTTCATCAAAAGTAAATTGAGAAATATCCCTTGATCCAATGAGGTTCAATGCATCCAGAAAATCTTCATCACCCCTCGTAGAAATACCAATTTTAGGAACTCTAGAGAGATCCTATTTTGATGTGAATTTTTAAGGTAGAATTGGAATCTCACTACGTATTCTTCAAGGGATTCATATTCCTTTTGTAACATTCTGAAGATATCATCTCTTTTCATATCTCCCCCCGATAATAATCTTGGTATTTTTGTAATAATTTTTTTGTCATTGTTTCCCAATTTGGTATTGCATTTCTACCTAGCCCTATGAACCACCACAAAGTGGCATCTTTCAATTTGGAAAGAAAGAGTTTCAGCTTATGAGTGTCTATGTTATAGTAATAGCTTTTGCATAAAACATCAAACTTGAACAAAAATATATCAATGTCTTTTGTACTTAAGTTGTAGAAATTGGGAAAGGTTGAAAAAGGTATATTCTTTAGGGCAACCACCTGCTCTTGATTTTTATGGGAATTTTGAATGTAACAAATTCAACTGGGTTGTCTACTATCTTATCTTCCATTATGTGGGGATTTTTTTAGTGGAAAATCTTCACCAATTGGCGAATATTACATATCAGGCAAGTCAAAATTGGTGAATAAATCACACCCAACAAGGTGGCCAAATTTCCTGGATTTTATGAATTATTGATCCAATGTATGGTCATTCACTATCAATTTATTTTATGAGGTATATTTAAGTAATAAATTTTCCATAACAAACTACGCGTTTCAAATGGACCAATTAATATTTTCACCTAGAATCTTGGAAGCATGTAATAAATCACCTAGACATATTTTCCAATACTATTAAAACAACATTATGTATCAGGACCCATTTCACCAATTAAAATTTACAAATAGTTTCTCATGAGGATCCATTTCACCAATTAAAATTTACAAATAGTTGCTTATGAGGACCCATTTCACCAATAACATTAAAAAATAATTACATTTGAGGACACATTTCGCTAATTGTCATGACACCTCCATGCTAATTGTAGGGCCATAATTGCCTTGAAAATTACAATGTATGTGTTTCATCGAGGTTTGATTCACCCAACACTTAAATGTATCATTGTATAATCACACGAGATTCGCCATATTTTTAATATACCATTTAAAAATCTCGCGGAATTCGCCAAATATGGATTGATATAAATACAATAGAAACTATTATTTATTCTTACACATTTTTTTCAACTCTAATCTTGTGAGCTCTTGATTCGGAAGTTGGACTTGGAACCTTGAATTTGATCATAGGAAAGTTACAAACTTACAACACATGCATTCTTGCATTAATGAATAGCAAGTCAGTGAAAACCTAAACTTAAAGGTGAGTGATCATTTCTTCGTAGTGTTATAAGATTTCTTTATCTATTTTTCATTATTTCTTCAATCTTAAAGATGATATTGAGTAGGGAATGGGATCTATATTATTTGTCCTTAAACAAGAAGAAATTTTTTTCCAAATTTTATTCGAAGTGAGAAATCAATATGTCGAGTAGAAAGTGCAATATGGGTAAGATTCCCTAGGGTGGTGAAGGGACTAGGAGGCCATCAAAACACCCAAAGCATAGAGGTACCATATAGTCTTACTTTGGAATTGGAAATTCTTTTGATCCATCAGATCAAGATGGAGCTACATCATCAAATTGTCCACCAAATATTAATGAAGGCATTCACAATACCTCACCACCACTGGAAGGTGGGATTGTCATTGAGTTAAATGAGTCAAATGAGGATGGAAATATCACAGAAGATGTTCCAAGGGATACCCTAGTTAGCCAAAATGAGATAATTGAATTGGATGAAATTTTGGGGCCATAGATGATGTTGGTAGCAAGAAAAGAAAAGGAAAATAAAAAATGGGGCGCGAGTGGGAAATGACAACAAATTTTTAGCTTGATTGGGTGTCAAATTACCCATTCATTGAAGCGATGGAGAAAGTAAACAAAGATGAACCTCCAATAGAATGCAAGTATCTGATTTTTAGTTGGAAATGTAAAAGAGACAAGAAGTTGCAGCTAAATCTTTACACTATAGAAAAGCATATTGGTAAAGTTTATGAAAAAAAAATCATAGATGGAAAGGAACAATCAGTAGTACGATGGAAATCAAAGGAAGAATTTCTTCATGTTAAGTATGTCATGGAATATGAAGAGCATAAGCAAAGAATGTCGAAGCTTGCTACATGTGAGGTATAATTGAGGCTCAATTTGGAAAATTAATGGAAGGAGCACAACTGGAAAAAACTATTCAGATGAGTGTTTTTTTTCATATTTTTTCCAAAGTGCATCCTATGACTGACTACCCAAAATATTTTAATTTATTATCTTTTTTGGTGTTCCTCACTTTCCTAGCATAAATTGGTCAGTAAACACTAGATGGGAATGGGAAAGTTATCTTGTTGTAGTGGAAAATAAAAATTTAAAGGAGAAAGTAAAAGAGTCAAACTTAATTGCATTATCTTTAGATGAAGTTACTGCGGTAGATAATACTTCTTGGGCCTGTATGCATGTGTATATTATAAAACAACATTTCTGCCAAGCTCATCTTCTTTGTGTTCATAAAATGAAGGACAATTCAACATTGCAAAATCTATTTAAACTAGTTAAGAACTCTTTGAATGAAATTGGAGGTATGGATGACTTGACAATTGCCAAAAATTTGGTGTGTGTAGGAGCTACAGTAATGCAATGTCACAAGACCGGTGTTTGCACAAAGTTACAAACTACTTGTGCACCATACATTCTTGAAATTCATTGCATGGACCACATAATGAATTTAGCATTTATAATTGTAAGCAAGCATCCTACAATATCAAAATTGAAAATCTAGTTTGTGAGTTCTACGCATACTTCTACTGAAGTCCCAAACATTTCACAGAATTTCAAAATTTTGCTGAGGGAATAACAACATGAAACAAGATTCTTAAGGATTTTGATACCAGATAGATCTCCTTGCATGGACTAGCGCAACGAGTTCTTTCAGAATATTGATCCTTGATTGAAGTAATGTACGAGCATCACAACACAGTAGACAAAGCTCCTGACCTCTTACATAGGTTAAGCGATATAGAGACACTCTTGACTTTAGCTAGTCTTCTCCCCATGCTAGATGAACTGAACAATCTTGTGAAGAAATCCCAAGAAAAAACTATGTATATCTATGAATATACCAAACTATGTAGAATGGCATGCATGGCCCTCGATAATTTATATCTAGAGCTAACTTCTAAAAGCCCAAATTTTTTAAGCTGGCAGAAAAATTATAGATTTGAATCATCCTGAAAATTATTTACATTTTAATGCAAGCGGGCACTTATGTGCCTGTGTACATGGATTTCAAATACCATTGTACCATTTTACAATAGTTAGGAACTTGATTAGAGAAGTACCTATTACAAAGGAATCTTTTAACAACATTATTAAATCTTTTAGTGATAATTTCAAGGAACTTACAAAATCTCTTTCCATAGAGATTTATAATAGATTGGATCTCAAGAAGAAATATTTGAATCCATGGCTATTATGTATCCTCAATTTTGGATTCAAGGCAACCAAGATAGCCCAAGCTATTTCCATGATAAATTAATTATCTTGGTCGAACACTTTTTGAAAAGTGTAAAATACAATGAATAGACAATAGAAGGAATTATAAATGGAGATAAGCTTAGACAACAATGTAAGCATTTTGCAAGAAGTATGATGGACCAATTTGATTCCATGGAGAATCCCTTTGAACCAAGATCAATAACAACGGATTGGACAACCTTAGGTCAAAGTGAAATATTGCTTGGTTCAATATCAAAATATTTCAAACTCGTTGATTTATGTCAAACAATGATATTGGGGTTGGTGGAGGATGAGAGAGTTTTCAGTTCATTGGCATTTTTGAAATCAAAGATAAGAAACAAACTAGACAAGAATTTAGAAAATTGCTTGAGGGTGTTTGGAACTGCGTATAATGTCAAAAAATTTCCTTTTGAAAGGGAACTCACAATCTGGAGGTCCATATGCGAAAGAAGAGGGTTGTGCAACACTTCAAACGCTAGTAGTGGTGGCACTAGTAGTGGGACAAATGACAATGACATAATGAATGTTGAATTTGAGATGCAGGGTGAAGAAAATGAAGACTAGATTCTAAATCAAGGTGACTCTTTTACTTTATCTCAATTTGAATGCCAATTTGAGGAGCTTGACTTGATTTGGAAAATGGAAGTGAATTAACAATTTTTAGGTATTTATACTACACTTATGAATCATATTCCAAACTGTAGTTGATGATATTTTATATTGTATTCCATGAAATTGTGAATCATTGCACTTCATGATATTTTATTTTATATTACACATCATGAATCGTATTCCAAACTGTATTTGATGATATTTTATATTGTATTCCATGAAATTGTGATATTTTATATTGTATTCCATGATATTGAATTTGATATGTGATTTTGCATCATTTTTCACAGTTCATATGTGATTGTGAAATTGTGAATCATTGCACTTCATGATATTTTATTTTATATTACACTTCATGAATCATATTCCAAACTATAATTGATGATATTTTATATTGTATTCCATGAAATTGTGATATTTTAAATTTTATATTGTATTCCATGATATTGAATTTGATATGTGATTCTGCATCACTTTTCACAGTTTATAAATTATTTTGATCAGTGCCTTATCCACAACTGAGTCAAAAAATGAAATATACTCCTACAACAGACCAACTCATAGTCATGGCTTCTTATAACCTCACTGCCTTACAATGAGAAACCGAGCAAAGAACAACCCTTATCACACTACTTATAAATTCCTATTGCATTTCCATTCACACAATCTTTGATAAATAACTAAAAGGAATATCAATCCATTCCTTGAAAAAAAAAGCTAACAATTCAACATCCATAACATAAACACATGATGTGATATGACAACTTAAAAATAATCCTTGATTATTTTGAGTCAAAAGATAGTGAATACAATATTGGAGAGCAAGATAGGTCGATATTCAAAATTAAATAAACACTTAAGTATTTGAGTCATTTTTTGTTATTGCAGAGCAAAATTACAACATTTCCTATATGTACTATCAAATAGCTTAAACTGTGCAAAAAAATCTTATAGAGAATGAGATGAAATATCAAAAAATCATAACACTTTGAAATTTTGAATGAGGCTTGGGATTCCCTTTTATAACATAAGGGAAGCAACAAGCAAAGAAGTGAAGAACCTTATCCCAAAAATTTTTGATAACCAAATTCTCAGACAAGGGGCATATGAATAAAAGCATGGATCCACTCATAGGTCAGGTAAAAAATTATACTTTTCATTCCATGCATTAAATATATCCTCAAAAGGCTAGTCATGTGCTAAGAGATTTTATGAATTCCTCTAATTTTGATGATACTTGGCATCAAGTAAAGCATTGGTCTCTCTACAAAAAAATTTCATCTTTTCTTTGCATCGGCCATCCTATCTAAATAGGAATCAAGTATATTTAAATCAACATCTTTGTAAATTAGAGGGAGGAGTGTGGGGATTAGAATATTGAAACTATCCTTCCATTTCTCTAGGGTCTTCAACTCCCCATTATCTTGTAATAGGCAACGTACAACCCTTCTGTCAACATTTATGAAAGAGTTCATTCTTGCTCATGCAACTTCAATTATACTTTCCAAATACCCTTTTATGATTTTGTGCCATCTTGACAATCTCAAATGTAGGATAGATACCACATAGGGCATTAGACGTGTTTGCAGATCCCTTATATATACCTTCCAAAGATGAAAATCTAGGATTTCATTGTTCAAATATACATTTGAGCCGCTCTTGATCCCCACTTACTCTAGTAATGACATTTCTCAAATTTGGATATGACACACAGGTATTTTCTAGCCTTCTTAATATTTTAGATAATTTATGCTCTAGGATACATGTTGTAATGCACACATTCTCCTTTTTCTTATTTTGTTGAGCATTCTTCAACTGCTCTTCTAGCATTTTAATCTTTTCTTTAAGTTGTGTTTTCAATCATCACATGAGAAGGGGGATTGTAGAAGAGGAGTCTGCTTCCTGCACACTTTCAAGAAGGGATTTTTGTTTAGCCAATAATACCTGTTGTTGGTTGTAATCTTCCATGAGATCATTATGTTCCTTCAACACTGTATTAAGTCTATCTTGCAACCTTTGAACAATAGCTTCATTAAACTTGACAACATCTACCACTAATGCAATAGCTTCAGGGGTAGAGGTGTTAGAAACCCTCTTTACAATCAAGCTCCCTTTGATACCCTTATCCTTTCATTCTTTAGCAATCACATGCTTGTTTGTATTTGGGGCAAGGGCCAAGATTGCAAGGGCTTCCCAATGTGGGTTGAACCTTGATCCTGACAATGCCATCCTTGCTTCCTCTTCTATGGAGAAAACTTCTCCTTGTTTCATAATAGTATCAAAGATAATTGCAGAAGCAGTGTCCCATTCATGAGCAATAGCAATCCACTATCTTCCACCATTCTTCTCCCTTCATCAGGTGTGATGTTTTTGTACTCAAAATTCATTTCTTCCCTTAACTTTGTAGCTACTTCATCATACATTTCCTAGGCACATCTACTTATGCCAATTGAACTCTTTTAAGGTACTCCTCCCTCTTTGATCTCAAAACAAACTCTTTAAACTCCTGGGATTTTATAATTTCATCATCAGACATGAATTGTGAACATGCCAATTCCCTCACATCATTGAGGTTATCTCTCCCCATAGCCATGTCCAACCCAAACCTTTGTTGAAGAAGGTCAACAATATTTGGTCTTGGGGGGGATGGCATATATTGTTGAATTTCATCCATGGTGATATGAACGTCTTCACTTTCATCTGGATTGATGGGATTTTTAGCCAAAAATGGTGGTTGCTCAACTTTCATCCTCTTTTGTGGTTACTCTCTTGGGGGAGATCAAAATCCGCATTGACTATTTGAGGGGAAGGAGAGGGAGTGACCTGTGGTGGGTCTAATTACACATTTTCTCTAATAAAAGGCCCCTGGCATTGGGGACTTCTGATAGAGAGGTCAAGTGAAGGTCTAGGTTGCTTTGCTAGTTTCTCTTCCAGGATAGGGGCCTTACCTACAACTTTTTCAAAATTCTTCAACACCGCCAATTGGGTCAACAATATCATAAAATGCTCCACGATAATCCTTAACATTCTTTATCCTGGCAGCCTCTACCTTCATGAATGCAAGCCATTTCGCATTTCTATCTATTACCTCATATTCATCCTTGCAATTTCTTATGACATTCATTTTCATCAACTTGATGGAAAAAAATGGACCTTTTGATACCTTTCCTGACCTTTTGTATGAAACCTTCAGAGTCAAAATTCCTAGCATTTAACTGAAATAACCTATATTCCCTAAGCATTTCTTTCAGCATATCTAAGATGTCTCTGATAAAAGTGAAATCTAAAAAGGCACTAACATAAGGGAAAAAAGACCATTTCCTTTGTTTCCTTAAATGAAACTGATCAGTCTCATTCAATTCTCATATAATTTCCATGAATGCCAACCTGTGTGACACATATTTGGGTAGCACATGGGGGCCTTGAGGTTACCCATATACTCTAATAACAACTGAGTTCTCATGGAGGTAATAATCTCCCTAGTTATGTTGTACTCCTAACTCTGGCCTCCACTCTTTGGGCCTAAGGAATTCCAAAAAAAATTGTGCAATCTAATTCCAGGTCAACCTAACCTTTCCATGACTTGTCTTACAAAGAAAATCTCAAAAAAATAATAGTCAAACTCACTACAATGTTTGTCCCAAATATGGGTCCAACATTGCACTGGGAGATCGTAGTCGTCTTTATCTTTCATGTTCAGTTGTAAAAATCTAGTGAAATGATCTTTCCCTTTATACAAAATCATATGGAAAATGAGAGAATACCACATCAAATTCACCTTTGGATCCTTACCACTTTTCCTTCTCTTAATGTCCACCAGCAGATTGTGAATATCCTTAGCTAAAAAGCTGGCATAGTTAAAGTCACTATTGACAAAGGATTTTGTATATCAATAGCCATATACATAAGAGATATCTCCATTTTTGAACATGCATCTTCTCCCAACACCTGTCATAATGCCCAATGTGTTCTTTTGAAATAGTCTTCAAAATACTTGACATCAAAAGGCTCATGTTCGTTATCAGGGATTCTCAATAACTTTCCATAGAAGCTTTTCTATCTAAACTTAGGGATCCATTCCACTCTGAATCTATTTCTATCGTGCTTGTATTTTCTTCTGAAAGAAGGTCTCTAACCTTATTTACGGCCACATTGAATCTAAAAACCTCACAAATAAACTCCCTGGTTATATCCATTAAGACACTTTCGTCCAATGCCCTAATTACTCTGATATTCTCATCATACCCAAAAGCAAGGTGTCTGATGAGTTCCACATTTATGAAGACAAATTAGGAACAAACAGCTTCCCCAAATCATAGGTCCATGCATTGGATACAAGGGAATGGCAGTTTCTTTTTCCATATCAGTGTATGAACAATTTCCACTAAGTGACTGTGTCATCATGGTACTTTAGCTCAGTATCTCTACAATTTTTGGCTGTCTACCATCCTCTCTACTACATTAGGGATGAGGTTACATTGATGTTTAGGCTTTTTGAGAAACTCGACAACTGGGCCAAAATATCCTCCTCTAAGGGTCTTTTATATGTAGAGCCAAAGGGTTGGGTGTTTGACCTACTCATAATTCCAGAATAATTTAAAATTGATTTCTATAGTATTTTGCAATAGAGTTTGAAGAACTGATTATGAGCTTCAAGAATAATAATGGTGAATTTTTCCAAGAAGGGTGTACCTATTTTTTTAGTTCAACTCAAGTTGATGTGGAACGGGTGTACCTCTATGGTTTTTGCTACTATGTCAGACCAATAAAATGAACTAAAAAATTATGAAGGCAATTATGAGCCATCATCCGTCACATCCAACATTACTTCTTGTTCGCACGAGTGCAGTTCATTCATTTTCCCTTTTATCAATTTTGAACATGGGTCATCCATCTAGAAAGGGATGTACAAATCTAAAATTTCAATGATAAGTAAAGCCTTGATTTTCTTGAAATGGATGCAACCATCCTCTTTTACCAAGAGAATTCCCCCACGTCCCACGTGCTAATATCATCACATAGTTTCCTTTTGCAGTTCCACAACCAAGAAAAGGACATTCCACTATGGGTTTGTGGACTTGCGGAATCATTTATCTTCTACCATGTAACGAACATAAAACAATAAAATTACAGAAAAGTAAAGGTTTTGATTTTGATTTTATATTTGATATTAAAGGGGCACTTACTAGCAAAAGGGGACATGAGACTCATGACATTGATACCCATGTCATAACTTAAACTTAAAAACCAATCACATTGATGCCAATGTCATAACTTAAAGGGGACATGAGACTCATGACATTGATACCCATGTCATAACTTAAACTTAAAGACCAATCACATTGATACCAATGTCATAACTTAAAGGGGACATGAGACTCATGACATTTTTATATAGCGACTTGAAAGAACTTGGCTTTAGCTCATTACCGCTTGGGTCGTTCCCTCCTTTTGAAGTGGGGAGGCAGGCCCTCTAAAGATAAACAAAAGCAAGGAAGTGCATTTTTATTTCAATCTCCCAATTTGCATGAAACAAGGAGAGAACACACACCACGCCTTTTCCATACACTAGCATGGGGTTCATTTTAATCCAAATTGAAAGATGTGGGTGATTATACAAAATTTCAAGGAATGTTTTTGATTCTCAAGATCACCGAGGGGTGTGAGAGAAGTGCATGCGCATTCAATAACAAAGATGTAAATTACAAAACATAGCAAACACTCGTTAATTTGAACCCCTAAATCTAAGATGAATTTATTTTATGCACCAAACGAAGTGTTAAGTTGTTTTGTTCAATTTTAAACCCAAAATAAAATGATGAAGTGAGGATTCAATTTTAGTCCTATTTGAGCATTCTTTTTAAAACTCAATTAAAAGCTAGTGTGGTCCTAAAGCATAAAATGAAAAGCATGATAAATGGGTTATAATTTCCCCAAAAGCATCGAAACGCTTGTTTCAATCATAAGATTTTAAAGATGAGAATACTTCTTCACCTCAACTTTGATCGTCCATCCTGCAAAACCCAGTTAGCCTAAAAACCAAGATAAAAAGTCATAGACATGTTAGAAGTCAGATAAAGCAAAGAAAATTAAAAAACATTTCAAAAACCAATTCAATTCTGTTTACCAATAAATTGCGATGTTGAAATCAATTATAGCACTAAAATTCATCAATAGCATCGCTATATTGGATGTACGTCAGCATACTAAAAAATCAATTACGTCGCTCTACAGAAAATAGTGAGATCAAATGCGTTGCCAAATCAATAGCATCACTAAACATAAATTCATTTTGCATCAAAAAATTACATATGTGTCACTATATTTAAACACAGTGACGAAATTAACTGTGTTTTTATTTTAATTATGTGTAGAAGAATGGAATCACATGTGTGTCATTGTATAGTGACACATCATCAAATGTGTTGATTGATAATCAATAGCGTCTCTATACCTAAAAACACAAGAAATACAGAGATTTGACAAGAAAATCATCAAATTAGTTAGTTAATGCCCTCCTAGTGCCAAAATGTGACTGACGGATTAGCATGGGCTGATTATGCTTGATCCATGAAGAATCAAAGCATAATGAATCCACTAATGTCAATCTCAATAGAATCAATCAAATGCAAATTAAACTAAACATTTATCAAAACTAAGCATATCAAACTATGAAAACTTTAAAAATGCCTACTCTAATCCATTGAAACTTATCTTGTTGGGGGAGTGGTGTTGCATTGATGTGGAACGGCGACCCTTTCCCAATCCTGTGGATAAATGAGCTTGTTCTAGTAAATTTTATTGAAGAAAACTGATGGAACCTCTGATAAATGTGTATGAAAACATGATTTTAATCTAAATAAGCATGATGCAAGCTAACTTAACATTTTTTTATGCTAAAATGATGGAGATATGCAAATGCTAAGCTAATCTAGATGGAATCTAAATTAAAATATTCAAACCCTAATTCATAAACAAGCTAAATGGATGCATTATGTGATCATGGAAGCCATTAATGGAAGCTTAAAGCTAATTAAAAAAATTAAAATAAAATAAAAAGATGCTAAATGTGTGCTAAATATGAGTGTGAGTGTGAGTGATTTTAACAACATAACTCTGATGTTAAAAGATGGATCCATTTCTCTCCAAATAGTGACCTATTTTTAGGAGAGAAAATGAGAAATGGAGGGTTGAGATTGAAAAATTTAATTAATGGTCAAGGATGGAAGAAGTTGGAGGCATGGATCATGGATTCTTATCAATGGATGAGAATGAAAGATGAGATTTTAATCAAGGGTTAACATTCCTTCAAACAAACACACTTTTGACATGTACACGAGGTCACAAGTTAACTTGCACAAGAAGTCACAAGTTAACTTGCACATGAAGCTTTGTAAGAATATTCCCTTTTTCAAATGAGTGAGGAGAGAGAATATTCTTTGGAATATTCTCATGGGTGAGGGAAAAGGATAGTTTAGTTAATTAAAACCAAATTAAATTGTGCAAAGAAATATTTCATAGGAATATTCCCCTTTTGGACAAATGTGCAAAGGAGGAATATTCCCTTGCAAGTGGGGGGAATTAGATTTATTAGTAATTTGATAATTAAAACAATGTTAATTATGAAATTTTAGAAGAATTAAATGATATTCATTAAGTAATATGATTTAATGAATGGGGGAAAGGTGGAATGACATTTAATTAAATAACTTAGGGTTATTTAATTAAATAAGAAGATTTAGGGTTTTAAATTAAATAGTTTGATTTATTTAATTTAATGAGATGAAATGTTAGTATGAAAGGGGGTGAAGTAACCCCATTAAATTAATTAGGTTAATAGATGCAAATGCCATAATTAATTAAATAGCTAGGATAATTTAATCAATTAAGCGAAAAGAAGATGGGTTTTATGAGGAAATGATGTTAGTATACCTCATTCGAGTGTATGATATCATTCGAGACATTTTTCAGTGTTGACAAAAACAAGGAATACATGAAGAAAACACACTAAATACATGAAGCAAACACACTGAATACACGAGGAAAACACGTAGAATACACAAGAAAATACATGAAATATGATAGGTTATCGCGATGTCCTATTGCTTTAGTTGAAAATGCATCAATTATATCAATCGGGTAGTGTTTAAAGGTTGTATGCAATAGGGGACATCTTGTCTAACTCTCCTAGGTTTTCTGAATTCTTGAAACAGTTGAAAATAAAAGTTATACTAAAAGGAAATTAAACTAGAAAGCGTAAAGTTGTTTAAGCTAGAAAGCATTAAATTGTTAAGCTAGAAAGCATAAGATGATTAAACTAGAAAGCATGTAAAATTTAAACTAGAAAGCATATAAACTACCTAAAAAGAAAACTTGCAATAAAACTATAAAGTTTAAATGAAAACAACTATCAACTATGAACTAACTGTTAATAGAAAGTAAACTCAACAACCTATAACTGACAATCAGAGTGAGTGCTCTAGAATTTCAAACAAACAAAACTAAAGATTGTAAACTTGAACCACAACCTGTAGGTATAATTGACAAAGCTCAACACATACACATAACATTCATCCACATTTATGATGTAAAGCATAAAAAATAACAGAATTGAAAATTAAAATACTTATCTACTTTATAGGACTCCCTCGAGTGGCCAACTCTCGGGTGTTTCTACACTCAACTCATATCACATAAACTTTTGTATCTTCAAAATGAATCCATCCATGATAATTCCATTGCATAGAACTAGTAACTCAAAATAAGACTGGAAAAGCTTATTTTATTCATATAAAAAAAAGTGTAACATAGAGACATAGTTCAAAGCATATTATGACAGCATAATGGTATACAATATGCATTGTTTCTGGCGGTTACATATATATACTAAACTGCTAACAAAATCCTAGATTTTAGATGGTGGAAGATCACCATTGAAAAAGTCTTCTAACAGAATTTTAACTAACCAACGGACTGAGGTCCATAACATAAAACATATTAAAGCCTTGGAGTAAGCCATAAAGTTTTTAAAAAGAAAGTAAACATAAAGCATTAAAATACTTGTTCCACTATGCACTCCAGAATTTCTGGCACCTAGACTTCTGGTGCTCTATCTTCAACTGTTTGAAGTCTACTTTAAATTCCACTTGGCTATGCATAATGAGTTATACAATGACTGAAAGCTACACCATTATATCAACGTTAGTTAGCTAATTTCAATCAATTTGGGAAATAAAGATTATACATCTTTTTACAAAAAGTAAGCAATTATTAATCCTAAAAATAAACAATTGGCAGGGTAAAAGTGATTGGAAGAAGTAAGGAGGGGTATTTGGCTTATTATAGTCATGAGGTTATTTATACCTCATCACTCTCCCCCTCCTAGGCTTGAGTAGGTCCTCCTGCTCTCTGTTGTGTCCTCTACCTTTCCATTTCCCTATTCTTGTTTAACTCTTCATATTTGGCATTGAGGCCATATGGATCTTATGCTTCTCTATCCCAATCATCAGGATTTCTAAGGAAACCCTTTTTGAATTTAACCCTTACTTTCCATGAATGTAAATTCTCAAGGTTTTGTTCTATAGTGACATGTACTAGAGGAGGTGGTTGAAGAAGTAGTGGATTTCTATACCTCATTCCTATCCATTGGGTTTTAATTTGCTGCAATATATCTACCAATTCCTCAGCGCTTTTGTAGGACCACTTGATATTGGTAGGTGAAATTGCCTCCCTCTTTTTAAGGTACATAGGAAGAGGAGTATACCTCTCCTCACAAGAATGCCATGCTTTTTCTTTTAATTTTGGCCCTTGGGTTGTGAAATGCTCAAAACAGATCCAAAGATTGTAATTGTACTTACTTCTCACAGCTTCATGGATCCTAATGCTTTGGAATTGAGCTTTAAAGGAAAAAATTTTCCTATTAGGGTATCTCATTTGAAGTCTAACAATCTTTTCTACCCGCAAATACTCTTTAGTCCTTTCCTGCCACTAAATCTGATTTTGCATGGTGGACATGAATGCTCTAAGTTGAACTTCATTGACAAAGAGATTAACAAAGAAATTAGTATGTATTTCCAAAAACAAATTGTGTACAAATAATTCACACAATAAATTATGTTGAGTAGGTGTTGCTTCCTTAAATTTTTTTACAAATTCCTCATCATCTGGATCATGTCGCAGATTGCAAGAAATTCTCAATAATTTTCATCTTAATAATTGCTCATTCAAAAACATAGAATACAATCTAGATGGTTTCCTACAGGCTAACAATAATTCCCCAATTTGGCATGCATCTGTCTTAGCCTGATAAAGTTTGTCATATGATCCTTTTAATAACATTATTTCCTTTTTCAGTCTATCATTCTTTGTCCATGCCCGTCTCAAAAAATAACACCTTTCCATCCATGTAACCAAGAATGGAGGTATATAAACCTGAAACCACTCCATTTTGGTTGATTCAGTCTGTATTTCTTTTGACTCCACTGTTGGTTTAACATTAATTTCTTGCAAATCTTGCTCTAACTCAACAATTTTTCTCAAGGATGCATTGAGCTCAAATTTCTTTTTTTTCTACTTTTTCACAAAATTGAGAGTGCTTGCATCAAATTATCAATTAAACTTTTAATTTGTTTGTATTTTTCAGACAAATTTTTCAAATACCGGTTACCTTCCTCATTCCATTGTTGCACTTGAAATTGCATTTATTCAATAGTTTTATCTTTTTGTTCGATTTGAATCTTAAAATTTGCAATTTCCTTATCTCTTTTCTTCAAAACTGTAGTATGTACATCCATCTCCTCCTATTGATGATTGATTCGTTCTTCATTTTTCTACAATTTATATTTCAACTGAGTAATTTTTGTTTATAATTCCTCTAACTTTGTTTCTCTTTGATAAAAAATTTCAACCTCTGTATCGATAGAAAAAAGAAAATTGAGAATTTCTACATCATTACTAGTTATATTTTCCTCATTATGCAACTCAAATGAACCTTGCTCAGTAACATTGGCAACTAGGGGAGACAATTGTTCTACAGATTCATCCTCAACACCCAAATAGTGTCGTGATTGTTCCCCTATTTCTACTTGTCCTAAATAAAATGGGATATCCTCCCTCTCGGCCTCAAGGGATTTACTAGTTTGTTTTTCAGTTTCTTTTGTTGCTTCTTCACAAGGTTGAACCTCAATTTCTAATGATTGGACTTTAATATTTTGTGGTTGTCGTTCATGCCTTTTATTTTTAGGGGCATTCAATTTATCACAAGCTACTGCGCCACTAATTTTAGTTGATAATCGCTTAATTCTCCTTAAAGGAGGAGGTGTTTGCGATGTTATTCTAGACCTCTTTTTCCTCTTGCGAGGAGGGGCTTCCTCATCTCCTAAATTTATTATATCTACATTTTCTTGATTTACAGGGGTTCTTAAATGTTAGGTGAAATTTTCGGTGCTTCACCGTCAGGGTTTGTTTTGGCATGTTGGGTTTCAGAAGCATCTCAAGGCTCAGGGGAAAACTCTTCCAAATTTTGAGCAGCCCACCCAAATGACTCACCTTCTTCAAAGTGTCTTTCGGGCTCTGGGGGTTCAAATTTTTAAAGAAATTTTTGTCACTTTCATTTTGGTTTTCTTCAAAAATGATGTTTACAAATTAAGTGGATGAGGCCATGATGTTTTAGCAGCCCTAAACCAATTTTGAATCTTTCTATCATGTTAACAATATAATCATTAAGAAATGCAAATAGATTAACCATAAATTCAGGGTTTCTAGCGCCATGGTGCAAATGGGTGAGTAGGTGAAAAGGTGGACCTACTATGACAACACATTTTCCCTCACATGTGAAATATTTAATAATCCAAGCCACTGTTGTTCTCCATGGCTCCAGGATGGACATTCTTTCAAATCCTTTGTTTTTCCCTTTGGTATTTATAATTAATAAAGCTTGAGGTTTCCCTTCCCTATTAAAAAGCTCTACCATTTTCTGATAGGAAATATTGGTGGTTTTTGACAAATTAACACCCTCATTTCTAAGGCCAGATAGATGACAAATGATTTGAGGACTTACCTTGAATTTCCTTCCATGTACGATTGATTGACCATCAAAAAAATTCTCTGTAAATTCTTTCACCAACTGCTCATTATGTCCTTCAAATTTCTTTATAAATTCTAGCCACCCAACCTTCTAAAATAGTTCTAAGATATTACTTAGTGCCAATAACTTTTCTGCGGAAGTTGGCTCTGATTTCCTCTTGACTCCTCCCATGTTGTCCCTCCTCTGCAATTTTTGTTGAATGTTGGTGCTCAAAAACTATTTAAACACAAATATGATGCAAAGTAACAAAAAATGTAAAATTTTCAATCACTCATACTTGATATAGTTGATGGGACATGAATTAATTGTATTTAGGATTTGTTGTACTTTCATTATTACTTTGCATGGGAAAAAGCGTAAAAACGGCCACACCTCAAGCAAATGTACAATCCACACAATTTACTAAGTTTGGAAAGGGGTGTTGGTACGTGCCAATTTATTTATCTCTATTCAAAATAATTACCTACTTAAAGTAAAATTTGTACATACCTTACGTCCCGTCATCAATGTCAAAATTACCTACCTTTGCTGAGATAATAGTATAATTGGATGGGATGGTGAGGCAAAGATGAAAATGAATTTATTATGAATGAGGATGGGACAACTAATTAATGTTGAAATTATTATGATGAAAAAATAACCATAATAATTTTGATTTATTATGAGATGGCAATGTAGGGCGTGGGTTTTGAAAGTGATGACAAAATTTAATAATGGGCATGTGTATGATGTTGGAAATATCAAAGCATTTAGAAAATAATGGAATTTACAAAATTCTGGAGAATTGCTAGAAGATGCGATCGGGATGAAGAATAAAAAATTTGGAGCATCGTTGGAAGATGTACCTGGAATGAAAAAGTGAAGTGGAAAAATTTTGAAGCATCGTTGGGAGATGCAACCGAAGTGAATAGGAAAATTTTGGAGCATCATTGAAAGATGTCGCCAAAGTGCAGCAACAAAATTTTTGGAGCATCGCTTAAAGATGCAGCTAGAAGCAATAACAAAATTTATGGAGCATTGCTAAAAGATACAACCAGAAGAAGAAAGTGAAATTTCTAGATCATCACTGAAAGATGTTGCCAGAAGGAAGAAACAACAAAATTTTGGAGCATCACTAAAAGATGCAGTCAGAATGCAACAAGAAAATTTTTGGAGCATCCTCGAAAGATGTCGCTGAAAGAAGGAAGCAGAATGAAGGACTTTGGACTTAGGCTTTCTGAAGCATCGTTGAAAGATGTTCCAAATTGCAAGAATAAAACAGGGAATGGCACTAGTTAGGCATGCAAGTTCCAGAGCACCTGAGCAATTGAGCCAATAAGTTCCAGAGCATTGCAACAAGATGCACCAAAATTTGTATTTGATTAATCATGATGTCTTGCAAAACTTAAACGAATTTAGCCAAGTCCAAAGGATGAAAAATTCAAAAGAAATGCCTTGAAGTAATTACAAATACATACACATGCAATTTTTTTCAAGACTAGGTCATTATTAATCCGAACATTCCATTGGCTATACCATAGTAGATTCAATGCATTGTACTTCTCCTTGCATTTCTACCATTTTTGTAAATTCCTCCATGTTAACTAGTTTATAGTATATGCGTAATCGATGTCAGTTGACTAACAAAGTTTGAGTCTCACCATCAATGGGCTTGAGCTACACTGCTCTATTTGAAAATACCTCAGAAATTTCATATGGACCCAACCAATGAGTCATCAATTTCCCTTGATGATCTTTATAGCGGGAATCGAATAACAACACCCAATCCCCATTATGGAATTCCCTTTCCTTTATATGTTTATCATGCTAGGATTTTTGTTGGTGTTGAACTAGTTCAGTTTGGTGGATAACATCTAAACAAAGTTCATCTAACTCACTAAGCTATAGGACTCTTTTAATCTGGGCTCGTTTGAGATCTAAGCCTAACTCCATTGTTGTTCTTAGGGTTTGAAGTTCAAATTCAATGGGTAGCAGTGGTTTCTTCCCAAAAACTAACTCATATGGACTAAAACCGATTGTTGATTTCCAAGTTGTGTTATAAGCCCAAATGACTTCATGTAGTTTTCTGACCTAGTCTTTTCTCCTTGATGAAACTATTTTTGTGAGGATATTCTCAAGCTCCCTGTTAGTGACTTTCACTTGACCATTTGTTTGAGGATGATAGGGTGATGACTTCTTATGGCTTACCTAGAAATGATCAGTGAAGGCTAACAAAAATTTGGACATGAATTGAGGTCCTTGATCTATGACTGTAACTAAGGGTATTTTTCCTAGGGTTAGTAGATTTAATGCATAAACATAAAAACCCAAAGTAATAATGAAGTGCAAAGGAGAAACATGAAAACAAAATGAAAGATCTCACCAAATGTCTTCAATCTCCATGGTTGACCTCCATTACACCTTCTCAACTTGCTGCAAATATGATGTTTCCCTCAGATTTATGATGAGCAATATGTTGAAAATGACAAGCCCTAAGAAAATGTTGAAGGATTTAAGATGACAATATGCAAATACTATGCTAATGTGCAACTAGTAAGCATGAAAACTATGTCTAAATTATGCCAAATGAAATGCTAGTATGCCTATGACAAAATGACAATAATGCAAGAGTATGACAAGAGTGCAAGATGACAAAGACAATATTGCATGAGATCTAGATATCATGAGGTGACAAAATGAGATCAAAATTGCCATTTTATAGAAAATACAATTTTGGGTGAATGGCCAAGATTAAAAGTTGACAAGTGCACTAGAATCAATGGACAAGATTCAATTTGACAACCCACAATTAGGGTTAGGGCAACATTAGGTCAAATTCAAAATGAATGGACAAGATTGATTTTTAGAAAATCAAATCAAAGGTTAACAATGCATGTGACAAGAGATAAGATTGGCACAGAAAAAGAGGTGGCTAGAAAATCAAATAATAAATGGAAATTATTTGATTTTTGAGGAAAAGGACTATTTTTGAATTAAAAATTGATTTAATTCAAAAGGTGGGACCACATGACAGTAAATAATTAATTCAAATTATTTACTAAAAGGGGGAAATGCCAAATGAGACAATTAAATAATTAAAATAATTATTTAATTTAGAGAAGATGACCAATAATTAAATAAATTAAAGAATATATTAATTATGAGAAGACTTTCAAAATTAGTGACATATTAAATAAATAAATAAAATTTATTTATTTAATAATCAAGACGACATAATGGACAGGGATAATTAAATAAATTAAGAAATTTATTTAATTATAGGAAGACTTTAGGCAATTAGTGACGTATTGAATAAATAAATAAAATTTATTTATTTAATAATCATGAAGAATAAAAAGACATTAATTAATTAAATAATTATCAATGATATAATTAATAGATGAAGGTGGGCCAAGGATATAATTAAAATGTCTTAATTATGCTAGGAAGAAGAAGGTGAAAAATAGAGCTTGTAGGCCTAGGTCATTTTTAAGTGTCTACATTTTGCCCCTTTTTGTCATAATGCAGCCTGTTGCATTGTGAGAAAGAAAATAAGTCAAAGTCATGCCCCAACAAAGGTACAGAGTATCTATGCCCCCTCGGAAAAAAAATTCAAATTTTGATCCAGCGGCAAAAAAAATTGGAAAGTGTCCTGACAAGTCAATTTGATGACCAGAAATAGAATGGCGCAAACGATTTCAAAGTTTGATGAGTTTAAAGCAACCAAAAAGGGTGGTCAAAGTTGGTCAAAAGAGCCTCCAACAATTAAAGTTTTAACAAATACCATTTTGACCCTATAAATAGGTTGACAATGGGGTAAAAGTCAATTCATTTTCACTTTTCACCTTAGTAATTTTAAGAGCTCAGAGCGAAGACTTTAGCAATGATGGTGATTCCAGTGATTGAGCATCGCTAGCAAATTGTACGGACCTATAGGCGGCTAGAGGGTTTAGAGTCAGTGGTACGTACCCCTATCTTGCTTTGTGATTTTATCATTTTATGTGCAAATTTTAGGGTTTTAGGTCAAGTAACAAATGCATTGCGACACATGCGTGTGCGTAAGCTGCATTTGCATTCGTGTTTGACACATTTGATGCGTCACAACGTAAATGCAAAGGGTCATTAGGTTAGGCCATGAACATGTGATGCATTTGCAAAATCACGCCACAAATGAGAGCTATAATGTTGCATATGACATGTTGTGATGCATTCGTTAGTTCAAGCAAAGCATTTGCAGGATTTGACGCATATGCAAGAAATTGCAACGCAAGTTCACTATTGTGACACAAACATGAGACATAATGATGCAATCACCGGATCAAGACGCAATTGAAGTACAAAGTGATGCAAACACCTTTTTGTGACGTAAATGAAGTGAACACGACACATTTAACTTTGACTTTGACCAAGGTTGACTTTATTTGATTTCAAATTTTGAATGTTTTTGCGTTAGATAAGTGATAATGATGCTTTCTAATAAGGTGTTGATGTGTGCTTTGACATGTGCAGAGATAGTTAGCATTGATTTATACACGCAAGAGTAGGCCATCCACATACGGATTTTGGGATCACTTGTCAAACCAAGAGCGGCTACGATTGATGCGGCTTGGACTTTACTATGTCACCTATATGCCCATTATTTGGGAAAATAGGGGGCTTCTGATGACACTTTGTGAGAGATGGCACTCATAGACCTACTCCTTTCACTTGTCGATGGGAGAGGCGACTGTTACGCTTAAGGACGTTGATCAGATTCTTCGCATGTCAATCCAAGGAGAGTGGATATTCTATGACCCATGCTAACACGGGGGAGAGCTTAATCTTGTGCCCCATGTATGGGCACTCAAATGGGTATCCTGAACTAAACAATTTTGTGTAGTAGCCAAAAATCCTTCTATTTGCTAGTGCAGTAACAGTCATTGTGAAGGCATCCACATCTTCACAATTCTGAGTAGAGGTGATCAATCTGCCATGGGAGTTTCATGGGGGTTGGAATCTTGGTTGGCTTGAGAATTGAGTGCAACGTAAGGGGGAGCTCATGTGGCCAAACTTCTGGATTCACTCGCTAAGAATATGCAGCTGGGGAAACCCGCGTGGAATCTAGCAAACATTGTCCTGGCCTAACCTAGGATATGCTTGTTTCAAAGACAAAATATTGTTCTTGCCAAGTGTTTTCAGACATTTAAACAAAACAAAATTTTAGATTTGGAAACAAATAGTCAACATCAAACACTTCAGATTTGGACCAAAATTGCAAACAAATCAAACTTTTTGCTTTTTGCACAGCATATGTTGTATTGCATTCATTGTCTAGAAAACTACATTCACTCTGTCAAAACGTATTCTCTTTGCAAAACATTGCATTTTCCTGTTCCATGCCGCATTTGCTTGTCAGAAAGTTGCTTTCGCATTACTGAGCTGCATTTGCTTTCTGTAAAGCCGCATTCGCTGGTACTGAGCTACATTTGCTATACTGTGACACATCTGCAACTTGAAACAACACATTTTCCTAGAAAAAAAACTCTGTCACAGACCAGAAACCAAAGTTGAACTTGTCCAAACTATCCATAATCATCTTCTTCCAGAAGCATTTTATCAAAACCAGATTAGAAAATTGCTCAAATTTCTCATTTCTTGCACACTTTAGCTTGCATCTTACCATAGGGTCATCTTTGCAAATTTTAGCTTCATCATTTTCATTTTCAGTCATAAACCAACATTTAAGTCCTCATTTCACTTGCATATTTTGGATGAGGACAACCTTACCATAGTTTGCAAAATCTTGACTTTCAAAAGTAGGTTATTATTGGACTTAGTCATAATTATCTTCTTTAGTCATTGTCCTTTTGTGAGACCTTTCCAACTCAAAAGTCTAGTTAGGAAACCTCATTTATCATTTTGTCCTTGTCATTTAGTCCTCCAAACAAGTCCTTCGATATTCCAAAATTGAGGCATAGATCAAGCTTAGGGTGGATAGGAAACCTTCTTCCAAATCATTTAGACCATTGCATTTGCAAACTTTAGTCCTCATCTTGCATATCTTATCTTTAAAAATCCAAAAACATTATCATAACTTTCATCATAGTCCTCATTTGGTATCTAGACTTGGCATTGGTCATTTCCTTAGTCAACATTTTCATATTAGTCCTCATTGTCACCTTGGCATTTGGCATCCTTTCTTGACAATTTTATCACCTTGCATTAGTCATTTCCCTTAGGCAAACATCATTATCACCTTGCATTGACATCCTTTATTCCAAAAAAAATAAAAAAATTCATCCTAGTCTTCATGTTATTAGTCATTTCCTTTAGACAACATTGTCACATTGCATCCTTTATCAAAAATCCAAAAAAATAGTCTTGCATTATCATCCCTTATTATCAAAAAAATCCAAAAACATAGTCTTGCATTATCATCCTTTATCAAAAATCCAAAAACATAGGCTAGTGTCATCCTTGCATTTAGTTGTCATTCTCATCTTCCTCATTTGAACAATTCCCTTTTTATGGTGGAAACTAGGCTTCAAAGAAAGAAAAGAAAAATGACAAACTTTGGACAAGATTCCAATCCCAACATCAACAATAACACTTATGACACAAACCAAGATTGGAATTTTTTCGACCCATTTAACAACATGAACATACCATCTTCATCACAAAATCCTTTTGAACCATTCATGCAAAGAGACCAACATGGACAAGTATATGCAGAAGACCTAGAAGCTACAGCGCAAAATCCTGGCGTAGCTTCCTTTGTAGAAGACTTAGTCTTAAATGACCCTCAAATATATCTTGCCATGCTCTTAGACCAAGGGGTTACCACGTGGCTTTGGCATTAACACTTTGAGACCAACATCACCGGACCATAATGTCAACAATACAAACAACAGACCCAACAATAGTCAACCTCAAAACAATACAAACAATGCTATTGTTGGTGCTAAATCACAAATTGCCACAAGTACCATTAATGCTACCCCCAATGACACAAATAATAAAAACAATTCCAAGTCGATCAATGCAACATCCGGTGGAGGGGAAACAACCATGTCACAAGCCATCATGCAATCATTTCCAACAATGTCCACAATATCGTCACAATCAGTTGGAGCCACCTTTGGGTTCTCATCAATGGGGAAAAGCCCTTCAAATCCTTTGTTTGGAGCTTCATCTAATACCATGGGTACATCGTCATCAAATACCTTTATGGGTACCTCATTCAATCCCCTTGGAAGTAAACAATGTGTCTTTATTCGAGCGCCACAACCAAATGTTAACACGTCATCACAGTTTAACACAAATACTTCCCAAGGGGAAAAAACATGAATATTCCCCATGGACAGTTCCAACAATTTGGACTAGGCAATCCGAACACACAACACATGGCATCATTCAGACACCAAAATGTTCATAGTCAACATATTCCCCAAATTTTGACTCAAATGGATCGAGGGCACATGTCGACATATTCATCACATATTCACACTCATCAACAAGGCCCTAATCCAAATTTTCAACACCAACAACATGCAAGCCAAAACACATCATACATGTCACAACATCATATCCCACATCAAAACACCAACCTCTTTTCACAACAAATGGGGACTTATGGCATATCTATCACTCCCTTTTGTGATGCCACAAATAACCCTATAATTGATGCCATGCAAGCTAGAATGATGAGTTTAGAAAAGGTCATAGAAAACATGCAAGTATCCAACAAGAGGTCACACATCTCATATGACCTATGCTTATACCCTTTTGACACAAATTTGTACATGCCACCATTCCCTCCTAGATATGTGGTGCCACAATTTACCAAATACAAGGGCAAGACAAATCTTGTTGAACATATTCAAGAATTCACAACAAACTATATGGACATTGCCTATGAACAAACTTACTTAATGATACTTTTCTCTAAGAGTCTTACAGGGCCAACACTTGAATGGTTCACCACCTTGAAAGGGATAAAAACATGGGATGAACTCAAAGATAGATTCATAAAGAATTACTCATATAACATTGACATGGACACCTCCATCACTAGCCTATGCACTCTTACACAAGAAGATGTTGGTGAAACATTTATCCCATTCTTCCAAAGATGGAGAATTTTCACAAGTTGTTGTCACATTGATATACCTGAACGAGAAAAGGTTGACATGTTTTTTCAAACACTTGTAGGCCCACTAAAATATGGATTGCAAGTTCATTGCTGCACAACCTACTCAGACATAGTGGAAAGAGGTGTCCAAGTTGAGAAAGCCCTCATTCCTAAAGGGGAATTAAAATATGGTCCTAAAAACACAAGCGCAAATCTGCCCGCCGACAAAAATAAGTATTGGGTCAAAAATAAACATGTTACCAATGATGGCATTATTGATGCCAAGGCTGTAAACACAATGGCACCAGTCCTTGCCCTTAAAGGAGCTCAACCACAAAACAAACCGACAACAATACTGACACCCCCTGTCAATAACCAAAGTGGTCAAAACAGTCAAAATCAAGGAAAACCCTACCAGATAAGACAATTTCCAAAAAGACAAACATACACTGCTTTGGGAGAGCCAATTGAGGATGTCCTTAAGAAGCTCCTTCAGAATAGTCTCCTCACACTTGAGGATCCTAAACCATATGACCCAGGGCAGTTTAAACCATCATGGTGGGACGATAATAATTTTTTGTGATTACCATCAGGCTAAAGGGCATAAAACATCTTCTTGTTGACAACTGAGAAACATTGTATAAGACCTCATTGAAAATCGAGTAATTGAAGTGGGTGGGCCATAATTTGAATCCAATGCAGACCATACCATTCATAAGAACCCACTACAAGACCATGGTTCTAATAAAGCCTCAACATTAGGTCCCAAGACTAATAACAATCAAGCTAATTATTCTCACACTGGATTCAATTATTCAAGAGGAACCATCATTAATAATGTCCCAACTGATGACAAGTATTTCAATATCATAACTATCAAAAGAGCACCTGAATGCAATGCTACTACTCAAAGTGGAAAAATCACCATAGCTTGTCCACCTCCTTGGAAACCAAAAATTACAATACTAGGTCCATCTGCAAAACAACCACAGTCAGGCCCTTCTATAAAGCAGTCCCAACCTAAGAGTCAATTTAACCTCATTGACCAGCTAGGAAAAACCCCAACGCAAATATCCATACTCGAGTTGCTTCACATTTCGCTTGCACATAAGGCTATACTTGACAAGACCCTGCAAGAGTCATCCATCTCGCAAGACATTGATGTCAGCCAATTTGAGGCCATGGTGGGTTATCTCACTACACCCCATCATGTAACATTTTCTAACCAAGATTATTCATCACCAAAGTCCAACCATAACGATGCATTACACATTGAGGTTTTCATCCATAAACATAAGGTCAGATGAGTTTTAGTAGATGGAAGAGCAGGACTAAATATATGCTCCTTAAAACTAGTTAAGGCTCTAGGCTCTTTTGATGCTTGTGTGGAAGCGACAAAGAGCATAGTCATAAAAGAATATGATGACAAGAAGTGTTCCTCTCATGGTGTGATCACTCTTCCCATCAGATTTGGACCAGTCATTGTAGACACAACTTTCCAAGTCCTAGATCTTGAGTTACCCTATAACATCTTGCTTGGCTAACCTTGGATTCACACCCTCAAAGTTGTTCCATCCACATACCACCAATTTCTAAATTTTCCCTTTGACGGCACAAAAAACACCATATATGGAGACCCTTACCCTTTCCAATATTGCACTAATCTAAGGGGTATTTCAGAATGTCAAGTGCCCATCAATCGAGAGGTTCCAAACTCCTCCAAATTCATTGACCCTTCCACACTCGCATCATCATCCACATCCACTCCGTCCACATCTTCTACCATGACATCATCTTCCTCACTTCCTAAGGCTGAGTCCACTATCAAGATCCAGGACCTAGGTTGTGGGGAATTGAAACTAAATATGACATATAGCATCACAACAATACCCAAGTCTCTGAAGGTCTATGGTCGGTTGTGCTTCAAAATGGAACCTAAATAAATCTTCAAAGTTCCGCCAAAGACAGTTTTCATAAGATGGGGAGACATGAACAATGAGGATATTTCCAACATTATAGGATGGCTTTATAAAGAAATGGAAGACCTACCCCCATTACCAGTTAAGAAATATGGCAAAGGATATGACATGATGAAGGCTAAAGGTTACGATGGAACTAGTGGCCTTGGTAGAAATAAAACTGGACAAAGAGAGCCAATAGAACCTTCCAAACGGCCAAAATATCTTGGGTTAGGGTATGGTCTACCCGAAAATGATTATTGACGTACCAATGGACTCTCGATTGAGCGCGTGAATGCCTTGGAAAGTGTTGAGACTATTGAGGAATCCCCTACCAAAACTGATTCCCATGAGTGGGACATGGCTCCCAACGATCCCTAAGTGACTATTGCCTTGATGACTTGTTCCTTGAACCTGGAGAACTTACCTCAGAACAAAGATTTTGGCAAACATTTAACATTGACACAGTTTACAATCCAAAGATCCCAAAGAAGCAAGAAAGTTGGGATAGCCTCTTCGAGCCAAGGAACAATGAAAAACATGAGTCATCTTCTAGCCCTATTAGCCATACACTCGACCTATCTTCCCAACCACCTGAACTTAATGACCATCATCAGGATTCATTTGAGTTACCACATGACACTACTGACCATAATGATAGTCCTTTTGTCCCTTATTTTGAAAATGAGTATGAGTCAAGCGAAGGAGAATATTGGATAGAATCTGACTGGGAGCTTGACGATGACAACTTCATTTTCAATGTCTTTGAATCCATCTGCATGCTTTTCGCATCCTCCCCACAATTCACCAATATTGATGATGGTATCTCCTTAGTCTACCCACAACTAATCCATTGGGACCAACACGGCCCGCCAGTCTTGGACGTATTTCAGAATGATGAAGCCATTGTTGAATTTATGGGACTACGTGAGGGAATACCCAATGGTGATCACAAGGTTGGATTTGCTATTGACCTAGATTGTATAGCCTACTTTAGGGAGACTACTTCGTCCTCTAGTTACAAAATTAAAAAACAAAAATAAAACAAAAAATGAAACGTCTATAGGTGAAAACCAAAAGGTACCTTCTGATGACAAAAAAGTAAAAATAAAGGGCGTATCTACAGGTGAAAACCTCTCTAAGGTTCCCAAATATGGAGGACTGGACTTTCTCCCTGTGACTCAAGAGAAATCAGCTATGCTCATAGAGGATACTATAGAAGTCAACATATCAACAACAGAGATCCCAAAATGTTCCTCTTTGTGGCATCCCTAACAGAAGAAGAGAAGTCTGAGTTCCACAAATTCTTTGCAGATTGAAAAGTTAATTTTGCATGGTCATATACCGATATGCCTGGTTTGGATCCAAAGCTGGTTTTGCACCATTTTCCACTACTGCTAGACACTAAACTAGTAAAACAGAAGCTTTGAAAAATGCATCCTCAGATTGCTCTGTTAGTCAAGGTTGAACTCAAGAATTTGCTAGATGTAGGATTCATACAGTCTATCGACTATGCTGAATGGATATCTAACCTTGTGCCAGTAACAAAACCAAACGGTCAGATCCGCATTTGTACAGATTTTAGAGATTTAAACAAGGCATGTCCAAAAGATGACTTTTTGTTGCCAAACATAGATATCATAATCGACCTCACAATAGGATATGAAATGTTGTCCCTCATGGACAGTTTCTCAGGATATAATCAGATTTGTATTGCCCCCGAAGATCAACATAAAACAACATTCACTTGTCCTTGGGGAACATGTTGGAATGTCATGCCTTTTGGTCTTAAAAATGTAGGCGCCACGTATCAAAGAGCTATGACAACGATCTTTCATGACATGATGCACAAGATAATGGAAGATTATGTAGATGACCTCTTGGCTAAATATTTGACAAGAAAAGACAATTTGAATGTGTTAGAAAAAATATTCAAGAGATTGCAGGAATACAAGGCTCGTTTGAATCCGAAGAAATGTGTCTTTGGTGTAACATCAAGCAAACTTTTGGGATACATAGTTTCTCATAGAGGCATTGAAGTCGATCCAGCCAAAGTGAAAGCCATATTAGACATGCCTCCTCTGAAATGGATAAGTGAACTCAGGACATTACAAGGAAGGGTACAATCTATCAAACACTTCATAGCACAATTGGCCGACAAGTGTCAACCATTTCAGTATCTTCTACGCAAGGGTATCCCCTTTGTGTGGACAGATAAATGTTAGGAAGCCTTTCAACTAATAAAATATTATCTCTTGTCACCACCTATTTTAATGCCACCAATCGAAGGGAAACCTTGGATCCTATACATTTCTGCAACAACTTCAGCACTAGGGGCATTACTGGCACATAATGACCATGAAGAAAAGGAAAGGGCCATATATAACATTAGTCGGACATTGGTTGGATATGAGCTAAAATATGCATCCATTGAACATGCATGTCTAGATGTTTTCTTTGTTGCTCAAAAGCTAAGACACTATATGTTGAATCATAGGACATAGTTGGTAGCAAAGATTGACCCCTTGAAATATCTCTTGAGTTGAGCAGCATTGACAGGACATTTGGAAAAATAGGTCATGATCTTGAGAGAGTATGACATTCAATATGTGGAAAGAAAAGCCATAAAAGGACAAGTGATAGCAGACCAACTGGCAGATGCACCTATACAAAGTGATCATCCACTAGTGGCAGACTTTCCAGATGAGTCTATATTCCACATAGAACCTAAGCCACCTTGGAGGCTATACTTTGATGGGTCTCATACTAGTCATGGCTCGGGGGCAAGAATTTTGTTTATCACTCCACAAGGAGACTCTATCCCCAAGTCATTCCGCATTGCTTTCCCATGCACAAATAATGTTACGGAATATGAGGCACTTGTGATAGGACTTAGAATGGCAATAAAATGGAAAATCATAACACGTCATGTTTATGGAGATTCTCAGCTCGTCATCAACCAAGTCAATGAAAAATATGACACCAAGGATGAGAAATTAATGCCATACAAATGAATGGTTGAAAACTTCCAGACATATTTTCACATGTTGAATTTTGAACAAGTTCAGAGAGCACAAAACAAGGCAGCAAATGCAATGGCTACAATCGACTCTCTCTTAGACATCCCAAGTAATGTGCCACAATTTGAGTTCTTGGTCGAACATGCATGTCTAGAAGTTGTTGGTCCCTGCATATGATATTCTAGAATTAGAGATTTTCTGCGAGCTTGTTGTTCCCGATTCTCCTTGGTATCAAGACATTTATGACTATCTCAAGTCCCAAGTCCTTCCCCCCAACCTATCCAATAACTAGCAAAATTCCTTTATCTGAAAATCCACCCTATACACCATCATTAGCGACACCCTTTACTGTCGTAGCTTTGACAACACCCTCCTTCAATGTCTCGACACCAACGAAGCACACACAACCTTATGTGAAGTACATAAGGGTATATGCGGGTCTCATTCAAGTGGTCCTAGTCTAGCCACAAAGATAATGAGACTTGGGTATTATTGGCCGACCATTGAGAAATATGCAATAGACTTTGTTAGGACTTGTCACTAATGTCAAATACATAGTGATTTAATTTATGCTCCAGCAAAGAACTTCAGTTGATCACATCTCCATGGCCCTTCACACAGTGGGGACTCAACCTCATGGGAAAAATCCACCCTACCTCCTCCAATGGCCACAAATTCATTATCACTACCATTGAGTACTTTACTAAGTGGATTGAAGCCATCCCCCTTACATACATAACTGAAAAATAAATCTCCAAATTCATTCTTAACTGCATTATTTTTCGGTATGGTATCCCGCAGTCCATCATCATAGACAACATACGTCTATTCAAAAATTAAGACGTTCGCAAGTTATGTGAGTGATTCCATATCCAACATCATTTTTTCACTCCATATTACCCACAAGGAAACGGTCAAGCTGAGGAATCCAACAAAACCATCCTTAAAATTCTCAAAAAGATTGTCAATGATGTCGGTCGTGACTGGCACATCCAACTCAACCCTACTATGTGGGCTTACCGCACCAACATCCACACACCTACAGGAGCCACTCCATTTTCCCTGGTCTTTGGAGTTGAAGCCATATTTCCCATTGAGTTTGAAATTACATCCTTATGAGTCTCCCTGAAGGGTCTGGTAGATGATGAAGAATACAAACAATCACGACTACATGAGTTGGAGATGTTAGAGGAAAGAAGACATAATTCCCTGAACCATCTACAGGAATATCATAATCGGCTTTGTCGCAGTTATAACAAGAAATCATGGTCAGGAAGTTTGACATTGGTGATCTAGTCCTCATTCAGAATCCTAAAAATTAGGCTGATAGAGAAAAACCTGGCAAGTTTGAACCAAATTGGCTAGGTCCTTATGTCATCATATCCTCTTTTGGTTCTAGAGCATATTAGTTAGCTACTCCAAACGGTGAACAATTGACAGAGCCTATCAACAGTCTGCACCTTCTCAAGTTCTATGCATAGCATTGGAAAGTCAGGCCGAAAACCTTAAAAATACCAAAAAATTTGAAAAACATAAAAAATTGTCACCCAGATGAAAACTTGGCAAACAGGCATCTTGGTGACACAAAAAAAAAGGGTCAAAAACAAAAAAAAGGTAAAGAGAAATCCCTTCGTCCAATGGTGAAAACCTAGCAAACAAGCACCCTGGATAAGTACCATGATGAAAACCTGGCAAACAGGCATCATGTGTAGGTTGATCTTCTATGTCACTTACACTTGGGGGCACAATGTCTTATCTATGCAACTTATCATTTTCATGTCATATCATTTCCATTCTACCTACCATCTTTAGCCATCATACATACCTACCATATTGAGTCCACTTATCTACCCTTCTCCTTTTGATCTTGATGAAGACACAGGGAAAAAATGTTGAAACATGTTTTTTGGGTATCTCTTGACATACCTCATCCTTTCTAAACCAAGCCTATCATTATCCTATTGTCATAAGCTTTTTCATGAAAAATCCTACGTCTTGTACCTAGAATGGGGCATGTTATTTCTATGCGACATAGTCTTTGGAGATCACATCCTTGCTCTCTTATGATGCATACATCCATTCCATTCACTGACCTATTCTTTTATCCATCCATCTACCATGAGCCTTTTATCCCTTATCCTATCATCCACCCTTTCATCCATCAATCTCATCTATCTCCCTACACCTAGACTTGGTTTTCCCTTGTCATTGGTATATAGCACAAAGGCTACCCAAATTTCATCCATTGACATTTCAAAACATTTCAAAAAATCATAAAATGTCAAAAAGTCAAAAAAATCATAAAATTTCAAAAAGTCAAAAAAATCATAAATGTCAAAAAGTCAAAAAAATCATAAAATTTCAAAAGCCGAAAAAAAAATCATAAAATGTCAAAAGTTAAAAAATCATAAAATTTCAAAAAGCCAAAAAAATCATAAAATGTCAAAAATCCCAAAAAAAATCATAAACGTCAAAAATCCACAAAAATCAAAATATTCGAAAAACACAAAAACATCCAAATAACTCTCAAAAATCCCAAAATCATGAGTCAGCATTTGTCATGTTAGTCAAATAAGGAAAACATAGTCACATCAGTCAAATAAGTCAAACAATGTCCATCTCGTCAAACATTCGGTCACATCGGTCAAATAAGTTAGACAATGTCAATCTCCTCACATAATGCCAGCTTTCGTCAGACATAGTCACACTCAAACACAAGACAATCATCAAAACATCCACATTCAAATTGTGATCCAATAGACATTATAGTCCAATCGGTCATTAAATTAAACTCAGACAACATAGTCTAGTCAATCATCTAATCACATTAGTCAAATTGCCAAAACAATGTCAATCTCTTCACTCTTTGGTCCTCTCCAAGATGTGTCCTTCTTGGCCTTGGATCTCGTCAAAAGGTCATTTTTCTTTTCAGGATGTTTCCTTCCTAACCTTAGGTACTGTCAAATTGTCAAACTGTTGAACTGTCAAACCGTCATGCAAACAATCTTCGGCAAGCAAATATTAGCAAACACATTGAATGGCTATTGATTTTTCTGGTCTATTTTGTCTTATCTTTTTTCTATTTTTTCTATTTTTACTAGTCTGTTTTGTCTCTTGGTCATGTTACTAGCTACCTCGAGGATGTCCCATGAAGGATTTAGAGGTGCGATGAGGTCTCATGACCTTTTTTTTTTATTTGACTGTTGTTTGTGGATTGTCTTGGCAAAAATACTGGGGCAACTTGGCCCTTAGTATGAGCTAGGACATTCCTTGTCTATGACTATCTATTTTTCAAGTTGATGACCTTGCACACATTGGTCTATGTCATACCATGGTGTTTATTGTCCATTTGTGTCATTTTACCACCCAATGATGATTAGTGTAGAGTCTTGTCCAACAAAATATGCATCTTTAAAGTTGTCTCTCCTAACATCCATATCCTCCACGCTAACATCTCTTCTATGTCGCTTATCTATTTTCCTCTTATCCATTTTGAGAGCATACCCGTGTTCTTTCAATCTGCCTATCCTCTCAAGGGGGCATCATCCTCCCACTCTTATTTCATTATCATCCCATCTTTCTATCATCATCCATTTTCCTCTATCCATACCTTAGTTTCTTTGAAATGATGTTACTCGACACAAATCTCATCATCTCGAACATCATCTCAAAGAAGGGCAAAATGTAGACACTAAAAATTGACCCAGGCTTGCGATTTCTAAATTCTTCATCACTTCCCCTTTTGTCTTTGATAATTAAATAATTTTAATTATTTAATTATTTTATAAAGTCATATTTCTTCTATTAATTAAATAATTTTAATTATTTAATTAATTCATTTCTATCTTTATTCCTCCCTGGTTAATTAAATAAATTCTTATTTATTTAATTTTTGTCTTCTTTCCACTATAATTAAATAATTATTTTTAATTATTTAATTATTCATTAGCCTCTTTTCTCATAAATTAAATAAATTTTATTTATTTAATTTGGTCCACTCTCTTGAATTTTGAATTCAAAATGATTCCTTTTGTCACATTCCTCTATAATTAAATAATATCTTTATTATTTAATTATTCATTGGCCACCTAGATTAAATAATTTTTATTATTTAATTTCTCCTATCACCTCTTTGTCTGTGTCAATCTTATCTTCCACATCAAATCTTATCTCTTGACATCTCATTTAATCATATCCCTTGATTGAATTATCTCATAATTCAATCTCAACCCTTCATCTTTATCATTTTCCCTAATTTTGACCTAACCCTATTTCATACAACTTTCAATCTTGGCCATTGATTAAGACATCTTATTGACATCCAATCTCAACCGTCAATCCAAATTAGACTTTTTCTATAAATCAACCCTCTCATAAGCCATTTGGGGGATTGATTCTTCAAGTATCCTTATACTGTCAAAATCATTCTTCAATCATTCATCCATTTCTATCTATCATCTGCACATATTATGCAAGTACATGTTGCTAGTGTGAGACAACAATCTTCAATATTTTTCTAGTCACTTGTCATAGGCTTATTATTGTACACTCAAATCTGAGAGCAATTATCATATTCAAGCAAAATGGAGAAGTGCAATGGAGGTGAATCAATGGTGGCATGAAGATTTGGTAATATTGTTTTATGCTTTATGTCTTTTTGCTCATTTGTGCTTCATTGTTTATTATGGTTTGATTTATATGCTTTATTGCATTTTCCTTAATATTTTAGTTCTGATTGTAGTGACAATTGTTCTAGGGGCTCCCAATTAGAGAAAATTCTTGTTATACAAGAAGTCAGCTACTTGTTCTTCCCTAGTGACTTTTAGAGCTTGAACTTTTGTCCATTTAGTCAGATAATCGATACATACCAAATGTACTATTTTCCTTGTGAATGGGGGGTCTATAGGACGAATAAAATCCAATCCCCACTTTTAAAATGGTTCAAGAACTACTTGGGGTTGCAAAGGAATTTCATTGGATGCAGTAGGTCGCCCTACTCTTTGACATTCATCACAATGGCGGACATATTTCTTTACATCTTTATGCATAGAGGGTGAGTATTATCCTGCAACCAAAATCTTATGGGAAGTCCTCTTGGTAGAATAATGGCTTCCAAAAGGGTCATCATGGCTAGCTCTAAGGATGTTATATGTTCCATCTACCCTAACACAATGTCTTAAAACCATATCAGGACTGCATCAAAATAATATCCCATTAATCCATTGAACGGAGCGCTTTCTCGAACGAGACATTTCTTTTGTTTTGACCTAAAATCTAGTGGCAACTCAGAAGTGGCCAAGTAATTGGTGATGTCAAAAAACCAAGGGGTTTTAATGGAGATGGAAAAAAAAATCATTTTGGATTTCATCCTGAACGGGAGCACTATCTCCATTATCTTGTTTGATCCGGGAAAATAAATCCGCAACTATGTTGAATTTTCCAGGTTTGTCAATAATAGTCACGTTGAATTCTTGTAGAAGCAATGACCACCTGATTATCCTTCCATTTACTATAGGTTTTTTCATTAGGTACTTGATAGCTGAATGATCTTTGAACATAGTCACTTTGTACCATGTAATGTAATGTCAAAATTTCTTGATTACATGTACTACATCTAGAAAAAAAAATTTCATGGTAGTATAATTCCATTTAGTAGGAGTCAAATTCTTATTGATGAAATAGATAGCATACTTTCCCCAATTATCATTCTCCTGACCTAAAACTGCTCCAATAGCATCATCAAAAGCATATGCATAAATATGGAACAAAAGCTTCCAATTAGGTCCACGTAGGATAGGATCAAAGATGAGTTTCTCCTTAATGATCTCAAATGATGATTGACACTTCATTGTCTAGAAAAAATATACATTCTTTTGGAGGAGGGAAAACATAGGGGCTGCAATCTTGCTGAAATTTTCTATGAATCTCATGTAGTATCCAACATGTCCCAAGAAGCTTCTAACATCAGTTTGATTTTTCAGAGTCTCAAGTTGTTGTATTACTTCAATTTTTCATAACTCAAGGATAGCCAATGGTCCTCACATCATTTCAATACTTTGTCCAAATTTTGAAGGCCTTCATCAAAATTTTACCCATACACGGTGAAGTCGTCCATATAAACTTTGACATGTTGAATTCCCAATAATAGTCATGTTGAATTCTTGTATCAGCGATATTTCAGTGTATAAGGTCGTTTCTAAAGGGTTTTTCAAGGTGGTCGGATTGAGATGTTCCAAAAAAGGCGCTTGATTTTTCTCTTTCAAGGTGGAGTCATTCTTTGTAGGAACAGTTGGAGGCTGACCACCCTCCTCTTGAGGTAACTCAGAAGTTCCAGATGAGGATTGTGGAAGGGTCTTGTCTTGATCAATCACTTGGTTTTTCTCTAAAGGTGTGGAAGATGTCTTAGTTGTTTCAGTAGATTCCTTAATTGGCTCGTCCAGGATCTCAACTATAGTAGGCTGCTGGAGTGATTCTCCTTACCTTAACTATAGGTTTCCAAAATAGATAGCATTGAGTCCAGTCACATTTTCCTGTTTTGTAGAATACAATGGGGTATTTTGATGATTATTCTTTGGATTAGGAACAGGTTGTGCTGGAAGTTGTGGTTGGTTATCTTGCTCATTTTTTTGAGGGTTTTGAGGAGCTAGTAAAAGTTTTTGTTGCAGATTAGGCATCCTCCTTGGCCCAATGTAAAAATGATTTTGAGGTTGATTCAATTAAGGAGCAATATTTTGAGGATACCACTATTGTTGAGTCTGCTTTGGCCATTGGGGATTTTCCCAGGACTAATTTTCCCATTCAGGTGGTCCCCAAGGGTAGGCTCCCTAGTTAGGTGGTGCTTGAGGCCAAGGTTGATCTAATTTATGGATCTATGACAGTTTCTTTGAATGCTTATGTTAACAATTACAAACCAAAAGTGCTTAACTAAAACTTAACACTCAATGGAATTAAATTAAGGAAATTACAAAGAGATTAAAGAAAGAATAGAATGAGAGAGAGGGAAAGAGAGTGCAAACAATATTGATAACAAAATTCATCATTCAAAATGACTACGTCTCTGAGCCCCTCTCCAATGAGTGGACCGATCCAATTATTCCTCCATAAATTTGGTTACATTCGTCGGCAGCACCTCCCCTTCGTATACAATAAATCTTCAAATTGAACCTCCAAAGTGTGTGGAATCAAGCTTCCACAAGCACGGAATTACAATAATTTCTCCAAGGAATATAATCTTTCACTCTTGCAAAATTCTTCCAAAATCACTTGCCTTCACACCCCACATTCTACCCCTTTTTATATTACATTTTTTGCCAAAATTGGTGTAAAACCAATTAACTTCCCAATCTCCCTTACATAGAGAAAATTCCAATAATATCCCCTTCTTATGATTCCTGGAAACATAATATCCCTTCAAGATAATTTCTTTTTCCATTTGAATGGTTACGAAGGGATTTATTCCCTATTAATTTGGGGATATTTTTATGTAAGGTTTTATTTGGCCCCTTAATTTAGGAATGATATTCCTAATATTCTCGTAGAAAGGAGTATATGAATTTCCATGGTTTAAGATAAATGGAAATAGCCTTATTTTAAGGCATTTTATAGGAAAAAATTAATTAAGTTTAGAGAGAATGGGGGGGTGGTCCCACCACACTCCCCTCCTCTTTATCTCCTCCTTTAAGTGGGGGATGTGTTCCCCATTAAGGTGGGCCACCCCCCATAGCATGGGTGGTGCTCCACTTAATGTGGGCCACCCCTCATGGATGGGTGGGGCCCATCTTAATATTTCTTCAAATATATAATTTATTTTTATTTAAAATATATATATATATATATATATATTTTTTTTACTTATATATATATATATATATATATATATATATTTAATAAAAAAATTCCACTTGGAGGGATGAGGTGATGATGTGTTCCAAGGGCTGATTGGTCGTTGAGTTAACTGGGCACTGACATCATCAGGACAATTTTGACCCAATCTTTGACCTTCCATAACTTCGCCATACGGACTCTATTTTTCGAAAAATGAACTCTGTCAGAATCGTGATGATGAGCACTACGCAATGGTGCTGACTTTGACCAGTTTTGATGACTTTTTTTTCCCTTTTTCTGGCTAGGTTTTGAGAGTTGACCAGAGGTTTGACTATATATCTTGAGCTCTGGGACTCTGATTGACTCTGTTCAAGTTGCGTTGGAGTCAGGATCCCGAGCACTTTTTAATGATACCGAAACTAGAGAAAATGGAGAATTTCAAATTTTGACAAAAAAATCCTCTGGATCAATCCTCCCCACTGGAGAGATTTTGCACCTTTGAAATCTTGGTCACTCAGAAAGTAAGTGAGGGTAAAGTTCCCTCACTTTACCAATCTCCATCCACTTTTCCTTGCTTGGATGCATCCCTTTTAGCCCCACTCAGAGGCATTCAACTGCTCCTCTTCATGAAGTCCTGGTGTTCCTATCGAGGATGACGTCTTCAGGCAACTCTAACATGTACTCTGGTGAAAGGTCATCAACTGATGGAACTTGCATTTCAACCTCCTTTCCTAGTATCATTGGAGGTTCGTACAACTTCAAGTTCTCAACGTTGACTATCGACTAAATCTGCATGTATGGAGGAAGATTAAGGCAGAAGGCATTTGTGCCAATCTTTTCCAGAATCTCAAATGGACCATATCTAATCGGCTTGAGCTTCCTTCCTTCACCTTGCATTCTTTCCTTGCTTATGTGTAACCAAACTTTGTCTCCAACTTGGAAATGATGATCGTTGTGATGCTTGTCATGGCGAGCCTTGTACTTTGCTTGAATCTTTTCCAATTGTGCTTCTACTGCTCAATGAACTACTTGGACCTTTTGGATGAACTTTAAAGCCCTTTCTACATCAAGGCATCCATTTTCAACATCATTTGTTCCAAAATCAAATTCCATTGGTGTCTTAGGCAGGTAACCGAAGCAAGTCTCAAAAGGAGATCTCTTTGTAGAAGAATGGGCTGCATGGTTGTAGGCATGTTGCACATAATGAAGAATTTCATCCCACAACTTAGGATGTTTGCTGCAATATCCTCTGATCAGATTCACAACTATCCTATTGACTACCTCTGTCTATCCATCAGTTTGCGGATGGAAGGTTGTACTCTTCTTTAGTTTAGTGTACATAAGTCCCCATAAGACTAACCAAAACTCCCCAAGGAATCGGGAATCTCAATCTGATACAATGGAAGTGGGTAACCCAAAATGAACCCATACAAATTGAAAATACATATGATTTGTCAATTCAGCAATGACTTTCTTTTTACATGGCATAAGAATACACATCTTGTTGAACTCGTCAACTACTACATACAAATATTCATGCCCTTTCCTAGACATAGGTAATCCCCTGACAAAATCCATAGATACACTTTCCCAGATGGACGAGACGGTATAGGTAAAGGTGTGTACAACCCCAATTTCTTGTTACTTGGTTTTCTAGTTGCACACATCACACATCCCTTAATATATTTGGTTGCAATTTCCTACATTCGAGGCTAGTAGCAATATTTATGTAGTTGTGCCAAAGTTTTACTAACCCCAAAATGTCTTGCAATTAGCGATGTGTGTGTCTCTCTAATTACATGTGCTTGTTCATTCTTCAGAATGCATAATTTCCCTAAGTGATACAAAAGTTTATCGTGCACATAGTAATCCTTTTCTTCTACTTGTTTTCCTTGGATTAGAGTTGCAAAGATACCCTTAAAATTTTCATCAGTATCATATTGTTCTTTAAAACTTGTATGAATCATAGAACTATTTTTAAGGACTATCAACGCATTAAAAGCTAGAGGTCTAGAAAGCATATCTGCTACTTTGTTATGGACTCTTTTCTTATACTTAATGACTAAGTGAAACTGCTGTAAAAATCCCATCCACTGAAAATGCCTACTTTGTTGCAACTTAGTTTGTGCATGCAAATATTGCAATGGTTGATGATCGGTATGGATTATTGTTTCCTTTCCCATTATATAATGTTTCCATTTCTTAACACTCTATACTAAAGCATAAAGTTCTTTATCGTAAGTTGGATAATTACTTACTACACCAGAAAAAGTTTCAGAGTGGTAACAGATTGGCTTACCTCCTTGTGTCAATACTGCTCCCATGGTGAATCCACTCGCATATGTTTTGATCTTGAATGGTTGGTGCAAATCTAGTAGAGCTAGGACTAGTGTGGTGCTTAACTTTTCCTTCAGTGTGTTAAAGGCCTTCTGTTGTGGTCCTCCCCACTGAAAAGTTATCTTTGTACTTGTTAATGCATGCAATGGTGATGCGATGAAGGAGAAGTTTGCAATAAACTTCCTCTAATATTGGATAGCACCCAAAAAGCTCCTGACTTCAGTTACAGTACTTGGCTTAGGCCAGTTTACAATTGCCTCGATCTTCACAGGGTTGGCCTTCAATTAACCATTCCCTACGATATAACCTAAGTACACAAGAGATGTCTTTGCAAACTCGCATTTAGACATCTTTACATAGAGTTTTTCTTTTCTTAGTACATCAAAAACTTTTTTAACATGACTTACATGGTCTTCCCAAGACTTGCTAAAAACTAGGATATCATCAAGATATACAATAACAAAATCATCAATGTAAGGACGAAAGATGTCATTCATGACTTGCATGAATGTGGCGGGTGCATTAGTAAGCCCGAAGGGCATAACCAATCATTCATAAAGTCCTTGTTTTGTCTTGAAAGCAGTTTTCCAAATATCATCCCCTACAATTCTAATCTAATGATAACCACTTCGCAAATCTAATTTAGAGAAATAAATTGCATGCTTAATATGATCAAGCAAGTCATCAATTCTAGGAATTGGATACCTATTTTTTATGGTGATTTTGTTCAGTGCCCTGAAGTCGATGCACATCCTCCATGTTCCATCTTTCTTTGGAACCAAAACAATCAAAGAACCACAAGGTGATGTGCTTGGACGAATCACTCCTCTGTCGACAAGCTCCTAAACTTGCTTTTTGATTTCTTCATTTTGCATGACAGACAAATGGGACATGCCAATATTAGGTAGTGGCACATCCTACTACAATTGAATTTCATGTTGAATATCTCTTTTAGGAGGCAATCCTTTTGGTTCCTGAAACAAGTCATCATAAGTGGAAACAACTTTGACCAATTCAGACTTATGTTTAGGATCACTTCCTTTAAACACCTCAGATGTTTCATCTTCTTTGGCCTTAACAGGCATTAACACAAAGTTTTTACTGGAGTTCACTAATCTTTTCATCTGACCAACATTTACTAATGCCAGACTAGTTTTGGCTTTGTGTGCACATATAATATATTCAATCCCATCCTTAAATAGGTGATACTTGTTTTCCTCCCTAAAGAAGATAGCTTTACAGTCATACAAATATGGACGTCCTAACACAAGTCTACAAATATCTAAAGGTACAACATCCGCTACAACCTCATCTTTAAAGTTTGCAGTAATTACAAAGCTAAGCTTACATTGTTTAGTGACTTGTAACTGTGCATCATCACAAACCCATCCCAAAGGGTATGGCTTCAAATGAGTTGTACTCATATTTATCTTTTTAACAACTTCTTCAGATATGAGATTAATTGTGAACCCGTGTCAAATAAAGTATCAACCTTAGTGTGTTTAGTTATCACACAGATATGAAAAAGTTCATTCCTATGCTTATCTACTTTAGGTTGCTTACTTGTACTTGCAGAAATACTTGATTCAAATGCAAGAGATATACCTTTGTTTTTACCTTGAATTCTGGCGGTAGTTATCTTCGTCTCGTCCCCGGAATCAAATCCAAGATCTTGTTGTGTTACAGAAGTTGTCTTCTACTTCCCTTTGTTTCCACCATACCTCTTTGGCCTAAGTTCTGGATGTAGTTTCCAACACTTAGAGTCTTCGTGTCCTTCTTTCTTACAATGATAACAAGTGGGTTTTTCACCCTCTTTCTTTACCGTGGCTATCTTTTTTCCTTTTCCTTTATCTTTACCCTTAGGTTTCCCCTCAGTCTTAGATGATTTCTTTGAGAAATTATCACTGAAAGTGTTCTTACCCCTTGACTCTAAATGAGTGTCTTGGACTGACACTTCATCCAAATTATTAGGACTCAACATTAGAATAGTATGTCTTAGGTAAGAATGCAAACCACCTATGTACTTGAGTAATGTATCCTAAGTATACAATGGACCATTTAAAGCAATAGCCTGTTTTCTAAACTCATGAGTGTAATCTTGGATAGATTGGCCCTTACCTTGCCTAAAGGTTTTCCAATTCATGGTTAATTGTTACATATGACCTAAAGGGTAAAATTTCTTTTTAAGGGCAGCAACAAATCCTATCCAAGTCATACCTACATTACCATGGCTAGCAATTTTTTCCCGAGTTCTACTCTCCCACCAGGTGAGAGTTGTACCTCCCAACTAGAGAGTGGCTAACTAGATCATAGAGGCATCTTCTGTTAGGCCTTGAATCCTACAATAGACTTCTACCTACTGGATCCAATCATCTAAATTTTCGGCATTTAACTCACCACAATACTTAGGCAACTCAAATTTTACATCAAGTTTAATAATAGGCTTAGACTTTCTTTTGAAAGGATTAATAGTAGTAGAAGAGGAAGAAGAAGGGGAAGATGGAGAAGAAGGGGAAGATGGAGGAGATGGAGCTTCTGGATCTTTTCCTCCTTTTTCCTTTCGATCTTCCTTATTTTCTTGCTTCGAAGAACCTCCCTTTTCACGCTTCCTCTTTTTTGCATAAAGCTCTTCCACCATAGCCTTCATGTCAAGAAAGGCCCGTTAGAAAGTCTTATCATCAAGTTCTTGCTCAGTGCTTTTCTCAGCTTCAGTCTTGTCCATTGTTGGCAAAGTCCTTCGTTTGTCGATCTCAGGATTGTATTCTTCTATTTCGCCTTCACCTCGATGTTTCCTGGAATGTGTTAGCATTAAAACTTGCAATCTTAGCCAAACAAGGCTCTGATACCAAATATGATCTAATTTATGGATCTATGACAGTTGCTTCGAATGCTTACGTTAACAATTAAAAACCAAAAGTGCTTAACTAAAATTTAACACTCAATGGAATTAAATTAACAAAATTACAAAGAGATTAAAGAAAGAACAAAATGAGAGAGAAAAATAGAGTGCAAACAAAATTGATAACGGAGTTCGTAGTTCAAAACGACTACATCTCCGGGCCCCTCTCCATTGAATGGACTGATCTAATTATGCCTCCAGAAATTCGGTTACATTCGTCGGCAGAACCTCCCCTTGGTATACAAGAAATCTTCAAATTGCACCTCCAAAGTGTGTGGAATCAAGCTTCCACAAGCACATAATTACAATAATTTCTCCAAGGAAAATAATCTCTCACTCTTGCAAAATTCTTCCAAAATCACTTGCCTTCACACCCCCCATTCTACCCCTTTTTATATTACATTTTTTTCCAAAATTGGTGTAAAACCAATTAACTACCCAATCTCCCTTACATAGAGAAAATTCCAATAATATCCCCAAGTTCTTATGATTCCCAAAAAGATAATATCCCTTCAAGATAATTTCTTTTTCCATTTGAATGGTTACGAAGGGATTTATTCCCTATTAATTTGGGGATATTTTTATGTAAGGTTTTATTTGGCCCCTTAATTTAGGAATGATATTCCTAATATTCTTGTACAAAGGAGTATATGAATTTCCATGGTTTAAGATAAATGAAAATAGCCTTATTTTAAGGCATTTTATGGGGAAAAATTAATTAAGTTTAGAGAGAATGGGGAGTGGAGGTCCCACCACACTCCCCTCCTCTTTATCTCCTCCTTTAATGCATTCCCCATTAAGGTGGGAGAAAATTCCAATAATATCCCCTTCTTATGATTCATAATATCCCCAAGATAATTTCTTTTTCCATTTGAATGGTTACGAAGGGATTTATTCAAAGGTTTTATTTGGCCCCTTAATTTAGGAATGATATTCCTAATATTCTTGTACAAAGGAGTATATGAATTTCCATGGTTTAAGATAAATGAAAATAGCCTTATTTTAAGGCATTTTATGGGGAAAAATTAATTAAGTTTAGAGAGAATGGGGAGTGGAGGTCCCACCACACTCCCCTCCTCTTTATCTCCTCCTTTAAGTGGGGGATGCATTCCCCATTAAGGTGGGCAACCCCCATACCATGGGTGGCGCCCCACTTAATGTGGGCCGCCCCTCATGGATGGGTGGGGCCCATCTTAATATTTCTTCAAATATATACTTTATTTTTATTTAAAATATATATTTTATATATTTTTTTTATTTTTTTATATATATATTTTTTATTTTTTTATATATATATATTTTGCCAATAAAATTTTGCCACATGGAGGGATGAGGTGATGTTGTGTGCCAAGGGCTGATTGGTCTTTGAGTTGATTGGGCACTAGCGTCATCAGGACAATTTTGACCCAATCTTTGACCTTCCATAACTTCGCCATACGGACTCCGTTTTCCAAAAAATGAACTCTGTCAAAATCGTGATGATGAGCACTACACAATGGTGTTGACTTTGACCGATTTTGATGACTTTTATTTTTTTCCCTTTTTTTTGGCTAGGTTCTGAGAGTTGACCAGAGGTTTGACTATATATATCTTGAGCTTTGGGACTCCAATTGACTCTATTCAAGTTGTGTTGGAGTTAGGATCCCGAGCACTTTTTAATGATACCAAAACTGGAGAAAATGGAGAATTTCAAAATTTGACGAAAAAATCCTTTGGATCAAAGGTGTCACCCATTGAGTATTATTCTAATTGTTTGGGGGCCGTAAGGAGGGATTTGAATTCTGGCCATAAGATAAATTCCCTCTAGATCTTTGGTTTACAAAGTTGAGCTCCTCCTCAACCTAAGATGCCTTTTTCTTGGAATTCTTGATTGCATTTAGGATCTCACATTGATCAGTGGCATGACTCTGCTCACAAACTTGGAAAACGTCAATTTTGTACAATAGGCATTCTCTTAATAGATGTTTGTTTGGACACCTAGGATAGTAGATGGATAAGGTTTCAAGATTACGTGTTTTGGCTTGTATTCCATCCAATGTGGTGTTTAGTTGAATGAGAATGTTAGTTTTAAGATTTTCTCTCTCCTCATGCAGTTTTCCTATTTCATTAGAACCTCGAAAAAGAGTAGACTTACAAATCCCTCCTCGAGTACAAGAGAAATTCTGACATAACTCAGTGATATCATCAAGTCCAAGTTGGGACACATCTCCTTTTCCCATTAAATCTAGGCTTCTCCTAGCATCTTCATCAAGTCCCTTGAGAAATATGGTCTTCAAAATTTCCAAACTTATGGCTTCTCCACCACATCATTTAGATAAGAAGATAAACCTATCTAGGTAATCTTCTAGGATTTCATCTTCGTTATGCCTTAGTTTGAACAACTCTTCTTTCCTATCACTGACTCTACAGTAGCTCTGGGATTTTTCCAAAAAGGAAGACTCCATATCGTCCCAAGAGGTTATGACCTTGAAGCTAATCCCATGAACCAATGCATTACAACGTCCTTCAAGGTGGAGGGAAAAAGTTTCAATTTCTGGTTATCATTCTTGTAGTCATATGTCTAACACAAAACTTTAAACTCGAATAAGAACTGGTTAGGATTGTAAGAGGATAAACCTTTGAAAGTTGGTAAGAAGGCTGGTGAAATATTTTTCATAGGTGTATCATCATCTGCATTGATAGCAATAGGATAAGTAAATTTCAGTGCTCCCCTTGTTGGGTTAGTGCCATTTCTACGGTCACCCATGACGTTGAAGGAAATGTGTTCCTCTTCAAAAGTGTGCTCTAATGACTAAGGTTATGGGGTATGCAGAGGCATGCTTTCTTCTACAAATTGAGGTTTTGGGATATGCAGAGGAATGCTTTCCTTGAAAAATGTTTGTTTGAATGGGTGAATTTTTGGGGTATACAAGGAGGTCTTAGGTTGATCTTGCTCGATCAATTCTTTGATAATTTCTTCAACTGAGACTTCTTCCTCCTTGGTTGTGGTTGGAACATCTTTTGGGGGGGTTTGCTACTTCCGTGGGGGCCTCGTTTCCTGACCATGCAAAAAAAGAATCCTGACAACTATTTTTTTATAAAAGAGGTATTCAAGCAATCTCCTATTAACACTAGAAAAGGAAGGTCCCCAGCAATAGCGCCAAAAAGTGACAGGTTGTCATGAGGTCCTATCAATTTAGTTGAAAATGTATCAATTATATCGACTAGGTAGTGTTTGAAGGTTGTATGCAATAGGGGACATCTTGGCTAACTCTCCTAGGTTTTCTAAATTCTTGAAACAATTGAAAACAAAAGTTATACTAAAAGGAAATTAAACAAGAAAGCATAAAGTTGTTTAAGATAGAAAGCACGAAAGCATAAGATGATTAAACTAGAAATCATATAAACTTTAAACTAGAAAGCATATAAACTACCTAAAAGGAACACTTGTAGTAAAACTGTAAAGTTTAAATGAAAACAACTATCGACTAACAACTAACTGTTAATAGAAAGTAAACTTAACAACCTATAACTGACAACCAAAGTGAGTGCTCTAGAATTTAAAACAAACAGAACTAAAGATTGTAAACTTGAACCACGACCTATAGGTATAATTGACAGAGCTTGACACATGCACATAACATTCATCCACATTTATCATGTACATCATAAAAATAATAGAATTGAAAATGAAAATACTTATCTATCTACTCTATAGGATTCCCTCAAGTGGCCAACTCTCAGGTGTTTCTATGCTCAACCCAAATCACATAAAATTTTGTATCTTCAAAATGAATCCATCCATGATAATTCCATTGCACAAAACTAGTAACTCGGAATAAGACTAGCAAATCTTATTTTATTCATATAAAAAAAGTGTAACGCAGAGACATATTTCAAAGCATATTATGACAGCATAACAGTATCCAGTATGCATTGTTTCTAGCGGTTACATATATATACTAAACTGCTAACAAAATCCTAGATTTCAAATGGTGGAAGATCACCAGTGAAAAAGTCTTCTAATAGAATTTTAACTAACCAATAGACTGAGGTCCATAACATAAAACGTATTAAAGGCTCATAGTAGAGCCATAATTTTTTTAAACATAAAGCATTAAAAGACTTGTTCCACTATGCACTCCATAATTTTTGGCACCTAGACTTCTAGTGCTCTATCTTCAACTATTTGAAGTCTACTTTAAATTCCACTTGGCTATGCATAATGACCTGTACAATGACTGAAAGCTACACCATTATATTGTTGGCTCTTAGTTGTTTTTGTTTGTCCTTGATGTCAAAAGTATATGATGGTTTCTAGATTTTGGCATGTATGGTTTCTGGGTTTTGGCATATATGATGATATATGGATCTATGGTTTCAGGTTTCTATATGATGATGTTGATGCTAATAGTGTTTGACTGTGTTTATCCTTTTGACAGGATGGTTTCACTTTCAGGATGATCCTTCCTTGTTGCTTGTCACAGGTATATTATTTAGTTATCAATCTAATCTGGACTTCATTAATATTGGATCATTATCAAGTTGATCTTGGCATCTGATATTAGTGTGATGTACTTGGTTCATTTGCTTATATCTTCATGGCATCATTGGTATATGAAGTTGTTATACATTCTTCAAATGGTTTTGTCATTTCATATCTTCATGGCTCTTTCACATTACCTTGGTGTCACTGGCTATGACACATTGATTGGTATACATGGTATATAAAGTCCTTATCCGATTCATATATTTCACATTTATAAAGGTTCTTGGCTGTGTTAAAAGGAAAGAGGTCACATTGAAATTGAGATACCGGGTCTCTTTGCACTTTTATTGAACAAGGGAAGTGACTTCATTTAAAAGTCATATTGTGGTGCTATTATTATTTGGTTGACAATATGGTATCAGGTTCTTTGTTTAAACTGTCATAGTCGACAGCTTATGTGGTGACAACTCATTATAGGTTTTTCTCCACACCATAATGATGTCGGAATTATTGTGTCTTTGACAACGAAATCCAAATCATTATGATGTTTTGTTTAAGTGTATTGGATTTCAAATGTTATCATGTTTTTGTAAAGTCTTCAGATTGACAAAAGTTTAGGGAAAAATACTTTTGTTGGTTCTTTATCATGGCTAAGTATGGAACCCTAGCCGCCATGGAGTGCATGATAATTTGCAGGTTTTTGGTGTCTTCACACAGCTGACACATTGAAGGTTTATGTTTTGGTTTTTATGAGCTTGTTGGAAGTAAGAAAGGCTTGACATTTTGTTATTTTGGCTTTGAGTTTGGTATGCTAGCTATGAGCTAGTATAAGCTGCGACTGTGGAAGTTGGTATACCTTTTAGCTGGATAGTTACGATGGTCTTCAACAGTGTTCTATGGTATTTGTTTCATTTTCTCCCACCGTGAATAGGTAAAAGAAAAACCTTCGCATACTTTCAGTTTTTCCTTGATATTTTCATGCTAAAACAGTTGATTAATGGTATCAAAAGAGTCATATATTATTTATTTTTGAAAAGCAAAGAATGAAATTGTTTTATATTCTATTATTTGACAGTTATGGATTCTATAGTTAATGAGGGTTTTCATTCATTGGGTAGTAGGCAAACCCTCATGTGGTTTCTGGCAGTTTCTTTGTAAGTTTGTTACTTGAGATTATATTTCTTGCTCAAATTGAATAATGTTAGTTGAAAGCTCGGGTAACCCTAACCCGAGATGGCTTATAGTTGTTGAAACTGCTCATTCATAGTGGCTTTAAAAAGATGATTCCAGTCTTTTATTTGGGGTTACAAAGAAGAAGAGGAAATGATTTTGTGAAACATCAGAATTTATCTTTGACAAGAAACTGGGTTTACATTGAAAATCATTGAATTTCAAATACTTTGAAAAGGAAGGTGTTGATGCACAATATTCTTCAATATGCTTATTGAGATATTTATACATAGTTTTCTATTGAAATTCTAGAGTTGCAAAATCTGCACTTCTAGGGTTCTTATAGGATGCTATAATTGTTATGTATTAAAAGGGGTTGGTGCTCCTTGGAATGGGTGTTCCTAAATTTTCAAGGGGTTGGTACTCCTAGAGTTGGTGCTCTAAATTTTGCATGTAAGGTATTGTAAATAGTAGTTTTATTTAAGCCAGTAAGGCATCATTTTGGAGTGTTTTTTCTACCCCAAGAGGGTTTTCCACTCGTCAAATTCATGGTCTCTTAGTGTCATTGCTTTGTTATGATAATATTGCAAGATTGTGATGTTTGTCATTATCAGTTCATAGTTGAATAATTGTCTTTACATTTCTGCAAATTTTTATACTAAAGTTCTTGTTAATGTTATGAACTTTCTTCCAAGTGAAGTCTATTTCAAAGTCTTATTCATATGCTTAGTTGATGCAAGCCAAATCTGATTCTCAAATTGTTATTTATTTTTATTTGTTTAAAAGTGAATACAAATCCTTTTTCTTTTTTTTTTTAAATATTGTGGCTCTTATAAATCACTGATTCACCCCCCCCCCTCTCAATGATTTGAGTCTTTCAACATATATCAGTGTTAGTCAGCTAATTTCAATCGATTTAGGAAATAAAGATTATACATCTTTTTACAAAAAGTAAACAATTTTATTCATCCTAAAAATAAACAATTAGCAGGGTAAAAGTGATAGGAAGAAGTAAGGAAGGGTATTTGGATTATTATATTCATGAGGTTATTTATACCTCATCAAAATACACAAGGTAAATAAGGTATACACATAAAGAAAACATAGCAACAAATGTTGGTACACAAAAACTAAATATCTGTGTCAGCAAGGTAAAGAGACCTCAATATGTAAGGTTGTCTCAATTATCAAGCATCATCCATCAAATGCACAACATACACATCCAAAATGCTAAAAATAAAATTTCTCACAAGGATACATAGACATACTAGCTAGCAAGTTGTGTTATGCTAGGTGTCCATGTAAAATACTCAAGTTAACAAGCCAACAAGCTCTGTTATGCTAGGTTTGTGGACTATTCAACAATCAAGCGTCAAGGAGTGCATAAATATTTAATGTCATGAGGGACGTATTTGGTAACCACACCTCAAGGGGTGCATAAATGTTTAATGTCATAGGGGATGAATAAATGCTTAAGATCACAGGGGATAAATTGATAACCACACCTTAGGGGCGTTATAAACAACACCGCCACTGAGAGGGTATATCAATAAGTCAAAAATCATAAGATTCCAATGAAATATATAGGGTGATGTACCCACCTTAAAATTTTAGCATGCTTTCTATGTTAATATTTTAAGGAAAAATAAGGGGAAGAGGGGATCCTCAAAAAGGATGCACACCTCCAAAACTAGTTATCCTTTTCCCCCATGTATATAGGCAAGGAAAACCATGCTAAAGACTATTATGTTACTACCATAGATGAAATATGGTTGCACACAATATTGTACCACCATGAATGAAAATTAGCAAACACATGGAGCTACAAATTCCACATAGTGAGGAACAACACCATAGAATAGAGATTATCATTTAGAGTGAATAGGTGCATCGACACGCGGAAGAGTGATAACACCATAATCGAGAAGTTTTTGTATTTGGTTGCTCAATGCTTGACACTCATTGGTAGAATGACCAAGCACTCGATGATATGCACAAAAAGAATGATTTGTATGAAACTTCTTACGTGCTAGAGGAGAAAGAGTAATCAAGTGGGATTTGAGGAGCCTCGACAAAATATGCTCTTGCTCAGATAGAGGATAAGGAATCGGAGATAATATTCTCTTGTGAAGAAAAGTTTGAGTGCTTACCATAGGAGTTTATAAATACAATGGATGATGGAGAATGTGTTGTAGACAAAGGAGAAGGTTGGAAACCTAAAACCCTTTTAAGTAGGGTATGGTGTAGACTTCACATTGTCTTTGAATCCTTGTTCCCTATTTTCATTATATCTAATTTTATAAAGGATTTTAAATCCAAGCCCATAATGTTTTCTAACTCAAATGGAGGAGGGGAAGTATTGTTTAAATGATTATGAGAAGAATTGGTTCTTTTGAAAGAATGTAAATCCTTCTTAGGTGTTGAAATGTTAGGATTAGGAGGCTCTTTACTAGATATTGCCAACACATGAGGGACAAAAGCTAAAGAGCCCCCATCATGATTATGGGATGATGATGTTTGCGGATGTGTAGGAGTAGAAGTTTGTGCAAATGAAAAAAAAGATTCCTTAGGTTTAGATTGTGAGATTTTGTACTCTCCCACAAAGGAGGGTGTAAAATCTAATGAACCCCAATCGTCAGCAAAACATGTACTTGAAGATGAAGCATTATTTTGATCATTATTTGTAGTATGAGAAGAGGAATGATAAGATTGTGCTAAAGCTACCAAAAAAACCTTTGACTCTTTAAAATTTGGTGGTGATATTTTATACTCCCCAATGAAGGTAGGTGTAAAATCTAATGATCCCAAATCATCACCCAAGAGCACATTCATAGTATCATTATCATTAGGAGGTAACGGTTCAACTTTTGAAGATAGAATCAAAGTACTAAGAGAGTTGGAAATTTTATGGTTGGCTTCAATTTGTAAATAAAAAAAATCATCTTCTTTAAAACTATATATACCTTGTTATTATATTCATATTTCATTGTACGGTGAAGAGTAAATGAGACCCCCTTCATGACATGAATCCATGTTCTACCAAGAAGAAGATTATATGAAAGAGGGTTAGGCATGACATGGATAAGGGTAGGAAATGTCACTGGTCCTACCTTAATGGGAAGTATGATTGTACGTTGCTTACCAATTAGGGTTTTTAAATAGAGAAATATATAGTAACTCATTTGATAGAAAATGATCACATGTCATTATAAGACAACCATACATCTAACTATGACTACCATCATGACAAGCAAGATTGCAAGGAATCAATCTATAACATGTTATTGTTCATAACTCAACCATTCTAAAGTGATTATACATTCAACTTTTAAGTTTAAAAGTAGGAAAACATGCACTCAAGAAATAAATTATATTGTATATCAATTTTTATATATAAATGTTACACCATGTTTCTAAGTTACCAGATTACTTTTACTTTTATGAGTAAATATGTTTCTAATGCAAGATTGTGACTTTAATATGTTCAATGGATGAATGAAATATATGAATATGCATTATGATGAGATTGATTTTTACATGCTTTAATGATGCAAATGATATATGAAGAATATGATTTTCATGTTATTAGCTATCTTCGTTCATGTTGCACTAAGTTGGATGCAAGATAGGTTTGAACCCTCCACAAGGGGAGGGAGAGCATCACCTAGGAGAGGAGTTTGGTATGGAAACCGTTGTCATGATTGTCTAAGTAGATGCACACATGCACTATACCAAGTAGGGAAACCTTGTTGAGTTAGTGTCAGTATGTGATAAACCATGTTGATAGTTTTTTGGGTTGATAGGGATGTTAGGTTATCTTTGATTTTCTTTGATTGATTAGTTGATTTGAGTCATATTGTTAAAACCCTTGTGATGAGCATGAGATATAGATTATGTATTGGATGTATTTATACATGGATACACATATATATTGTAAATATGTATGTGTATATGTAATGGCGCATACATATGTATTATGTAGGTATGAGCATATGTAGATAGAAATGTCTACGTATACCCTACATAGATACGTACTACATATGCAAACATTCGAATATATAATATATATGTATTGTATATATACACATCAATATACATAGACATATGATAATGTTCATACATAAATACATACATATATATATATGACAAAACATGTAGATATATGTATATTAACATGTATATATTTAATCAATTAAAATGGACATATGAAAATATGTATATCTTATATTAAATGGAAGCATAGAGTACACATTGAGAAGGCATATTACGCCATGGCATATGTATGAAATATTATAATGGAACGTTACACACATACTAAATTGTTAGTATAAGCAATGCAATAGAAAGCATATATCAAAATAGCATATTAAATGCACATCATAAAGGTTGTGTTGAAAGTATAGGTATCATAGCATAATGAATGCATTTCAGGCGGCTGTGAAAGTAGCCAAGTATTAGCAATCTAACCACACATAGGGGAGAGTTAAAATGTCATGCAAGGCATAAATAACAATAACCTTTAGTGGTTGTTAAGAAACCTGTTAAGTCGCCCAACTTTAGGTGTGAGACTTGCAAAGAATAATGAACCAAAACTGCCACGCAATAAGGCAAAGTATGATAATAATTCTAAAGTATAACTGTGCAGCATCTTAAGAGGAGTTTTGACTTGGTAAAAGGAGCATGAGACCAACTGATTTGCACAACTCAGCAAAGAGTTGAAAATTGATTTCATTTTGGAATTTGTATGTGTCGATTATCTGACTTTTTCTACAAACTTTATACTGTTAGCTTGCTTAGTCGACCTGCAAGGTAGTAGAGTTGATTTTGAGTTCTTATTTTTCAACTGAAATTTGCCTAGCTAGCTGCCATAGTTGTCAAAAAGTTTAGAAAGATGGCAGTGAGTGAGAAAGGTGGCAAATCATGTAGATTTTATATAGCAATTGTTTTCTTATGATTTATTATAAATAGAGAGCAACATCTTAGTATTTTTGGGGTTTATTTATGTTGAGTTTGTTCTGCTGTATTTTGCTGTGATTATAAGAGTGTATTTGTGTAGTTCATTTTGTGAGTTTGAGAGTAGATTGTTGAGTGATTTGAGAGCATCATTGTAGTGAGATTTTGTGAGTTTGGAGTATTGCTTGAGTGAAGAGAAGCTGATTGTGGAGTTTTACTTGAATGAGGAGAAGTTGATTGTGGAGTTGAGAATGTGGGAGGCAACAAGAAGATCCATTTGTATTTGAGACAAGAGTTGCAAGACTTTCGTTGGATGATATGTTTCCTAGGCATGTTTGATATACATACTTTTTTTCTCTCTTTTAATTTTGAAATTGAGTTGAGTGTTGTTTGGAAATGGTTATGCTATCATTCTATGCATTCTCTTGCTACTAGATAGTTATGAATGCTGGAATTTTCATCTAGATTATAAATAAGTTGGATTAGGGAATCTATAGAGTGTAATATGAGTTTATCATGATTATATAAGTTTGAAAAGTGAAGTTATTGATGAATTATTGATAATTTGTAATATTATAATAATGTGTATATATTGCTTGAATGTTCATGATGTTTGCAATAAAATGGATTAGATTCATAATGGGAATATGTTGGGTGAAACTATGATATGAATACCTATGTGTTGGATAGATTGTTTTGGGTAGAGAACTTATGTTCTCAAATGGTTGTATTCCTTATGTAAAAAGGAGTAAGTTATTCCCAAGTGTTAGGGTATACACTTGAATAAAAGTTTATAACATTTTCCTATAAGAGAGTTAAAATACGTATAAGAGTAAATACATCCTCATTATCTTCTAATTGCTATTATCTTATATTTGACCTAGAGTCTATTAATACCTATACACAGTATTCTAATATGAAAGAAGAGAACTTTACATCTCGGCAAACCTAAGTCGTAATGCAAGGAAGTCTTAAGGTGCAGAAGAACAAACTCCTCTCAAGTAGAAAATGTTCCCCAAATTAGATGTAAGACTTGTCAAACATTTAGATATGTGAATATATGTGCCATATCGAGGGGAAGGATATATTATTGTTTATGAACATACAAACATTGGAACCTTGTATAAATTATGCAAAGGATAACTCAGAAAGAACCATGAGGAAAGTGAGGATTAGTTGAAAGGTCTCTAGTTGAATTATTAGAAGTTAATAGCTTGTTATGCTAACATATTATGGATATTACTAGAAACATAAGACTTTATATTATTTAATGTCAAGGGTAACTAGATTGTTTATGGCATCCTAAAAGGATGGAGACATACTGGATATGACAACGAAGTGTCTGAAAAATCAATATGAAGAAGTAATCTTCTCAAATCATGTTTAAATCTAAATTATTATTCATATTGACATATTGACAATGTTTTAGATTGAGACCATTTGTGTCCAGTTGGTGACATGAATTCATCAGTATTTAACTAATTGTGTATTAAGTAAGAGAGTATTTACTTTGATGATTAAAAGGAAAAAACTTGAAAAGAGGCAATAGCATAACCCAGAGTGTTACAAGTATGTAACCAGGTATTCAAGAGATTGTGATAAACCTATTTGGTCTATTAAATCAATGTTAGTGTGTCAACACTTTTAAATGAAAACTTGTTTATGATTGTTAAAACCAAGAGAAGAGTTTACTCAGGTCAATAGACTTCCCAACTCGAGTAAGGGTGGATGAGCATACGACACCACTTTATAGAAAGTGGATTTATTATATATATATATGAAATCTCTAGCCAGAGTAGGTGTAAAAGATGATGCTTACACTTCATCAATTCACTATGGTCTGGGATTACATACTATTCAATCTAGATTCATACATAGTTGGAGGGTATACATTGTATGGTCATACTAGATATGTAGGAAACAACACTAGATACTCAGATGTGCATTATTTGTGATTTTCATACCAAACTCTTCATTGAATGTTATAGCCATCTTACTAGTTAGGAAGATGTGCGAGGGACTACTTAAGTTTGTGTTTGGAGAAAAAGCACTTGGGTGATGCCCTCCCTCTTGCAGTCAGTTGTCGAGTCTTGTAGAATAGAAGAAGTGTGATCCATAGGTGGACCTTGAACTCTTATAAGTTGTGAAATTATATATGAACATGATCATGGATCAATTGTAATATGTATTTGAAAAGACGAGATTCATCTATGTGCAATTGTGATAATGAAAAGGAAAACAATTATGTCCATATATTTGAGAAATAATGTTATTTACTTTCTAAGTTAAAACTTAGGTGAAAATTGTTGGTTAAACTTTGGGTACGTTACAATAAAAGTGTAGAATAATTGTACAGATACATAAATTTGGCATATATGCCAATTTAAAATATTTTAAAAAAAATGTGGCATATGCTATCTCCAAATCTATATACAATGTACATGTCAAATAGCTCTGTATCAAATCCTAAGGGTTTAGTTGACCCTATGTCTCAAGTGAATCCTCAACTTGTGGTGGATCATCAAAATATAACCTCTTCATGCCACTTGACGGATGTGAAGTTGACTACAATAACAAGTCAAACCACAAATTTGATTAATTATTTCAATTGTAAATAAGTTAGACTAGTAAATAGAAACTTATATACTATAATTTAAAATTTTTGAATAAACATCTAAATCACTGTAGTTAACTATATTTTTTCTAAGCTCTATCAATTAAAGTAAAATTTAATTTAATTGCCTCAACTCTTTATTTTTAAGAGATGTTCTACAAATGATGGTCTCTTAGGACAATCAAGAGTCGTTTAAAATCATGATGATAGAAGATCCATATCACTCAATTTTGGAATAGACTATAATAGGTAAAATAAAAATTATATGAGTTAATATATAATTATTTACAAGAAGGAAATGTGTACAATAAAAAGAGGTTAGATGTGTAAATTAAAAATATAGACTACTAAACATAAACTTATCTACAAAAAAAAAAATATACTACCAATGAGACCTCTTCCATTGTCTGAGAATGACTCATCATGGATGAACCAACTATGATTTCCTATATAAAAAATGACAAGAATGTAAGATTGTTTATATACATATAATCATAATAACTTTGAAATTAAAATCTAAGTCACTACAATCAGCTATAAGTTCTTTAAACTATCAATTTAATTAAAATTCAATTCAATTACCTTGAAGTTTTTTTGTTGTTATGAGATTCGTTTTGCAAATGGAAATCCCTTAGGATGATCAAGTGTTCTACTAAAACATATCAACAAAGGTACCACCTCATTCACATTTTGAGTAGACTACAAAAGTAAAATAAGATCAAGATATAAATTAATATATAAATACTCACAAAAAATGAAATTCATATAATAAAAAATATTTGACATGTAGAAAAAATTATACCACCAAGTTTATGCCAAATTGAATGGTTGAAAGAGTACCATGATGAATTTCTCTAAGCTCCTCCTCTATCATCAACTTTTATCCCACTTATTTACATTAGTACTAACCTTTGTTATGCTAATTTCAAACGAAATGCACCATGAAATAGCTTTAAATTTTACCTCTAGGAAAGATGACCTTGCTCTTATTCTCTAACCCCTGATGGCCCTACTTTTGTTCTTGCCTCTAATGCTTCAACTTGTGTTCTAGACCCTTTTGGCTCATCTCATGAAGGTATCATACGAGGGATATTATATTCAAATATGTTTAGAGGTGGATTACTAATCTCTTTGAAATGACCTAAACATGACTAATTGAACATAGTGCAATGACAAGGCACACAAACATATGTGGAAAAGGCCAATCTACCAATATCAATAGATCCACTAGGAGCATCAATATCATGTGATTGTATAAGATGATAACTTTGTGTAATCAAATGGCCAATCAAAGATTACGAAATTGAGGCCTTGATTTGTTTCATTTACAACAATAATTGAGTGTTCTATTGGAGGTGGAGAAGGAATAGGAGGGGAGAATAAATGGATCTTATATTTTTCACATTGCTCTAGGTCTATCTTGAGGTATTCCTCTACCCACTCCTTATAAATGATCTATAAAGTAAAAATAGTTGAAATGATGGCCTAAAATAAACTCTACATATAGTTTGTGGAGGAAATAAAGAGGGACATCAAGATTGTCGTTGGGTGGTCTATCAAAAACCATCCACCAGTGATCACAAAAAATATTTTTCATACCCTCATGTGCACACCATTTGATTGAAAATATGGGCTTACATATATCAACATGTAATCCAATTTTAGGATTGAAAAAATGTTTTGTTGACATGGCTTTTGTTATATATAACTTGTATATGTCTAAAAATGGTCATCAAGCTTGTTAAGTAATTAAATATAAATTATTTAATTAATCTTCTAAAGTCATCTACATATAAATAAATTTAATTATCTATTTATATTGTTCACTCCTATAATTCTTCTACCTTAATTAAATAAATAACTTTATTTAATTATTACCATCTTCCATATTCCTCTTAATTAAATTAAATAAATTTTATAATTTATTTATATTAATTATCATGTTATTCTAAATTTGAATATTTGAATTCAAATAATGGAATATTCCTCCAAACACCCTCTTCATCTCATAGTTAAATTAAATATTATAAATATTTAATTTAATACCTTTTCTCACTCCACACATAATTAAATATTTTAAATATTTAATTACTTTCTAAATTCATCTCTCACACATAATTAAATATTACTTATTTAATTATGCGAACTTCTAAATCCATCTCTCACATATAATTAAATATTACTTATTTAATTATGTAAACTTCTATATTCATCCTCACATATAATTAAATAATTTTATTTATTTAATTATGAAATTCATTCTCAACTCATTCTTCAAATGGCAACCTTCCTTCGGATCTAATTGAGAAAATTTGTGAAGGAGGAAACCTTCTATTTCTCTCTCACCTTTCAAAAATCTCTCACCGTTCATCCCGACAAGCTTGATCCGAACCGTTAATCATATCAGCCAATCAAATTCTTTCAAAAACTCTTTAAATACATGTGAAAATCCAAGCATTAGTTATGAACACACACATGCGAACATATATACGCAATTACGCTTATGTATTTGCATCTTTAGCATTTCAACAATATTCATATCTTGGCAATAATAATCTTATCATAGCATAGCATAATCTTGCATTTTAGCATAGTATGCATTTTAGTTTAAATCCCATTCTCTAGTAGTCCATTTCGTTGAGCTTGGCACACTAAATCTGAGAGAAACTTGAACCAACGAAACGCTAGAGATAGAGAGCAATAGAACGACTTCGAAGAAGCTGCCATAAAGAGTTTGTTTACTTTCTTTCAGTTTCTTTGATATAATGTTTTATTGAATGTGTTTTGAATCCTTTATAATAGGCATATTTTCATACACACATAAAATGGCGCCCACCGTGGGGCCTTGCCCCGATTTTAATCTTTTTCTGTAAAGCATTCTAATAGATTTCTGCGTTCTGGAGTTCGGCTTTTGGAAAAATTCTGCGTTTTAGTGCATCTGACACTTTTTGCAGTGCATTTGGGGATTTGATTCTTCTATTTTGTAGGTTTTTTTAGCGCATCTGGTGACTCTCCCGACGCTTCTGAGGGTTAATTTAGTGCATTCGAGAGACAGAATAATGCATATAGTCTCATTTCATTTATATTTAAATCTACATTTAATTAAAGTAGCACATTTGAGAACTGTTTTAGCACATTTAGGAGTTAAATTAGCACATTTAAGGTAATTTTAGAGCAGTAACTATTGTGTCAGAGATTTAAATTTGTATTTAATCAAAGTAGCACATTTAGGGACTGTTTTAGCGCATTTAGGATTTTCTGTGGCACATATACTATCTGTTTTGGCGCATATACTATCTATTTCAGTGCATTTACTGTATGTTTCGGCACATCTGGGTTGTAACACAAAAATAGGATTCTGAGTCTAACGCATTCGGTAGACAGAATCTTTTCTGGTTTAAAATGAATCAATCTAGGATAGTCACCACACTTTGATCATGCAGTTAAAATAAACCCCATGTCTATTGTGAAGCAATATCTTCACTTAGCTTAAATCATTGTGATTTGGTGCATTAAAACGAATATGTTTACTCTGCTTGATTGTGCTTAAAAGTGATAGGTGACTATGCTCTCACCTTGTGCAAACTAGGTGATCAAAAAGCCAGACCCACTTCCTCCCTGTGTAACCCCTATGCAATAACTGAAGTATCCTCTCCCCTTGCGTAGTAATGCGATCCTGGGTGTAAGAGAAACGATTATTGCCTATAAAAATTGGGCCTTCCTAGGGATTTCATCACCCCAACACAACTCAAACCGGCAATGGAGCTAAGGCCAAGCTACCCCCGACCGGTATACAAATGTGAATCTTAAGGGAAAACCTAAGATTACAAGTGCAGATGTGTCATACGGACGGAGTAGTACTCCCATAAACCCTGTTGAGCTTAACCTCTTCAGACTGGAGTGCCACCTAAATTAGTGATTAATCTCTTTCCCCATGTATGGCCACTTGAATGGGGGTCCCGAATTAAAAACCATTGTTTAGTAAACCAAAAACCTTCTATTTGCTAGCGCAGCACCGGTCGATGTGAAGGCATCCACACTTTCGCAGTTTGTAGTAGAGGTGATCAATCTGCCATGGGAGTTTCATGGGGATTGGAAGCTTGGTTGGCCTGAGAAGAGAGTGCACTGTAAGGGGGAGCCCATGCAGCCAAGCTTCTGAATTCACATGCTACCGATATGCGGTTAAGGAAACCCACGTGGAATCTAGTGGATATTGTCTTGGCTTTACCATAGGATGTGCTTGCTTTATCTGTGTTTGGTTACATTCCATTTAATTCAGAGTGTTTGTTGTGTTTTCATTCACATTAATTCAAATAAAAGATCATCTAAAATGAACATGAAAAATGGCAACTAAAATCATTTACACACCTGACTTTCTGACATCTTTGGTCTAGTAAAATTTTGATAGCTCTCCCATGCTTAGAGAGTGGAAATCAACAAAATTTGTCAAGAAATCAGTTTCCAATAGGATCAAGAAACCCAAGAGACATTTAGGGTACAATAAAACATTGCAAAGAAGGAAATTTTTGTACAAAAATTGACACGTCTTGCTTCATTACCGCGGATTTCTTCATAGATACCAAGACTTTGTTAGGGGATTCATTGACGAGTACGTTGTAGAACCTTTGGATTCTCGAGCTTATTATCAGAGATTAGTTCTATCTCAATGGCATAGTCTTAACCAACCTCTTGAGTTTGATAACATACCACAACCTTCCATTGAATATCCATCTCATCCCAGTCAAATCCTTCAGTAATTTTAAAATCTTTCTTCGAAAATAAAGATCAAATCTTTAAGAGTGCACTTTTCAAACAAATATTTGATTATTGATTCAACTTCCCCAACAGGATTTTGACATCCTTCATCATTGGAAGCCACAATCAAAAATTAGGAACATCTTTGATCATATCATAAGATTTCCATCTTTTCAAATCAAGATATCATCATTATCACACTTATCAGAACTATGATTTAAGTTTAGAAGAAATTTTCAAAATCATATGCCTATCTCTACAAGATCTCAGTACAATAAATTGAAGGATGAAATCCAACAAGAAGGTCATACCCAAAACATTCAAGAAGAAGGTGAAAGCAGTAATCCTCTTTATAATATAAGTTGTAATCCACTTTTCAACAACAACAACATGGATAACAGAGAAGAAAATACATTCCACAACTACAGAGACATGAGAAAAAACCACATAGATAGTGATGAGGAACGAGATGAAGAACGTCTTAGAGAGGCTGAGCAAGATCCCAAATTTTACAAAGCCATAGAAAAGATCTTGCAACGCGATAAGGAAAAATACTTCCTCTATCTAGCTGACCAAGGAGCTAAATTGCCTCATGACTTTGATACTGAGAATTTGAAGAGAAAACCTGACGAAACACCCCTATCTGATCTTAGTGCTTTAACTCAACAAATTAAGGAACTTCAAGGAAAAATTAAAGAGTTACAAGGGGGAGCCACAACAAAGAAATATACCCTTGAGGACATTTGTCCTTATCCTTTCGATCGAAGTCTCAACATGATTCCATTCCCCAAACATTGCGAAATTCCAAAATTTGATCGGTATAATGGGAAAGAAGATCCATTTGATCATGTTAGAGACTTTTGAAACATGACTTTAGATTTCGCTCATGAGGACACTTACTTGATGCATTTGTTTCCTAGGAGTCTTGGAGCTCACTCTATGGAATGGCTATCAAAAATCACACCTCCTATCAAGACATTTGAGGAATTAATCAATCTGTTTATATTACAATATTCCTACAACATCCAACACCAAATCACTATGATAGATCTCTGCAAAGTTGCGCAAAAACCGGGTGAACCTTTTATCACTTTTCTTCAGAGATGGAGAAGAATGTTCGCTAAATATCCACATCCTGTTCCTGAAAAGGAAAAGATGGTCACCTTCATTAACAGCTTGAATTCAAAAATGAGATATCATTTGAATTTACATTTTCCTCCCTCTTTTGAGAAATTTATTGAAGATGCAATAACCATTGAAAGTGCTTTGGTCAAAAGAGGAATAATAAAACTTAACAAGGATAATCCTAGCTCATTCAATCATAAGAACAATCAGGACAAGTCTAAATTTTGGACTTGCAACAAGAACGTGGTGAATGATGGTGTTGTTAATGTGAATCATGTCTTGACTAAGCCATTTGTTCTTAGTACTCCAAGTGCTCCTCGCAACAACAACCACAACAATGTCAACTCGGTTACAAATCAGGGAAACAATCCTCCTCCTCCGAGGAACAATGTGAATCAACATCCTACCCCCAATCAAGGGACTGCCAACAATCAAGGATTCTGAGGAAACAATCACAATAACAACTCTTTAGAGAATACCTCGAATACGAATCCACAACGATTTTCATTCTTCTCTAGTAGAAGAACTTACACTCCACTGGGGCAATCTTTGGAATCTGCATTCAAAGAGTTGATGGCTAAAAATGTTATTACCTTGCCACCTCAATGAAACTATGAACCAAGTGTGAAACCTCCGTCATGGAATGAGGCATACTATTGTGACTATCATTGATGCAAAGGTCATCGCACAAATAACTATCAAGCCTTGAAGAATACCATTCAATACTTAGTCAAAAATTGTACCATCACAATAGAAGGACATCAACAATCAAATGAAGACCACTAAGCATTTCGCAACCCTTTTCCCAACTATCAAAAAGGTGATTCTTCGGGAAAAAGCGTGAATCATATTGATGATCCGATAATTAATCATATCTACACTGACGACGAACAAGTCAATGTTATAAAAGTCAAGGAAAAAATGGAATATAGGGAGGTCAATGCAACGACCAGGGCACAAGCTAAAGTTGTCTTAAAGGGTGCCTCTTCAAAATCCACTGGACCTCCACCTCAACATCAATATGACTTAGTCAATCAACTTCAAAAAACTCCTACTCAGATTTCCATCTTGGAACTCCTGAAAATTTCCTGAGCACACAAGGAAATTCTAGAAAAGGCCCTTGTGGAAACAAATGTATCCACTGATCTAGATGTGAATCAATTTCAAGCCATGGTAGGACACTTGTCCTCACCCACATGCCTTTCATTTTCTGAAAAAGATGGTGTTTCCATAACTCATCCTCACAATTCATCATTATACCTAGAAGTCATGGTTCACAAGTTTCATGTCAAATGGGTTCTAATAGATGGAGGTACTGGTTTGAACATATGTACCATGAAGTTAGTTCAGGCTTTAAGATTTTCTAAGGACTCCATTGATCCCAAAAGAAAGATTACTATTAAAGCCTACGATGATGAGGAAAGAGCGTCCAAGGGTTTAATCATGCTACCAATCAGAGTGGGACCTGTTATCAAAAATATTTTTTGTCAAGTATTAGACCGTGATCTTGCATACATCTTGTTGGGTCATCCTTGGATCCATGAAATGCAAGCTGTCCCATCCACCTATCATCAATGTCTTCAGTTTCCTTATGATGGGCAGGAAATCATGGTACCAGCTAATAAATCAAATGTCCAAACTTGTGCCAACATCAAAGCTAGTCAAGATACTTTGGTTCCTAATAATCGAAAAGCTTGTGCTAGTACTTCTCTCAAGATTGACACACAAATCAGTCAGTTAACCAATAGTCTTGACAAGAAATTGAAATTTAAGGACCATGAAGTCGGGAAGTACTCTCTCTATCTTGCCAATTTACCTACATCACCTTGGTCACATGGACAACCTTCTATCACACAACATCAGATATCAGCAGCATCAACATCAACGCAACCATCGACAGAGCCAAGCACAAAGTTTAATGGATGATTCATCAAATAAAAATTCCCCATGGAAGATCCTGAGGATAGAGAAATTCTAAACTAGCTCTATAAAGATGAAGATGAAGCATTTTTTAATGTCAAATTACCAACAGATATATATGGAAAAGGATATTCAATCATGCAAAAGATGGGCTATGATAAGGGTCCTATCGGAAAAAGAAAAGGATTAGTTGAGCCTATTCACCTTCGAGGACTTGCTGCAAAAGAGAAAACTGGATTAGGCTATGATGCTAACTTAAAAGAAGGAACATCTAAACAACCGCAGGGTACTATCTTCACACTGCAAGAAGGTTCAGATTCAAGAGAAGCATGTTTGGCAACAATTCAGAATTTCGTAGATAATCACTTTGACACAAACTCTGTTGAATATGAATGGGACACCATTTACAATGATGAGTTCTAGAGGGACAAAGAGGTTGATGTAATACACCAGTATGCCCCAAATCTAATCAAAGGTGAAGGTTCAGGGACCCAAACACGAGAATCCAAACTACAAAGTCACTATGATTCTAGTGATACTGAGTCAGATTTAAATAAACAAGATTATCATGAGGACAGTACCATCATTGATCCACCTCATACCTCGGATCCTACAGTCAACTCCGTTATGACCATAACCATAGCTGATTTCACGCAATCCGATGACCCGCTATCTTTAATCCATCCTGACCTCATTGATTGGGATTCATCTGAACCTATCAATATACCTATGTTTCCCAACGATGAATCTATCATCAACTTCCTTTCCGCGGATGACGCAAATGATTGTTCCACCAACGATTTCTTGCATAGTCTTTAATCAAGAGAGTGTTAATTCTCCTAGTTGCAAAAGTAAAAATAAAAAAGAAAGATCTAATGGTGAAAACTAGAATCTGGCAGTATTAGATCAAGAAAAAGATAAAATAAAGAGCGTATCGGATGGTGAAAACCATTTTAAGGCGCCAGACAATGGGAATTTTGACACTCTCCCAGAGCACTACCATGAGCGATCGCCTATTTTGATTGACCTACAAATGTTGTCAATCTTGAAACCTCAGACAAACCAAGGATTTTACAGTTAGCTACATCAATGATAGAGAAAGAAATACCAAAGTTCATGGAATTTCTAAGAGAAAATCAAGTCAACTTTGCTTGGTCTTATGCAGACATTCCAGGGCTTGATCCTGATCTTATCATGCATCACTTGTCTATCAAATCAGGGGTTAAGCCTGTGAAACAAAAACTCAGAAAGATGCACCCCCATGTTGTATTATTAGTTAAGGAAGAACTGAGAAAACTCCTTGATGTAGGCTTCATAAGATCAATTGACTATGCAGAATGGATCTCTAACATTGTTCATGTATCCAAGCCGGATAAAAGTGTCAGGGTGTGCACAAATTTTAGGGATCTTAATAAAGCATGTCCTAAGGATGATTTCCCACTTCCACACATTGACACTATAGTTGATCTGATAGCTGGTCATGCCATGTATTCATTAATGGATGGTTTTTCTTGTTACAACCAAATCAAGATTGCACCCAAGGACCAGGAGAAAACAGCTTTCACATGTCCATGGGGAACTTACTGTTGGAATGTCATGCCTTTCAGTCTAAAGAATGCTAGGGCTACTTACCAAAGAGCCATGACTACAATATTTCATGACATGATGCACACATTCATGGAAGATTATGTAGATGGAATATTGGCTAAGTCATACACCAGAGAAGGACATCTGGAAATATTGTCTAAAATATTTGCAAGATTGGAGAAATTCAAAGTTCGCCTCAATCCCAAGAAATGTGTTTTTGGGGTCACATCTAGAAAACTCTTAGGATACATAGTATCAGGAAAAGGAATCGAAGTGGATCCTGCCGAAGTATAGGCAATCATGGAAATGCCTCCCCCAAGGAACATCAGTCAATTAAGATCATTACAGGGACAACTTCAATCTATACGAAGGTTCATTGCACAATTGGCCGACAAAAGTCTACCCTTCACACATCTACTACATAAGAATGTTCCTTTCAAGTGGGATGACAAGTGTGAGTTAGCTTTTCAACAAATCAAACAGTACTTAATGACTCCACCAGTTCTAATACCACCAAATCTAGACAAACCATTGATCTTGTATATTGCCACAATAGAGACATCTTTGGGGGCATTGCTCGTGCAAGAAGACCATACAGGGAAAGAACGTGCAATTTATTACATCAGCAGAACACTAACAAGTCATGAGCTCAACTACACTACCATTGAGAAGGCTTGTCTAGCGGTAGTCTTTGCTTCACGGAAATTTTGGCATTACATGTTAACTCATACAATCAATCTTGTTTCAAAGATTGATCCACTCAAGTATCTATTAAGCAAAGCATCATTGACAGGAAGGTTAGCAAAATGGGTAATGATTCTAAGTGAGTTTGACATCCATTATGTTTATCACAAGGCAATCAAAGGACAAGTTATCGTTGATCAACTAGCTAAAGAGCCACTACAAGCAAATCATCCCTTGCACATTGAATTTCCAAATGCTGATGTCTTTACTGCAGAATCCAAACAACCATGGTCCTTATATTTTGATGGTTCTTTCACTCAACATGGATCAGGGGTAGGCATACTCTTCGTCACCCCCCCAAGGACACACCATTCCTCGATCATATAGGCTGATGTTTCTGTGCACTAACAACATAGCCGAATATGAAGCATTAATCACTGGACTCAAAATAGCATTGGAATGGAGGATTACAGAATTACAGGTGTATGGCAACTCACAATTGGTCATTAATCAGATCAATGATGATTATCAAACCAAAGATGACAAACTTTTTCCATACAAAAAGATGGTTGACAACTTCAAGAAGTACTTTGTGGCCATCAAATTCACACAAATTCCAAGACTTGATAACAAAGCAGTTGATGCCATGGCTACGATCGCATCATTGTTACAACTCCCAGAAAATCAGGCTCACTCTGAATTTCTGATGGAACAATCATTTACACCTACCTATGACACACCTAAAAGCAAAGTCATTTGCCACTTGGTGGGATCCGATTCACCTTGGTATGGCAAGATTTATGCCTACCTAAAAGACGATATCTTACCACCTGATTTATCCTATAACCAAAAGCAAAATTTTATCTGCCAATCCTCTCGCTACACTCTTATTGCCGACACCCTTTATCGCTGTGGTCTTGATGGTACTTTACTTCGATGTCTTGAATGTGATGAATCTGACAAGGCTTTACAAGAAGTTCATGGTGGCATTTGCAATACTCATTCGAGTGGACTGACCTTATCCAAGAAATTGATTAGAATGGGTTACTACTGGCCTACAATGGAGAGGGAATCATTCACTTTTATGAAAATGTGCTCAAAATGTCAGATTCATGGGAATCTCATTCATGCTCCTGCACAGGAACTTCAACCATTTATGCCAACCTGGCTATTCTCTCAATGGGGGTTAGATCTAGTAGGCAAGATTCATCCATCATCATCAAACGGGCATAAGTTCATCATCACAGCCACAAATTATTTTACCAAGTGGATTGAGGCAGTACCTCTTAGTAAAGTTACCAGCAAATAGATATCATCGTTCATACTCAACTATATTATCTGTCGGTATGGAATTCCCAACTCCATTATTACAGATAATGGATGACCTTTCAAGAATCAAGATGTTGATGAACTTTGTGAGAGATTTTATATTCAACACAGATATTCAACACCTTACTATCCATAAGGGAATGGCCAAGTAGAGGCCTCAAATAAGACTATATTGAAAATTTTAAAGAAGACTGTGAATGATTCAAAGAAAGATTGGCATGTTCAACTCAATCCCGCCTTATGGGCCTACAGAACTAGTGTCTGCACACCAACAGGAGCAATGCCATTTGCTCTTGTCTATAGAGAAGAGGCTATACTTCCTCTAGAAGTTGAGATTCCCTCACTTAGAGTTTCACTAAAAGGTCTCACAACAGATGATGAATACAGAGTTTCTCGACTCCAACAGCTAGAACTCCTAGATGAAAAGAGACAAAGAGCAGCTGACCATTTGAAAGCATCCCAACAGATGATGTCTCGTAGTTATAATCACAAAGTAAAGCCACATACCTTTCAGGTGGGTGATCTAATTTTGAAAGAAAATCCACAAAATTAGCAAGACAGAGAAAAGAAAGGAAAGTTTGAACCAAATTGGCTAGGTCCTTATGTGGTTATCGCAGTCTACGGTTCAGGAGCATACAAGCTGTCAACGCCAAAAGGGGACCTATTTGAAGAACCCATCAACAGCATGCACCTGAAGAAATATTATGTTTAAGCTGGCTATCATCATCCATAAAAGTCCTAAAAAAATACAAAAAACAGCAGAAAAGGTCCTGAAAAAATACAAAAAATAGTAGAAAAAGTCCTGAACAAATACAAAAACAGCAGAAAAAGTCCTGAAGAAATCCAAAAACAACAGAAAAAGTCCTGAAAAAATGGTTACCATGGTGAAAACCTAGCAAACAGGCATCTCGGTAGCGACAAAAAAAAAATTCAAAAATAGTCATAGGGTGAAAACCTGGCGACAAGCAGTCTAAAATGCAATACAAACAAATAGTGAAAATCCGAAAAACAAACGCTATTTGTAGCTCTCCATCTATTAGTTCAGGGTCTGCACTTGGCTTCCTAGCTTTCATTTCATACATTTTTTCATCATCTTAGGGCCATACCAGCATCATACTGTCATTATTTTTCCTAGAACGATAACGTCTCACCATGGCTTGATTATTGTACATATTCATTTCAGCAAGTTGTGTCAATACTAGGGGAAAACGTTGACACACTGGGGGCAACCAACTTTTAGGTTTTACTGAAACAGCTAGACAATGACATCGAATACAATCATGCGAACAAACAAAACAATCGAATCTTATGGATAGCTATCCAATCATTGATCCAAAGCACAACAGTTTTCAAGCAAATACCATATCATGACTCATATTGGGATGATCTAAAATCTGAATAATGTTTGGAATAGCAGTATTATATTTTGAACAATGGTTGTTTCATTTTTGATATCATCTCTCTGGAGCACACTCGATGATGTACCGAACTAGAGTGGCAAGGAAAGAGAATGACTTTTCTTTGTCTGTTGTCTTGAGGTTAACTATCCATCTAATTGCCAATATGTCGTGACACATGATTTCCAAAGCTTATCATTGATGACAGTTCCAAATTAGCATCAGAAGATGGTTAGTCTTTATCTATTTATACACGAAATGCTCAGGTCATCTTGGTTAAATTATACCTCGATGCTTGTGTTTGCTTGCTATATCAAAAATCATGAAAGTTGTACTCAGGTCATCATTGGTGCTAATTTCCCCTCTGATGTTTGTACATACTTCCAAAAAATTTAATGCTCTATGATGACTCAAGAAAGCTCACAAAAGGCTCAACGAATGGTTCGTTTCATTTAGTTGCATTTCATTTTAGATCAGTGTATATATATCTGCATACTGTATTTGCATCAAAGTTTTTCAAAGGGCTAACCAAAAATATCAATGGTTGCCATGTCTCTTTGGACTATTTGTGGAGGACATTCAAATATGTGTTTCATCATCAACTTTCATCTTCATTATCATCTCATCCTCATTATCATTTCATCTAAGTCCTATCATCTATCATTTTCCATTCATTTGCATATCATTTAGATCCTGTAGCATTTCATATCATTCAAATTCTTCATCATTTCATTATCATATCACCTTCATTTTCATATTATCATTTCATGTCATCCATCATCTTCATATCATTAACATCTCACTTATCATTTGCATATTTATTACATTTCCATTTTGCACGGTTGCATCCCATTTATCACTTCATTTATTTCGCTTATTATCATTTCATTATCCTTTATCATTTCATATCATTCATTTCATTTTCATATTATCATCATTCAAATCCTCTATCATTTCATATCATTCATTTCATTGTCATACTATCATTATCATTATCCTCTATCATTTCATATCATTCATTTCATTGTCATATTATCATTATCATTATCTTTTATCATTTCATATCATTCATTTCATTTTCATATTATCATTATCATTATCCTTTATCATTTCATATCATTCATTTCATCTTCATATTGTCATTTCATTATCATCTCATTTATCATCTCATTATCATTTCATTTCATTATCGTTTATCATTTTATTTTATCATCTATCTTTTCATTTCATCATTGTTACAAATCATTACATTTCAAAACATATCATTTATCATCTTATCATACATCTCATTATTGATCACTTCACTGCATATCATTATTCATATCATTTATCATTTGTCACATTACATTCATATCATACCTCTAATCATCTTATCATTTTTCATATCAATTCATATTACAAATTCATAATGCATATCATAAACACAACATTCATTTTTCATCATACTATCATTATTTACTTGCATTTGAAAATCTAAAAAAAAACACTCCATACATGCATTTTTTATATATCATTTTCCAAACAACATTTTTTATAAAACATATCAAAAATCCCATGACATATTCACATCATAAGTCATCCACCTGCATAACATCATTAGTACGCGTCATCAATCATTTTTCATCATCATTATAAACACATCAAATCATCCTGCATATCATGTTCGTCATCAAATCATTCAAAAGCGTATCAAAATCCATCACATATAGAAATAAATGCATATCACATAATCAAAAATCATGATAGTCATCACATAATCAAAAAATCATGATAGTCATCACATCATCAAAAATCATCGCTGCTGCATATCATCGCTCATCAGAAATAATACAAATGTCCAAAGTCCAAAGAGAGCTACATGGGATATGATCAAAAACCACATATATATGCTCCAAAAATGATATACATCATAAACTAACTGGTCGATGCCCTTGATGGAGCTAGTTTGGAAGGAGGTGGCCTGCCACTGATACTTGCGTCTGGATCCCACCGAGGCCTAGTAACCCCATGCTCTGTGTGGCTATCTGCAACCTGCTCCTGGTCCTAGTGTGGGACCGTGGGAATAGCTCTCTGCGCTCAGGAGGACATAACTCCTCATATCGGACTCTATAGTACTCTTCCTCCCTCGCCATCTCCATGCCCTCTGCAATAGCCTCCCGCAAGGATGCACTCTGTATGGTACCCATCAACCTATGTGCAACACCCTCGGCCTTTGCCGCCCTCCACCTCAATGCATCTCTCTCGGTCATCACCTAGGCTAATTGTGGGTCTGGGGCAGGAACCTATGCCCGTGCCTGTGACTGTGCCAGCTATGCCTATAGCTTTGAGACCAATCCCTGTGCCTGCACCAACTGACTCTGCAACTGCACCTACTGTCCCTGTAGTGTCTGCACCTGGGCCTGCAGGGTGGCTAGTTGTCCCTACTGTGATGAGGATCCAACCTTGATCACCGTTTGCCACCCAATCCCTATCCTCGGCTGCCTCATGATATGTACACCACTGAGAAAATTTGGCCCTGACCTCCCTGGCACCTACCCCTCATCCCCGATGTCATCCCCATCAAAACTATCCTCCTCTCCACTCTCCTCCTCATCTCCCCCAACCGCTACTGCCTCCCCACCTGCCACATCCTCCTGTCTCACTGCCCCTGGTTGTGGTACTACCAAAATGGGTGTTGGCTCATCAGGACAAGTATAACGTGGAAAGGGATGTGTATGATAATAAACTGAATACTCGTCTGACATACCAACATCAATAATGTCTCATCTATCATCCCATGCCTCGAGAGCTAGTCGTGAACTCTATATATGTTATCTGATAGGAGATACATGGCCCCCATCCAGCCTCATCTCTGCTTCGTGCATAGTGTGCAACCCCCTGTGGCATCCCCTGTGTGAAACCATATTGTTGTTGCACCCGCAATGCTAAAAACCTCTCAATGATGAAAGGGGTCCTCCCTATCAAAAATTGTGGAATACCTACAAACAACATCTCCAGGTGATCTATATCCCAGGGCTCACAATCAAGGTATGGTCGCCATACCAATGTATCCATATCATCTAGACACCGTCTCCAATAATCCACCTTTCCCAACTTGGGCTAGACAAGGAACATCACATAAACATACACATACGGCCTACCTAGTGGCCTCACTCTGGGGCACGCTGGTCTCGTCACAGCAAGATTCTCCCATGCCTAGATCTGTAGTAGTGTCATGTTGCATGACAAACTGGCAGCGCCCCTATATACTACCTAATGTAAATCATGTTATAGGTGAGCTAACATACAGCTCCCCCATGCGTATCTCTGTGGCTATAGCAACATCTACTCTAGAATCCTCCCCCATCCCACTGATAGTCCCTTTGACCAGCAATCCAAACAAAGGAAACCTCCAATGAACGCTCCCAAAACTACAGGCAAGGCTGGATATCCTCGGAAGTCAGCCCATGGCACCGAGTACCCTGCTATGTGTGTATCACCATATACCCTCCTCAGAGCATCTATACCCCCAAGCTCCTTGTGATCATAGAACACAAGGGCACCAACCACTGGGATACCTAATATCCTGTACACGTCCTTCAGAGTCACAGTCACCTCACCAATCAGCAAATGAAAGGTGTTGTGCTCTGAATGCCACCTCTCTGCCAGTGCAATCAACAGTCCTCTGTTGACCCGAATCGACGACATAGCCAATAAGGGTCTCAATCCACATGTATCTATCAGCGCTACATCAGCAAATGTCAACTCAGGTATCCTATCCCACCCTGCTGAATGTCGCTCCCTAATCTGGAGGTTTCTGAAAACCTCCTATTTTTGGGTTATCACAACAACAATCAATCAAAACCATATCAATGATTCAAATATAAAGCAAACATCATCAATCTAACTCATATCTATCAAGTGATCCATATCATATCAATCATCTACTATTTGTTTTCTATCGCAGGAAGCAAATTTATCAGAATGCAATCATCTACTATTTGTTTTCTATCGCAGGAAGCAAATTTATCATAATGCAATCAATCATCTACTATTTGTTTTCTATCGCAAGAAGCAAATTTATCATAATGCAATCAATCATCTACTATTTATTTTTCTATCACAGAAAGCGAATTTATCAGAATGCAATCAATAATCTACTATTTGTTTTCTATCACAGAAAGCGAATTTATTAGAATGCAATCAATCATCTACTATTTGTTTTCTATCACAGAAAGCGAATTTATCAGAAATGCAATCAACCATCTACTATTTGTTTTCTATCGCAGAAAGCAAATTTATCAAGCACTTTATCAATCATCTACTCTTTGTTTTCATACAAGGGAAACAAAGTTATCAGCTATCTACTGTTTGATTTCTATTTTGGAAACAAAGTTATCAATGCAGTATCAGATTTTATATCCACATCAACAAGATGACAAGACATTCTCTCAATCTCCTGACCAAGGAATGCAGTATACATCATCATTTCCACATAACTCTCATCCAATCAAACATTTTGTTTTCTTCTACCAGATGCGCTAAAATATGATCTCTATGCACTAAAACCCATATGTGCGATTCTGTTTGTTGGATGTGCTAAAACCCATATGTGTCGTTCTTTTCCCTGGATGCGCTCAAATAGTTTCCATATGCGCTATTTCCCCATATGCGCTAAAACTCTACACCTAAGCGCTATTTCATTTCCGGGATTCGCTATTTCCCTGTATGCGCTACTATTTTTCCTATATGCGCTCTACTCCTAAATTTCTTATGGCACCCTATATGCGCTACTGCTTTCATTGAAAGTGCTATACTGGGTTCATGCTAAACATGTAATATCTAACCTATATGCACTATTGTTTTCATCGTAAGCGCTACAACATTCATTGAAAGCGCTAAAACTTTCCTAAAAGTGCTAAAACGTCATTTTCAAACCCAAAATCCGTGGGAAAACAGTAAATTTTAGTTCAAAACGTAAAAATTTGAAAGCACAAGCGGTTAGATCGACTCACCGGTGGTCCATACGCAGCTGGCCTCTGATATCGGCAAGATCTCTCAAATCGGTGACGATGATATGGAATCTCCATGTCGCAAGGTCACTATCAGAGCTATAGCATTCCAAAAAGTGAAAAAGTGCAAATGACTTGTCTTTTCCTACCTCTTTACCTTTTAAAGGTCAACAAAAGGTAGGTTTTGTGGCATTTTTTATCATTTTTTTCCAAAATTTGACCTTATTTTCACAATGGGGCATCTTTTACATCACTTATCGAGAGCTAAATCACTCACTCCCCAGCCGAATATCATCATCCGTGATTTACCTCCCGAGGGGGCATCATCAGCATCAGCATCAAAAACATATCAGGGGCAAAAAATTTATTTTCTTTGAAGCAATGCATTTCACACATCACTTCAAAGAGGGGCAAAATGTATATGTCTAAAAATGGTCATCAAGCTTGTTAAGTAACTAAATATAAATTATTTAATTAATCTTCTAAAGTCATCTACATATAAATAAATTTAATTATTTATTTATATTGTTCACTCCTATAATTCTTCTGCCTTAATTAAATAAATAACTTTATTTAATTATTACCATCTTCCATATTCCTCTTAATTAAATTAAATAAATTTTATAATTTATTTATATTAATTATCATGTTATTCTAAATTTGAATATTTGAATTCAAATAATGGAATATTCCTTTTAACACCCTCTTCATCTCATAGTTAAATTAAATATTATAAATATTTAATTTAATACCTTTTCTCACTCCACACATAATTAAATATTTTAAATATTTAATTACTTTTTAAATTCATCTCTCACACAATTAAATATTACTTATTTAATTATGTGAACTTCTAAATCCATCTCTCACATATAATTAAATATTACTTATTTAATTATGTAAACTTCTATATTCATCCTCACATATAATTAAATAAGTTTATTTATTTAATTATGAAATTCATTCTCAACTCATTCTTCAAATGGCAACCTTCCTTCGGATCTAATTGAGAAAATTTGTGAAGGAGGAAACCTTCTATTTCTCTCTCACCTTTCAAAAATCTCTCACCGTTCATCCCGACAAGCTTGATCTGAACCGTTAATCATATCAGCCAATCAAATTCTTTCAAAAACTCTTTAAATACATGTGCAAATCCAAGCATTGGTTACGAACACACACATGCGAACATATATACGCAATTATGCTTTTGCATTTGCATCTTTAGCATTTCAGCAATATTCATATCTTGGCAATAATAATCTTATCATAGCATAGCATAATCTTGCATTTTAACATAGTATGCATTTTAGTTTAAAACTCATTCTCTAGTAATCCATTTCGTTGAGCTTGGAACACTAAATCTGAGAGAAACTTGAACCAATGAAACGCTGGAGATAGAGAGCAACAGAACGACTTTGAAGAAGCTGCCATAAAGAGTTTGTTTACTTTCTTTCAGTTTCTTTGATATAATGTTTTATTGAATGTGTTTTGAATCCTTTATAACAAGCCTATTTTCATACACACAACTTTTTCACTTGCTCACATGATAAGTGAGTGTAATGTTCTTCCTTATTAGCTTCTCGCCATTGTAAAAATGACTCATGTTGACCTGTGAGGGTTCAAACATGTACAAAATTTCCCTCTAAGGTGGTTGTTATTGAAGCCAATCAAGGGTGTTGATGATTTATTTCTATAATGTGTCAGATTCACTCAAGAAGTCAAGCTCCCAAGATCACCTACAAAACCAAAAATAACCTTACACAAGAGAAAAGTAAAAGCATAAATTTGCAATAATGGATGCTAAATAATATTAGACCAAATGTGACCAATATGCAATGCAATGGAAATATGGATTTATTTGCAAATGATAACCCCTTGGTTATATAACCAAAGTGAGACATAAGATTACACAAGATCATGACAAGTGTCTTAATCCTATGTAATGAAAAACTAATAATTAAATTACCTAAGACACAATAATTAATGGCATAAGATAAGATAAGATCTAATGACAACTAAGACTTCTAAAAATATTCCTAGGATCTAAGTAAACTTAACATGTGAATAGGATCTAATAGGTGAATTAGTTAGCTAAATACAATATTTACACCAACACCCCCCTTAAGTACAACTTAAGAAGGAACAAACCAATGCAAATGATGCAAGAATGCAAGGATGGGTCTTGGCTACAAGGCCATGTAAGGTACCCATGTACAAATGCAATCTCTCACAAACAAAGAAAAGGAGAAAATCCAAAGAGACAAAAACCCTCGCCAAAAGAGAAAAAAATGTTCTCAATGAAGAATGAGAAGGAAAAAACCCCCTGTAAGGAAAAAACCCCATGTGAAGAAAAAGTTCCCCCCATAAGCAAAGGTTTTTTTAGTGGTGAATCTTTGCCAATTGGTGAATAGTTCATATCGAGTAGTTTGAAATTGGTGAATACATTACAACCAACAAGATGGTCTAATCGCTCTAATTTTACAAATTATCGTCCAATGCATTTCAATTTTCCATCAATTTATTTTATGAAGCATATGTAACTAATAAGCATATGTAGCTAATAGTTTATGTGGAGTTGGTGATTGAAGGATTGGTGGGAAGCGCTTCTCTTTGTTGTTGGTTCCTTTTGAGATGGAGCATGCTTGCTTTGGAGGGAGGTTTCTTTGGTAGTTTTGGTCCCCACTTCTTCTTCTCCTATAGAGGGGAGCCTCATCCTTTTGAGGTGGTTTTGGGGTTGGTGTCTGGTTGGTTGGCTCAATTTGAAGAACATTTCTCTGTTGCTTATTGTAATACTGGTTGGTGCATTTTGAAGAATAGAAGGTTTGTTGCAGTCCAGCTATTGCAGGGGTTTGTGTCCTAGTTGGTTCAGATAGTCTTATGGGCTTGTGGTGTTATGGGTTGTTTCATGGCTCAAGGAATTTGTAGTTTCTTGGTCCTTGACTTAGGATTGTTGTATGTCCTAAGTGTTTTGTTGCTCCTGGTTTTGATTCAGGAATGGGTAGTTAGTCTTCTATCTCAAGACTGTTGTTGTTCTGAGTTTTCTATCTCTCCTGGTTATCTACTGACCAGGTGTTGTTAGTTGTTCTGTTGTGGTTCTATGGTGTTTCAGCTGTTCTCTTAGCTCTGTTAAGGTTCTTGGTCCTTTCAAAACCTTGCTTACCTAATCTTTTTTGGCCCTTGAGGCTCGTTGTGTAAAGGGTACAACACCCTGTAAATTTTGCTTATCTTATAAAAAACTTTAATAATTTCACTATAAAAAACTACGTGTTTCCAATGGTCTAATTAATATTTTTTGTCTAGAGTTTTGGATGCATGTATTAATTCACTCACATGTTCGCCAATACCATTAAAACTACATTGTGGATGAGGATCCATTTTTCCAACAACATTAAATGTTCATTGTGTGTGAGGACTCATTTTGTCAATAACATTAAAAATTAATGGCATATGTGGACCCATTATTCCAATATTGTGATAACTCCATGTTATTCCTAAGTCCATAATCACTTTAAAATTATAACGTATGTGTTTTTTCAAGGTTTCATTCACCCAACATTTACATGTATCATTTTATAATCACAAGGGATTCACCAAATTTTTACTATATCATTTAAAAACCCCACAAAAATTTTCAAATATGGATTGATATAAATACAATTGAAACTCTAATTTATTTTTACACATTTTGTTCAGTTTTGAACTTCTAAGCTCTTGATTCAAATCATAGGCAAGTTACAACTACAAACATTGTTGCACTAGCAAATAGCGAGTCAATGAAAACCTAAGGTTAAGTGATCATTGAATTATAGTATTATAAAATTATTTATTTATTTTTTATTCTTACTTCATTCTTACAAATGATATTGAGTAGGGAGACATCTAGAACCCAAAGGTCTATATTCTATATAATTTATTTTTAAACAAGATTCAATATTTTTTGGAAGCTTTTATTTCGTGAGAGATGTCAAGTAGAAACAAGAGTAAGAGTCTTGAAGGTGGTGAAGGAAGGTTATCAAACATAGAAGCATTATGTTGTACATTGGCAATGTTAATGGTCCATCAAATCAAGATAGAACTACAACATCAACACTTGCACTAAATATTAACAGAAAAGGCAATTCTTCAAAGGAAGATCGGTGTGAGTTAATTGAATCGGATGAAAATACCACAAAAGATGTTCTAAGGGATACCTAGAGTATCTAGGATGATTTAACTAACCTGGATGATAATGTTAACACATAGATGATGTTGCACGAAAGGGGAAAAAATCCAAATAAAAAATGAAGCAGGAGTGGGATATGAAGAGGAATTTTCAAATTGATTGGGTCTCAAAGTAGTACCCATTCATTGAACTAGTGGAGAATACAAACAAAGATGAACCTCCAAAAAAATTCAATTGTAAGATTTGTAGTTGAAAATATAAAAAGGACAAGAAGTTATAGCTAAAACTTGACACTATAGAAAAACATATCAGTAAATTTTATGAAAATAAAATCATAAACGGAAAGGATTTCATGTTAAGAATGCCCTTGAATATGATGCTCGTATGCAAAGAAAGATGAAGCTTGTTGAATCTAGAGGTTCAATTCAAGATTGATTTGGAAAGATAATGGTAGGGGCACAAATGGAAAAAAAAAATAGTTGTGTTGTTTTTCATATTTTGACCAAAGGACGTCTTATGATAGACTACCCAAAATATATTAGTATTTTTTTGCTATTCCTAACTTTCCTAGCACACATCGGTCAATAAACACTAGATGGGAATGAGAAAATTGTCTTGCTAAGGTGGAAAAACAAAATTTACAAGAAAAACTAAAAGAGTCAACTTTTACTGCATTATATTTACATGAACTTATTGTGATAGATAATGTTTCTTGGGTATGTATGCATGTGTATATTGTACACAAACATGTTCGCCAACCTCATATACTTTGTGTTTATAAAATGAAGGAGAATTTGACAATGCAAAAAAAAATTGAACTAGTTTATAAATCTTTGAATTAAATTCAAAGTATGGATGACTTCACAATTGTCAAAAAGTTGTTGTCTGTAGGAGTTATAGAAGCTTCAATAGTGTAAGGTCATAGGATAATTTTTGCATAAAGTTACAAAAATACTTATTCACCATACATGATTATCATTTACTGCATGGCCCACAAAATGAATTTAGCATTTAAAATTGTAAGCAAGTTTCCTTTAGTATCAAAAGTTGAAAATCTAGTCTGCAAGCTCTACTCATACTTCTATTGAAGTCCCAAACAGTTTGTGGAATTTCAAAATTTTGTTGAGGGAATGACTGCAAGAAATAAGCTTCTTAAGGATGTTGAAACTACATGGATCTCTTTGCATGTATTTGCAAAACAAGTTTTTTCAAAATATCAATCCTTGATTAGAGTAATGCATGAACATCACCACACAAAGACAAAGCTCCTGACCTCTTACATAGGTTAAGTGATATAGAGACACTCCTAACTTTATCTAGTCTTCTTCCCATGTTGGAAGAAATGAATAATCTTGTGAAAAAAACCCAAGAAAGAACTACGTATATTACAAAATATAGTAAACTATGGAGAATGGCATGTCTTGCCCTCGATAATCTATATCTATTAGATTCCTTATTTATAAGTCCAAAATTTAGTAGATGACAATTCATCACAAATGTGCACAATATTGATTTACAATTTAATGCAAGCGGAGAGTTATGTGTCTTTGTTCGTGGATTTGAGATATCAATGCACTATTGTACCATAGTCAAGTGTCTCTACCAAAGAAATAACTATTATAAAGAAAGTTTTTAAAATTGTTAATTCTATAAGTACTACTTTAAAGAGTATTTTGAAATCTCTTTCCTCACAGATTATAGAGGGATTCCAACAAGATGAACTACTTGAAGCCATGTCTATTGTGCATCCTCAATTTTGGGTCCATCTTCAACCAAACAATTATCATAAGAGGATAAAGACCTTGACCGATCATTTTCCAAACATTTAGAATTCAATGGACAACAAATAGAAGGAATTATAAGTCAATCTAAGCTTACAAAGCATTATGGTCATTTTGCAACAACTATGATGGAACAATTTTTTGTCATGGAGAATTTCATGCAAGCTGCATTAATAACAAATCTTTGGGCAACCTTAAGTCAAAGCAAAATATTGTGTGATTCAATATTGGAATATTTCAAACTTTTTTATTTATGTCAAACCATGATATTGGGGTCGATGGAGGATGAAAGAGTTTTTCAGTGCATTGGGGTTTTTGAAATCAAAGATAAGAAATAAACTAGACAAGAATTTGAGGATGTATACAACCAAGTATAATAATCAAAGTTTTCCTTTTGAAAGGGCACTCACAATTTAGAAGTTCATAGGTGAAAGAGCATGGTTGTGCAAAACTTCACATCTTAATGGCACAAATAACAATGACACAATGAATAAAACTTGTATTGGTAATGTTGAGATGTAGTTAAAAAGACATATGCAAACTAAAGAAAATAAAAACTAGACTCAATGTCAAGATGATTCTCAATCTCATGGTCAGAGTGAGGAGGTGAATTCACAAATGGAAAAGATTTAGTATTTACTAGGTATTTATATTGTATTTCATGAATCATATTCCAAATAGTCATTGTTGATATTTTGTATTGTATCCATGAATCAAATTGAATAAATTAACATACAACTATTTTTCATTGTTCCAATGTAGAACATAAATTTTAAACATTGTTTTCAAATTAGTTAATTAGTTATTAATACATTTTCAATTTCCATTTATTTATTAACATAATATTAATAATTTCATATTTTTACTGTGTCATATTGATAAGTTTTTTTAAGGTAGGGAATCATTTCTCCATGCTATGAATAAGCCCTATGCGACCTCAAAATCATTATGTTTGAATGAGCTATAGAACAATGTTGGATTGAGATAGTATCCAATAGCATGAAGAAGAGAATGCATCTATTGATCCCATCTCCTAATGATTTTGTCTCATAATCGCATGTACCTATCTTTGTTATTTTCAATTGTACCCCTCATCATCTCCTTGGCCATATCCATGGCCTCATACAAATAACATGTGAATGATTTCTCCTCATCCACTAACCTCAACTTTTACTAGAGGCTCTAAAAATTCTACAACTTGTTCAGCTGCATCCCAAAAACTTGAATAAATGTACTTTGCCACTATTATGTCATTCATTTGATTTGTGATGTCAGACTCCATCCACTCATTTGAAATGAAAATTCGCTTCAATTTCATTTTTTGTTGCCAAAGACTTTGAAGTGAAAAGAAGTGCGTAGCAAATTTTTTCACCATTGGTTGAACTAGCTCCTTGCCCTTTGTGAAGAAGCACATCATACACAACACCCTCATGCGATTGTAGATGAACTTGGTAAATATGTAACCTTTTGCAATACCTCCTTAACACATTCAAGTTTTCCAATGTCATCTAGGGTTAGATCAAGGCAATACGCCACACACAAACTAAAAAGCATAAAGGGATACTTTTTCATCAAGAGTCCCCCAACAGCACAAGCAACAACATTATCTATAATAATTTGAACCACATTTGGTGGCCTTACATCCATGACCACCTCGTTAAACATCTTGAACAATGCAACCACATGTTTGATCCTATTTGATGCATCCATAAATTTCAAAAAGATTGAGTCAATAACACAAAAGAAAAGGAAGGTTCAGTGAGGTTTCAATTCCTTCTATCCCTCCACCAATCTAGCATTATAGTGCACCTAGTCTTTGCTCACTCTAATGGATGTTTATTAACATCTTTAACATCATTTATTGCGTCATTGAGCATACCAACCCTCAATGTCTCATAAAACGTAGTTTTGAACCCAAGACATACAATTGCAACAACATCCACCATATCTTGTCAGTATGGAGACCTAGCAACATGGAATGGCATGGTTGATTAGTACCAAAAATTCAAATTTCCTTCTCTTATTCATGAATGTTCTTCCTCCATCTTGTACTCTCCAAAGTTTATGTGATCCTAATGTACTATGAGATGTGAAGAAAGAATTGATAATTTCATCGCCTATGTTTGGGCCACATGTTGTAGGAAGCGTTGACTCAAATCTTTGAAAAACTCTTGTGCACCAACTACCTCACCAAAGTATTGCTCCTAGTAGCTACAAAATAAGAAGCCACTTCTATCCCAGTTCTTTTTTTTTCATACCATTCAAAATTACCTAAAGAGCTTGTTTTGCTTAATATGTGAGATTTGTGCAGGCTAGACAAGCAACCTTGTCATGTCCTACCTCCTTTGCCAAAAACCATTTGAAATGATATATGCCACCATTGACATCATTCAAACACTAGTTGCACTTGACCTTGGTTGTACTCAAGGTTGATGTGCAATGTGTCCACAGAAAGTCTATCTATCATAACATTATGAGTAAATCTACAAAAGCATTTGAATTTAGTCTTTCATTATATCATATTTGCAAATAATAATTTTTTCAACTAAATATATCAAACACCCTACAAACATTAATACTTTACAATAAAAGCAAGCCAAGCATGTACAAATTAAATAGGTTTTCAATATAATTTTTCATCACACACTTATGCTATCATATAATTTTCCATGTGATTCATGTTTGCATTACTAAATATCACTAATATTTGTCAAAGAAAACAAAAACACTTATCTCTAAAATTTAAATCCTTAAGCTACTATCATATATATTTTTTGTGTACATAGAGTTGCACACATTCTTAGATGTCAGTATTGAGTAGTCCAAGGCTAGTGTACAACAATCCCTTGAACTAGTTGCAAGTTTTGCAGCTCTTTGATAGGATAAACTAGATTAGTTCATTAAAGATTTATATTTTTATGGTCAAACATAATATCATGCATATGAATACCACTATGTAATGTTTTTTAATTTCAACATTTCAACTCTGTTTCAAGACCTTTCTTCCTTGATGGAAACTGGAATCTGATTGAGATGATTGACCCGTTTCATTGCTGGTCACTTCTTGAACCACAGTTGGACATGCTATAGCAACTTTCAGCAAGACTGTAAGCCTTCTAAGTCCAGCAAGCAAAGAAATAATGGAGTCATAATATTTTCTATCAGAAATATCATTGATTTGTAATATTGCCTATTTTCAATAGATTCAATACTATAAATCAAATTATTTAATAGTTACAGACGTACAGTTTCTTAATGTAACTGTCAAATGGTTTGCACATTGCATAGAAGAGATGTACATGGAAATCAAGGGAATAGGAAAATGTTGGCTCCCCTTAGAGACTGTATTCTTGTATCTAGAGATAAATTTTTTGGTCAATAATATGCCTTGATTTCTTCCATGTTCCTATCAGCATTCACAAACAGATTGCATTTGAATTCAGTCCTTTTAATTGAGACCTCATCATGTAGTTCAGTCTCAAGGCCATTAATTTGTTGGTGAGATGGTGCTAAATTTGATCATTGCTTGGGGTAGACTAGATAGGCAAATCATCTCAAGGAAAATGATGCACTAACTCTAGGTTTCTCTTGTGCTCAAACTTTGTTAATGCAATAATTTTCTACATTACTTTTGCCAACTCAAAACTTTGTGGATGCTATGATTTTTCTCACTTTGGTTCTTCTGATGAGTTCACCATAATGGAGATCATCATTATTCCCATCGAATGTTTATCCTAGAGAAAAACTGGACAATTCCAACAAAGATTCACAACATGAACCAATGTATCCAAAATGTGAAGTTATTAGCTAGGTTGACACTTTTTCCATAATAATCAAAGGAATGTATTATTAGACTAGTTATATTCCAGAAGACTGTCTATTTTTTTTTATAGTGCCACTTCCAATAAAATTGATCACAGATGTCTTTTTGAATGGTATGGATCTATCAACCATAGTAACAACACTCTTTGCATGTGGGCAAGTACTCGTAGGTTCACTCTTAACTCTTCATGAAAGAGAGCAGACTCAACTATTTGCTGCATTTTTCACTAAATGCCAAATCCCTTTGTTACTCTTTATCTTGTCGAGTTGATCTTGTATTTGGCTGTATGACTATGTTTCATATAACTTCATGGCATCGAAATAAATATACTGACATGAACTAAATGGATGAAGAGTATGTTCACCTTTAACAAAGATCCACTGTATTTTTGTATGGTTCAGTAACAAAGATAACCAATAGCAGAGTGATCTACTCACTTATGCACTGAATCTACGCCTCACGTTTATACTTGCCTGTGAAAGTAATTGAACTTCTTTATCATTCATAGCTCAGTACTAAAAACATTTCACACGAAATACCTAAAAAATGACGAAATTTGTTTGAGGTAGGCGAAAAATCGTATTATAAGTCACTGAGGTAGGTTAAAATCTGTAGTGGCATTCTTTTACAATTTTTTTCAAGATTCAAAAGATTATTACACTCCAAAAATTGTGTAGAGAATTGTTGATCATAATTTTATTACAAATTGTCATTTTTTTCAGGGGAAAATCACGATCCACCTTGATTCACTATTAATCGCAACTAGTCACGATTTTATCCCATTTTCTGCTTCTATGATTAATATAACGAACCTCTTTAGAAATGGCAATTTCGGTATTATAATTTATTTAGTAAGCATGGTTAATTATAAAACTAGAAAAACTTTCAAGCTTGGAATAGAGTAATGCTACTTAAATGAAAAAAATCAGAATAAACTGCTGAACTGTGATAGATCTGTTGCTCCATTGTTTAAACTAAAAGCATGAAATATTATCAATTATCCTTTGCCTTTGAAACATACAATTTCCTTACAGCGACAATTTGATTTGATACAAGCTTCGGAATATGCCTGCATCTAGTGTTTTGTTTCTGACATTTGGCATCTTCTGCTTGACCTATCATCAGGTATCCTTTTTACCCTGAAGAATGGATCCAGCAGTGAGACCCAAAACCTCAAAAATACATGCAAGCAGATATAGAAGCTCTTAACAATACAATCTGTTGCATGATCCAAAAATCAGAATTTGATACATGATCAAAAGGTCAGTTTTCTTCGTTATCAGCCAAGGTGTCAAAGAACTTTGAAAATTAAGAAAACCTTGTCAACGATAATCTCAAACCCAGCCAAACATTCCACAAAACTGAAGATTACCTTGGGTTGATCTTGAAATTCTCAGAGAAGTTGGGGTTTTAAGGGAATTTGTCATGTCCCCAACTTCGGTTAGGCCCTAATTTCATTTTGGGCGGGAGAATAGTGTTTCTCAACACTAGATTTAAATTTAATATATTTAAATAATATTAAAATATAATAATAATAATATTTTAAATAGGTCTTGGCCGACTCATTTGGCAAGGCACATATGCTAGCATATAGGCTATATTTAAATGGTTTGCTTTTGGAGGATGATCATGGATGGACGAATTTGTCTGGTGGTATGTTGGAGATGAAAACCTTTGCTCCTCGAACCTAGGTGAGATGAAACCCTCATCAGGCATCTGTGATTCTGCTTTCCTTACACCCAGTCACACATTTGTTGATTCATCTTTATTCATTCCAGGATTGGAGCAATCTCATCGGCAAACTCAAGAGAGCGATTTCAACGAGTAAGTGGTAGAGCCTTTGGCTCGCACCTTACTCAAGGCTTGAGCGTACCCTCCCAATCACGGGTAGTTACATCTTCACTGAAGTGGCGGTAAACACAATTATTCATTGTCTCGTGCCACTGGCACCAAACTAGCTCCAAACAACGATCCAGCAGCGACTTCATAAGCGTCGACCCAAAGACTACCACTTTGGACGGGTGAAGACTGGAAAGGCGCCACTTCAAGGCGTCGAACCAATCGGCAATATCATTTCTAGTCCATGTACCTGGAGTGCACGATCTGCATACACAGGAAAATATTGCGACATCACATCTTGCAAATTCAATACAACACTTATATGTCGGGCAGGCTCAATTACTACCACGACTGTGATTAAATCGAAGCTACTCACCAGGATTACCGATTACTCTGTAGTCATCCATTCTTTGCAATTGGTATTTTCAGTAATCTTCTATACTATGTTTTTCATTATGATCTGAAGCATCCTAAGTTTCAGTTGTTGTCACTGTGAAAATTTTGCATTTTAGTGCCTCAATTTGTGTGGAACATTCACTGTGTATGCTTCTATTTACTATCGCTAGGATTTCGTCCAAAACTTAATATTTTCCCAGTTATCTCTCTGTGATTACCATTGTGTTTGATATCTACTTAGATCTGAGTGCAAAAATCAAATTATGTTATCATTACTGTTGTTGTGTGCAATCTGTTCTTGGCATCTTTCAGTGGCATCAGAGCATGGATTCTGCCAGTCTTAGGGAAATTAGTGTCGATATGAATCATGGTCCGAATGAGAGAGGACAATGAAATTGCAGCATCCAAAATTGCTAGATGGTATGAAGGGTATCAAAAGTATAAGAATCTTCTAACATTCCAAGAATATTTAAGATCGACAGGAAAAACTATACCCGTGAATGAGGTGATTATCAGAATCTTTGATGAGTACTCAGGTGAACTCAAAGCTATCAAGGCTATAGAGTCTTTTGACAGGTACTACATAAGAAAGAGAAAGGAAGAAGAAAAGGTTGAAGATATACCAGAGGAAACATCTTTTCCTCCTTTTGCTCCATTGTCGGAGATCATGCCTCAATCTGCTACTCAAGAGGAGGAAGAACAGTCAAAACATGAACCAAAAAATGATGAAGACATGACAGAGAAAACTTTTCTTATGGAACACCAAGAGGCCAAGATAAAAACAAATGCTCCAATCCATGAACAGCCCATTAATCTGTTGGAAGGTGAGTTGTCGCAGCAAATAACTAAATTGCAGAGTTACCCTATTAGGGAGGATGTTGTAAAAGTTTCTAAGGATGATTGTGTTGGAGTGAATCTCCCAAGGCTTCTTACTCTAAAGGAGGTAAGTACTCTCATCATTTCTGCTCAAGATATGAAACTAATAGTTAGAGATGTACTTCAGTTTTACCATCATGAAAAGCAAATTTATTTGGTTTATATGGAAGGGTGTATAAATTCTTGGGTCCAAAATTACCAATATATTCTAGTTTGGGATCCAGGAGATCATTTATCTTTGATAAGGGATTATGAAGGCATTGTGAACTGTAAATTTTTAGTCTTATAAAAATTGTTGAGATCACCCCAGAGAAAAGGCATATGCCTGACTAAAGGGATTAGATAGTTACAGGCAAAGAATAATGCTTCTAAGAGTAGATGGAGTTTCCGGGAAAGAGCTTCTCATCACCGGGCGCTTAGAACCACTGTGATAAATGAGACATCGTTCCCAAGTGTAGAGAGAAATGAGAAGGGATTAGTTTATGAGCAAGTCAAGCAGGCAATGCGTGTAAGCACATAAAATTTTACCCTCTCAACATTGATGGAGAATACATCAGTAAATGGAGAAACCCCAGTGACACAAAGCATGACAGAAACAAATGTTAGTAACACTGTTGAAAGTGGTGATAATGCTAATAAAAGCATGGAATTAACTTTAGCCATCAAGATCCAGGTAGCTATCAAGAAATAATTTGGCTAGGAGAACATTATGCCGTCTTAAAGGTATTGTAAGATTGTAAGCCCTTGTTCGTGGGCAGTTAGTTAGGAAACAGGCTGCAAGAACTTTGCATTGTGTGCAAGAAATCATCAAATTGCAATCTTTGGTTCGTGCTCATCAAGTCAGATTATCAGAACAAGGATTGTCCATTCAAGAGAGACTTCAACTTATAAGACAACAAAACGGTTCAAAACAAAGCAAACTGGAGTTGTATGAGAAACATTGTCCTAAATGGTTGATCATAAAGACTAAGGGATGGCCTAGTGAGAAGATCCTACAGTTTGATAATGTATGGCTTGTCATGGATATTACACCTTGGATTTGGTTTGAAACTATGGGACTCACATGCAAGGATGGACCAATGATGTTGAGAGCTAGTGATAAGGATGCAACACCTAAAGAAGATGAAGTTGTTCTTGCATGCCTTCAACAAGATGAGGATTCACTTATTCCATCAACAAGGAGTACATGTGTCTTCATAATGACCACATGGAAGAAGGGCATGTTGTCACAGGATGTGTCAAATTAGTGATGATTGATCAGATTTATGAAGGTGATGTTGAAGACAAATCAGAAATGTTGTACGGAGATTTTGGGTCCCATAAGTCACACCACTTGGAAGGACAATTGAGGTTGAAGGATAGTCAGATTGTGGCAGCCCTAATTCACTTTAATGATATTCATAAGATGATGACAAATTTGTGTTGGAAGACATTAAGTGAACCTGAAGGACTTGGAGGAGATATATCTCTTGATGACTTGCACAAACTCTAGGAGGCTTTGGTGGTAGTGAAGACCAACTACCTACTTGTACTTGTGGATAGAGATCATCTCCTCATACTTGATGAGATCTATGTTGATGCTTTGAGAAAGAAGGAAGATGAAGTTGATAAGCTCACCTTTGAGCTTAAGGACACCATGGATTCCTTAAAGAGCACTCAAAAGGATCTTCGAGAATCGAAAGAGCATGTGGATGAGCTTTGTTGGGAGTTGAGCATGGCACACTTTTCATCGCACCCAGTAGAATTTCAAACTTCTAAGGCAACCACATCTAATGAAAAACATGGCAACATGAAGATGGCAAAATATCCTGAAGGACTCTATCATGAAGACATTGTTTGAAGCCATGTGTAATGTCTCTTGTCCTTCTTTGCCCTAACTTTTGCTTGTTGATTAGGTTTAGGGTTTCTTCCTTCCAAATGAATGTTCTTCTTATGCAATAACCCTAGATTGGAGTATGTATTCACCATATTAACAAAATTTCCACATACAAATATATTTGTTAACATTAATATCTAGATATCCAAAATATAAACATAATCACAAAAGCAATAATGAAGACATATGAGGAGAGGCGTGGGTAGATCCACTTGAAGATATCCATCTAAGCCCAAGGGCACAAGCATTTGAACAAGACAACCCACCCCTTGGCCCCGAGTGGTAGGAACGTCCAACAAGACAATTCCACCCTTAAAGTGGTGTGCTTAGTGGAAACACTTGTACCTACTTTCTCTACCCACGTCATCACCTCGGAAGACACTTAACTTATTGGGGACAGTCGAGGGAGCATATAAGTGGTCTTGGCCTACCACCCCTCCATGGCCTCAGCGGATTCTTAAGTGAGACCCCCACCCCTCCATGGCCCACCCATGCCTTCGAACTGGACAAAACCTTAAGTGGAATTTTCGCCCTTCCATGGCCCATCCTTGCCTTGGATTTTGTGGGCGAAATCTTAAGTGGGGTTTTTAGGCACCACTTCCCTCACACCCTTCCTCCCAATTTAAGCTTACAAGCACTCAGAAGGCAATCTTCAAGCAGTTGATTACATTTCCATTCATCTTTTATTCTTTAAGTCAATGTAAAGATCATGGCTTAGCATAATTATAATCATGATAGCATTAAAGAGAGCATTGCATTAACAATCAAATCAGCTAAACTCGTATGTACATTTGATTGAAATTAATGAAGAAGCAGTATATATATATTTCTATTGTCAATCTTACCAATATTTCTTTCTACTCATATGAACATAGCAGCATAAATATTTATCTGCTAAAAGATAATGCATCAACTAATATAGAAGTCAATATTAATTTTTCAAAAGTGCAATAATCTTAATAACTCTATATTATGAGGCTTGCATGCTCCATTGAAGACTTGTAGGCATAAAGTCATTCAAATTTTAGATCAGCATGGATGCCATGTAATCAGTCCTTAAAGGTGGGCTATTAAATAGAATTGAGAACCTATAACTAATGCATCGCCTACTTAAGCATTTATCATTAAATGAGTTCTCTATTCTGATATTTAGAGATTGCTAAATATTAAGGCTAAGTGAAATCACATCACCTAATTAAGTATGTCTAGTCTCCTTGCATAGTCTCTATCGAACTCTTTATTTTTATCTCTTTTATTTTTTGTTTATGTCTCTGTGTTTTTAAATTTTTATCTCCTCTTCTCTATCGTGGGTGGAATATAAATAGAGTGTCTATATATGCATATAAATTCTTGAACATATCCTAAGTAGAATTAAATAGTAATAAACACATCTATGATTCTACATAATAGATTCTAAGCATATTATGATTGAAAATAAATAATAATTACATCTGCTAATTCCTACTCACTAAGCCTAAATAGTAAATATATCATAAATAGTAATCAATACAACTGCTATCTCCTATCCACTAAACTCTAAATATATTACAATTAACAGCAAATAATAATTATTATGCCTATCGATTATCTTTATACTGCCTTAATGCCTCGACAGACCATAATTCACTATTATCGTGAGTGTGCAGCTTTTCTTTATCCTTTCCTTCTTTATATTCTAATTTTTTTTCCCAAATCATGCCTTTTGAAGTGTCATCGGCCTCCTCTTATAGCCAATCAAGGCTTTGATCTTGGGATGTGACTTTTCAGCGCTGCCTTTTTGAGATTGGCTCATTAATGGTTTGGGCTTTTTTTGTTAATTATTGTTTGTGAAGTCTTTAATCGATCAATTTGGGAATTGGTTTTAAGATTGTTTTATGCCTTTTGTTGTGTATAGTTTATTTTATATTTATTTTATTTAATATTTGTTTCTTCTATGGTCTCTTTAGAATATAGATTATTATAAGTAGGAGGTATTTTCCACAGCGTGTCAAATTATGATATTGCTATAGGATTCAACCGTGTAGTTTTAGGAGTCAAACTCATTGACCCATGTTTCATGAGTAGTGGTTCACAAGAACCCATCTCTCATGATAATGAATGATCCACTTAGCACTCATTGCATCTAGGTGATGCTCATTGAGGTGAAGCACTCGGCCTTCCCGGCATTGGGCCTTCCGAGGTGATGCTCATAGAGGTGAAGGCCCAATGCTTCACCTCCATGAGCATCACCTCGGAAGGCCCAGTGCTTCACCTCTATGAGCATCACCTAGATGCAATGAGTGCTAAGTGGATCATTCATTATCATGAGAGATGGGTTCTTGTGAACCACTACTCATGAAACATGGGTCAATGAGTTTGACTCCTAAAACTACACGGTTGAATCCTGATAACAATATCATAATAGATTATTATATTAATGATATTTATAATTTTTATTTATTTTATTATAATTAGTTCATTATTATAATATTGTAACTATAGTATATGATAATCAAGATTTAGATAGCAATAATTATTATTAATATTATATTTATAATTATAGTTTTATCTATGATAACCACAATTATTTTTAAATCACAATTACTCATATTTATACTTTGTTACTTATTTGGATGTTGACACATTTGGTGCTACAATTTCGGGGGACATGACAGTCCACCCCACCCAAGATTTCTCGCCCTCAAGCAATCACAATTTAGATTTGTAAATTTTTGTGATATTAGTTTGGCTATGACCTTTTGACCAAACTTGGAAATTTTAATTCAAAAGGTGTCATAACTACTAGGTTATCTCTTCCACGAAGCTCCATTTGTTTACTGTCCCTTCTTTTGATTAGATACCTTTGAGATCTCCTCCCTCATATTTTGTTTTCTTGCTTGGGTGCTCTTTGATTTCTCCCTTGGGGATCGTGTCTATCTTGTGGGCTCAGCCTTTACATTTATGCTCATGTCCCCATGGATTTTGGCATGTGAAACATAACCCTTTTCTTCTTAAATCCTCTACTGATTTGCACCAATGACCTCAATCTCACTTCTCATTACACAATGAGCATGTCCTAAGTATCTCTTCCCTTTTGGGCCTTTCTTCTTTGCAAGGGGGTTTGGAGGGGGACATAAAGTCCCCAGGTTTGTCTCTTGGTAATTTATCTTCAAATTTCATAGCCTTTTGGATGGCTTCATCTAAATGGATGGGTTCTAATGCATTCACCATACTTTTGACCGATCCCCTTAATCCCTCTATGAACAGGTATGTAGGTCTCTCTTAGGAAATTTTAGGTACCATAATTGCTAGTTTTTGAAACTCAATGGTGTAGCTTTCAATAGTCCCTTGCTGTCTTACTTGGGTGAGCTCCCTAAAGTACCATTCAAGATTCCTTTGGTCGAATCTCTTGATCAATCTTTGGGTGAAATCATCATAGGTGGTAACTTGTTGATGTCCTTGGGTAATGAGGTCGTGGTGCCACCAATCATGGGTCATCCCTGTTAGATGTAACACGACGAACTTGATGGAATTTTCTTCTATCATTGGGCTTAAGGATAGATATGTGTCCAACTTTTGTACCCATGAGTGTGCGGTGCTCTTTCCATCCATCAAAATTGGGAAGGGTTAGTTTGCTTATCCTATTTTTGAGATCCTTATTGGGTTAATTGTTTCTTTCCCTTTCCCTCCTAGGAGCAGTTCTTAGTTTGGCCTCACAATAATCTTTAAAGGGGATGGTGCTCCTAATTTCAAGATCTAGTCTATCATATGTTGTTGCAATCTCATCTACATTACCTGTGGGAGGTTCGTTGATTTCCCTTTCTTCCATGTGCTCATCCCTAGGTAAGAAAGAAGGTCTCATGGGTCTAGAGCCTATGGCTTTTGATGGTGTGGGATTATTGTTTTCAAAATGGTTAGAGCTTGTTTCCTTTCCATTATTTCCACTCATGTTCTAGATGGCTTGGAGGAGTTGTGAAGTTCTTTCACTCCTCTCGTTTTGGTCCCTAAGTGCTTGGGTGGTTTGTTCCATGAATGCTCTCAACGTGTTATTCATGAATGTGTCCATGGTGTTGTTTGTGGTGGTGTTTTTCCTAGAGTTTCTTCTTTGGTAGGTTAGCATTTAACTATGGCTTCACAGGATGGTAGGATTAGGGCTCTAATGCCACTGTAATGTCCTTTGTCCTGCTTTTCCCTAGCTTTCACTTGTTGATTAGGTTTAGGGTTTCTTCCTTCCAAATGAATGTTCTTCTAATGCAATAACCCTGGATTAGAGCCTATATTCACCATATTAACAACATTTCCACATACAAATATATTTGTTAGCATTAATATCTAGATATCCAAATATAAACATAATCACAAAAGCAATAATGGAAATAGATGAGGAGAGGCATGGGTAGATCTGCCTAAAGCTATCCATCTAAGCCCAAGGGCATAAGCGTCCAATCAAGACAACCCACCCCTTGGCCCCGAGTGGCAAGAACATCCAAACCAAGAAAATTCCACCCTCGAAGTGGCGTGCTTAGTAGAAACACTTGTACCTGAGCTTTCTCTACCCACGTCATCACCTTGGAAGATACTTAAATTATTGGGGATAGTCAAGGGAGCGTATAAGTGGTCTAGGCCTACCACCCCTCCATGGCCTCGACAGATTCTTAAGTGGGACCCCCACCCCTCCATGGCCCACCCATGCCTTCGGACTGGGCGAAACCTTAAGTGGAACTTCCACTCCTCCATGGCCCATCCTTGCCTTGGGTTTCGGGGGCGAAATCTTAAGTGGGATTTTTAGGCACCACTTCCCTCACACCCTTCCTTCCAATAAGCTTACAAACACTCATAAGACAGTCTTCAAGCAATTGATTACATTTTCATTCATCTTTGATTATTTAAGTCAATGTAAAGATCATGGCTTAGCATAATTATAATCATGATAGCATTAAAGAGAGCATTGCATTAACAATCAGATCAGCTAAACCTGTATGTACATTTGATTGAAATTAATGAAGAAGTAGTATATATATATCTCTATTGTCAATCCTACCAATATTTCTTTCTACTCATATGAACATAGCAACATAAATATATATCCAATTGCTAAAAGATAATGCATCAACTAATATAGAAGTCAATATTAATTTTTCAGAAGTGCAATAATCTTAATAACCAGATTATGAGGCTTGCGTACTCCATTGCAGACTTGTAGGCATAGAGACATTCAATGTTTAGACCAACATGGACGCCATCTAATCAATCCTTAAAGGTGGGCTATTAAATAGAATGGGGAACCTATAACTAATGCATCGCCTACTTAAGCATCTATCATTGAATGAGTTCTCTATTCTGATATTTAGAGATTGTTAAATATTAAGGCTAAGTGAAATCACATCACCTAATTAAGTATGTCTAGTCTCCTTGTAGTCTCTACCAAATTCTTTATTTTTATCTCTTTTATTTTATGTTTATGTCTTTGTGTTTTTATCTTTTTATCTCCTCCTCTCTATCGTGGGTGGAATATAAATAGAGTGTCTATATATGCATATAAATTCCTGAACATATCCTAAGTGAGATTAAACAGTAATAAACACATCTATAATCCTACATAATAGATTCTAAGCATATTATGATTGGAAATAAATAATAATTGCATTTGCTAATTCCTACTCACTAAGCCTAAATAGTAAATATATCATAAATAGTAATCAATACAGCTACTATCTCCTATCCACTAAACTCTAAATATATTACAATTAACAACAAATAACAATTACTATGCCTATCGGTTATCTTTATACTGCCCTATGCCTTCAGTAGACCATAATTCACTATTACCGCGAGTGTGCAACTTTTCTTTATCCTTTCCTTCCTTATATTCTGATTTCTTTTTTCCCAAATTATGCCTTTTGAAGTGTCATTGGCCTCCTCTTATAGTCGATCAAGGCTTTGATCTTGGGAAGCGACTTTTCAGCGCTGCCTTTTTGAGATCGACTCATTAATGGTTTGGGATGTTTTTTGTTAATTATTGTTTGTGAAGTCTTTAGTCGATCAGTTTGGGAATTGGTTTTAAGTTTGTTTTATGCCTTTTGTTGTATACAGTTTATTTTGTATTTATTTTATTTAATATTTGTTTCTTCTATGGTCTCTTTAGAATATAGATTATTATATTAATGATATTTATAATTTTATGTATTTTGTTATAATCAGTTCATTATTATAATATTGTAACTATAGTATACGATAATCAGGATTTAGATAACAATAATTATTATTAATACTATATTTATAATTATAGTTTTATCTATGATAACCATAATTATTTTTAAATCACAATTTTGTATTTATACTTTGGTACTTATTTGGATGTTGATATATTTGGTGCTACAATTTCAAGGGACATGACACCATGTGACAGAGTTTGTGACACATGGTTTGCACTTGGAGACGTCTTGTGGACCAGCACTTGTTGATAAATCCACTCATGGAAGGAGAGATGATTGAGATTGAGGAAGACGTCACACTAGAGCATGAGGTAAGGACTGATTTTTTGATGTATGACAATAGTCCCTTATCTTCACATTATCATGTTATGTTAGTCGAGAGGATCAACCTTAAGGCTTATAATTCTTGGGGAGAAACTCATGTTGGACCAACACTTGTTGGAGAGCATGAAGCAATGTGGAAGGAGAGGTTTGAGGTGATTAAAGGCACTATAAAAAGGTAGTAGTTCTGATTTTCTAATTTGGAACAACAGTCCAGGTCACTTTTGTATAATCAGGTGATGGTTGCCCTTACACATGAGGATGAGAGTGGGAAAACTTCTCCTACTGTTGGTACTCCATTGGGAGTCAAACATGAAGATATTTTGGGTTTTCCAAGGCACAAGATGTCTGATTTGATATGCAATAGCAAGAAAGAGGCAAAGAAGATTTGGAGCATATGGCATGTGAGGAATGAGCGTTGTATGATTCAGAAATCCTTGAGTATTTTCATAGCTTGCTTCATGAGGGTGTAGTGTCAACTCTTTTGGAGGACCATTTGAAGGCTCACAACATACACTTAGATGGCATGATGGAGCACACACTTAGTGTATTAGCCACTAGTATTATTTTTGAGGTTGCTTTATTGTTGGCACATAGTGTGATGGTGGTTGTTCGGTTGTCTGTGCCTATTATAGTTGTGGTTGCTCGGTTGATGGACCTTGGTGTGGTTGTGGCGGTTTGTGAATCCTTCATGTTGCTTGGTGTTGGGATTGTTGTTTTGGAGCTTGGTTGCACATAGCAGGTATGTTGCCTGTTGCTTGGTGTTGGGGCTGTTATTTTGGAGCTTGGTTGTATGTAGCAGAAATGCTACCTACTTTAACCTGTGTATGCAGGTATGGTTGGGTATTTTTATTCCCAAATTTTATTTTTTAAGATGGCTTTTGTTACTTCGCCTGGTGCAATTGCAATTGTGGTTGTGTTGTTGTTGGTGTATCCAGTGTGTTGGTGGTTATTTTGTAGCTAGTGATTGGAGTGGTTGTGGTTGCTCTACTATCAGAGCTTGGTGAGGTTGTGGTTATGTTGTCAAAGATGTGTTTTTCTCTACTGCTAGAACGACTGCTTTAGCTTGGTTTTGCAAGTTTGTGTGTGCATTGTTGAGCCTAGTAGGGTTGTTATTGTTATAACACAAGATGCAACCACCTTTTTTCTACTATAAGGTTCATTGCCTTGCATCTTGTTTTTCTCCCAGTTAGTGGAGAAGGGGTTTCAAAGAATATAGAAGGGGATCCACCTAGTATGGTTGAGGTTGCTTTGTTGTTGGCACTTGGTGTGATGTTGGATTTTCTACTATCGATGTCTAGTACTATTGTGGTTGCTCTATTGATGGAGCTTGGTGAGGTTGTGGCGGTTCGTGAAGCCATCATGTTGCCTAGTTCTGGGGTTGTTGTTTTTGGAGCTTAGCTCTGAGCAATAGGATTACTACCTACTTTTACTTGTGTATGCATGTATGGTTGGGGATTTTTATTCCCAATTTTAATTTTTAAGAGGGATTCCGTTGCTCTTTTTTTGGTATCTTTTTCTACTTTTCCTATAGAGGTGGTATATTTTTCTATTGAGGTGGAGGATATTCAAGTAGAGAAGATGGTCTTACTGCTAGGGAGCTTCTTTTTCCCTTTTTTTAACTTCATTTTTGTTTCTCCCATTGAGGTGGAGGTTGAGAATGTGATGTCATTGTCTACTCTTCCTATGGAGGTGATGTATTCTCCTATTGAGGTGGAGAATATCCATGCGGATAATTTGGAGTTGCTACTAGGGATATTTTGCTACCTTAGCTTTTGTTTAATTCTCTTTTCTCTTATTAAGGTGGAGGTCAAGAAGGATGATGAGTTCAGGGTTCTGTAGTCTATGTTTGAATGCAGTGATTTAGCTATTGGTTGGCCTTGTTTATCTTAGGTAGTGTTTTTTGTTTGATAGGGTTTTAGGTCCTTGTAAAACCTAGTTATAAAAGGTTCTATGGTTCCTTCAAAAATTATTCAACGTAGTTTGTTTGGTCTTGTTTATTGTCTTGTTGATTGTTGTTGTTAGGATGTTGGTTGGCTCTATTTTATCTTTTGGCAGTGTTCTTTGTTATGATAGGGTTTCAGGTCCCTTCAAAACCTATTTTTCCCTTAATCAAAATGACATAAGGACCATGAGCAGTTGAAGGATCATGCACTTGCAATAGAGAGGATAAGACACTTGTAGCCAAGGAACCTACATCCATCAAAGCTAGATTCTTTAAAGATATGATACAAATCATCAACAATAATTTTTCATAATGAGTAAGAAGAAACACCACGATAATAGAAAATGGTAGATAACACTTTATTGTGTCCATCATGCCAATTGTTCAACATGCCAACAACATTAGTTTTTTATCATAGTTAGGAAAGTTACATTATGATTCTAATTTTGAAGTTTTCTACTTTGATGAAATAATCATCTTTCTATTATTTAGGAATGAATCAAAAATTTTAATCTAGAGTCCAATTTGTCTCAAAAAAATTAGGATTATGCAGTCTATATATTATGGGATCTGTAGTGAGGGTAACAATTATTTTTAGCATTTTGTACTTTTTTTTAATATCAATAGAATAGTTTCTTATCATATGGTATCAAATTGAATGTGAATATAGGATTTATTAAGTGATATCTTTGCAAATTAGAAGAGTGTATCTACCCATGCAAGGGCCCACTTGAGGTAATGTTGCAACTTTGTTATCGGTGTTAGGGATAAGTTAATTCAAAATTTTAAGTTAGATTATTGGTCAACCACTGAGTAGTTCATAGTTGTTACTTGTAGAAATTATTGGTTAATGTTATTTACAAAACTTACAACAATAGTTTTAGAATAATTATTTTAGAATTTCTAAAGAATCTTTAATTTGAATCACTTTCAAGTTTAACAATTTAATTCCTATACTTAGCTAGCTAAGAATGCCTAGAACCATTAAGCAATACATATAGTACGAGCATCATCCACTAAGATACCTCCCTGGCTTGAAATTTAAGTGTAATTACTCATAGTTGATAGTAACTTGAGAAAGAATGATTTGATCCCTTGAGTTGAGTACATGACCTAGTCACACCAAATGTATTCGCCATTGAGAGGACCATACAATACTAATCAAAATAAACCTACACTAAAATTTGCACACCTTGTATGAGATGTATCCAAGGACTAGAGAAAATCTAATGGTAAGAAATGCTCTTAGGAACCCAACTATTTATTATCCTTCTCTACCTTTAACACCTAGAACCTCCTCCTCCAATGGTGATAAATGGAAATTATATATGAAATATTCAATGGCAAGGATAGCATGTAATAGCTATACAAAAAGCTAAAACTAGAAGCTTGGAAACTTGTTAGTTGATCTCAAATTAGTATGAATGTTAGAGCTATTCAATAACTAAAATCTAGACCCTTTTCTTAATAAAAGGGGTCGACATATATAAGAAAGCATGCTAAAATTTTCTAAAGATAAAAGGAAAATAAAAATAAAAATAACTAACTTAGGAAATGCACCAACTTTGAGGTAAAATATTGAAAATATGAAAAAGTTATTGCATAAGAAAAACCATGCAACACTCCTTGAAATAATCATTCAACTATTCCAAAAGGAATTTATTTACGGAAAAAAATACAAAATGAAGTATAAACTAATTTTTTAAATAAAAAAGAGGTTGGATAAGTTAAGGCTTACCAAAGGATACATATGGGAGAATCTAATAGGATAGCTAGGAATTTTTACTTTAGAGAAATAAGTTAAGGGTCGAGTTTCATTAATTTTCATGCCATATAGAGTTATGAAATGGTTTATTATATCATCATCACACTAACATGTATGCCTCTTCATTTTTAGGAACTCATGGTCCCAAAGCCACCACATTATCTTATTAATATTAGCTTGTTCCCACTAGTTAGCAATAGTTTTTGGAGCTCTACTTAAATCACCATCCTTCCCAACTTGCTAAGTGTTTCATATCTCCTCATCAATCATCATCCCATGGATCAAATCCTGATGGTCTCAATGCATTTTCAACACATGTATAGTCATAATACATAATTAACACATGTCTAGTCCTAATACATATTTAACACATGTCTAGTCCTAATACATGTTCAACACATGCCTCAAATTATTTAATGGTATATCATTGTAATGCAATCCTCGATGCCCTATGGACATCTCTAATTTCCCTATTAAGTAGATATCATGAGCCTCCTTTATATGATATTCATTTGTAAGCTCAACTAGATCCTAGAATCCTTCATAAATCTCTAATCATCAATTTGTCCATCATATCAACAATGGATTCAACATCTTCCACTACCCATCAACTAAATGTCTTGGGCTTCTTGACATGTTTCCTTCTCTTTTCTTATTTGTATTGTAAAGTCTTATAGGATCCAATCCTTATCATTGCATGTTACGAACCCCACTTATTTGTATTAATATGAGTTATTCCCTCTTCTAAATATATTTTTCCTCTTAAATTAATGTAGGTGACATTCTTGGCTTTCATTCTTTAAAAATCATCACAAAGAGTGTCATATATCTTAAATGTTATGAGTGTAATGCTTTCATTCTTATGTTCCTTAAATGGAAGTAAATTACTTGTGGCTTTTTGAAAGTTGTATAGCATGTTGATATCTATTTAGAGTTATATGCACTAGTAACCCTGTGGAAATAAGTTGAACTAGCTTTGACCACAATCATAATTTTTCATGGTCAATAGAGTTTTTGAACATTGTAGAGATAGTTAATTGGTCATTGGTGTTTGGTATATTTCCCCTCTGATATTTTATTTCTCTAATCTTACCCTTTTAATTTAATGCAAATCTCTATCCTTATCCCCTTTATTTTCAAGCATCTCTAACCCTTTTCCTCTTCAAGGTTTTATTAGGAGGTAGATTAGCTTATTTTTTGAAATTAGTTAAGTGGTGGATTAGAAAATGAATTTGAACTTCTTTGTATATTCCTACATGATGTTTGAAATTTATGAGTGCATGGGTTTCCACATTATTTTGGTTTCTCATAGCCAACAAATCCACATGATGTAAGAATATTTTTACTAAGTCTGGTGATTTTTTATATATTTGTTGTAACACCTAGGAATTCATCTACTTACTTGCCTACGAGTGTGGATCCTCAAAAAAATTATTCTTGTGATACTTTCTCTCACGCTGCTCATATCTTTCCATTTGACACTTCAATGGGGTGCACCAATATAAAGCAACTATAGGTGCAATACAATAGAGTTTAGCACTAGTTTGCTTAGGCCCATAAGTATAATGAATTTATTTTTCTATGTCTAGCTCGATAATCCTTTATATATTTAAAGTATATTTTAAACCTTTTTAATGTTTTTTTTTTTTGTCTTATATTAAAAATAGAATGGAAATGTTAACCATTCTAAGAAAATAATAAAAGATTGGTCTAAACTACTACTATTATGTTTTTTCTAAGAAACACTATATTTTTTACTTAGACAAAATACTGAGATATGGATTTTAGACTAAATATCTTAAATACAAGAAAATAAAAGATTAAATAATTGAGATAAAGTAAAGGAAACGTCCTTGATTTAGCTTTGGTATTAACCTATTACAAAAATTATAAATTCTTAAAAATGATAAAAACTGGTGTAAGGACAAAATCAAGTCATTGATAGAGTCAATTTCATCATTGTTGTCAATGCTAGATGTGTGTATGACCTTCAAATTTTAGGAGAAACTATGCAATGTTCTATAGGTCTTCACTATGTTCTGGTATTCAATTTGAGGAATTTATTAGAAGATATTTTACCTTAACATGCAATAGTGACAAGAAAATTATTTGAGATTACTTGAGATTCTACCCTTGGCATGCCTTATTTTGATTTTTTCAATCCTCTTTCAATAATATAGAAGAAAAAGAGTGTGTGGTATATTCCTATTGTACTCTAAGCTTGAAAAATAAAATTAAAACTTCACAAATTGTAACAAACTATATGATTTATAAAGTGTGTACATGCTTTGTGTATTATATGGGTAGAAGATTATGAAAATATGTCTAGGTACCAAGGGACATTAGTGTGAGGCTATAGGTTTAGTTCTTGGATAATTCATTAAAGTGATGTCAAGGATAAATTATAGGGTAGTGGTGATGGCATACGACAAATTCACCGCCAGCAATTCACTGAGGGAAAATTCACCGCCAATAATTCATTGCGGGAAAATTCACCACGTGAAAAATTAATTGCATGATTTTTTCGCTATTAATTTTCCATAGCGATGAATTGCTGGTGGTGGTGAATTTTCCCACGGTGAATTGTTGACTGTGAATTGCTAGCGGTGAATTTTTCTAGAGCCAGTGGTGATACTTAATGGTGATGATAGAAGAAATGAAACAAACGGGAACGATAAAGGAAAACTGCAAGAAAGAAAAAATGATCCATGGAGAAACACTCATGAGAGAGAGGAGATTACATCTTCAAACTATCATTAGTAGGTCATGAATTAGACTATTGGATCATCATCAGATTGTCATGTATGCTTATTCATTTTTAGACACTTAAATATTGCCCCCTTATAAAAAAATCTTTTAAAAATAGACGAGTGGTTGCTAACCTTGGAACTTACCTATTCTTACCTTGGCTTGATTTACTACTTCCAAACCTATAAAAATGAGTTAAATGATTATTTGTAGTAGAAATATATTTTAAAAATAAAATTTAAAACATTAACATAGATAAGGTTACTTACCATTTATGGAGGTTGAGACATACCACCTCATTGGATCCATCTACGATCTAGAAAATAAGCATGCCTAGACAACTCAAGTACATTATATATGCATGGTTGAGAAAAATGTTTAGCATAATCAATGGAAAGAGGATGTACCCTTTGTGTGGAGATCCTAAATATAGTTGTGTTTCCTCACTTGGGTCACATAAATATAAAATGGTGTCCTATAAAATAATTGTGTTGGCATGTATATATGATAACTTAAGATTTTAGAGGTTCATTTGTATTTGAGTGTTTAAGATTTTTTTATAGATTTTAGAAATCTATTTTTATTAGATGGTTTTAAATTTTGAAGATATGATTTTGATTAACACAAATGGGAGGCCTTACTCTCATTTTTTTTATGTCTCCATATGGACGAGACCATTATTACAGACAAATTATTTGATATATGTGTCTTTATTTATATTCTCTTTGGATCAACTCATATGTTTGTCATTAATGGACTTCATGTATGTTAGTTTCCATTTGTGCACTTGGATGACTTGTATTTAACTCTTTATTATGTATGTTTTATTTTTATGATATATACATATGTGGATGTAGATGGATGTATGTATGAATGATAGGTTTACATGCTAAACACTTTCATAGATATAGGTTTTAAATTGTGGTAATTTATTTATTTGATGAGGCACACATTTTTATGTTTTTGAAATGATGGTAACATGCCCTTTCTAATTTTTTTATCCATAGGAATTGTAATTTTATTAGAGTTTTATCATATACACTAGATTTATTAGATGTAGGGTGTAGGGAGGTATATGGGAATAAGAAATGTAGAGAAGAATATCTAAAATAAGTTTATAAGGGGTAAAAGACTTATCATAGTCGATACTAACTATAAATTAACAAGTAACACTAGACAACTTTAACTCTATAAGTGTTCCCTAGACTCCAAGAACTTAGGTTTTGGATAAAAAGGATTACATCCCCAATAAAGGATGGCCTTTCAAAGGTAAAGTGGGACTCTTGGATGTTTAATATAGCTTGTGTGTGTACAATTTTTTTTTATATTCCTTTATTTTTTACAAATGTGGGTGTTTCAATACCTTTTTCATGTGTCATTTGGTATTTTTGGAGTAGTGACAACCTAAACCAAGCCTTATACTACTAATAGGAAATGAGGGATCATAACCAAAGGTTAGGCAAGGCGATTAAGGAGCCAAACATAAATAAATTATTAGATACCTACTTCTAAGACTTTCCCCTTCAACATAGATAATTAGGAAGACCTACCTATTATCTTCTATATGTTATTAGAAAATTAGCTAGTGAAATCAAAAGATAATACTAGCTCAAATTAAGATAATACTAATGCTTAGATTATACTTATATAAAATGTATTTGTAGACACGTAAAATGTACTGATTGACATTACACACCTGATCCTGATTTAACTAACACCGCTTCGTCCTGAATCATTCCTCTGTCTAACCATTTAATCGAATAGCCCTTATTTGATTAAATTAATCAATTTTCCTCTCTTAATTAAATAATATTTTATCTGATTAAGTCATTCTCTCTCATTAATTAAATAAATCAATGTTATTTAATTAATCCTCTGATCTCTATTTAATTAAATAATTCATTTTATTTGATTAAATCTCTAAAGTCATCTTATTAAATTAAATAAATTAAACCTTATTTGATTTAATCTAACATCATCTCCTTTAGTTAAATAACTCAAAAATCTTTATTTAACCAAGTCTAAACCATTTTCCTCTCAACTTTGATTTATTTAAATCAAAAAATCTAAGTCAAAATTGTCAAATCACCTAACATCATCTTAATTAATCAAATCCTGATTAATGTTAACTCTAATCCATGTCCCATCCTCTAGCTTTTGCCACTTGCACATGAAAATACATTTAATTAATTTATTAAATCCCTATTTTCTCCCAATTTGGCATCTTTAGAGGAATATTCCTTCAAATTTGAAATCCCTCCAATTGGATTTGTCCTTCCAACAAGACATCCATTCCCTCTTACATGTCCTTGTGCATTGAGTCAAGTGGCATTTAATTCATTTTCATCCCCCTCAAACATGTCATTTCACTATTTTGAAATTCCACCTAATTGCATTTATGGGCACATTCATCAACATGTGCACATCCTTTGCCCATTCACATCTTGACAAGTGGCACTTGCCCATTGGATGTTGAATGATCCCACATTGCTTCATTTTAAGCATTCTTCCATCTTGTCTTTCTATAAATAAGAGGCTTCTCTCCTCATTTTGATCATCCACAATTTGAGCAAGTCTACTATACTCAATTTCATCCTCAAGCATATCTATTTTCATCAATTTTATCAAGGTCTTAGCTAGGTTATGCAGATTTTTCATCATGGAGCTCAATTAAATCTTCAACAAAGTGGATCACTCATCTATATTGCATCATAGGAGTTGGGAAAGGGCCAATTTTCACATCAAATTGGCACCAATTCCCCCATGGTATTGAGAGTTTGCATGTTTAATTAGGATTTCATTGCTTTCTCATTGTGTTCTTCATTTTATTTCCTATTTTGAGTATTGTTAATGAATTTCATGGGGAATCTTGATTCTCACTTGCATTTTATCTAACATTGTGTTTATTTCTTGTGTTTGTGCAGGTCTAGGATTGGGGTTCTACAGTATTAAGCCATAGGGGTGATTACTATATGATAATATGGAACTAGACAATTTACTTGCAACCTATGGCTTTTACTAGAGAAAAAATCAAAGAAGAGCAAACTTTATATGATAGAGTAAAAAAATACAATGCATGTGGAATATTTTTCATTTTATATGTAATACATTTTGAGGTGGAATGCATTTATAATTTCACCAAACTCTATACACTTCATTATGTACAAATATAAAACAACATTTCCAAAGTGTTCTCTAACTAGGCATGAGCCAATCCAACCAAGTCTAAATTTATTATATGGTACAATTTGAGACTCTTGCTACCTAGATCCAACCTTTCTTGTTCTTAAATTTTAATACCAAATGAGGTTTTGACACATTGTCTTGTCCTAACCTTTAAAAGGATATTTGATGGATTGATGTCCAATAGATGATCTATTCATTAATTTGTGTGAAATTTTAATATTTTGGCCATTTCTATGAATTATTTTCATATATTTTTATAATATCCAATGTATTGTAAAAAAAACTCATAGCTCATGTAGAGTCTAAGAGCTCATAGCTCGTGTAGAGTCTAAGGTTCTTATTACTTTTAAAAAAACTCAAATCTTTACATCCTTATTTATTAGAGCATAATGTTATTAGGGGTCATACCCTCATAACATTTTTACGTTATTCTAATATAAGGTTATAAAGCCTTGTGATTATTGTATGACCTCAAATATGATTGTAAAACTAAAATATAGACACTAATAAACGAGAATCACAATCAAAGATCACAACAATAAAGAAAATAAGGAAAATTGATTCAAAATGAAATGCAAATATGCAAGCATTGAAACACACAATTTACGCTAACATAGCTCCATTTCTCTCCTCTATTCACCTTGGAGAATGTTGTAAGTCCTTTTCTCTCAAATTTTTAATAAGCACAATAGCATAAAAGCACCTGCAAAATATGAGTATAGTTTCTCTGCATAATCTGAGATGAAGAATGAAGTATAATATGGTTTAATTTATAGATATTTGGTGACATTTATTGATGGTCAAGATCAGAGGATGGATTAAAAATATCAAGGGCTCAGGATTGATGAGAGGAATTGATGATCAATTAAGTGGTTGCATGATTCTAGGTAATTGATTGTATGCATCAATTAAGAGGATTAATTGGAGTGTTAACTGAGACTAATGGTTAGTGGACTCAAAGTGAGTGGGAGTGAAGTGGATTTGATTGTTGAGTGGACTAAGAGTAAGGGTTAGTCAACAACTAATGTGGAATTTGTATGAGTATATAATAATTAATTTTTATTTTTTTTAAGTAGCAAGCCACAAAATTAATTGATAAGAAAGTTTGAGATACATATCAAAGCTAGAGGAAGAGTAGATACAAAGCAAAAAAATTCCAAGAGAAAAAGGAAAATCTCCCTCGAAAAGAAAAGTGAACAATAAAAGATAGAGGGAGACAATACAAACAACCCAATACAAAGAAGGGTTTACAATGAGCAAAAATCGATGACAGAAAGATGAGAATTCTAAGTGATCACCATGAACCAATTTCTCCAAAAAATGTCATGAAAACCAACAGATATTATATGAGCAACATTGATGACAAGAAGATCCCTAAGCAAAAAAAGAAGCAGGTTATCCAAGAAAGACAACAAAAGGCGGCGAGGAGTGAAAACCTTGAGAAAAAACCAGTGATATGCATTGAAGATGGAGAGTGAAAAATCTTGAGCAAAATATAGAGAATTACACACCACTTTCGGCCAACAATTCCAGGTCAACAGGAGGAGAAAAATAAGGAGTGGAATGAGGTTTCACAAGAGTTATAGGCAAAAACTGGGGTAAAGAATAAACTAGGTTCAACTTGGTCTAAGTGTCAATCCGAGGATTGTGAGCTTGCGAGAGGTCTTGTGGAAGTATACCTAAGGGAGGAAAGCAGTGAATTAAGTGGGGATGAAATGCACAGCTAGAACACACATAAGAGCACCTATATTAATGATGAAAATCTAGTTCAAACTTCTTCTTTTTTTTCTACTCTATTCTGTGACATGAAGTGACAGAAGCTGTGACATAAACTATGACAAAAAATGTAATATTCTGCACATAACTGCAATAGGAACTACAACAACCTACAACAATAAAAACAACAATTTGTGATAATAACAACAATAATTTACAATAGAAAGGAAGAAAACTCGGATCATATAATCTTTTATTCAAACTTTAATGAAGGTGCTGAAATTGAAATCACACAGTTATTAAGACCAAAAGGAAACAAAATCTATCTTACCCAAACCAAATTTAAAGAAAGAAAAATATAGAAAATAAAACATCACCGAGCTTCCCCAAGGAGTGGGCCCTTGCTCCTAGTTCGCACGGTGGAAGAAATGAAACAGATATTTTCTACGCTGCCTTGATTAGAAGAAACATTGTTTTATTTATCAAAAGTTTGATACAAAAAACTTGTACTCCTCTTACAATATGCTTACTTATATATGTGTTATTTGTAACAATGAAATACATAGAAAGACTGAGTTTGCGTAGGCCTGTGGCCTACAAACTAGAAGAAACAAAAATATGTGTCGCTACCCACAAATTAAAATAGTGATGTTATAATAGTGGACAAAAAATAAAGATGGGAATATTGTCGGTTTTGCTCCAGCTACCAAACACGTCCCCTTTCACAAACTAATATTTGCAGTTTCCTCAAGAAAGCACATCCACCATATAGCTAGCAGTGCATCCTCCATCACGGGTTTCCATATGGGATACAATGGTGCTAAAGTGGCTACTATGATGTGGAAATATTGGGTTGCAAAGATCCTAGCGTGAAATAGATTCACATGAAAGAAGAATACATGCGGGAAGTGCCATGAAGAACCAAAGGAAGGTCACCATTAGATAAGACAATGCACAGTCAACATTGAATAGGTAATCGATGCCAAGTCTTAGAAGTTGACATCATCTTTTCAAAATATAACAACAATAAATTGTGAGTCGAAAAGTAATACACAAAAGCTTCTGACCAGAAAGTGACAGGAAGATCTACACCCTTAATTTTGCATGCTACAATATATATTTATTTTTTTATTTTTTCTTGACATAGTGAAAGAAATATTAGTAAATAAAATCTGATATTATTTATTCACATATTTTATCTAAAACCTAAATTAAAGATTACTTCTATATATTAAATCATATGCAACATAAAATGGTAAAATGGTATGATATGGAACGGAAATGGAATGTGGGAATGGGTATGAAGGCGTATAAAAATAGGCTAAAATATGCCATAAAATGGGACATAAATGGCTCTCATCAAAGAGCATGCCTAATCAAGAATTTCACAGCATTGAATAAGTCCAGTACCATGATAGAAATCATGTTTCCTAGTCACGACCTTAACTTGTGCAGACGTCTTAGAAATTCATGAGAGAAATCATCTAATAAGCCATGTGCCATTACACTAAGAAGAGTAGAAATTGAATGGTCAGAGAGAAGGAATTGATGACATAAAACCCCACCCACCAAGTTAGAACCATTCAAAATATCATATTCTTCTAGAGTAGTATGCAAAGTTGAAAGTGGGAAAACATGCGAGAGAAGATAAGTACCAACCAAGAATTTTACCATTTCTCCACACCATAGCGCGTCCATTAAGTTGGACACAAAATGAGAAGCGATTTCATGTGGGAGACACATTGCATGAAATTCCAACCAGTGTCGACCCAATATAGTAATGATCGCATCTTCCACTTGCTTACATTCAAGAATACAAGAACACCTCAATTTTTTTAGATGTGAAGGGCTTGTAATCCTACAACTCATGGTGTCTCATCGAAAGATAAAATTTTCATGAATTAAGAGAGTGTGAAGAAAACAAAAGATGAGCCTTACCAGTGTAAAGGCAATTAATGCGACTGTGCATCAAGACCAGGTACGACCACTCAAATTTTAGCCATGTGTCACATAAATATGACAATATTACCTCATGGTACCTTTTGAAATGTGTTTTAGAATCAGTGCCAAAGATATAGTGATCACCAAATAAAATTATCACATGCCAAACAAGGATCTAAAATAAGCTAGACAAAATGGTGGCTCAAATCCCATTTGTTGTGGGAAATGTCAAGATTACTGAATGTCACACGAGGCACCTTGTGCCAATAAAGAGGTAAGTACTGTCAACCAATCTAGCATAATTGCTAGAGATTTAGAGATGCCAAAACCACAAATAAATGTGTCCCCAAATTTGGAGCCACCAAATGAACCCAAATACCTCCATTCTTGCTAAATTTGGCAATGACACATGCCATAAAATATGGATACCATACAATGCTTGTACAGAGTGTTGTTATATGGAGCCTAATCAGACTCAGAGGTTAAATTTTCCCCACTTTTATCGATGCGGTTCCCCCCCCCCAATTATTTAACGAGGGTTTGGGGAAGCACCCTCAAGACGGGGTCAAGGGGCAGCACCCCTTGCGAGGTTATTTTTCTATTGGTTGACATAAAAAAACCTTATTTTGTAACCAACATAAGTCTTGATAAAATGGCTAAGGGTTAGGTTTTCCATTAATAATATATTGTAGCATTTGTAGTGGTATTGAGTTGCAAGGATTATTGGTTGTAATCAGTTTGATTTGTTGTATAATAATATTGGACTCTCTTTTGGTGGATGTAGCCTGAGTTTGGGTGAACCATGTTAAAAATTGTCTCTTGTTGTTATTATTTCTGTGTTTTTCATTCCTCTGTTTAATCTTTATTTGCATTTAATTGATATTTTATGCATGTAATTGCCAACACAAAGAAGAGATAAATATGTGTCGCCAAGACTACTCCCCATTAATTGTCTATGAGGACAGATTCCCCACAGGCGATTAATGCAAAGGAGGGGCCTGTGTTTGTAAACATCAACCCAATAGTATCAATACATGTGCCAAGAAATAGGTTTGTTAAGCCCATTCATCATACAGAATGTTGGAGGCTTATTCAAAAACATATCCAACTCAGCCTATGTAAGCCATTCAAGCAAGGTGTAGTGCTTTCAAAATTCTAGCCCAATATAAACCATGAATGGAGAGAAACCATATGGAAGAGAAGGCTAAGCAATCTATAGGTCAAAACACAAGAGTAACCAATGCCTGCAGTTCCCATGTTAGATAGAAGAAATTGCATATAATTACTCAAAAAAATTAGAGCATTCCTACCTTGAGAAGAATTTATAGGGAATTTGCTCATCAATTGTTTTATTTTCCAATAGATCTATGTGGCCATTAGCCTCCCTGTAATAGTGCATAACTTAGTATGAAGAAATTTTATTTAGAAGAGCCCAAATATGGGATAAGAGAGTTTAAATGCCATGAGTTTGAATTACCATTCAAAATTGCAAAAACCACCACCATGGAGTCCCCTTCAAAAATATTTGAGGAATAGATAACTTTATTGCCATTTCCAAGCCAAGACTAAGTGCATTAAATTCGACAATGTTATTGGATCCATCTAGGAGAACAAAGCATACTGATCCAATATAATTTCCTTACCAATCCCTGAGAATTGAGGCAGCTCTTGACTTACCAGGGTTACCCCTAGACACTCCATCAAAGTTTAGTTTAATGAAATCCCTAGGAAGAGGTAGCCATTTGATGAGTGATTTGTTCACTTTAGGACCCTGAGATAAAACAAATCCAACTTTAGGAATTTTGAGAAGAGTACAATTCTTCAAGATGAATGAATCCCATGTGGAAATAAAAAAATTTGAGTGTTCATTTCTATAGATACTTGACAATTGTTGTTTTTGAAATGGAAACTTCAATTTTTTGGATGATTTGCCCCAAGTCTAATTTTTCTTTCCTAAAATTGTGCTTGTTTCATTCCAACCAAATGTTCCAGATGACAATAGATGGGGAGATTTTCCACATGCATGCAAACTTAGAGTTTGAGTACAGGCTAGGACAACTTTGGAAATGTTCATGGATCGAGTTCTACAAGGGGGATTGTCAACCAAGTCTCCAAATTAACTAGGTCCAACAACTATGAGAAAAGTCACATTTGATGAGCAAATGATCTATTGATTCACATCATACAAGGGAATATAGGTATTATACCTAATTTGTTCAGCCTCATGCTCGATAAGATTCTATCTTTGATAGCCATCCAAGCAAAGGTGCCTACCTTTGGGTGAACATTTGATCCCCAACAAAGGTTAAAAGGCCAGGATGAAGTGCCCATAAAACATGCTAGGGAATTGTAGCCTTCTTTTATTGTGTAATTTTCAGAATTGGCTTTAATCCAAATTATTTCATCTGGTTTATCTAAGAAAACAATTTTTCTTTTATGAAGTTCAAAATTGAGGGAATCCTTCAAATGTGTTGGAACAGGGAGAAAATTAAAATATTTCCATTTAATGTTGTATAGTGGATCCCCTGGGTTGAAAACAAAATAATCTTTTACCTTATCTCCCCAAAGGCCCTTTAATGTTGATTTTAATTGATCCCAATTTCCAAGGAGCTTAAATGGTTGGTAACTATTCTAGGCATCAGCTTATAGGGAGGGCTTTCTCACCATTTTTTATTAGCTAGGAAAGGTGAGGGAGGATGATCAATCTATGAGAAATAATAAAATTCCATATTTTTGAGCCAGATGGAAGATCTCTTTGGGTGAAAATCATATCTCTATTAAGAGGGACCAAGTATTTATGCCTCATGATTTGATACCATTTTGCGTTTGGTTTGGAATACAATTTCCAAACCAATTTAGCACCCAATGCTTTATTCTGCAAGAAAAGATCTCCCAGCTTGCACCACCCATTGATTTAGACTTAAATATTGTTTCCCATGCAACTAATGGAAGTTTATTTTTTTGTGTAACATTTTTTGCGCAAAGAAATTTTTTGAATATATTTTGTAAAGAATTCCCTTTTCATATGGTATTTTTAGAACTGGCATTAGATATATTAGAAGAGAATGTAGAACTGATTTTAGCAATACCAATTTACCTGCAAAAGAAAGCTATTTCGATCTCCAAAGCAGGATTCTATTAGAGGTGGACGAAATTATCCTATCCCAAAATTCATGCTTCTCTCTCCAAAAAAAAAGGGAATTCCTAAATATTTTCATTGTAACGAATCACATTGGAAACCCTAAAATTCTAGTAGTTAGGTTTTGACCAAGGGATTGGCATTGATGAAGAATATTTTTATTTTTCAGCATTAAAGGATTGACCTGAAAATGAACAATAGTTAGAGAGGATAATTTTAATTTATCTTGCCTCATCAATGGAAGCCTAACCAAATAATAGAGTATCATCTACAAGCAGTGAGTGCGAGATTTGCATCATAAAAGGTCTACCAAATATGCCTTTCCATAAGCGGTTACCTTGATGCAATTATTGACCTACTTAGGCCCTCAGCCATCAAAATGAATAAATAACGGGAGAGAGGGTCACCTTGTCGCACTCCCTAAGTTGGAGCAAAATTACCAAATGGGGAACCATTCACTAGTATTGAAAAGTCTTCCCTTGAGAGGCGAGATAAGATCCATTTACACCAACTGTTAGAGAAGCCATTTTTTTGTAAAACAACCAAAAGAAAGTCCCAATCAACTTTGTCATAGGCTTTTTCCATATCCAACTTAAGAAGGACTGTAGGGGAATTGTCCTACATGACTGAATGTAAAACTTCATGGGCCAAAATAGCTCCTTCTAGAGTATCTTTTCCTGACACAAAGCCACCCTGCTCGTCAAAAATGATGAGGGGGAGCAATTTTGCTAATCTGAGTGCTATCACTTTGGTAAGATTTTATCTATGGTAGTACATAGAGCAACAGGCCTAAAGTCCTTAAAGGATGGGGGATCTATTTTCTTAGGAATGAGAGTAATCATAGTGGTATTGAATCCCAACAAAATCCCAACACTTTTGGAAAAACATAGTAGTAAATCCATCTGGGCTTGGGGCTTTTTCAACCACCATAGAAAAAATGACATTTTTCACTTCCTCCAAGATAAATTTTGTCATTAAAAATTTATTATGTTCATCTTTAATCAATGTGGGGATATTATTTAAGATCACATTGCCTTCTAGGGACTTAACCATCTTTCTTGGAGCTAGGAGCCCCTTAAAGAAGGAAACAACTTTAGCCCCAATATCCTTTTCTGTTTCCAAAGTACTTCCAAAAGAAGATAGGATTGAATCAATCCTATTCACTTGTCTTCTGATTTTCATGGAGGCATGAAATAATTTAGTATTTTTATCCCCATCTTTTCTCTAGATTTCCCTTGATTTTTGTCTCTAGTAACACTCTTCTCTTGCCAATAATTCTTCTAAATCAGCTTTAAGAGTTTTTTCCTTATCATATAGGGAGGGATCCATTCCATTTTTTATCACAATTTCATATAGGTTAGATAACTCTTGTTCCACTCTAGCCTTTTCCTTAAAAATGTTCTTAAAGCAATTTGCATTCCAGTCCTTGATTTTAGCTTGATAGATTTCAATTTCTTGCTGAGTTGGTACATCCAGGTGCCTTCTATAAAAGGACAATCAAACCACCAACTTTTAAGAAGGGGAATGAAATTTAGGTCTCTAAACCACATAGATTCAAATTTGAAATAACCCTTCTTGATAGGCTTGTCATCAAAGATCAACAAGGAAATTGGAAAATGATATAAACCAACTAGAGTATGGATTGTAGAAGAAAGGTCCTAGGGGGCATTGAGCCAATTTTCAGATAGAATAAAATGATCCAATCTTTTATCAATTTGAGAAAAACATCTGCGTTTGTTGGTCCAAGTAAAATTACCATTTTTTGGAAGACAATCATAAAGATCATTGTTAAGAATAAAGGTGTTAAAATCCTCCATCACTTTCACTGAAGGGATGATACCTCCAATTTTCTTAGAGGGACTATGAATTGCATTAAAATCCCCCATGAAGATCTTCAAAGCATTCTTTAGAGGTGCAGAGGAAAAAGAGAGTTAAGACCATAATTGTTTCTTAGCAGATGTTGAGCATGGACCATATACATTAAAGATAATGAAGCAATTGTTTGTCTTTGGTCATTTTTTTGAGGCTTGAATCTAATTGTCCTTAGATGCCAAATCATTTAACTTCACATATGTTTGTTCCATAAGATTGCTAGACCTTCAGAGGCTCCTTGAGTCGAAGAGGCAAAAAAGCCCCAATTATTCCAAGCAACAAAAACAATTGAGGCCAACTGAGCCGAGAGCTTTGTTTCTTGTAAAAGCACAATATCTGAAGTGGTACTCAAAATTTGACACTTCATAAAGTGTCATTTGTTAGGATCATTTAAGCCCCTAACATTCCAATATAGAACCCTCATTTTTCTCAAGGAGAGATTTTGTCTCCCCTCGCTCTGCAATTCATTTTAGAGACATTATTCTCCACATTTGAATTAGGTTGTCCCTTTTGGGGGATAGTGCATGGGCTTTCCAAGCCTTTGAGTTTTCTTGAGGCAGATCTTAGATTCTTTTCCAATGTTGTTTGAATACCCGCGGCAATTTCAATCTTGGTTTTCTCACTGTTAGGTTTTCTTCCTCTCTTATTCTTGGGAGACGCCAGAACTTTGGCATTTATTTGTGAGATTGATAGAGAGGAAATAGTAGCTTGGCCATTGGGGGAAGGTTCAATATTTTCCCAACCGAGGGGTCAACCTTTTCAGGTGATAGAAAACCTTTTGCATCCATTTGAGAAATTGGAAGTGGTGGGATTTCCCTTTCTGAATCAAATTCAACTAGAATTTTGTCTGTCGCTTCTTCAATAAAGTCTTCTCCCACCTTAGTGCAGACTTCATTTACAATGTCCATAAGTTTCTCTTCACTTAAAGATCCCTTTAGGAGATCTTCAAAATGTGAGACTCCCTTTGAAGGACAAGTGTTCTCTTCTGGTTGAGATACATCATCAATATGTTTAGAAGAAGAGGGGATGTTGTTCAAGGGTCCATGTGTTGCAGGATCAAAATGAGGCTCAACAAAAGTGTTAGATTGGATAGGTGGGCAAATAGCACCTACACTTTTTGAAAGAGAGAAGAAATCAACTGACTCTGCCCAAGAAAATAGTTAAGAATCTATTAAGATTTTAGCCTCATTCCATGAGGAAGTGTCCAAAACTAATTTTTGATGTCATTCACCCTTGCAGGTGAGAAGTTTGATAGAGTGAGGGACCAGGTTTAGGTTATCGACCAAGGTCGAAACCCTAAGAGTGGGTAGCCCATTAACTAGTTCAAATTCATTTTTAAGGAAAACCCCAAAATGGGAAACTATTTTCCTAACAGAGGCAGTTTCTAAATACTCCACAGGGAGTTGGGGGAGAGTTAAGCCAATTGGATGTTGGGGAAATCTGAGGGATCCCATTGAGAGATTAGGTTTCCAATCAAATGCACCAAAGAAATTATTGCCAAACCAAAATGGGCCCTTCCTAAAAATTATTTTCTTAATGGTAGTATTTTAAAACTAATAAAGAAGGAAGAAGCCGAAACCACCATGAGATCAAAAAATTCATACTAAATTTCCTTCACCCATGAGCATATTTCAAACAACAGCTTGTCCTCACCCCAAATCTGGATGAACATGCCATTTTGTTCAAACTTCGACACTTGGGTCTCCAAGTTAAGAGGTATTGTTAGAATCGACTTCCAGCAAAGGTCATGATTTGCAGATGGCTCGACACCAGGAACTGAATCCTCCATGCTTGGCTTTGCCAGTTTCTCATTTCGAGTCTTGGAGGAAGGATCCCCCAACAAATGCTTGCTAGGGCCAAGTTTATTATTGTTTCCATTGAAGTGGCAAGACGCTCCATCTCGACAAGGTTGTTTGTTCTAGTTTCCTTCATTTTATTTGGGAGTCTTCTCATAATGGTAGTATCGTGTTGGTCATGAAGAAGCTTTCCTTCCACTGTAGTCTTCCTAGGGCCACGAAGGGTGCCCATCTGAGTCTTTTCGTGAAGAGATGTGGTTTTCAACCCTAGAATGGTGAGAAAAACATCGGGTGTCGCTATATTGAAATGGGTTAGGGTTTTGAGGTGTTCAACAAGACACATTTCCTAGGTTTTGGAATTGGTAAGAAGGAGGGCCCGAGGTCTTCAGAATACCACGACCATTCAATGGAGTCAAGTTTTGGTTGTTAGGTGGTAGAGGGGCCATTCGACATCTGCGTCATCTGCCCAGTGGACCCACTTAATCTGAGTTTGGTACGACCTCCTTGCATCAAACATCTTGTAACCTCTAGGGTAAATAATTAAATAAATTTAATTATTATTTACATGTGTTGATATTGAAATTAATAAATAAAATAAATTATTTTATTTATTTTGGAAAAGATAATGTTGAGAGATAAATGGATTGATTAAATAATTAAAATAATTATTTAATTTTGAAGATGGAAAATGGATTTAATTAATTGAATAATGATAAATTATTTAATTAAACTTTGGAATAGAGTTATAATTAGTAGATTAATTAAATACATAAATTATTTAAATAATATAGATGAATAGATAATATGAATTAATTAAATAATACAAAATTATTTAATTAATAGTGGGGGGCAGAATTTGATAATAATTAAATTATTTAAAAATTATTTAACTACAAAAGATAATATTATAATAATTAAATAATTAAATAATTAAATTATTTAATTAACATTGAAAGAATAATTAGTACAATTTGATGTCGAGAAATGTTAGTCAATTTTCAAGTGTCTACATTTTGCCCCTCTTTGAGACAATGCATTTTTATGACATTGTTTCAAAGAAAGTGATGGCATGCCCTAGTTTGAATGAAGAAATAAATAAATGAAGGTAGGATGCCCCCTCAAGATTTTGATGGAAGAATGAAATTGTTAGGTCAAACTCTCGAAAAGGCTTTGAGAGATGTGGTAGAGATGAAGAAAATGGAAAGAGTAGGATAAGAAAGATTTCGATGAGTAAGGTGGGATGAGAGGAGTTAAGAGTTGGGGGTTAATATGGTGTAAGATAGTGATGAGATGGTTAATGTTAATCGATATCACATAATTGGATAGATAATTGAACGAGATGAAATGGATATAAGTCAAGTGGATTAAACATAATATTTGTGGAGGAATATGGGAAAGGATATGGTTATTATGGTAGAATAAAATGCAAGATGAGGATGAGGAATTAGAGCCCAAATGACAAGGAAATGGGCATAAATGGAGAAGTAAATGACATATTTGAAGGTAGGTGGGCACAATTGTGACCAAAGTTTGCACAATTGTAGGTGGGTGCAATTGTGTCTTAAATGGGCACAATTTCCTGGTAGATGTGTGCAATTGTGTCTTAAGTGGGAACAATTTCCTAATAGATGGGTGTAATTGTGCCTTAAGTGGGCACAATTGCATGATAGATGGGTGCAATTGTGCCCCAGGTGTTTGTAATTGCATGGTTAGATGAGGAAATGGTTATATGTTGATTGGTGTCAAAAATTGGAATGTATGTTTTGTAGATGGATATGAGAAATGATAGAGATTGTGCTTTATATTTTGTACTATTTTATCATCATAGAGTTTGTTGTGGCAAATTGATATATATACACCAAGTTGAGACAAACCCTAGTGACTATGTTATCCTTTGCATGTACAGTGACATTAAAAACAAGAAGGATTGTCCTTATTCATACTAGACATAGTAGAACCTTGTTAGAATATGTGAGGGAAATGATCTCAAATAATGATATCCCTAGTGCAAAAAGGTATTCACTGACCTTATATGCAAAGGAAGTTTGTCTATGCTAAAAGCCATTCCAACACACACAAGGAATGTACATGCCCCACTAACATAACGAGAATATTCCACAAAGATGACATAGAAAAATAATGACCTTACACTATTCTTGCTCCTCTAATCATTTGAAGATATCCTTCAAGAACATTGGAATAGGACAACATGATAAATTAAGCAACAAAAAGACTCGCTGACCAAACAAATCAACAACCAGTGAATTTTTTTGCCAAGAGATATGTGCTCAAGATAGATAAATTCCCATTGTAGGAAGTATGCATCCGTTAAGGCGTGATATGTTGGATAAGATGTTTAAAGTTGATTTGGCAATAGATCAGTAGATTGTAGATAGTTTAATAGGAGTCTTTGATTGTTATTGTTTCATGAACATTCGATGTCTTTAGGTATTGCATGGTTTGTTATTGCTTGAATGTCTTGTCTAGGCAATGGAAAATTATTATATAGATATAGTAGGCGATGTTATATTTTTGGATTTTTGTTGGAAATTTTTTATGTTTTTGGAAAAAAAATTAATATTTGATATTTAAGATTTTGGTTTTTTATGGTGATGATAATGGTAATGAATGATAATGAGAAAATATGGATGTTTAGGGATATCGAAGACCTCTTGAGATCTTGTCACTGACCAAGTTAAAATTGATTTATTTGATTGATTGATTGATGATAGTGATAGCGTTGTTGAGATAGGAACACCACAAGGATAGTGTTGTTAAGATAGGAACAACATGATGATATAGAATGATACATCCCAATGATGATTGATTGGATAATATGGATCAAGGTTTGTAGCCAGGCTAGGAACAAAATCTATTAGATGGTTTGATACCATGCTAAAGTGTAAGAGAGATGAGATTATGAAGATTATCTGGATTGATATTGATGGAAAATTTTATTCATGAGATGTTGAAAAATGCTTGAAAGTGTTTTTGTTTATTTTTTCAAGGTATTTGATTTTTTTGGTTTTTTTTGAAAGGTGTCCAGATCACAAAGTGAGCTAGAAGACATATATCAAGATTTATCCCAAAGCAGGATGTAATCATTTTCCCCCAATATCTAGCAATGTATGGAACACTATGAGTGGATGAATTAAACTAGTGTGATGAGAATGGATATGTGAAGGATATGCATTAGGCCAATAGATCTAGGATAATGGATTGTACTTCCAAGGACTGTCTCATAATAGAATAACATGTTTGACCCAAGATAGTTATTTGGATAGTGTTATGTAAGTGATGGCATGACATGGGATAGTATATGGTCAAAGGAAAATGACCATGTCAAAAAATTTCCAAAAGCATGTTTTGAAGTATATGCTCCTAGCCTTTATCAATATCAAGATAGCTAAGGAAGATGGATGAAAGTGAAATAGATTGGATGGATAGTGGTGTTAGGATATAATGGAATGATGTATGAGATAAGATGCTCCCAACTGGAATGGTATGCATATATAATCGATTGTTACACATGACGCTTGTTTGCTAGGTTTGCATCATGGTACTTGCCCAAAGCACCATAAGAATGGTTCACTATTGGATGGATTTTTGTTTTGTTTTGTTTTATCTGTAAATGGTCATCCACTATGCTGGACCACTTGGTGGTGCAGATGTAGATGATGCTATCATAGTGTGCCAATAATGTCCTACCTTGAGGAGTTGCTTCAATATAGCCCATGGATGTTATTGTGATCCTCTTTGATACTAGAGTTGACTTTATCTAAATAGGCACATCATGATAGAATTCCATTAGATTCCTTATGACATCATGATAGAATTCCATTAGATTCCTTATGATAAAGTGTTGTTGCTAGAACATGGTGAATGTGGAATTTTGGATTTTTTGGATTTTAGGTGAGATATTAGATTTTGGAGAGGGATGTGAGATGTGGATGAATTACTTGGTAGTTTGGATGTAGGATTTTACTTTCCAAACTTTAGATGGTGGATGATGGAGTATGGATGTAGGATTTTGGGCATGTTAGTATTGAAGTTTTCTTTGAAGGAGGTGGACACTTTTGAGTGATGGAAGGCCTTGTTTGAGATGGCTCCATAATTTCATTTACTTTTGGATTTGTATTTGGATTTGATTCTTTGCATGATCCAATTTTTCTTGGGATCCATTCTAACTATGTGTCCACTCTATTTTTTGGATTTAGTAGTTTTAATGACTTGACTTTGATATTTTTTCTTTGTAAAGACTTGTCTTTTTTTGGTCCCAATTAGTGGATGGAATGATTTGAGAGTGATGGTCTAGGATGTGAATTGGACGGGTGTTGGAAACAACCTTATGGTAAGGACTATTCATGGCACCTATTTTGATGTTTGCATCAGATGAAGTTTCCCTTGATATCATGGAGGTACCACTAACATCCTTAGATTTTTTATCAATGAATAACCAAGTCCTTGATAGTTAGGATTATTAAAAAATTGTACTAGTTCTAGAATACCCTATTCATGTAGGCCTAATCCTTTTCCTTTATACTACATTCTTTGATAGATCTTGTTTGCAATAGGATATGTGTTGTTCTAATAACAAGATGCCAACTCTTCTTTGTGTTGTTGGGAATCATCAATGCTTTTTATCTTGTCATCAATAAGAAAGATGGCTTTAACAAAAGTGAGTGATCCAAGTTGATAGGATATTGGAGTTTTCTTTGCTTTCATACTTTTTGATTCATCATTCTCAAATACGTATAGAGATAAAGACTCTAGTTATGGATGAACAAAGGAGAGATAATATATGTGTCTAGTGGAAGGAAGTTTCTCATCTATGGAAGTGGAGGTTATTGGCATATGGATGGGATCAACTTTGATTTTGGAATCATGGATAACATGGAAAGGGATAATGGGATCTTGATCAAGGATAAGATGACATGGAAGGATTTGAATAACTTGATCTTGATTTATTTCAAGGACTTCTACTTGATGCTTTGGATTGTGTTCTTGACATAGATCAGGTTTTGATAATGTGACAGGAATATTGGGTGAAAATCAAAATCCTTTGGACAAGCCTTGTTCAGGTCTCTGAAATCTGTGCAGATCCTTATGCCCCCAGTAGGCTTTGACATTGGTACTAGATTTGATATCCATTGTGGATAATTGATGGGTCTAATAAAACCCACATCTAGTAGTTTCTTTAGCTCTATCTTTGCCAGTAATGCTATCTGAGGATGCATTTTTCTAAGTTTTTGCTTGATAGGCTTTGCTCTAGGGACTACAGCTAAATGATGTACCACTAATGTCGGATCTAGTCCAGGCATGTCAGTATAGGTCTAGGAAAAATTTACCTTTCTATCATTGATGAATGCTGTGAAATTTGCTTTCTCTTTAGGATTAAGTGATGTCGCGTGGTATGTGATTTTTGGATTCTCTGTGATGGCAACATTTATGGACTCTACTTCTTCCACTAGGAGCGTTGATGTTTCTTGGTACTTAGATATGGGGAGATTGAACCCTCCATCCTCGAGTGCCTTTGGGAGGTTTTCACCGTCATATGCATCCTTTATTTTCTTCCTTTCTATGTTCAATAGAGCCACACTATATTTTTCTCTAGGGGACCTCACTTTGATCTTTATATTTTCCTTTTTATTTTTGTGACTAGAAGGTTCAATATCTCCACTAAAGTATGCATCATGTTCGAGTTCCATAAGGAACCCTACTTTGTGATCTCTTGTTGGTATGTCTATTCAAAGTCTCATGAACTATGTGATTGCCTCATCATTTTGGAATTGATCCAGAACAGGTGTTTGTTGTTGTTGGTCCCAATCGATCAATTGTGGGTAGTAGAGTGGTAGGCTATGATCATTATCTTCAAAGCTTACAGAGGTTTCCAAAATAGTTAGTATGGCTCTGGTATCTTTTTCCCATTAGGTGTCTAGGTCATCATTACTAGAAGTTGGGGAGCCATATCCAGTGATAAAGGAAGGGGAATCCCATTCGTATTCATTAGAGTCTATTCCAAAATGGTAATAGATATTAGGAATGATTTTGATATATTGAAGAGGGAACCTATCAATGCTAAAGTTGTTGAATAAGTTTTGATGGGTAAATTGTTATCCATGATATGGTATATATCTAGTGCCTTAACGCTAGTAGAAGTTTCTTGTTTCTTAAAAGAGGTTCATCCGATTTTTGGAGTAACCACGTCTTTTGGCTTATAACCTAGTCCCATATTTTTATTTCTCTGTTCCACTATGATAGGCTCTAACCTACCTTGTTTGTTTAGCCTAAGGCCACCCATTCCACTGTATCCCTTATGTTTAACTAGCTGGTAGCCTTTACTGCTAGGGTCTATTAGAAGGGTTTGTGGGTGTTCTAGCTCTTTTTGGTCCTCTTTGTAAATCATGGATGAGAAGTCCTCTTTGAATATCTCTTCGTCTTTCATGTCTCCCCACTTGGTGAAAATCGTGGGTTTGGCTATCATTTGCATTGTCCAAGCAGGCCTAATCTCTTTCGAACCTCCATAGATTTTTGGTGTTGGTGGGAGCATACCAATACAAAATGCTTGGTTAAAGTGGTAATTCCCATTACCCTTGTCAAGTACTTGAACCTTGGTTTCCATTTTTGGTTGCTCACTTGATGTGATCTTGATTAAGGTCGATGGAAGTGTGGAAGGGTCAACATATGAGAATGAATGGAAAGCTATGTCATTGCTAGGTATGTGTTGGATATTATTATACTTTTCTTCCAACTTTGCACAAAAATGGAATGGCTCAGGATCAACATACAAGGTCTCCTCTTTTCCTTCATGGGGAAACTTTAGGTATTGGTGGAAGGTGGAAGGGATTGCTTGTAATGCGTGAATCCAAGGATGTCCCACGAGTAGGTTATATGGAAATTCAAGGTCAAGTACTTGACATGTGGTTTCCATGGTGGTTGGTCCTATTTGCACTAGTAGCTCCTGATTGTTCCTTTAGAATTCCTTTCTAGGTCATCATAGGCCCTTATAATAATGCTCCTTGCTTTATCTATCACGTTGCCATAATACCCCAACTATTTCATGAATTTCAAGGTACATATGTTTAGACCTACACCATTATCTATCAACGCTCTCTTTACCATGTTCTTATGGACACCAAACTCTATGTAGAGGGCTTGGTTGTGAAAGGACTTTAATGGAGGTCTTCCACATAAAAGACTAAATGATTATTGGTCATGATTTTTCCAACCATGGCTTGGAACTTATTTGGATCGAGGTTGGTAGGGATAGACTCTTCCAATGCTTTTTCAAGTATTTCCCTATGTGTGGGTGACAGTTTTAGCAACTCTAGGATTGAGATTAGGGCAGGAGTTTTCTTCAGCTATTTCACAATGTTTTAGTCATTTGATGACTTAATTGTGGGTTTGGGTGGGGCTCCCTATATTGTAACTCTCCCTCGATAATTAGTTGCATTGCAGTTGTTATCTCCACCTCGTATAGTTACTACATTTTCCCTATTGTCAACAACTCATGAAAGGGTTTCTAGAAGTGTGTCACCATACATGTAGTTAGCATTGTGGCAATCTTGTTCCTTTCCTTTGTCATTCCTTTTAGCGTGGTTTGGGATTGGGTTCATGTATATTTGAAGGTCCTTATTTTTGGGATGATGTTCAACATCCACTTCTCCTTTGTCTATCAAGTCTTGAATGAGGTGTTTGAGTCTCATGTAATTGTTTGTTGTGTGTCCTTTGATCTTATGGAATTTGCACAAGTATTTCTCATTATACCATGGTGTCTTGAAGCTAGGTTCCTCATAGTTTGGGAGATCATTAAGTTTGATGAGGTTTTGTTGTACTAGCTTATGCATGACTGTCTCAAGTGACTCACCTAGTACCATGAACTACCTCTTGGGATGATCGTATTGTCTTTGTTTCCCTCCTTGATTCATTTGTTGGTTTACAACTTGATTGTTCTTGGGATAGGTGAGTTGGTTGTTTTGTGTGTTATTTGGAACATAGCTCGTTTGTGCCACTTAGGATTTGTTTTGAGTTGTATTTTGTGCATGCCATAGTGATCTAGCATCAAATACCCCATCATTTGTAATGTTCTTGTTTTTGGCTTAGGATTTAGATTTCTCATTTGAACTAGAGGGATTGCCTTTTGAGTTGTTCAATTTAAGGACTCCCCTTACAATGAGGGATCTCTCAATATGTACTCCATTTTCGATTGTTTCTTCAAAGTCAGCATGACATAACATAGTGAGTTGGTAGTTAATCTCGGGTAGGACATTTGAGATGAAGATATCTACTAATTCCTTATCTGGAATGGGCCATTTGCATTGACTACCTTTGTGTGTCTATCATTGTAGGTAGGAGGTAAAGGGCTCTCCTTGACTCTGTTTGATCGTGGATAGACTCGTGATGGTGACATCTTTCTCTATGTTGAATGAGAAGTGGCTCACGAACTTGCTAGATAGTTTGTTGAAGGTTTTAATTCCTGGTGACAGGGCGAACCACTCCATAGCATGACCTGTAAGGTTGTGTGGAAAGAGGTACCATGATATTGAGAAGTCTCGTACATTCTCTATTGGATCTCTTCTTCCTTTATACTTGTTGAACTTGGGTATCTTAAAGTTTTTTGGAAAAAGTAGTGCAGTGATGGAGCGATCAAATGGGAATGGACATATTTCCTAAAGAGTGTAGGTCTTCTTTGTTTTCCCTGCCTGGATTTCTGCAATCTTTTGTTCCACTACTTCTAGTTGTAGTTCTATCTTTATTTTCAGTACCTTTATTTGTAAGCATTGTGTGTAATAGCCTTGTTGTCCTATCATGCTTTTGTCATAAGATGGATAGAATGGTGGTATTGAACCTTGGTAGTTGTTTTGAATGTAGGGTGGGTTAGATTCTTGTTGTGTGTAAGAAGGGTTCACTCCTTGTTGTTGGGATGAGTTATATTGAAGGTTACCTTGTTGATTCGTTAGTGGGACACCTTGTTGGTAGGACAAGTTGGGAGGAGTGCCCTATGACACACCTTGTTGTTGATATGAACTATGTTAAAGGTTTCCTTGATGGTGCATTGGTAGGTTACCTCGTTGATAGGATGATTGAAGAAGGGTTCCCTATGGCATACCTTGTTGCTGGGATCAACTATACTGAAGGTTTCCCTGATGGTACGTTGGCAGGTTACCTTGTTGATGGGATGACTGAAGAAGGGTACCATGTGGCACACCTTATTGCTAGGATAGACTATATTGAAGGTTTCCCTAATGGTGTGATGGTGGGTTACCTTGTTGATGGGATGATTGAAGAAGGGTACCCTGTGGCACTCCTTGTTGTTGGGACTAATATGGAATGGGACCCTATGGTTCAACTTGTGGGTGGTACTGCTTATTCGGAAAGGGAACCTATGGTCCACCTTTTTGGTGGTACTGATTTGGAAGGGGACCCTGAGGTCCACCTTGTTGATGGTACTGATTTGGAAGGGGACCCTGTGATCCACTTTGTTGATGGTATTGATTTGGAGGGGGACCCTATGGTCAACCTTGTTGATGGTATTGATTTGGAGGGGGGCCCTGTGGTCCACCTTGTTGATGGTACTGATTTGGAGGGGGACCCTATGGTCCACCTTATTGATGGTACTGTGTGTTTTAGGAAGGGTCGACATTCAAGTTGTTTTGAGGTACATATTGTCTGAGAGGTGGGTTGTTGTTTTGCGATATGTATTGGGATGGACCTCCTTGATGCTATTGTGCCACTACCGCTTGTTCGATCTAAATTGGTTTTCTGTATAAGGGTTTTCCTTGGTTTGACCACTATTTAGTGAGAATTCAAGTGGCATGTTTGGAATCTTTGTGGGTTTAGTTATCTATCTCACAATTGAGTTATCCCCTAAGGGAATAAGATTGGGATCCTTAAGGGCCTCTAAGTTAAAATCTATTGGTAGTTTATCACCACTTTATGCTAACTTAAAGAAGCATGAATTTGGTTCCTTTCTCAACAATTTCTCCATTAGTTTGAGGAATTTTGGGTTGTTGGAATGTTCAAATAGTTTCTCATCATTTATCTCCTCCTCAATATCTACCTCCTCTATGATTACCCTGCTTGGGTCCTTGTTGGTTTGTTCTATCACTTCTTGTCATTTGTGGTTTAGCTCTTCCTCACTAAATGTGTCTCTATACATAGGTCTCTTTTGAGGTGTTTCAAGGTCACTTGGCCAATAGCCCCATGGGCCACCTTTTTCGTTTGTGGTGTTTGCTGGTGGGATGTTGGTGTTGTTCTTACTTGTTTCCATGTTCTTCCTATGTTGTGATCTTATAGTTGTCATAAACAACTGCCAAGCTTTTGTGATTCCTAGCTACAGGAAAAATAATGCTTGTGTTTTTCGTTCAATGCATTAGATCTAAGGGTGGTTGGCCCATTGAAAAGTGCAAATAGAAATGGTCTAGTCAATTTTGACGGGTACGATATCATCTCAAGATGTACCCTTTGGAAAACTTTAGAGTGGAGGGGTTCTTTGAAAGTCGTAATATGGATATCCGCTTAAGGATTTTTCTCTTTCCAGAGATCATGAAGGGTGTATATCTATTGCCATGCAGGAGGTGGTAACACGGGTCTTCTAGCTACTAGGTCTTCTTTCTCTTCCTCTTTATCCAAGATGTTTGTTGTGTTTCTCCACAAGTTGGATGTTTTGTTCTTCACATATATGAAGGTACTTAAACTGCTAATAATATCAATTTGTTCACCTTCAATGCATGTGAGACTTTGTTGGAGGATTGGTGCTACAAGGTTCAATTGTTGAATGGGAGCATTTAGACGCCAAATGATCATATGGTGAAAGTATGGATGTTTTGATATGGTTTGTTATGAAGCTCAAGACCCTAAGGTTTGATTGTTGTATGGAGGTGGTACTATCTTTAGGAGTTAAAATACTGAAAGACCTGTGTTGATATCTCACTTCTCCTTCTAAAGGATATGTTGCATAAAATCCTACTTGAACTATTTATAAGTTCCAAGTAATTGTTGATATCTTAGAAATGTGAGTGAGGGAATAATCTAGGTTTGTTTTGATTCTGATTTCCAAAATTAGGATGGAATGTGGGGAGTGGATGAAGGACTGTATGACTTATCTAGGTTCCCATTTGTTTCATTCTAATAAGGATCTTATAAGCAAATTTGATTCATTTATTCTTTTTGTCAGTAGGATAAAGCAATAACGATGGTTTTTGAGCAAAAGCGGCTAGATTTATCAATTGCTGCATAAAATTTGGAAAGTGTGCGGGTTTCTGAGAAGCAAGTGCGAGTTGAGATGTCAAGTGCGGCCTCTATATGTTTCTGTCAAAAGTGGTGAATTACTTAGTCAAAAGCGAGCTTTCATGGCAATTGCGAGCAGTTTTTAGGCAAGTGCGCCAGATTCTAAGAAGCAAGTACGAGCCAAAAGAAGCAAGTGCATTAGTTTTGTATCAAGTGCACAAGTTTTATCAAATGCACTAGATTTTTATCAGTAGCTTTCTTGGGACATGGAGAAAATGCACTAAATTTTTAGCAGTTGCGTTAGAAAATGGGGCAACTACAATAGAATTTTGTGCAATAGCGGCCTCTGTGTAATTTGTTTCTAGTTTGAGCAATATTTCTCCAATTTTTTGCAATTTTAAGTTGGTTTTTCTTCAATTTTTCTATGTTTGGAGTATGGCAAGTGATACAACAGTACTTGACTAACTCAAAAAGTATGGACTTGTGTGACCTTCATGTCTATGGGTTTAAGTTGTGAAATCACGATACCCAAGCCATGGTTTCCAATGTTTACTTTGATCCAATGCAGCCTAAAATTAAAGCCTAAATATTTAGAAACATTTAAGGAAATCCTTTCAAGGAGTGAAAATATAGGGCTTCTCTTAAAAGCATACACTAAGTCAAAGGGTTTGTGATTCAACCATCATCTTTAGTGTTTGTTTGGATGTATTGTTTTTTAGATCAAGCACAAAGTTTGATGTCAAACTTTGTTTTTGAATGTTTTTGGCAAGTTTTACATAAACAAGCATTACAACCCTAGAGATAGAAACCATCCTTTTAGGTAGGCTTGCCTCATGCCCTGAATAGATGATTTTACATGCAACTTATGGCGCAGGCCTAAAGTTGTACATGGCAAGTAACTTCTCGAAAGTAAATTATGATGCACTACTTTCAAAGGATGTTTTTGGATAAAGGGTTCACTTCTAAAACATTTGACTCTTAGTAATGTTTTGGGGTTATGAGTTTCAGTTGTCTATACATGCGATGTTTTGCTCAATTAAGAGGCCTCCTAGCCCTTGCGGGTTTTTACATATCACACAGATACTAGGGGAGACTGACATTAGTATAAAACAACATCAACTAGCGAGTGAGAACTTTCCTCACACCCAAAATTATTTATGTAGGGGTCCAAAACGAGAGTACCACTTGGGTTTCCTATGAGTTCTTCGGTGCAAGATGTGTCTCAATAGGTAGACCCTCTAAAGGTATGCTTTTAAAAATAAAGGTGTGAAGCTCAAGATGTTTTCACTCACCTAAGATCACCAAAAGGTGCAAGGGGAGAAGAAAACCATCTAGCTTTCCAAACATTGAATTCATGAAATACAATTCATTGCAATTTGATTGTTTTTAAGTGTCTCGTGCAGTGCTATCCCCAAAAATGATGTAAGAAAAGCATAATTTTTTTTTCATTTTTTATTTGCACCAATATGAAGTATTTTGGATATCAATCACTTAAGATAGCAAAGGTGCAATACACAAAAATGATTTGTTCATTTTTAAGCCCAAATTTTGAGTGTTTCTAAATTGATCTTGGTCTTACTTGGTCAACAAAAACAAATGCGAGTGTGCGTCAACAAAAGGAAATCGTTTTGGTCATTTGAACATAAATCAAACATTCCAAGTGTTACTTTGAAAGTTAAAAACTTTTTAGAGCACCAATTTAAATGTTTGTGTTGTGTTGTTCTTTTTAAGCACCAAACGAAAAATCTCTAACTATGAAAACTTAGAAAGAGTTCATTTTTAGAGCACCCAAATTGAAATGTGTGGTCTGTAGGGTTCTTTTTAAGCACTAAAATGAAGATTCCTAACTTAGAAATCTTTGAAATGGTTCATTTTAGAGCAACAAAAATGAAGTGTTCATTTGTGTTGTTCTTTTTATTCACCAAAATAAAGTATTCCTAGCTTAAAAAGCATTAAAATAGTTCATTTTAGAGCACTTAAAAACAAATGTGTTATACTTTTTATGCACTAAAATAAATGATTCCTAACTTAAAAAGTATTGAAAATCCAAGGTTCTTTGACCATTCATCTTCCCTATAGAAAAAGGTGTTAGTGTCTTCTCGATCCTACATACGTGGCTGTTAATACCTGTCACACATTCCAAACAAGCATCTATTAGCATTAGAAATCAATTTAAAACTTGCAGATCTTGAACACAGGTTTGACAAAGAAAAAGCATAGGAAAATTAACAAGTGTGCCTTCTATTAGAGAGCAAAAGCATTGGAAAAAAGCAAGTGCACCCTCTATCAACAGACAAAGGCACTAGAAAATGTCAAGTGTGTTGGTTTCATGGTCAAATGTTTAAACTCTCTAGTTGACTCAAATCTTGGTAAAAGGGACACTTTAAGTCTATTTTGGAGCAATGATGGTAGTGGGAGATGAAAAGATGAATGATGTGAGGAGTGATTTTTGCAAGCATTTTGGGACAATACTTTTGACTTAGAGTTTGATGTTTGATGTTGGGATAAAGGATGTTTATGAACTTATGAATCTTTTAGGGTAGACTTGTGACCTTCAAGATAAACAAGTTCAAAGATGATAACTAACCTAACCAAATGCATGGAAAAGGATTCATTTCATATACAAAGTAGCTAAGTTAGGGGTTGGTTGATAGATGTCCAAGTCAAAAAAGTGTTGGTGTGTTCAAATTTTTTTTGCAAAGTTTGGTGAAGTGAAGTGTGAATTTTCATGAAGCGGTGGATGAAGGTGTTTGACCCAATGTTGACCTGGAGTGAATCTTTGTTTGATAACACCAAGGTGGTGAGAAACATGCTATACCTCTAAAGTGTTAAAATCTAAAAGACCAATGTTGACTTAAATGAGGGGTTCATATTGAGCATACATGTCTAGATAATTCATTGAAACAAATCTATAAAAATTCCTTACCAAAATGTTCCTATTATAGTAAAGAGCCACAAGGTGTCTCTTGAAAGCTTTTGGACTATGATGCCTAAGTTTGAAGTGACAACATGTCGACCTTCTCATGGGGATTTTGATTTTGTCGAAGATCATTTAGAGAAGCCCAAGATTATTGAAAATAGGATATTTAATGCCACGTGAGAGGTGGTAATATGGGCCTTTCAACCATAATATTAGCTTGTCCTCTTGTTTTGTCTAAGATGTATGTTGTGTTTCTCCATTGGATGGGTGTTTCCTTTGTTTCAAAAGTGAAGATTCTCAAACTACTAATTATATATGTTTGTTCTCCCTCAATTAGTTCAAAGTTTGATTGAAAGATAGTGGGCATAAGGTTTGGTTGTTCAACTAGAGCGATCAGATGCCAAATGATCATGTGGGGTTCAATTTGTCAATTTATCTTGCTTAAATGAGTTTCTTTTTACCACACTTTGTCTTCTTAAGTTCAAACTACATATCTATGTCAAAAACATCATTCATCTCACAAAGCCCATTTTATGAAAATGATGAAGCTAGGGGCATAGTTTCCTAGGTTAACTTTGGGAAGTATGGATTGAGATGCAAACCAAAATATTTAGAAGTCTCTAAGAATAAATCATTAGGACAAGCATCAATATCAAGGTTTAATCAAAGCCTAAACATACTTACACTAAAGGGTTTAAAATTTTGAAAGACTTGTTGATGTTTGTTTACAGTTGTGTTGGAACCAAGCAAGTGTTAAATTGACTCTCAAACATTTACAATCCTAGATAGAGTAGGTACGTATTTCTTAGTAGGCTTACCATCATCGAAATAGATGATTAATCCATGAAGATGAAATGGACAAATAGGCTATGTCAAGGAAATGTAACATCTTGACACGCTAAGAAAAGGAGTCCCTTCCCCATTTTCTTTATTGCCTCAATAAAAAACCAAACATGGTAAGTAACTTCTTGGAGCAGTGTTATTCCAATGCACTACCTTAAAATACATTTCAGAATTTGGACTTGGTTAGCCACTACAACAAGGTTTTTAAAGACCATATCTGGGATAAACTGGTGCTATACACGTGGCCATTCACTCAATTAAGAAGCCTCCTAGCCCTTAGAAATATCTAAGGATTTTAATGCATCACAAGGATACTAAGGGAGATATTCGTTGGTATGGTACAACCGCAACCAACTGGTTAGTGACTTTTGTCACTCCAAATCATTTATATAGCAAGCTAGAATGAAACTATCACTTGGGTCATTCCCTCTCACAAGTTGGGAGGCTGACCCTCTAAAGGTAACACGTGTTTGATGTGTAAAATGATTTTCATCACCCAAGATTACTAATAGGTGCAAGGGGAGAGGATAAGCGCTTCTGAGAAGAAAAGGTATACTTGTGTGTTTCTCTTCACCCAAGATCACACGAAGCACAAGGGGATTTGATAGCACAACAAGCATACTTAAGCAAGTCAAACACATGTTCATTTTAATCCATCATAGCAAAATGAGTTCGTTTTAACCACCAATTTGAAGTGTGGAAGTTGTATTGTTCAATTTTAAACCAATAAGAATAATGATGTGAGGGTTTAGTTTTAACCAATTTGAATGTTTCTTTTAAAGCCCAAAAAGAAATATAGTTTATTCCTAAAACATGAAATAAAAGCATCATAAATGTGTTATAATTGCCCCATAAGTGTCAAAACACTTGTTACAATTATAAGATTTAAACAACGATATGCTCCTTCATTTCAATTTTGTTATCCAAACATGCAAAACTGGTTAGCCTAAAAAAACAACAGCCATAAGTCAGTGACATGTTAAAACGTAAATAAAATCAAAAATTTAAAGCACATGCTAAAATTCAGTCACTTCTTTTGCTTACTAGTAAAAAGCATTGTTGTTTATGATAACGTCACCACAATTCAAATGGGCGTCGCTCTGGTGAAAGAAAGTGTCACTCTACAGTAAAACAAAGACGATGATAGCGTCGCTATTTGGTGGCATTGTCATTTTCAAATCTTTGATACTCCTAAAAAGTATTAGTGTCGTAATTTGTTTTAATGGGCGTTGGTGATTTAATTAGGCATCATTGTATCTACTGAAAAGAGCGTCACTATATGGAAATGCCTGACAAAGGCATCATTGTAATCTCCAAGAGCGTCATTGTATCTGCAAAATCAGAAAAATTAACTTCGAGAGAGAAATTCATTAAATGTGATTGGTATCACCCTCCTAGTGCCAAAATGTGATCAATGACTTAGTATAGGCCAGCTACACTTGATCCATGAGGATTTGAAGTATAATTGAGCCACTAAACATCAATCCAATAAGATCATTCAATAAAAACTAAACTAGGAATCTATTAAAACTAACATATTGAGTCATGAAAGCTTCAAAAACACCTATTCTAATCCATTGAAACTTATCTTAGTGGGTGAGTGGTGTTGCATTGATGTGGAATGGAAACCCTTTCCCAATCTCGTGGATAATGAGCCTATTTCGATCGATTCTATTAAAGAGAATTGACAAAACTAATGAAAGATGTGTGATAAAACATGATTGAAATGCTAAATTAACATGATGAATGCTAAAATGATCGATATGGGTGTATGCAAATCTACTCTAAATGTATGTGAACTTAAAAAGATTAAAACCCTAATTACAAGATATGCTAAATGTATGCATCTATGTTATCATGGAAGCCATTAATGGAAGCTAAGCTAATATGCAAGTAAATTAAACTAAAAGGATGTTAAACAAGTGCTAAATATGAGTGCAAGTGAAAGTGATTTAACAACATTAGTTTGCTCTTAAAAGATGGATCCATTTGTCTCCAAATAGTGACCTATTTATAGGAGAACAAATGAAAAATGAAGGGTTAAAATTAAAAAGGTTAATCAATGGTCAAAATTGAAGGAAAGATGAAGCGTGGATCATGGATTATCATCAATGGATGAGAATCAATGATCACATGGATCAAGGAAAGAATCAAGGGTTCATATTCTTCCAAACAAACACACTTTCAAAACTTGCACAAGAAGTTTTGTTGAAAGTTTGTTATAAGGAAGAATATTCTTTTTTTCAAATGAGTGAAGAAAGAGAATTTTCTTTGGAATATTCTCATGGGTGAGGAAAATTAGATATTTAGCAAATTAAAACAAAGTATTAATGTGTAAAAGGGGAAGGAATATTCCATGGGAATATTCCTTTTGGAGGAATGTGCAAAAGAGGAATATTCCCTTGCAAGTGGGAAGATTAGATTTATTAGTAATTTGATAATTAAATAAAGTTTCAATTATGCAAATTAGGGGAATTAGACAAATATTCATTAAATAAAATGATTTAATGAAGAGGGGAAAGTGATAACTTAGGGTTATTTAATTAAATAAGAGGACTTAGGGATTTAAATTAAATAAATTGATGTATTTAATTTAATAAGATGAAATTTTTTAGCATGAAAGGGGGTGAATTAACCCGATTAGATTAATTAGATCAATAGATGAAAGTGACAATTAATTAAATAGCTAGGCTAATTTAATCAATTAAGCAAAAAGAGGATGGGTTTTAGGACGAAATGATGTTAGTATATCTGATTCGAGTGCATAATATCATTCAAGACATTTTTAAGTGCCTACACAAAGTATAAGGAGGGTTTCCCAATTAAATATTTAAAGAACAAGGAGATATCTATAGCCATGCATGCACTAGAACATGAGGAAAGATTGCAAGATCTCTCTAATCAAGCCATGTATCTACTATAATCCAGAATTATGGAGATGAATGCCATTTAAAATAAAGGTGAATCATCAAAGTTCATAATTTTAATCATCTTCTCATGGATCTCCTCTTCTTTCAAAATTTTAACGCATGGACCAATTTTTGAGAAAAGGAAGTAATTTTTCATAATTGGTCAATGGTTTTGTGTAACCTATCTCTACATCACTAAGTAGAGTAAGTTAGGGATTTTTTTTTGCAAATAAGTTCTTTTCACATGCTATTTCCTCTTCTCTCTAAGGTTGTAACATGCATTTTTTTTATACAAGATGTTGCTCACAATACCTGTTGTAGATATTTTGGTATTTAAGGCATCTTGGATGAGTGGTTATTGAAAACTTGGGCTCTATTTATAGCATCATAACTTCAATAACATTTAATAAAATACAAACAAAAGCAAAGTGAGTTGTTATTCAGTGTACATGATCGAGTTATAACTCCCAAAAGTTGAAGACCTCTTTACATGTGTTATGGAAAATATGGCCTAAAACTTGTGCGCGATGGACGTATAGAAAAGTAAGATAGGATAAAGTATCTCATTTATTATTTTACTCTTATTTAGCTATATTTTTCTTTCATTATGCTTAGCTCACTCCCCAAAAACCATCTTAGAACATCTTTGAAGATCTCTAGAGCAACTACAATAAAATTAAGAGATTGGCTCCATAAGTTCAATATGAAGTGCAAGATGACCTACAACATCTTAGGTGTGGGGGATATGATGAGACCATAAACCATATAATCTTTAGACAATAAAATAATCTCCTTCTTCTTAATAAACTAGTGTTGAAGTGGATTTGAGTATGTCTTGAAAGATTTTTAGCTTCTTCTGTTAAGGTGGAATGTAAATCTAGATGTTTATTTTTTTAATACTTAATATGATATGGATTTCTTCTGAGCTTCTAAAGCTTCTCCATGAGTATGTGTAAGATGATATAATGTAGGTGAATAGATTATTAAAGATTAGAACCCATGTCAAGCACAAGAATCTGGAAGGCTTCAAAGATATTATGAGAAGCTAGAGTAGATTCCTTCAAATTGCCAACACATGCTCCAAAATTTTTGTAGGGCTCACTAACCATCAATCATTCTTGAAATAATAAACCAAGTATCTACTCCTTGTAGGCTCCAAAGATCTCTCATAATTTTTTTATTCCACCAAGACTAACTCTTGCCATCAAAAAAATCTAGTGCCACTATATGTCTTAATAGGCATTACATGTTCTACATTATAATTGTCAATGTTATGTTCAATAAACTAAAGAAAAATTGCTTCATTTTTTGTTAGATTGGAGTGCTAGAATATTTCCTAGAAAGAAGGATAGAGAGAAGAGAATAAGTAAAAAAAACAATTTTAGTCAAATAAAAATATCACCCTCATTTCTTAATGAAATTCAAATTTTCAAACTAATTTGGAAATCTTGGAACGAGAAGAACAAAACCCAAGAGCCATTTGAGGATTTTTTTTAAAAATGAATGAGTAGTTCATGATAAAAAAATCATTGATGAAAATATGGTGAGATGAAAGGCAACCAAGATTAGAGGAAGCAGTTGTAGTTCGTTGGGAGTTTGAATAAATATATCTCTAAGAATAGGATGTCATATCCACATTTTTGGTGGATTGACTAAGTAGATTAAGGATAAGTATTCTATAAATACATTGTAGACAATCTATTAAAGTGGGGGAAAGTAAGGGCCCATTCAACTCAAGGAAGAAGGTTAATTGTTTGTAGTTTCATTTCTTGGTTTATTTTCTAGCATTGTATTTCCAAAATTTCTATTTGTAACCTATTCTTAGAATAAGTTTGATTTCAATAGAGTTAAACCTTAATTTGTTTCATTTTGTTGTCAATTTAGTAGTTGTCAATTTTGTTTGTAGAAGAGACTTTCATGAATTATCTCTCCTCCCTCTTGCATATAACCATGACACCACCCTAGCTTGATAATTAAATAATGAGAACTACAACATCCCCCTATTGGTGTGAATAAATGTCTTTTACCTAGTTAATTCACTTACTAGGGACTTAGGAGACAAATTCACAAGTTAAGTTTTCTTAGTTCCTAAGATTCTTTCTAGAAGACTTAGTTGTCATGTCTAGATTTTATCTTTTTCCTAGGTAGTTATGATAAGTTGTCTCATATCATAAGATTAAAATGCTTATCATAATATTATGACATCTTATGTCTCACATTAGCTATATAACCAAGGGTCTCTCATACATTGTATAATCTAGATTGAGGAATTCCATTGGATTTAATTCCATACCATTGTAATCTTGAGCGTTACGTATTGATCTCTTTGTGCTTTCTATTTGGCCTCTAGATCTTGGGTATCTCCATAGCCAACTCTAACATGGTATCAGAGTGGGTTGGGTGCCTTTGGTTAGCTATTTTTTTGAGAGATCTTGGTAGATCTTGAAAAGTTAAGTATGCTCTTCTCTTGCATCGTATGATGATTTGGAGAATTAGAAAAAATTGATAAAAATACCAATTTTGGGGGGGTTTCTTTTCTTGACTTTGTATTGCAGGTGTATTTTGGGAGCTTGTTGGATCATATTTGAGCTATTGTGTCTAGAGTGCTTGAGAGTCAGATCTGCCTTTTTTTTCATCCCAATTGGATATTGGAGGCCAAATCCACAAGGGTTTGAAGATTGAAGGTGATTGCCAGATCCAGGAGTTAGCTACCACTTCAAAGCATTTTGAGTCAAAAAGGGAATCGCCATCATGCTCAAAATGCCCAAAAACATACAAATCAATTGCCAAATCATCGATTTTGGAGAAAGTTATCCTCTGAGGCAAAAAAAATTTGTTGGTCAAGTAATGATTTCCGAAAATAAAATATTCTACTATTAATTTTTTTTTACTTTTTAAAAATTATTATATAGTTTATTCAACTATATTTTCAAAAAAAATTATTTAAAAATTAAAAAATTAAAAAATTAAAGGCATGCAAACAAGATAAATCTGTAGACCTGTTGTATTGTAGAGGGTGGCGATAGAGGTATCTCTGCCTTCAATACGCACCACGTGACATAGGTAGAGGTCCCGCCACAACCCCCACAACTACCATGCTGCAACTGACAAAATAAATCTAGCACATTTTAAAAAAATCCTGCAACAACAATTCAAAACCGATGGCCAATAAAACTAAAATTGGTGGTAAAAATAAACCCTGCTTGACAAGGAATATTCCCTTCAACAGGGTATATACGAGTAATGAAAAAATTATTCTGGTAGTAATTTTTTTTAAAGATTCTAGTGCATCATAGAAAGATTTTGTCATTGTGCCAAGGGAAGAATAATTCAAGGGAATATTCCTTCACACAACATATTCCAGTGCGAGGGAATATTCCATTGATGAGCGTTTAGTTGTCAAATTTAGGCTCGTGACTTGCTCACATCAACACTGCATCAGCAAGCCTTAAGGATTTTTCTACCCCCTCTCTAATGCACTTTTTATTTTGAATTGCAATTTTCAAACTCACGTAACTCGGGCTCAAGACCTCTATTTTTGAGCATTTTTTTAATTTGGGGCAGAATTTTGTGCTCTTCATAATGGTGTAATCAATTTTTTATTTTGGTGCCTTATTTTTCTATAAATTGTAGATTCTCACAAGTGTTGTTAATCCGTTCTTGTTTTAGGAACTTTTGGAGCTTCGTTCTTGCTCCTACGATAACATTTTTTGGTGATTTTTTTTTAAATGCATAATTTTTTGTGTACTTTCTAGTGGTATGATCAAATTGATCTCATTCTATGTAAAAAAATTACTTTGAGATTGTGGCCAATTTTGGCATCTATAAGCACTAAGATCAAGTTTAGTTTGTTGTTTTTGGCATCTAGCATCTATAAACACACTAAATATAAAGTGCCACATCATAAATTGTTGGGGGGATTCTCAATTGAGTGATTTGGGGGGTCTCTTGGTGCATTCTTTTGATTTGTTTGCGTGTGCTCTTCTTTTTCATGGATTATTCTAAGGTTCCTTTATTGACATCATATAATTACTCAACATGACATCAAAATGCATGGAGTATTCTAATGACTAAAGGTCACTCTCTATATGTTGAAAATAAGGTACCTGAACCTACAAATGCAGATCAAAAGATAAAATGGATGATTGAACATACAAAAGCTCTTGGATGCCTTTGCAGACTAGTTTCTCAAGATTTGTTTTTTCAAATTAAATCATGTAAGAATTCTCATGAATCTTGGAACAAATTGAAAACTTTGTGTGGTACTACAATTGAAGTAAGAGGCTATCAAATTGATAATGAACTGACGAGCCTTGATCCTAAGAACTTTGACAACGTCTAGGACTACATCACTAAGGTTAATGATCTAAGAGAGCAATGTAAAGCATGTGGAATTGGTAAGGACATTCAATTGGTCTACAATACAATGAATAAAATTGGTCATGATTATGCTTCTTTTGTTCCTAGCTTTCATACTCATAGATTGAGTATGGGGTCTACATATACTACACCTTCATTTGTATCATTTTCTGAGATGTTAATACATGATCAACAAAAGCTTATATTGACGAGTCTCATCAAGTCATCTAAATCTCAAGCATTGTTGGCTAGTCAGGTGAAAGAATCATATAATACAGTTATGAAACCAAAGAAAGCAACGAATAATCCACATTCAGATCAAACAAAGAATAAATCCTCTTCTAAAGAGAAATCATTTAAGGAGAAGTCTACTTGTTCATATTCCAGGAAGCTTGGGCACGATGAACATTCTTGTTACAAGAAAGATATTGATGAGTTGAAACATCTTCTCAAAAAGAATCAGAGTAATTTGCCTTCTAGGATGTCTGATTCACCTTCTTCTTCTTCTTCTTCTTTAAAATAGTCTAATAAGGACAAAGGTCATGCTAGTTTGGCTTCTACATTAGGAAATAAAGGGAAAGCTCTTTATGCTTCTATAGGTTTTGGATTAGGGAGATGGATTCTAGATTCAGGAGCATCTCATCACATGGCATCTTTATAGTCTATATTCTCTTCTTTTGAGCCTTGCGCCATGTCTCCTATTTTGATGGGAAATAATACCTACATGAGTGTATTTGGGAAGGGCTATATTGATATTGGGGAGAGCACCTTCAATGATGTTTTGTGTGTACCTCATTTGTCAAACAATCTTCTTTCCATCTATCAAATTACACATTGTGGAGATGGGAGGATTGTAGAATTCACTCTTGATTGAGTTATGATTAGAGACTTAGAGAGTAGAGAGATTCTTGCTACTAGGATGGTTGATCATTCATCTCAATTGTACACCTTTGCATATTTTTCTTTTGATGATGGCATTGTTCCTTCAACTGTTGATCACACTTCTAGTGTGAACCATGACTTTGAGGAGACATTTGACTACTTGAACTTGGGAGCTCTCATATTAGATCTTGTTCTTGAGCCTTGCATTTTATCTCCTCTATTTACTGTTGCAATTGATGATGCTTATGTTGCTACATATATGGCTTCTCGTAATTCAGTGCAATAGAATCTATATTGTCTTCTAGCTACATTTATTTCAGATGCTTACTTGACAAGCATTATTGGGTTATTTTTTGAGTCTCATATATTTAGATTTGGGAGACACCATGGATTGCATACATCTTCTCTTTGATGGAGATGAACCTTCTTCAATTGTTGCGAGGGAACACTTTGACCCTCTTGTTCATTCTATACATGATCATCCATTGTAGTTTGACATGAGTGTGGATACTTTTGGACATCATTTGAGGAGGCTTCTTTGTCTTTAGAGGAGGCATCATTGTCTTTGGATTGCGTTCTACATTAGTCTCTAAGAGATTTTGGATTGATATCTTTAGTTGTGTGGCCTAGAACGCTTGTTTGGAGTGTGTCAGCTTTTAGCATCAACATGGAAACACTTGAGCGTAGTTCAGAGACATCACATATTATTCTTCTTCCTACATATTCCTTTCAGAAATGGGAAGAAATCTTGCATACATTCTTAGTTTTATTTCTTCCTAAGGGGAGAAATGTTGTTTGATGAGATTCGATCATCTTCAACATTCAATGTTGCGCTTCTACCATTGTAGGAGACTCGCCATTGAGGGAGGCTACATGGTCTCTCTTCTTCTTCTCTCTTATGGGGGGTCTTTTTCCTCGTATGGGGTTTTGGCCTTTTCATTCTTCATTGAGAGTATTTTGTTTTCATCTCTCTTTTGGGGAGGAGTTTTGTCCCACTGGGTTTTCTCCTTTTCTCCATTTATGAGAGATTACATTTGCATATGTACATGGATACCTAACATTGCCTAGTAGCCAGGACCCATTCTTGCATCTTTGCATCATTGTCATAATAATCTTCTTCCTAAATTGCAATTAAGGGCTGGTGTTGGTGTGAATAAATGTCTTGTACCTAGTTAATTCACTTACTAGAGACTTAGGGGACATATTCACATGTTAAGTTTACTTAGGTCCTAAGATTTTTTCTAGAAGACTTAGTTGCCATGTCTAGATTTTATCTTTTTCCTAGGTAGTTATAATAAGTTATCTCATATCATAAGATTAAGACATTGTCATAATCTTCTGACATCTTATGTCTCACCTTGGTTATATAACCAAGGGTCTCTCATACATTATATAATCCAGATTGAGGAATTCCATTGGATTTAATTCCATACCAAATTACAATCTTGAGCATTGCATATTGATCTCTTTGTGCTTTCCATTTGGCCTCTAGATCTTGGGTATCTCCATAGCTAACTCTAACACCTCGTTAGGTAGAAACACACATATATGGATTATCATTAACTATTTCTCAAGGAGAAAATGTACCCATTTATAGTGAACCTTGAAGCTCTTATATGTATTGGTGTTATTACTATTGAATCAATGATCTTTCTATTGTTTTCTATAGATGTTGAGGGAAGTTGTCTTGTGTACTTTATCATTGAAAGGATATAGTTTACATGAAGCATGCTACCATTTTGAGGAATTTGTGGATACTTCCTACACATGAGAGTGTATTGTGCATAAAGATACACATGTGAAGAGAATGGAAAATTCATAAAATGTTTACCAATGTTGAGGTGACTTGAATTATAAAGTGTGACTTACATAATTATGTAATGTTGAATTTTAGGATGATCTAATTGAAGTAGAAGTGATGTGTCTCGTTATTCTACATGAGATAATTCTAGTATTGCATAGCAATAACTTGGACATAATAAAGTGAAGTTAAGAAAATCTTGGTTAGTATAGTCCCAAGGAGAATTATGAAGCTTTTGATGTGAACATCAATGCCAATTTTTGTGAGAACAAAATCTTAAAGGGAAGTATGATTTATTCAGATATTAGGGATGTATATATGCATGTGTGTTTGGTACATTCATAATATGGAAGGATGTTGATAATTCTCATAATTTCTCCACATATTATTAATGTTTGTTGTTTTAAAGAACATTTCCATATACATTCTTACCATATAACCAAGACTTTTAATTAGTATTTGGATAAAAGCACTATGTTAGCGACTATATATTTTAATGAATGGTTATTTAAAAAATAATGTTGCATGATATTTTGGAGAAGATGATCTTAGAGTAAGGATTTTTTAGTGTGCATACCTACCTCCTTCCTCTTCATCATTCCCATCCTCTCAATGACTGGGGCATCCTACCACTAGAGTCTCATCTCTTCTAAAGCTACTATGTTTTATTCTTCTTAAAAACAACATTGCTTCGTCTATTTTCAATGTCAACTCAAAGTGGGGCAAAATATAGACATCTAAAATCATCCACATCCTAACCACACTAAATTTTATCCTCTCCCAATATTAAATAAATAAAATCAATTATTTAATTAACCATCCTATTTCTCTTCCTAACATTAATTAAATATATTTATTTAATTAATTTATCATTGTACCCCTTTCCTTTATAGGCCACCCTTAATTAATAAATTCAACATTCATTTAATTAAGTGCACCATTCATATCTCTATCCTCCAAGAATTAAATAAATACGAACTGTTTATTTAATTCCATCCTTTTCTACCTCAAATTATTAGTTGACCCAAACCAATTAGTTAACTAATAAATCAACTCACACATTCCTAAGCATGTTTAAATTATGGTCAAGCTTGTGCATTTCATGAATGTACATGGCCCATGATCTCCACTTCTCCACAATGTCCTCTTATCAAATCCTATCCATCTATTACTCCATAAAAATCCCAATCCTCCACATGTCTCCAAAAAGGACTTTTTGGATTTTTCAAAAGATCCATTTTGATCCTCACCCTTCAACTCTTTCAAAGAGAATCTTGGCCATTCAAATCCCTTTAATTTGTCTTTTTTCAAATACACCAATCACAAGGTGCCACTTGGAGGCTCCTCCTCTCTCCATTCCTCTAAATCATCTTTAACCATTGACATTTTGGATCAATCTCAACCCTTGATTAATCGTCCCTCTAATCTATAAATAGGCCCTTTTGGAAGCCATTTTCATGAGAGACTCATGAAGTAAATTCATGTTGTTGATTTAAAGAGCAACCATGTATCGTCTCTCAAGCATAAATTTATTGAAGCACAACCACACACATCTTGTGTGTGTGACAAGGATTTATGGATGAGATAACACTTATTTTCTTTCATACTTGTGCTATTCCTTAGCTTAAATGATATGTCGATCAAATGTAGAATATGATTTGAATTCATTGTTTGAGTTCTCATTTTATGGTGTAAGGTATTATAACTACTAATAAAACCCCAAGAGCATGTTTATGCTTAGATGGTGTGTGCTTGTGCAATTAAGGACACAATAAGAGATGGAAATACAATTGATATTCTTGGGAAGGGATTTTACAAGAAATATTGCATTCACAACAAGGGTTTGGAGAAGAAAGTTGACAACAATAGAAGAGGGATTTAAGAATACAAAGGCCACATGAATGAATATAAACATGATGAAGATACTATGGTTGAAGGGAAAGAACATAAATCCTTAAGCGAGGTTTAACAATGGGGATGTTTAGGTTTCAACTACATGGAATGAGTGTGAGAATTTTGAAAACTTAGAATATATGCTTGTAAAGGAAAAAACTTAGTATAAAAGAATGTAAGTGTGTAAGGGAATCACTTAATGATTCAAAATGAAGAAGTGTGGGTTTTTATCTTGGGATTTCATTCAAAATGACCATTTGGGTTGGAATTAGGATAACATTCAATTAGGACTTTTGATACTCGAAATTTGGAGTTAATAGGAATTGATTTGGACTCTACCATTTGGTTGCATTTTATCATAAAATTATTTTTTCTTAGGACTTTTAAGGTATGGTTTTAGGTTTAAAAATAACTCCATTGGTAGCATTAAACACATTAGTAACATGTTTAGGCAAAAAAATAGGTGAAATGAGTCCTAAATATGTCTAGAAGGATGAACACCAATATGAGTACAAAAATGTAAGGTACAGACTATAAAGTAGACAATTTTTAACCTTATAGTTTAGGCTAGCATAGGTTGAGAAGCAACAATGCTCTATTCAACTACGAGTCCTCTTAAGTTGGTCAAATGAGTTGTTCACAAAAGGGATGAGGTTTAGGAGTATATAAATATTCAAAAGCTCATCTTAGTTAGAAGATAATATTTTGATTTTAGGGATGATAAACATGGTCTTTGAAATTGGTGCAGGGGCACCAAGATAAGTTCAAATTTGCAAGTCTTGAAATAGAGTCTGATGATAGGTTTTTAGGTTTTTTTTGAGTTTGTCAATTGAATAAGGTCTTATTAGACCATTTTATGATGTAATTAGTCTAATTGGTGTCATGTTGAGTTAGTTGGGGTTCATTTTCCAAATATTGCACTTTTTGTCAAAAATTGTCATTTTCAAAGTTGTAAAAATGCAAATTTGGAAGGTAAATGGTCATTAGAAGTTTAAATGACAGTTGAGGTCGGTTGGGATAGTTAGTTTGGTGTTTTTGAGTTTAAAATACCTCACATAATTCGAGGCAGAAGGTTGGAGATTCGATATTTGAAGAAAAATAATAAAACTTCTTGTTTCCTTTGCATTTTTTTGTATTTTTCCATTACAGTCTGTTGTTGTAGGGCCTGTACGAACCCTTACTGACAAATTTGGGCTTGTATTTTGTATTGAGCAGACACATGTGTTAGGAGTAAATTGGCTTTGGAATGATTTGATTTCATTGAGGAATAAATTTTTGAAAGCTATTTTTATGTAGGCGCTCTGTAAATAAGGGTTTGTAGCTTTAAGAGTATTAAAATGAAGAAATGACCCATCCCACCTATTGTAACTTCTGTGGCTTGGTGGAATGGGTCCATTATAGTATGTTTAGAGGTTTGAATGGGTTTTTGTGAGCAGGAGGGGTGAAAGGAAGGCTTTAGAGTGCTGCCCTAATGTTGTTTTCCTGAGTTTTGGGTTGAAAGTTGATGCTTTCATATGGGGTTTTGATGAATTTGTTGTGGCAACGATTGTGTAATGATTTCTTGAGCATATCTAGATACTTTACAACATGTTTGAGGTATTGGATGGGTTAAAGGAGTTGTGGATGGTAGTTTTCCAATAAACCCTCATCATTTCAAGCTTGGAGCCACCTAATTCAAGGGTTTGGTAATTGGTTGCCTTGGTGAGTGTTCCATTTCCTAAAACCTATTGATTCATAGGTTTTGGAGGTTGGTTAAAGACTATTCATGAAAACTTAGGGTTGGAAAGGTGTTTAAAGGAGTGTTGTTGTGTAAATGTGGCCTAATTGACCTTTTGGGGCAGCGTAGGAGCCTGATTTTGAAAGAGTTGGTCCAAAGTGACCTATTGAGTTTCTAAGATATGTTTTTGTATGGCTTAAAGGGTGTCCAAAATAGTGGAAGTTTTATGGGCTTGACAAATAAGTTGCAAGTTATGAACAAAATACTAGGTTTGTTGACCTATTAGGGAAACTAGGTGAAATTTTGAAAACAAGTCAAGATAGGGCTTTGAGGAAAGAAAAGTTGATTGAATCTCTTTGTATTGTGATTGTTAGTTGATTGGCTCCCTGCTCTGCATCAAAAATCTAGCCATTTTAATTAAAGAGAGAAATTCAAAAGGTAGAATATAGTCAAGAAGATGTTTCTTGTTAATGTTGGGTTCACTAATTAAGTGTGTGTGCCAAAATATGCATATGTAGCTTCTTGGGAGGAGGCTAAAGCTAGCCACAAAGGCTCATTGGAAAATTAAAAAGGTGATGCAAAATCAAGCCTTAATGGACTTCAAGGAGGAATTATAAAATAAATTCTTGAAAGAGTCTTTGTTTTGACCACATATTTCACTTGGCATTGGGTTGATTTGACAGGGTGAATAATTCCATGACATGTTTATTTAAATCTTGTAATGTTGTTATGTTAATTATTTACATGAAGGGTAGTTTGGTGAACTTCATTAAAATTATTGATAAGTTTCTTACTTAAATTTCATATTATCACATGATCATGCATTAGGTTGGGTTGCTGGTTACAAAATTGATTAGACAAATTTCTCACTTGTATAAGTATTTGATAGAGATACATGAAGGCAAGATCATGAAGGTATCTTCATCATTTTCTTGAATAAACTTTACAAGGTTTAGGATCTCCTATTTAAGTTTGTACTTATTATGTGCAAACGTCTAAATTTGTAGTTGTGTCATTTGAGTTGTTTTGATTGTTCAAGTTATAAAAGTGAAATTGCAAAAATGCACAACAGGGAAATCAAATAATCTAATCCATATTAACACTATATCTACACTAACTATACTAACCATACTACCAAATTGAAATCAATACTAAAAGAAAATAATAAATCCTGACCTTTGGGTGAGCATCACCAACCAAGAGTAGTTGGAAAATCAAATTGAAGCAAAATTATAATATTTATCCTCAGAAGGATGCTAATCTCTATCTCTACTCGCATGATCCAACTAGCTTGACATCCTAAATAATTTGAAAACTCACTACTAGGTGTTAAAAAAGGATTAAAGGTGTGAATTAGACTAACAAATGGTTTAGAAGGTTTATGACTATTTTGACGTCGAGGACTAAGTTGCACAAAAAACTAAAGAAGAGTTATAATGGAGAGCCCCTAATGATTTGAATATACTAAGAAAGAGAAGCAATAATAGAGGTTGCCGAAAGGGAGTATAGAGAATGGATTACACTATTGAGTTTCAATGATGAACATGAAGATTTATTTATTTTTTAATTTCTAGAGATAATGCTACTAATAATATCTCTAAAACATACCCCTACCCTCATTTAAAACAAACAAAACAAGAGTCACAACATGTTAGGACAAATACACTTGACATATGACTCATTTTGATGATAGATCAATTGCATAAGATGATCTAAAACATCAATTATAAAAAAAATCACATTTTTTCTTAAAATTCTTTTCTAATATTGTAGACTATTAAAATGTAAAATTTACAACTTAATCTACATTCCTAAAATCTCCAATAACCTTTCTTCAATCCATAGAAATCTTCTACCTTCATATATTTTCTTTTCCTTTCATATACTTTTGTGAAAATATTCAGTTTATTAATTTTAAATAATTTAATAAAAATTGAAAACCTCTCCACATAATGTTACTTGCATCATAATCCTTAATATTATATAATATAATAAATAAAATTGAGATAAAAGGTCCTTTTCTAACTTCACACTAAATATTTCTAAATTTTACTTAGAAATATCATTACAACTTTTGTACCTTCGATAAGGAACTCACTTTTTAAAAACAGAGTACCATACGAACGGCAGGCAGGCTATTAAGATATGCGCATCAGATGATAGTGAAGGGAAGAATAGTACGTCGGCCCAGGCAAGCAAATAAAGATCACAGAACAACTGAAGCGGAAGTGAGAGCCTAAAAGACATTCAACAGCAAAAGCCTAGAAACCTTGAGTTGAGAGGCAAGGCGGAGCGAGGGGACGATTTGAAGGAGAAAAAAGTACTTGGGAGTAACAGAAACAAAACTGAAAAAATGGATCCATTGGATGCTTTGATAGCGCAAGTTCAAGGATTTTCAGACAGCAATGCGGATGTTACGCATCTTCACGGGTTGCTCAAAGAATTCGACGCGCAGTCTCCCCTACACGACCTGCCCTCTGCTCGCTTGTCTCATCTTCTCTCACAATTGGATCCTGTCAAGCACTCCCTCGGTTATCTCTATGTCCTGTCAGTATTCTTATTCATCTTTAGGGTTTATGATTCGCTATTTTTAATACCAGTAGGGTTTTAAACATATTTTTTTTGAACATTACTGGGGTTTACACTTTTAAGAGTATTATGATGCTAGAATAGCAATGTTGGAAGGCTTTCTAAAAGCCTTATAGCTAGACTTAACATGGAAATTCGTGAATTGAGTTCAAAGGAAGTCGGGAACATAGGATTTTTTTCAATAGTTTTTTAGAAAAACCGCTTTGTTGAATTGTCCACGAGGTGGCCTTAGGTTACATGCCACAGGAGGCATAGCTTTTTCATCGATTTTACCTTGAATACATATTCTGCCTTGTCTGTCGGAGTATGTCACACCCAATGAGTTGTATGAGGTCTTCCACTCAGATTCAACGCTTTATCATGTCTGCTGGAACTTTGAACTCGGGGCTTCGCTGTGGAAGCCCTTCTGCTTTTACCCTCTAAGCAGTATGCTACTTATTAGGTAGGAATGCTAGAAGGGAAAACTGAGAAGCAAATTGGAATATGCAAGGAACCCAAAAGAAGAATGCATGGTTATGAGTGCAATGCACAACTCCCTGAAATATAGCAGTCACGGGGTTTTCACGGTTTATGAAATTGAGTAAGCAAAGGTTTTGGAAATATTTGGATCACATTCAATGATCATCTTCTCCATGCAAGAAGAATGTATAGTTATGATTGATATGCATAACTTTCTGAAATATACTAGACATGGGCTTTCACAGTCCATGTGAATGCTTGAGCAAAGCTTCTGGAAATAATTGGATTAATTTTGATTGCATTAGTGTTGAGGCAAACAAAATTGACACGATTATTTCCAGAAGCTTTACTCACTTTGATGCTAACAAAATTAACCCAATTATCTCCAGGAGCTTTACTCACTTATCCCCGAAATGTGTTGAGTTAGGTTAGGGTTAGGATTCTCAAAACTTTACATGGGGGAGAGGGTTAGGCTTGAATTGTTCAGTGGTAATGTCTACTACAAATCTTGATGCAAACAAAATTCACACAATTATTTCCAGGAATTTTACTCCCTTTGATGCAAACAAAATTAACCCAATTATTTCCAGAAGCTTTACTCACTTGTCCCCGCAACATGTCAAGTTAGATTAGGGTTAGGATTCTCAAAACTTTACATGAAGGAGAGGGTTAGGCTTTAACTGTTCAGTGGTAATGTCTATGAATAGTTAAGTAGTTGCATGGTTTTAGGAAGCTTAAGCAATCTTGATTCTCAACTATCCCAAAGTAAAGACATATTGCTGGAAATCATATAAGGGCTTATGAACCTAAACATATTGCTGTACTTTGTTTATTGTTTCCACCTTCCAGGAATGATTATAATAAAGAACAAATAAACAAAATCAACTTGTGTTCCAGTGGGACACATCCAATCCATTGGTTCCTTGTTCTTTTCTTGCCATCGCTGTCTATATGCTATTTTTGTATTCAAATATCATTTCTTGTGTGTTGTGTGAACTTCTATTGTTCTTTTTTTGTTTTCTGCTTTTTTCTGTCTCCCACAAAAAGTGATTTTGCGGAGCATAAGGGTTATTATTTATTTTGTTATGGCGGTTCCGTTAGCATTTAGTATGTTGGATTGAATATGTCAAGGCCTGTCATCAGAGATCATTGAAATCAACTGCTTATGTCACGAGACCTAAAGAGAACAATGCAACCTTATATTTGTAATTTGAATAATTAGAATACCGTGGTAAAGTTTGTTGACCAACAGTTCTTCTATTTAGTCATCAAATATCATGTTAGTTATGCAGTCATTGTTAGGATTCAGGAATAATTCAGTTAAAATAAACTAACTTTTTATGTAAATATAATCTGTGTATGTTGTAAAGTCTTTTACATTAAGGAACTGACCCAATGTGGCAAATAAGGATTTTGAATTTATGGCTTAGTAAGCAAGTATGCTTTTCCTATGATAAAAGACAAAATATGGGGAGCATTTGTAAAGGCCTAAAACCTCAACTTACAGTATTCTTTTTGAGGAATGTTTTGTAGGATTCTTGACAACTATTTGTGACCAAGTGAACTGCACGTTATTCTTGTGGATTAGATCTTCATGCTTTCTTTGTAGTGTTGTGAAAACAAATAGAACACAAAATTATTCTATTAGATTTGATCCATGATTACAAAGATGTTCACCTCCTTATATAGAGTTCAGAGTGAAGATAAAAATGAATTATGACAAACACATGTAAATTATTCTAAAAATAATAAACTATTAATAAAAAATAAACTAATGTAAATTTAGTTACCAAAGTGACCTTATTACACAAGTAGGCCTTATCTTCTAATAATTATTTAATATTATTCTAATACCCCCTCTTAAGGCTTACTGCATTGAAAACTAAAGCAAACTAACATAATCGTATCAAACTAAAAACACCTTGAACCATGAATTCACCATTCTTCAAAAGCCTCACTTTGAAACTAGACTATACACTAGGTAAACCTCCATCAAGCTGCCTCAAACCCTCATAAACATGTGGCTCTTGAGCTGAATATCCAAGTTATTGAACACCCGAAATACTGAGGGTGGGGGGTGTGAATCAGTATTCTCTGAAACCACGTAAACATGTATTCAATACATTTCATTCAACTTGCATAAATGGAAAGAAGCAATTAAAACATGCATCACATCACACAACACAAGAACACCAGATTTACATGGAAAACCCAAGAAGGGAAAAACCACGGTGAGGATTAGCTCACAATATAATATAACCGGTTACAAGATATTACAAAAAGGCTCACTGCCAGGTGGACTCACTATCTGGAGGACTCACTGTCTAGAGAAGAGAGAAAGAAGAAAGGGTGGCTCATTGCCAAGATTTGAATTGATAAATGCATCTACAATATGCTGGAGATGTTCCACTGAAGCTCAATATACTGACTTAACACACTTCATGTTTCTCAACACTTACACCCACTTTGTTCTTCTTCGCATCACATTCACATACCCTGCTTAGGAATTCACATCACACTTTTTCTACAACACACACACACCATCTCTACAACACCGACATGAACTTACATTTATATGCATTACATCCACAAACACCTACAACATCAATTAGGTCGGCCTAATTAGATGAAACATGTAATACATCAACTTGTCGGCTCAAGATCCAACCATACACGCCTTGTGGCATAAACCAAAACTTGTAACACATCAAAATAGGTAGGTAGGGACCTATAATTACTCCTTTAAGTTCGCTCAATTGATACTTTCACTTTGCACAACCCCAAACTCTTTTGGTCAGCATTGGATAGTAAAGACTGGTGACATGAACCATCTGTTCATTCACAACACAACATGCAAACCACCAAAACACTTACCACTTGGACCACTCATACTTTTGACACCTGTAAGCACTCCCACAAAACCGCATAACCAAATATTCTACCACGGTGGAATGCGGAGCATTCCAATCAGATACTTTGCATCAGTAACACTGTCATTGTCAAGTCTGATACTCTATCAACTCTATCTTCGACACTGGAGGACATAGACATGAAGCTTTGGATTTGGATTCCTTCGACATATGCCAAAATTGCTTTAGAACTGCATAACCTGATTTTGCATGGCGGAGCAATGCGGACCTCAAAACCGGTTCACTGTACACTGAAAACTGTATTTTGAGACTTGGACAAATGTCCAACACAACTGTTTTGCACCGAACCAACTCATTTGCACCTCTATACTAGATTGACATTACCACAATCATTCATGCTTATCAAACAACAATACATCAACGTTGACATCAATGACAACACCAAATATGCTCATGCTCATGTTGCTAACAATCTCATTAATGACAAGCAAACTTCGAACAATCTCCCCCTTTGTCATTAATGGCAACATGCCAAAAACTCTTCTCTAGATATTCTCTGAAATATTCTCCAACCAATTGTTTTTTCAACTCTCCCCCTTTGACATCAATGGAAACGGGCGCACTGTTCAAGCATACATGCTTACTCCCTCTAACTAATATATATTTACATATGAGAGTAACTCTCCCTAACAATGCTATCCATCAAAAATGATCAAAACTTGCATTGCAGTACTATCCACTAACTTCTACATATACGCAATGAAATATGAAATTGCATAAACATAATAGAAATGTACACAATCAACTAGAAGAAGGCAAAATGCTTTTGTACGACACCTTCAATTTTGGCAGAAGGCATAAACAATCTCATTAATGTCAAGCAAACTTCCAACAATCTCCCCCTTTGTCATTAATGGCAACATGCCAAAAACTCTTCTATAGATATTCTCTGAAATATTCTCCAACCAACTGTTTTTTCAACTCTCCCCCTTTGACATCAATGGAAACAGGCGCACTGTTCAAGCATGCATGCTTACTCCCTCTAACTAATATATATTTACATATGAGAGTAACTCTCCCTAACAATGCTATCCATCAAAAATGATCAAAACTTGCATTGCAGTACTATCCACTAACTTCTACATATACGCAATGAAATATGAAATTGCATAAACATAATAGAAATGTACACAATCAACTAGAAGAAGGCAAAATGCTTTTGTACGACACCTTCAATTTTGGCAGAAGGCATAAACAATCTCATTAATGACAAGCAAACTTCCAACAATCTCCCCCTTTGTCATTAATGGCAACATGCCAAAAACTCTTCTCTAGATATTCTCTGAAATATTCTCCAACCAACTGTTTTTTCAACTCTCCCCCTTTGACATCAATGGAAACGGGCGCACTGTTCAAGCATACATGCTTACTCCCTCTAACTAATATATATTTACATATGAGAGTAACTCTCCCTAACAATGCTATCCATCAAAAATGATCAAAACTTGCATTGCAGTACTATCCACTAACTTCTACATATACGCAATGAAATATGAAATTGCATAAACATAATAGAAATGTACACAATCAACTAGAAGAAGGCAAAATGCTTTTGTACGACACCTTCAATTTTGCAAGGTGTGCCTCCCAATCCTTTTTGCCATCTTCCCAACCCTTCTTGACAAAGCCAAGCATGCGGTACTGAGTTTCAAACTGCATAAGGACTTCTTGACCTTCATCCGGAGTACTGGGTATCGAATTTAATCTTGCTACCTTCTCTACATTAGCTAGAGCACCGGCCGGGGGTGTAAATCTAGCATTTACTAGGTCTCTAAGTTGACCGAATTATATTATAATCTTTTCCTTTTGTTTCTGCAATTGAAAGAACTGTTCATGCAGATTCTTTATTGCCAACCTTGTAGTTCCATCTGCATCATTAGCTGGCTTATATGCTTTGGAGGCCTTATCAATTTGAGACTCAATGGAGTCCATCTCATCCTTTATGTTCTTTGTGGAGTTGGGCCATCTCAAACAAAATGGAAACAAAATCTTTCCTTCCTCAACATAATTTTGAATATCCTTAAGGTTGTTTTGCAGCTTACCATATGAAGTAGCACACTTGTCTGAAACATTTGCCAACCTTCTCTCATTTACCTTCTTATTCACCTCCTTTTCCAATTTCTCCTCCAAACCATCAGAATATTCTTTGAAAGAGTCAAGGAGTAATCTCAGTTGTTGCACACCAGATAAAGAATTGTCAATATTTGCACCAGGGAAGCTTTCTTGTAGCACTTTCACCGTCTCATCAATCATCTCAGCATTCTTTTGATGAGTCTACGGAATCTTCTTTCTTGCGGAGGCGTGAAATGCATCACCAAGCTACAGTTTGTGCAAGGGAGATATTTTATCCATGCCATCTTGACCTTTCTGCATTGGGATCTGTAGCAACTGTGCTGATACTACCGGTTGAAATTGGAGTTGCATATCTAATAAGCTTTTCAAAGAATCTTCGGAGGCTCCGGAGGACTCACCAACCATCTTCACACTTTCTTCATCCTTCTTTCCATCAACCTTTTCCTTGTCACCAATGCATTCTTCAGCTTTCCCATCATCCTTCTCCTTGTTTGCATTTCCAGACTCATCCTCAGTCTTCTTCTCTTCTTCAACTGCCTTCACATTATCATTTTCCTTGTCACCAATGCTGGAGTCTTCCTTAGCATTCTTCTCTTGTTTATCAGATTCTTTATCTTTTGGGAGAGGCAAGTCTTCAGTGTTTTGTGCCTCTGTATTCTCCAGGTTGTCTTGTATGACTTATTCTTTTTGCTCTGCAGTTTTCTCTATGTCTGGAGGAGGTGTGTTATGCTCTGTTTGTGCTTCCTCCTGCATTTCACCATCCTTCTTCTCCAACAATATTTTCTTCTATCGGAGGTGTATCATCAGTAACATCTTGCACACTTTCTTCTTCAGCTACATGCTCATGTTTTAGAGCATGCTCATGTTGTGCATCTTCTGGTTCATTCATTTCAGGGACAGACACATCATCATGTAATTGTTCTTTGCTGTTCGGAGACATTCCTTATTTGTTTGCCAGATTAGCAACTTTTTCCACTTTCTCATTTCTTAATCTTTCTATATCTGCTTTGTCCCTGCTCATCAGGGTACTGACCCTTTGCTTAGTCCTGAATTCTTTATTATACAATCGAGCTAATTTAGCTCTATCCTCATTTGAAAGAGAATAACTAATCTTCTCCAAAGCAAATGTCCTTAACTTGGCATCTTTATTTATGGCCTCTTGCCTTCTAGCATATAATACACTTTTCAAATCCTCAGGTAATTGACTCTTTATATCCTTCATGCTAACATCAAAAGCAACAATGTACTTGACTATAGCTTCTTCAATGGTTGATTTGTCTGTTTCATTTGTAGTAGGGTATAGTGCATGAGTCTCCTCTAGATTCCCATATTCTGAAATACAACTCACTAAGGCCTCAAGCTTCACAGGACTCTATTTTCGGACCAAAGGAGTCTTCTTCTTTCCTTTCCCTTTGGGTGATTTTCCTTCTTTTTCGGACTTCTTCTCCCTCATATGAATCATGAAAGCTTGCTTCTCCTTCTCCACTTTTGCTTCACTATCAATATCCACAATATCAATTTTTGCTTTCTTTACACTTGTCTCTACTTGAGAGACACTGGATTTTCTCTTCTGGACCAACTGTGGTCCTCCTCGTTCTTCTTCTTCCTTATCATCAACATTTACACTCACATACTGTTCTCTTCTTGCCTTATCTTTTCTTCTCTTTTGCGGAGCACTTTGTTGTTTTGCAGGGGCGCTGGAAGATTCTTTCCTTTTCAAATCAACTGTAGGTTTAGTCCTAGAGGACTTAGCATTAACCGGAGAGGGGGTAGAGGTCCTATCTGACCTTCTAGCGCTAGGGGCACCTTCTGGAGGATTGGATATGCCTTTGGATTTCTCCACAAGGTCCTTTGGAAGTCCCATCATCTCCACTACTTATGCCTTCATCTTCTCTACATTTCTCTTGATTTTCTTTGATTTGTGCTCCATATGCACATCACTGGATTTCTCCTCATATGTCCCATATCTCTCTTCTTTAGGATCTCTTGGCATGCTCAACATGTGATCAGCAAGACCGGTGATCACACTCTCTTCCACCTCATATCCCATTTCAGGAACCCATACTGTCCTTGGCTCCACAGTTTCCATCATACAACAGTCTTTGCTCACCATGAAGATAATATCATTCTTATACTTCTCAACCACATGCTTAGGTATCCTTTCTCTTTCTTGCATCCGGGATTGTTTGAAGAACCCCCATAGGGCTTCATCTTTAGATGCTGAATCTGGATATCTCAACATATGATCTCCGATTTTCCTAGCCATCGGTACATTGTCTAACCATACTATATTCCTTACACCAGACAATTCTCTAAGAAAGTAAAATAATAGACATATGATCAAGGTACCATACCGGAAAGGGTACCGGGAATCCTTAGTTTTTTGTAGGTTCTCCAATAGTTGTTGCCTTAACAACTCACACAGGTCAAAATCTGCACCTTTCTTCATCATTTCATATGCAATATTAATTGCAGTAGCAGAGACAGAGTTTTCTCTGTTTGTGAAGAAATTTTTATAACCAATCATCATGGATGTGTATTTTATAGTTGGGTCTTCAATGTTCTTAATTGTCATGGCTCTCTTCTCAAATTTTGCATCGGTTAATTTCATCACCACTTCATTTTTCACTGATTTAAGAGTCAGAACTGGTCCTTTAGAACATAACCCTGTCACAACCCTAATGGCTTCTTTATTGATCATGTGTGGCAGGTCTAACCAGATGAATCTGTCATGGATTCTGCTCAAGGTATATCTGACCCATTCATCAACATAGCAGAAAACAAGAAAGTAGTTCCACACATCTAATTTCTTCTCCGTTAAACTTCCATACTTGGGGTTTCAACTCAAAATCTTCACCAGTAAGCTCATCTACCCAAACTTCTCCCAACTTTACATGATTGTATTCTTCCAATTTTGCATGAATATACATCTTATATCCTCAAGATGCATAACCCCACAAGGAATGTGCAAAAATGCACCTTCCAGATCTGTCACTTTTGATTTATCAGGATGCTTCTTGAATTTAGGTCGAGGTCGGTCTACAACCTTTACTACTTGTGGGTTATACATCTTGCAGTACAATTGAAATGCTTCTGAAACTTAGGGCAAAGTGGAAAACTATAAATACCTTTAAAACCTCTATCTGCTAGGGTTTCATGCACAAATTCTAAATCACTTCAACTCGCCTCATCTCCACTTTTCACCCTACAAATGCTCGATCACAAATGAGCTTTCCATAAGTGAAATCACTTATAAACACCTTTCGAATGACCTAAAATGCATTAATTGCATTGATTTGAAGTTAGGTCAAAAGTTGATGAACCCTAGCTGTAATGGCACAATCACCTTCGAACTCTCTGTAAATCTTCATAACAAAAGATTTTCCACTAGTGATTTCACCAACAGGTCAAGCATGTCAACCTATACCTTGTATCAACATGTTGGAGGCATCAACACTATATCTTTGGTAGGCGCTTAATGATTGTCTGTTAAAACTCCCCCTGAGCCAAAGCTTGTCATTTAGTTTCTAGAGGAAACATTTGCACCAGAAGCTGGCACAGACTCAGTCTTACCCTCATTCTCCTCTTTCAATTTCCAAATCTTGTTCATCTCTTTCTTCATCTCTACAGGATCAGCCTTATTCACTGGATCATTCTTCTTCACCGGATCAACCTTCACATTCTTTCTTTTGCAAAATTTGGCTATATGTTCAAGTTTATTTCATTTGTGACATATGACAACATTTTGAACAAGCTTACTTCCACCAACTCTAGATCTGCATGCATTAGCCTTATGCCCAAACCCATTGCATGTATAACAATAGCCATTGAAAGATTGAAACCTCATGCCATTATTGTAACCATTCATTATTTGATTTCTGCATTCACTAGCCTTGTGACCAAATCTGTTGCATGTAAAGCATTGACTGGGAAATGATTGAACATTCTGATTCATTTTGCTTCTACAATCTATAGCCTTATGTCCAAACTTATTGTAGGAATAACAATAACCATTAAAAGATGGGCACCTCTGTGTGTTTGGTAGTCTGATAGGTGGTCTTTTGAAGTCTTTCCTTTGATTCCGGACCTGCTTGCCATTGCTCTTCTTGTCTCCAATCTTCTTTTGTTCATTGTTTTTCTGTTCAATACTTTGTGTCTGATTTGCTTTTGAACTTTTTCCTTTTTCAAACCCTAATCCTCCTTTGTCTTTAGAAGCCTTCTGGTTTGCAAGTATATTATCAAGCATTGTGGAGCTCTTCTTGAACTTGTCTTCTTGATTCTTTGCTTTCTCCAGATTTGATCTCAAAGTCACAGCCTCTTCTTCAAGTCCTGAACATTCTGCAGATTTGCTTTTCAATTTGTCATTTAGGGATTTTTCAACTCTTTTTCCTTCATCAACTTGCACTTTCAAACCAATGATTGTCTCATTTGATTGCTTCAACTATTCATTAACTTCCTTGTGTCTTTCTCTAAACTTCTTGATTTGCTCCCTCAACTTTCTGATGCATTCATCTGCTTCCTTGACATTTTCTTTCAGATCTCTGTTCTCACTTTCAGTTCTTTCGAGATCCTCAAGGGCTAATTTGAGTTCTCCATTCATATCAACCATGCAATCTTCTTTAGTGAATCCCACCATAGGAATTTCTTCTGGAGGGGTAGGGTATCTCCTAGTAGCTGTGTGTTTAACCTCCAAGATCTTCCTCAAGCAATTAAGCCTCTTCCAAGGAACCAAGCTTTGATACCAATTGTTGAACAACCAAAATACTGCGAGAGGGGGCGATCAGTATTCCCTGAAACCACTTAAACATGTATTCAATATATTTCATTGAACTTGTAGAAATGGAAAGAAGCAAATAAAACATGTGTGACATCACACAACACAAGAACACCAGATTTACGTGGAAACCCTAAGAAGGGAAAAACCACGGTAAGGATTAGCTCACAACATATTATAACCAGTTACAAGATATTCGAGAAAGGCTCACTGCCAGGTGGACTCACTGTCCAGGGAATAAGAGAGAAAGAAGAAAGGCTGGGTCACTGCCAAGATTTGAACTAATACAATGCATCTACAATATGCTGGAAACTGTTCCATTAAAGTTCAATATATTGACTTAACACCTAAGATGCAGGGTTCGTACCCCGTAGGCCCTTAACTCGGTTCGGGTACGCACCCGGTTCGGGTTCATTTGCGGGTACGTGTTGGGTGCGCACAGGGTTGCACCCAGCATTGTGGGTTCACTAGGGTGTGCACACTTGTGTACCTGTGCAAACCCACAGTGCTGGGCGCGCACCCTGTGCGCACCCAACATGAACCCGGACGAACCCACAGGTCAAGTCAAAAAAAGTGGGCCCAAATTTGATTAAAAAACATTTTTTTTCCTCCTAACCCTAAAACAGCATTGATCATTTCATAGTATGATACTTGATCATTGATTATTTCATAGTGATGATTTCCATTGTGATAATTCAATGTGTAATGCAGATGCAAATTTGGGAATCAATACTAAGCCATTCCAACTTTCAAATATGATTGATACACAATAGATAACTGCTTAGAAATTAATATCAGACCTGTACATACTCAGAATAACCAACAAAGAGCAGATCATAGTATTCCAAAACTATGCCAGACCACAGCGATACAAACTGAGCTTATATTTGCAGCAGAGACATTACATACAACGCCCAAAATTGACAGCAACCTCAAAAATTCACAGTAGATAACAGTACGATAGATAATCAACATTACAAGATTACTCTCCACTCCATAGACTTGATGTGACAGTACTAACGGTAAATCTGATAACCCAAATGTGAAATATACTACTCAATATTGGACTGAGTTTACCAAGTATATTCAGAAATACATATTCAGACTTATTGCAAGAACTTCCTGTGTTCTGTTTAGAGCTGATGTATGAAGTTAATCCTATTAAATATATTAAATAATGTAATATTAATAGTCATCTTAGTCGTCTTTAGTTAGTTTAGACAGTTTCTAAATTTGTCTTCAGTCTACGATCGTTTCTTTCAGAAACATCGTCTCTTGTAAATCTATATAAGGAACTTTCATTCCTCTGTTTAATACATTGAATATCTTATCATGGTATCAGAGCCAATGGGGTTCTTCAAAATTTGGCGAATTTTTTAATAAAAAAATTCGTAGCCTTTTATCTGGAATTTTTTCCAGAAATTTGTTTTTCGTTTTCATTGGAGGGTTGTTTTTTTTGGAGTTTGTTTTGAAGAAATTCGTGGCCGTTTTCTTCTGCGAGAAGGGTTTCTGTGTGTGTGTCTGGTTCGTGTGAGCCCGCGATTTTGTTTCGCGCCTGTTTTAGAGGTTTTTTTTCTGCGTCGGTTTTCTGGTAAAAATCGCGGCTCTTTTCTTCTACTCGCAACCCAAAGAGATCTTGGTTTCTGGAGTTTTTGCACGCGTGGGTCTGTAGTTGCTGGACGTGATTTAGGGCACACATCTGGCATTGTTTTCTGGAGTAAAATCGTGTTTTCTATTTTGAAAGAAAAAATTCATGATTTCTGGGCGCGGAATTTTGCTTTCAAAATGCGTATTTTTGGTGTTTTTGGTCTTCTGAAAGCTGCGCATCTCAGATCTTTTCGTGCCAGCCTGCGCGACCTTCACTTGTTTCTTCTGGGCCTACTATCTATGAACCCTCTTGTCTGGCCGCGACAGACGTCTTTCTTCTGGCGACGAAGGTCTCTGCACTTGTCTAAATGCGATTTCATTTCTGCGCGATTTCAGACACGTTTTTGTTGTTGGTTTAGTCTTTTTGGAATGCGTTTTTCATTGGTCTTGGGAAACGTGGTCGTCCAAGCCTTTGGCAATTTTTTGTTGAGATTTCAAGCTATTTTCTGCAACTTTTTGGTTCATCCATGGTGGCTAGGGTTCCAGAATTTTCGTCTAGGGTTTTTGACCCTCCAGTTCAAGGCGGAAATTTTTTTCGTTTGCAGATTCTTGGTGGGTTTTTCAAGATCTCAAATTGGTTGGTCTTCGTTTTTTCTGGGTGTCTCGAAGTTCGTGCCTCAAAATTTGTGCAAATGGGTGCTGACGAAATTTTCTAGGTATTCAGAAAATTTTCTGGGTTTTAAAATTTTTAGCCTTAAAAAATAAAATTATTTGTTGGGTTTATAATTTCTCCTTAAAAATTATTTGGAGGGTTTTTTTAATATTTTTTCTTGAAATTTTTTTGTGAGGTTTTCTAATTTTTGCCTGAAAAATCATGAAAGGGTTTTACCGTTTTTCCTTAAAAACGATGTTTTGTATGCTGATCCGTGTTTCAGATTCCATGCTAGCTACTTGGATTCCTTTGTGGGTTTTTTTACCGTTTTCTCCGAAAAAACGATGCTTTGTAAACTTCAGCTTCAGGGTTATGCGATTTTGTCCTCAAAAATCGTGGTTTCTTGTAGTTTGTTCTGGAGCGTCATGCTCATCTGCAAAAGTTTGGAGGGTTTGCCGATTTTTCCTCAAAATCGTGGTAGTTTTTTTTTGGAGTCTCTAGCTACAGGGAGGGACAACTTTGTTACCCAACATTAGGTTGGATGTTTTGTGATCAGTTCTGGTTGTTTTCAGAAGTTCTGCAGTTTCTGAGAGAGTTAGTGGCAGACTCATCTCAAGTGGCAGAGTCAGTGGTAGGCTCTTGTCTTTTGTGGTAGAAAGTTCTTTGTTTCTGTGGGTAGTTAGAACGATGACCATTAAGGGAGGGTATTAAATATATTAAATAATGTATTATTAATGGTCATCTTAGTCGTCTTTAGTTAGTTTAGACAGTTTCTAAATTTGTCTTCAGTCTACGATCGTTTCTTTTAGAAACATCGTCTCTTGTAAATCTATATAAGGAACTTTCGTTCCTCTGTTTAATACATCGAATATCTTTATCAAATCCTCAGAAAATTAACAGCAGATAGAAGAAAGTCTGTACTCAATCTGAGACAAGGTTATAATCTTTTACAACTTCTCACAGTCTGTTTGTAGCAGCAAATATCTCAGACCTGGGAATGTGTTTGCTAGGGTAAATGTATGATGAATCTTGCTCGATCAATGATCAATGATCGTGAATATTTATCTTTGGCATTTGGCATTGATCAATGATCAAGTATCATACTATGAAATGATGTAGTTTTACAATTCTGTATATTTCTCTTTTTTTTTTGTATATATATATAAAAATATATACACACACACGCGTACCCATACATACCCAAACCCCTAAAAAAATTTTCACGTACCCACGTACCGGGTTCTCGTACCCGCACCCGTCCCCGAACCCGAACCGGTAACTTAGCTTAACACACTTCATGTTTTTCAACACTTACACCCACTTTGCTCTTCTTTGCATCACATTCGCATGCTTTGCTTAGGAATTCACATCACACTTTTCCTACAGTACACACACACACCATCTCTACAACGTCGAAATGAACTTACATTTATATGCACTACAACTGCAAATGCCTACAACATCAATTAGGTCGGCCTAATTAGATGGAACATGTAATACATCAACTTGTTGGCTCAAGATCCAACCATACACGCCTCGTGGCATAAACCAAAACTTGTAACACATCAAAATAGGTCAGCAGGGACCTATAATTACTACCTTAAGTTTGCTTAATTCATACTTTAACTTTGCACAACCCCAAACACTTTTGGTCGGCATCGAATAGTAAAGACTAGTGACATGAGCCATCTGTTCATTTACAACACAACGTGCGAACCACCAAAACACTTCTCACTTGGACCACTCATGATTCTGACACCTGTAATCACTCCCACAAAACCGTATAACCAAATATTCTTCCACGGTGGAATACGAAGCATTCCAATCATGTACTCCGCATCAGTAACACTGTCACTGTCAAGTCCGATACCTTGTCAACTCTATCTTCGACATCAGAGGACATAAAGACATGAAACTTTTAATTTGGATTCCTTCGACATATACCAAAATTGCTTTAGAACCGCATAGCCTGATTTTGCATGGCGGAGCAATGCGGACCTCAAAACCGGTTCACTGTACATTGAAAACTATATTTTGAGACTTAGACAAATATCCAACACATTTGTTCTGCACCAGATCAACTCATCTACGCCTCTATATTGGATTGACATTACCACAATCACTCACGCTCATCAAACAGCAGTACATCAATGACAACACCATATATGCTCATGCTCATGTTGCCAACAATCTCATCAATGATAAGCAAACTTCCAACACAAGTTCCCAGATTACCACCTCCTTGAACTCACGAATCACTGATCTTTCGAACCATTGGACAACAATCCATGGTGAGGTACACTCATAGAGCTCCATTAAGTTGTCTCATAACCCTCATAAGGGTATGATTCCCATGATTTACATACTCCTAAGCTAACTGGGCAATCATCCATTCTGAGCTTTATCTATACTGGATTCCTTCCTGTCTTCAAAGTGTGGGCTTCTTCAAATATGTGCAATTTATTATTTATCTTGGCATAGTAATCTTTCCAAACTCTCCTGGCAATGAATTTGAAGGATCTTCACATGGCAACAAAGTTTGTCGGCATTAGCTTCAAAAGGTACCTCAGCACATTTTGCTTCATGATACCCACCAGCAAAGTGCGTGGCTGTCTAACCTTTTGAGTCTGCTCCATCTTTGTTTGTATCAAGAAGAGATTGAATGCAATTATTAGAATCAATTCTTCTACTACCTTAATTGCAAAAGTAGGATTGTCACATGGAATCTCAACACCCATAACCTGAAAAATGTTTGGATCATGCCAACACTTCATCATTGCAACTGTACTTCTAGTGTAGTAACCATAGATGAAAACCCAACTCGCCCACAAAACTTTCTGCATGTAAGGCTGACGTGAGACACCAAATGGTTTATAAAACCCTTGATAGAAAATCTTCCATAAACAGCCCAGAAAAATAAATGATGAAACCTCATGCCCTAGCTTCAAAACCCTAGTTGCGGTTGGTAAAACTAAAAATCTAGTCATGGAGTCAACAGTAGAAAACCTTGCTGCAAGCCCTAGCTGCGGGCTGAACCCTATCCGCTAAAAAGAAACCTGTAGTTTCGCCAAAAAACAGGGTTGTGATTTTTCAAGATAAACTTTTTGCAATTTTTCAACAAAAATCCATTGTAATTTTTTGACAAATATAGGCAAGATTTTTATAAAAAAAATAGCATGATTTTTGCAGAAAAAGAATGGCAACACTAAAACCCTGGCCGTTGGAATTTTACACAGAAAAAACCGCGATTTTTTTGATAAATGCCGTTGTGACTCTTGGTAAGAATAAACCTGTGCTTCACAAAAGAAAAAAAACCTTCAATTTTCACCCTTTTGTTGCAACTGGTAAGTTCATGTGACACCTTGGTTTGATACCATGTTTAGAAAACAAGTAGAACACAAAATTATTCTATTAGATTGGATCCACGATTTCAAAGACGTTCACCTCCTTATATAGAGTTTGGAGTGAAGATAAAGACAATGCATGTAAATTATTCTATAATAAAAAATAAACTAATCTAAATTTAGTCACTAAAGTGATTTTATTACATAAGTAAGCCTTATCTTTTAATAATTTAATATATTCTAATATGTAATACATTCCATCTCTTACCTTTACATTGTAATTCTCTGAATTGCCCTCAATTCTTTTGCTTCCTCAGAATTTCCAGTGTATTGCTAATCTTTGGATGTTGGTTGTGTTCTGGGAAGCCCAAAGCATTTTGATCCACAATAGCTTCCCATGTAAAAGATGAGCTTCCAATGATGTGAAATAAATGATAAATTATTTTCCCTATTGAGTTCAGATGTCACAGATTCATTGTAGCTATGCATTTCATTTAACATTATATTGTTCCTTTTAACCTTGAGCAAACAATTTTAAACATTACAGTAAATTTCAATTAGTCATTTATAATGTTTTTAGCTGCTCATACAGTGTTAACGTTTCAGTTAGTGGCTCTAATTATGTTTGACAGCAAATATTGAAAGGCTTAGAGGAATTCTGTAATTAGGAACTTAAGTGTTTACTGTTCATGCAGTATCAATGAGCAGAGCACAGTCCTTAAAATCGATGACCATAACTATGTAGCATGGACTAAGGCAAGAAAATAGAGGTATAAGATGTTAGGCAAACAATCTAGACTATTTGTTTCTAAAGAAATGACTCATTTGACGTGATAGCCATGAGATCTCATGGCTGGTGTGAGCTGAAGAGGAGCAGCTACAATGTGACTAGAAAAGACCTCAAAATGAAAGGTTTAGATTATAGAAATTTTGTGAGATCAGATGGGCAGCTTCTTAGGTATTCATTTCTTAACATGATTTGTTTCTTTTGACCTACCCACTGGTTTGTGATAATCCGGCTAAAGATTTTAGTATTTTACATTTTGTGTGATGCAAATTGAATTTCTAAGGCATTGAACAAAGAATTTGATCAATTTGGGATCAAAGAGTGAATGGCATTGGTGAGTCTATTAGAGTTTAAACTGAACCTTTTAATTTGCACATGTGCTCTAATGTCTGCAGGGTATTTAATTAATGATGCCCAAACCATGCACCAAAGGAAGAAGTGGGAGTTGTAAAGTGGATAGTACAATCTCTTCTCCCTTATAAACAAGCAGCTTCCAAGATTTGATTAGAAACATTGCATTTGATGGTTGCTGCCATAATTAAGGAACTCAGACTTGGCTAAAACTTGGCAACCCAAAAATTTGACTCAGACTTGGCAAATAAAATAAATTACATGAATACATGAAATAAACTCAAGGATTGCATGAGAACCATAAAAAATGAATTTAGAGAATGTAATGTCCCTTTTTCCGATCGCCCTCCTCCTTTTGGTTTTCTTCTCCTTGTTGGAAAGCAGGGCATTCATTTCAATTTGTGCATCTTTCTCTACTTCCTTTCTGTTTTTTTTTCTCCTCAGAGCTGGAAAGTAGGACATTCATTTTTTGTTGCACTTCTTCCTCCACTTGGCCACACAATTGGTTAGTGATTTGATCAAGGTGGAATTTGATACCTCCTCTCATACTAAAATTTTAAATCCATAATAATTACAGGTCTGCTGCCCTTGATTGCACCCATTTTGCTATGTTTCAATGCAGTCCTTTCCACCTTGCAAGTTGCAGAAGATATAGACATTGAAAGAACAAACAAACTAAGAAATAGGGTTTTGAAATAGGAAAAGAAAACAAAGAAAAGAATAAAAACTGAAGCCGGTACCAATTAAATTGTATTCTAGCTGTCAATAAATCCTATCAATCACCTGACAATCAATTCATACAGCTGAGATTCAATTTTTCTGTAGGCAAAAATAACAACAAAAGTTAGTTTAATACTGGTTTAAGTCTGTTTTTATCATCGGCTAAGTCCCTCAGTTGGACTTTCCAAGTCTAGGTGATTTTATTTGAGTAACTTGTGAGTTTTTTCAGTAGACTCAGCTCAGGAGTAACTCACCAGGCTGAAAGTCTTGCGAGTACTCACTAAGTTTTAGAACACTGGTTGGTGCAATATGGAATGATTTTTGTGTATCATGATATACATTCAGAAGGTAGTTTTCTAGCTTGCCCTAATTTATTTAGTGAATGAACAACCAAGCTTCAGCACAATGATATTCTTTCTGATCTTAAACTCTGGATCATGTTTGCACTTTCTTTGAGTTGGTTACATGGTAAACTTTAACTTCAAGAACTGGAGGACATTCTTTGGATAGCACTTCTGTTCTGAAACCAACAGTTAAAGAATTGCATGTGAGTTATGGATACATACAAAAGAGTCTCTTCTTCAGAATATTGCTTTTCTATGCTTGGCAGCTATTTGAGGCCATCAACATTTGGTATCATAAGGCAGATCATTCCAGCAGGAGATTGGGTCAATCGGGGTCTTTCTGGTCAAAGAATTCTGTGACCTTATGCCGGTTTTTCTGAATAGAATCAACATGCTTTGCTGGAGCACCTTTTCAATTTCATTTATTTGTTATTTTTTCTTGGGATTGGGTAAAAACTAAAATATTAATCTTCTCTGTAGTATCATTAATATGGTTTACAATTACATCTGCATTTATTGTTTAGAGTAGGTAATATATGGTTTTCAGAATCCATGGTTAGTTATAAATTACAAAGAAAATAATTTTGCACTCTTGTGGCTTCTCTGCTAATATTGCAGGATTTTTTCTTGACTTTTTATCATTAATATGGATTAAAATTTCAGCGACTTCTATGAACTGTATAACTTTTGGCATCTATAGCCAATTTTAAGGTAGGAAGAAAATATTGCTTCTTTCTTGTGGCTTCCCTGATAATATAGTAGGATTATTTGATGACTTGGAGGCTGGAATAATGCTTCTCTGGGTACATTGAGGATGGTTTTAGATTCAGGTTCAATTTTGGCGGGTTCCAGGGTATGAATGCCCAATATGAACAATATATAAGATAAATGGATTTGATATTGGATGGCTAGAGTTAGGTTGTATCCTGTTTCTACATTTTGCATTTTCGCAATCTGAACAATATATAATGTAGATGAATTTGATGTTGTACTGCTAGAGCTAGGTTGGATTAGCAAGTACATTGCATTGAAAACTCTCGGATTGTTCACAATGAAAGAATCTTACATGGTGAATTAACAGGATTACATGTTGATCATTGAACATCCAATGCTTTTTAGGAGACATTTTGGCATAGAGAAGGGGAGAGCAAATGAAACTAAGGTTATGCTAGAGTTTGTTTTGAGAATGAATAAATCTAAATTCAATGTATAAATCCAAATCCTTTAGGTTGATGCATGGAATGCATGCATTATTTATTGTACTGTTTTCTGTCCGGATTTTTACTGTTTTCTTGTTGTAGGACAATACAAATTTTAAATTGTTTGTTTTGAAAATATGTTTCTAACATATTATTTAAAACTTTCTTTTGGTTGAATAATTCTAATTCAAACAATTTGACAGGGAAGCACAATCTTCTGGAACGATTCCTAGGGAGCAGGCTGAGGCATTCTTGTTGACTGCCTCCAATTTTATTAATTCATGTTTAGCAGAGCAAATACGTATAGCTCCCGAAAAATGTATGTTATCACCCTCCTACATGTGGTAGAATGTATTTATATTTATTACTTCAATCCTTATGTTCTGGTTTTTAATGCACTCTGTAAATCCTCTTGATTCTGGAGACGAACTTTAATCTGGTTATTTCTACTTCACATTATGACATATGATTATCTTCTTAGAAAGCATAGTTAACATATTTAGAATATTTATTGGATGCACCTATCAATTGATTCTGGTTTGTCTCATTATGCAGTTGTAAGGCATCACTGAGTTAACAATTTGCATTGTTTGAGAACTATCTAAATTTTTCTAGTCTATTGTTTGATGAATGTTTTTACTTTAATGCTTACATACTTATATGCTGATGTGAATAAATAGCTTGTACTATATTTGTACCAGCTTTTAGTTATACCATCATTTTCTCATCACCATTTTTTGATAGATATATAAAATTTGTATTAATAGCGATCGTTTCAGGTATAGAGGTCATGGAATTCATCATTTAAAGGAATCGTTGATGCTGTAGGAAACTGAGGCTAAACTATCTTATATATCATACTTGAAAATCTTGGACTTGGCTGGCCCAGTTTTTTTAAAAACTTGGCAACAACTCGACAAATTTATTGAACATTAGATAATACATAAATTTTTAAAATATTCTTCAAAAATATGCATATTACTGAATTTATGGAACATATATTGATTTGTGTCATATATAGATGAAAATTATAGTTCTATGCTTTTAATAAATTTATATTTATTAAATTATTTAATTAAATATATTTTTGAATAATTAATATTATTATGGTTATTTATAGTATTAGATTATTTATATAATTTAATAAAAACAAATATCTAATTATTGAAATATATGTTCAATATGCAGTCTCTTGAAATGTCTACCAGTTGCCCTAGAAGTTTTATTAGGGTTCTTGTGATATTAGGTTTGGATCGTTCCTTGAATAAAGGTTCCTTTGTGGCGTTGAACCTTAATGAAATTAAGCTGCAACAATGTTTTTTGGTGAGCCCTTTCCTATCTCCTATGGAGTGTGTAATGATTCTTGTGGTAGCATCCATCCTAAAAGCTTGTGTGTTGTTTTCACAATTTCATAGAAATCGTCCATGGATTTGAGCACAGTTGGATGTGGCTTTGTTTTTGTGTGTCTTGAGTTTGATCTTGGAAGATCCAACATATGCCATACTGCTACGAATCCATGATTTTATCCATCCAAAACATTTTGTGATGCCCTACGCAAAAAAGGGAATTTTCTTTTGAGAGAGGCGATTATAAGGCTCTCAATAGAGATTTGGGTTACTTGGGGTTTGTCCCTCTAGCTATGGTTTCCTATTGGAAGGGGTACAAATCTTGAATATAGGAGGTATGGTTGTGAATATTCAATGACTTTTGGCGGCATTGTAATAGTTTATGGGATTGGATCATTGAATTTTGGAAAGACCTTGTGAAGGAAAAAATTGATATCTTTTCATGTGAACAAGGTTTCTTCATTGTGGAGTTTGTCTTTGGATGATAGAAAGACAATTTTGACTGTTGGATTGTGGTTTTGGGAGGAATACATCCTTACTCTCAAACCTAGGTACCCTACCTTCAATCCCTTGAAGGATTCTTTCTCCTTTATTCCTATATGGGTTCGTCTCTCATATCTACTTTGACAATATTGGGTTACTTCTTGCTTTATAGCTATTGGGGATTTTTTGGGCAAATACTTGTATGTTGCTCAAGAAATTACGGACCACTCCCATACTACTTATGCTTAGATTTGTGTGGAATCGGATTTGGAGAAGGCATTACAAATTATTTTTAAAAAAGGGGGGAGATTTTGGTGTGCAAAAATTGGATTATGTGAACATCCCTTTTTGGTGTCACTATTGTTTTGTCTATGGTAATTTGGCTTCCTTTTGCCCTTGAAGGGATTCTTTCCCTTTTCAGGAGAAGAAGTTATCTTCTCAATTGACCTAGGGGAAGGGGCTAAGATCGATCATTTCATTATTTTTCCAAGGCAATAATGTGAGGGGTTTGAGGTTGCACAAAGGTTATTTGTTGGCAGGGAAGTTTTGGAGGTTGCGAGGATGCAAATTCTCCCATAGCAGCTAATGACAGTAAGAAAATTTACGACTAGGCTCTTTCTCAAGCTATGAAATGCACCCCCTCCACTCCCACAGTGGTAGGTACAAAGTTGATAATTGAAGCTTCAAAAGGTGAATTATCCAATGTCATAGATAATGCTCTGTTTCAAAATTTGCAAGCTGAACAATGCATTGAACTAGAGTGGACAATGGTGAAAAAGGAGGAGGATTGTCTCGAAGGAAAGTTCAACCATCAAATGATTCTCAAGTCTTCCAAGGATGTGAGGAAGAATATTTCATAGTGGGAAACCTTTTGAAGTTGTCCATAGAGGTTTTTAACGGTAATATATTTTATAGATAATTTAGTCTCCCCTATTTAAGAAGTGTTTTTAATGATTGAGGCAGCAATTAATTGTTTGATCTTTAGATAGAGGGTTTGGAGATTTTTCAAAATTTTGAGAAATACATATGTATGTGGATGGATTTGGTGAACCCAACGGTTATTAGAATCTGGGATTTAATGCTCTTTTTTGCAGCCCTAGATGCCTAGCCTAGGTTACTTTAGCCAAAAAAAATGCTAATATAGAATAATATTTTTTAAATTTTAAATTTTTTTTTGACAGATAAGCTGCTACCAAGAGGGTAGCTCTCATTCATTAAAACAACTGAAAAAAGAAAACGTAGCTCTAGAGAGCAAACATGCAAGAAATGCATTAGTTGCTAGGCATTTTCTTATGCATTAGGAAGTGTGGACCTTCAGATGCCTCTATGGCACATTCAATTTGGGCTGGAGCAAGTAGATATGCATTATTACTTAAGTATAAATAGAAAGTTTCCATATTGTTCCTATGCAAATCTTCCTTGAAGAGATTGGTAGCTTCCGATGTGATTTTCTTGAGGCTCACAACTTTTGCATCAAAGACCACCCCCCAATGTGCCTTTCTTTGAATTCTTATTAAATAGTTATACAACGATATATATTGGTGCTTTCATTTCCTTTTATATGAAAGCTTTTATCAACAATTTACCTTGATTGTTTTTCCCCAAAAGAAACATGGCATTCACCACAAGCTCTTCATACAAAGTTTCGTCATGAATGTGTTCCTCTTGATAACTTTGCATACCAATGACCTACTGAACTGCCTTTATTACACCATCCGCGTTAGCATTGAACAATCTTTTGAGTTGTTGTCCACATACTCTTGTGGACAGGAGCATGTACACCTGATCTCCATTTGGCTAAGTGCATGAAAGGAGATGGGTGTTGAGAAGTATAAAGCCACACCACAGGGCTGGAACCTGTGATAACCACTCTCATCAAAATGTAGAGAGCAAACAGACCCAAGGTCCACAAAGCCCAAACAACCCACCTCCATTTTTGGTAGAATAATCATTATTTGATTTCCAATTGATTATAGTCTATGACCATAACCATTCCACACTCCACGTTGATACCAAAGTATTGACAATCCTTATTGCCATATCCTATTTAAGATTCCTTTGCCATTTCAGTGGATTCACGATCCTTCATTAGTTCTAATTGGAGATTCCCCCATTTGCTTGTGACATTTGAAATGACCTCCGCCTCATTTTGTTCGCATGCAAAGTTAGCAAGTTGATTGGTCACAACATTCCCATCATGAAAACAATGTTTAAGTGCAATGTCTTGTATGTTGTCAATAGCTGCCTAAATTAGATTTGCAGTGTTCTTGAGTTTCCAATTAGAAACTCTACAGTTGCTAATTGCATTTCTGCAAATTTAGGAGTCATCCTCAACATCAATGTTTGAAATAATTTTCTCTTTGCATAGATCTAAACCTACCAAAAGGGCTTGATATTGTGCTTTGTTATTTGTACTAGTTGGCAGCTTCTTAAATATAGCCCATAATACCTCCCCTTTATCATTTCTAATGATGCACCCCATGCTAGGAATCTCGGGAATATAAAATAATAATTATTAACTATTTTTTTATTTATTTTTGTTGTCCACAAGGGTATCCTCAGCGACTCTAGCCCAGCGGGTTCCCTCTACGGGGCGAGATTGGAGGCGAGACTAGTCCCCTAGGGCCGTGCGGTAACCAACACACGCCCCAAGTGTGTGCGGCGGGGTAAGTCACGGGCCAGAGAGTCGAACCCAAGACCTCGGGGAGCAAACCCAAGACTTAGACCAACTCCGCTAACCCGTGGGGGCTAATAATTCTTAACTATTAAGTATATATAATTAATATAATAAATAATAATTTTTTTTTGCTAAGTTGCAGCTAGGGCTGCACTGTTATATTAATCAAAAATATTGATTTATGAAATTTCAGAGTTGAAATGTTCCAACCATACTCTGGGTACAAACTATTGACAACTAATACATTTTGCACGTATTAACAAAATCGAGCCTTTCTGATCTATAATATATAAAATTTTAACAAAAGACCTTAGTCACCCATAGCTTTTATTACTCGTTCCTTGCAGCCAATCGATCAATGTCACAAAGCCATTCCAAGTCATAGATTGGTTCCAGGTTATTCACCCTCTTCAAAAATTGGTATCCCTTTTTTGCGAGTGCTCTATGTTGTGTTAAGGTTTTGGTTTGGAAATTGTCGAGGAAGGGCACCCACTCCACCACCATAGCCTCTTCTAACACCAAGGGAATGTCTTTTGGGTGCAACAAACCAACTCCATACCTTGCCATCCACAACACCTCGTCCATGCCTTCCAAATACATCTTTTTGAATAGAGTTTGAGCAATGACCCTTATCATATCCTTTTGCTCCTCGAAGTTGAGGACGGGAGCAATGAAACGAGAGGTAAGGTTTGTGCTTACCCTATGTCCACCATGAAATCTGTCCCCAGAATCCACTTCACGGCCTTCAAAGTGCGTCCACAATGCTCCTTCATCATCACTTTCAGCCTCTAGTCTGAGATAGTTCCCAGAAAAGCCATTTGGCACTACAGGCTTGTTAAGCACACAGGGGTATCCATACTCAGCAATCCATAAAGGAAACAAATCCGTATTCGAATGCTTTCCATCCGCTTAGAACAGGCTGTTATAAGTTGTGATCAGGTCTCGCTCAGGCCTGACATGATGGAAATATTTCCTTGAGATCGCCCATCGACCTAGCATAATCGATTTCATGTGTTGTAATTATAATTTTGCATTACCACCTCCACACCATTGTGCTCCTACAACATCTGGCATATGCTTTGTACCAACCTCCCATATGTCGCTATACATATGCATAAATTTTTTCAAGTGCCACCCAAAGCATACCTTAGAGGTCTTAAATACTCTTGAACTCATATGCTGCCACCATTCATGAGATGTGCTTCGACCACCACGTTTGCTAGAACATCTGCTTCCTTATTGCCTTCCCTATAGATGTGGTAAATCTTAAAATCCTCAAGACAATCAAGGAGACCCATGCAGTCTGATAATAGGTTATTTAGTCACCAATTGGTTGTTTGGCGTTTAATTATCACATTGATAGTCAAGAGGGAGTCACCTTCAATTGCCAACTTTTTGAATCCCCATTTTATCCCTTCTTTAAGACCATGCCATAATGCATTCATCTTTGCTTCATTGTTTGTCTTTGTTGGGAGTGGGAAACTCATTTATGCAATAATCTCGCCTCGGCTTGGATGCTCCATCGAAATTTAGTTTAATCCATCATTCCTCGGGTGGATGCCATACAGTATTTTCTCTGCTTGCTGCTTTAGTTTGAACACTAGAGGCTCCATTAATAGGGGGGATTTCAAGACTAGGCCATGATATCCTCATTGTTTGATCCCATAATGAGAACACTTTCTTCTTCACGGATTGATTTCTTGCACCGTTATCAACTACTTCAGTTATTGCCGCTTCCATTTTTCTTAGAAAGGCATTCCTCTTCATGGATTTATGTTAGAAGATTTGACAGTTCCACTCTTTTTGAATTTCCCACACTACAATGGAGGGAGTTGCGATCCATAAGTCAACATACATTGATCTTTTTTACATTAGTGGGAAAGTATTGAAAAGATTAGTGATATCATTTGGCAAAGGACTTAGCCAACTTAGCTTATTCAAGATAAAAGTCCAACATTCCGTGGTGAAAGGGCAATTCAACAGTATATGACTTGTAGTCTCTTCACTATTCTTCCATAGGACACATCTACTCGACTCCCCAACTCCTAGCTTCTTAAGACGATCACTTATGAGAATTCTTTTTTGTATGGCTACCCAAGCGAAAGTGCTTGCTTTAGGTAAATAATATTTGTTCCAACATAGGGAGTATGGCCATTCTTATTTTTTCATTGCATTTTCTAGTGCCAAATATCCTAGCTTAACACTATAGCAACCCGATTTTGCTACATTCCATTTGATTTTGTTTTCCACCTCTTTGATGAAGATATTCCTTTTACTCAGCTTCTTTTGTAGATGGAATACTTGATACTCTTCATAATTTAATCCTTCGAGGGATTGCCATTTCCATTTAGTTCTCCCATCCTCCATGCATGGCTCCATGTAGTCCTTTACCTTCACACCACATCTGGCTTTAAGTTTTTTTTTTGATTTCCCCTGGTTCTTGGATATTCAACAAGGCAAATGCCTTGTCCCATGAATCTTCCTAGAAATTTGCTTTCTTGCCATCCTTTATATCCCACGTGTAGTGTTCCTTATGACTTTTTTGCATTCCAACATGAAGTTCCATATCACATACCCCTTAGAAGGATTTAGTGTTGCTAGAATCTATTTAGGATTTAGAGAGTCTGGATATTTGTTCTGAGAATCCTTGCCCATTTGGCTTGGGGATTAGACAACATGCTACATACTACTTTGGCTCTCAATGCCTGATTGAGTGTTGCCCAGCTTCTCAGACCCACACCACCCGCATCCTATGCTACTAAAGGAAACTTCCTACTATCCTCAGATCCTTTCTAGAAGAAGTCTTGCATCCTTTTCTCCACTTTGTCCAAGGTTTTTGATGGTATCTTCAGACTGCACATCATATAGATCAGCAAAGCTCAATCGCCGATATTTGCATTGTAATTCTACCCATTGGGGACATCCATTTGCCCTTCCATGATTCTAGCCTATTTAGAAAGCTTTGGACCCATAATTCCCAAAGAGTAGCTTTGTAAGCCCCAACAAATAGCGACACCCCCAAATATTTCCTCAGAAGCATATTAGTTTTAAAGCCCAAGATTGTTGCAATCTCTTTTTGCTTCTTGATATCCATGTTGAAAAAGAAAACCTTGGATTTATGCCAATTAACTTTTTGTCTTGAGGCCAAACGGTACTTCTCTAGAGTTTGTTTCATCCGTAAATTGTTGGTGAGTGATTGGTTCCACATTTGGGGCCACTCATAAACCCTTTCAATCTTTGCTTACTCTTGCCTTATGAATGAGGCGACTCAGAGCTTCAACCATTATGATGAACAAAAAAGGCGACATTGGGTTGCCTTGCCTAAGGCTGTTGGTTGAAGAGAAGAATCCATGGGGGCTTCCATTGACTAGAACGGAAAACCCAGGGGAGTTAATACAACTCCGAATCCAATCGCACCATTCGCCCTTGAATCCCAATTTTTCTAGGACCTTAATGAGGAATTCTTTGTTCACCTGGTCGTAAGCCTTTCGAATGTTCAGTTTTACAACCATCAGTCTTGTCTTTTTCTTTGCAATGGAACGTATAGCTCGGTGTGCTATTACAATGCCTTTTGTGATGGATCTTCTTGGGATGAAGCCACTCTACTCCTTAGATATGATTTGTGGCAACAACTTATTCAACCTATTAGCTATGGTTTTAGCTATTATCTTATAGATGACATTACATAGTGAAATTGGCCTGATGTCCTCCATATTGACCACTTGCTGTTTCTTGGGGATGAGGGCTAGGAAAGTGTTGTTCCAATCTTTTAGCATTATAAACTTTCTTCGTGTATCCTCAATTGCTTGATAAATCCTTTAACTAAAGTTGTGCCAGAATCTCTGAAAGAAACATGCTGGGAAGCCATCCGAACCCGAGGCTTTGTCCCCATCTAACTGAAAGGTGTCTTTCCTCACTTTCTCCTTAGACAAAGGACCACATATTTCCTTGTTCTATTCCTCCTTGATAATACTCAGGGTGAGTCTCAAAACTTCCTCTTGACACCCTGCATTCACTGCCAAGTTGGAGCTGAGAAGATTTTTGAAGTATCTGACTACTTCTCCACCAATCTCCTCCCAAGACCCATACTTTGATCTAACTTCATTGTTAATGTTTGTAATCCTGTTTATGGCACGTTTCACTTTGGTGATAGAATGAAAATATTTTGTATTTCTATCTCCTTTTAGCAAAGTCTCCCTTGATTTTTGGCACTAGAAGATTTCTTCTCTCTGTAACACCTTTGAGTATTTCACTTTTAGTTCCTTTTCCTTGATGTATGTGTTTTGGTACATCCCATCCTTGATCATAGTCTCATTCAATATTGCTAGTTTTGTCTCAATGGCTTCTTTCTCCTTGAATATGTTCTTGAAAATGTTTTGTATTCCATTCCTTCAGCTTGCTTATTATATAGGAGAGCTGCTTGAAAATTGTGAAAGATTTTGAACCATTAACATAGGGGGCCTGTTGGCAAATGGTCAACGTTCCCCTTGGGATTTGTGACATGGCTTAACTGCTTCCCTGGATCCGTTAACTCTAGCGGTTGTATCGGGCATTAACATGTCGATCTTTTGGTGCAACGACAACCGTGGGGCCAACAATTGGTATCAGAGCAGGGTTCCTCGATTTGTAAGCTTAACTGCTTGGAGGTTGGTCCTGATTGCACACATGGGTTCGAATGAAGGTCTTGCTACAAACAAAGCTCCTCTGTTTGATGGTTCTAACTATGCATTTTGGAGTGTTCATATGCATACCTGCATAATGTCACTTGGATTTGATATATGGCAAGCTGTGGTAAGTGGTTACACAATTCCTACAACTCCAACCGATGCAGCTGGAAAGAGAGCTTTTGAGAATAATGCAAAAGCTATGAATGTAATCTTATGTGGTTTGTCTGAAACTGAATTTTAAAAGTTATGCATTGTGATACAACACACAAGATATGGGAAAAGCTTCAGAAAACGTATGAAGGTGATGTTAAGGTTAAGAAGGCAAAGCTACAGACACACATAAGTCATTTTGAGAGTCTCAGGATGCAGGAAGAGGAAAACGTTGCACCTTATTTTCTGCGAGTTGATTAAATTGTGAACACTATCAAAGGACTAGGAGAGAAAGTTGAAGAGTCTACATTTGTTTAGAAAATTTTGAGATCACTTCCTCTGTGTTGACCATTGATGAGCTTCATGGCATACTTACAGCCTATGAAATGAGAACTACTCCTGATCAATCAGTCAAAAAGGAGGCAGCCTTCAAAGTATCGAAGAAAGGAAAAGATAATGAGTCTACTACGGGTGATAATTCTGATGATGATTCAAATTCTGGAGAGGCACATTTCATGTGAAAGTTGAAGAAGGGTTCTGGTAGATACAAAGGCAAGTTGCCTTTAAAATGCTTCAACTGTGGTAAGATAGGACACTTTGCATCCAAATGTCCGTATGAGAAGAATGAGGACAGCGATTGTGAGAAGAAATCAAAACATTCCAAGGAGTATTAGGGTAAGAAGAATAAGTATAAGAAATCTGCTAAAAGTTTTTATTCAAATGATCACAATAGTTCATCAGAAGTTAGTGATATGTCTTCAGTAGAAGAAATTTTGTTTATGGCTGAAGAAGTAAATTTACCTGAGAATGGAGATGAAGATATTGATGATGAGCAATATGATGAAGAAGTTGAAGTTGATCTTGAAGCAGAACTAATTGCCTTAAGTGAAATCAAGAGACTTAGAAAGAAAAATCAGAACTTGAAGTTGCTGTTACAAGAAGAAGATGATGCAAAAACGAAGACATCTCAAGCTCTTGAAGAAATTGAGAAGAAGATTGTTGATTTGAAAAATCGGATTAAAGAAGTAGAAAAATTGATAGTTGATTTGAAGGTTCAGGTTGAAGAGGCAAAAAGAATAGAAGAAGAAATTAGAAATCAGCTTTAAGGTAAAAGAAGAGAATGTAGAGAGACTTGAAGCTGAAGTTGTTTCACTTAGAAATATTGACAAATCATCAAAACTGTTGTGTAATGAGAAGATAAATCAGAAATGCTTTATGTCATTGGACAACATCATTAGTGCATAGAGATTTCCTGGTGGCATAGGTGGAGTTGGTTGTGAAAAAGGTCAATGTTCGATGCCTACAAATGAAGAACAACAGATAGGTAACGCTGATTGCTCAAAAGATTTACATTTAAAGATCAGAAATAACACTTTCAGAAGACCTCCCATTCAAAGGCAAGATCAAATGACCAAGTTTAATGATTTTTTCTTTTATGGATATTTTTTTCATGCAATCATTTCGGTCACAAGTCTGCAAATCGTAGAGTTTATGCAAGAAATGATTTCAGATATGTGAATATGAATTCTTTTGCTCCTTGGATGAATGTTACAAATGCAATAACTTTGGTCATACTGCAAGAGTCTGTAGAAGTGGTGTAGCAGATTTCTCTATGCAAAACAAGAAGGTCGACAAAGAAATCTGAAGATTAAAGGCAAGGATATTAGCCGCCTCATAAGGCATAAAATTTAGCCGCTCCAAAGAAGGAAGTATCTTAAAAATTCTTGAAGCCGTCACTTTCAAAAAGAATATTGGCCGCCTCATTGAAGTCAACACAACATCATAATGAACCTCTTAATAAACCGCAAAAATGAGAGGCTACAAAGGCTAGCAAATAAGATAGCTCTATTTGATACTTCTCAGCTCCTTTTTGTTTTTATATATATAAAGTCTCCCCATAATTGCCGCCTCATATATATCCCACAAAAGCCATATACGTCTTCTACAAACAAATTCAAGCTTTTTTTTGACCATAGACATTTCAATGCTTATTTGGCAAATTTGACACCATGAAGCTCCACTTGGCAAGATTGCTGACAAAGTAGACAAGCAAATAGATGAAGCAAACGGGCAGGTAACTGAAGCAAGCATCCAAGTAGGTGAAGTAGAGAGGCAAGCACCTCAAGAAGGCAAACAACTAGTTCAAGCAGGTAAGCAACTGGCTCAAGCACGCAACCAGGTAGCTCAACACACAGGCAAGTAGCTCAAGTAGCTCATGTAGACAAGCAGGTAGCTCACACAAACAAACACCTTGACATCAATGACAAAATATTCTAACAATCTCCTCCTTTGTCATTGATGGCAACACCATCTGAAACGACAACCTATACGTCACCTAGCAACACCTCCTGAACCTTGTACTGCATTGAGATAAAAAATGAAGCCAAATTGCTCCCCCTGGCTCACTACTCCCCCTTTGACATCAATGATAAACTGAACAACCAATGTGATGGCATAAAGAACAAATTTGCTGATCACATGACTTTAAAAAGTGAAAATCATCTTAATAAATATTGAAGATCTGATGAATAATCAAAAGCTTTACAAGCTAAGAGGTACTCAAATAACCACTCCAAAAACCATTTTCAGAATTCCAAAAACACAAGAATAATAACCTGCATATTAGAACCAACTTACATAACTGAAACGGGGCTGATAAGATATAACAATGAAAGGTCCCCCTAAGTTCAAACACCTTTCTCAAGGATGGAGTGAAGTCACTTCCGACTTCACTTTTTCTACCTCTTTTTTCTTCCTCCAAACCTTCTTAACTTCTTTTGCTTTGTCAACCTTCCTGTTTTGCATAGAGAAATCTGCTACACCACTTCTATAGACTCTTGCAGTATGACCAAAGTTAATGCATTTGTAACATATAGCATTATAATTCATCCAAGGAAAAAAAGAATTCCTATTCACATATCTGAAATCATTTCTTGCATAAACTCTACAATTTGCAGCCTTGTGACCAAAACGATTGCATGAAAAACAATATCCATAAACATAGTTTCCGCGAGACTGGTACCGGTACCGGTATGACATTTTTTTGAAAATAGGAGACGGGGTACTTGGAGACGCCTTTTTTTTTTTAATATAAAAATTAATAATATATAGAAAATCTGAAAATATAACGACATTGAACTTTCAAAACAATAGCAATAGTAAAGTTTAAGAATGAACATTAAGTTTTAACTTTAAATACACAAAATTCAAATCCAAATGCCATTGTCACATTGTGTCAAAGAGTCAAAGAGTTCATACTTCAAATTTCATAATCATAGTTCCAACTTCTAAGTTCACATTTGACATTACATATTGAAATTCAAAAATATTGATAGTTCGATTGGCTGATATGCAAACAAAAAACAAAAATCAGAAATCTATCTGATATCTCATATCATCTACACCACATCAATATCATCCATGTCAAGGTCCTCAGCTATGATGCTCTCCAAATACTCATCACTCTCTAACTCAGGTTCCTCTGCTGGTAGTAGAACTGGGGGTAAATCAAAAAGGCCATCTGGTTCAACCATTTCATCCACTATGGCTGCAACATCTTCATCAGGTGAAATTTGGTCCCATTTTGCTAAGGACCCTCATTGTATGCAAGATCTACACGAGAGAGAAGGCGAAGTGAGCTATGAATGTACACTAGGTTCTCTGCTTTCTTTGACACCAATCGGTTTCTCTTTAGTGAATGAATAAAACCATAAGTATTCCAATTTCTCTCACAAGATGAAGAGCTAGCTACTTGTGAGAGTAATCTTATTGCAAATGATTGCAATTTAGGTGTTTCACCTCCATGGTTCCACCACCACTCTATAGGGTCTTTCTTTGCTCGCATATCATATAAAGCTTCGACGGAAGAAACGTCACCATGCCCACGTGAGAACTTATTCCATTGACTCCTTATAATTGATGCTTCCTCACCTCGGCCATATATCTTTTTTATTGCAGTCCAAAACTCCTTCATTACCGCTCCATCCTCATATGGAGCCCTCTTATTGGTCTCTTGTATATTGTGCCATTTAGGATTTAAGGCATAGGCAACACAATGAAGAGGTGTGTTAAGTTTATTCCATTTTCCATGTAACTTATCTTCTATGAAAGGATATAGTGAAGGATCTTTTGCATCTGTTATTTGCTTAATTCTTTCACACATGGAATCTATTTCTTCATAAATTTCCCCCAAACATGGCTTGTCTGATTCTGCAAATTTGATCACCTCACATATGGGCTGATTAAAGTCCACAACAAATTTAACATCAGCCCAAAAAGGTCATTAAGGATCATACCTCTCACCTCAATTGCATCATTTGATGTAGATTGCCTCCAAGCTTCCCATGCATCACTAACAACCGTGGAACACAAAGCACCTTTCACTTCACAAAGACGGTGAAGAATAAAATAAGAAGCAAACCTTGTATCAACTGGTTTGAGGAGCTCCACCTTGGCAAATTTTCGATAAATAGCTTGTGTTTGGTGATGGTTGCATATAAACATTTGAATTTTTCTGCCCTTTTCTATGAGAGTTGAAACCCACTCAAACTTGCCAATATCTTTGAGTGCATTATTCAACGAATGCACACAACATGGTGTCCAAAATATATGCTTGTATTTCTTTTGCACCAACATGCCTGCTGCTTTACAAACATGGGCAACATCTGTAACAATTTGGACTACATGTGATGCCCCTACCTCCTCAATGCCGTCACATAGCTGGTTATAAAGATACTCTGCATTTTTTTCATGCCCCGAACAATCCAATGCCTTCAAAAAATAAGGCCCTTTGCTGCATGTTACCATGATATTAAGTAGTGGATGGTTTCTAGTATCCGTCCACTCATCCATCACAATGCTGCATCCTTTTGAAACCCACACTCTTTTCAATGGTGCAGTTTGTTGCTCTAATCAAATTTTTTCTTTATCAATTAGAGTAGTGCGAAGCTTTTCATACATAGGTGGTCTATATCCAGCTAGTGCATTGTTGATTGCTTGGACCTTCTTTGTATAGAAAGGTGATTGAGCAACATTAAATGGTATTCCATTGGCATAAAAGAAGTGTGCAATTGCTGTATCAACTACTTTTCGACCTTGCACATCAAATAATCTGCCAATGGGGTTTGAGCTACCAATGTGTGGCCTCTTGTGAGAACTTTCTGCTGCTACATCTCTTGAAGACACATCCACTTCTGCCTCTCTATTGATATTCTGATTTTGATTTGCAGCAGTGTTTGTTGAAGCGTGAGAGCTCATATTAGAAACTTTACCATTAGCCCTTTCTTCATCCCTCACAGCCTCATATCGTTCCACCTCATTTATACAAGGATCAACACCTTTTCCAAGTATGTGAAGGAAATGAGCCCTCACCCTCGTGTAAGTACCTTGCCATGACATTGGGCATAATTTGCATTAGATCGTGAATGTTCCACCTGAACCCTTCGGCCCCTTAACATGATCAACATACTTCCACAATGGATACAAGCCTTGTTTGTTTCCCCCACTCGACATTCTTGATTCAATGATTCAAATTCTACACAAAAAAAAAAACAAAAAGACATTATGATTAAAAATCAAATGACTGTAGCTAAAGTTATGAAAAAGGAAACAGAAAAAAAAAAAAAATTTGAAATGGCTGTAGCTAAAGTTATGAAAAATCAAAAAAGAAACAGAAAAAGACATGTCTTTGAGGAAATTATTTAAATGAATCATGATTCAGATTGCACAATGCACACAGCATGAGCAATCAGTGTTACCTATCTGCTATTCTTCATTTGTATGAGAACTACAATGTTCAATGTTAGAATCACCTCAATGAGATGTGAGACATGGAGGAGTTCGATGATGTAAATCAATATCGTTACCTCAATGAAACTTGCAATTCACAGCTTTGCCAAGATTAAATATAATGAATGTTGACAAGTAACGATAGCCTTCCACGAAAGCTGCAATAAAATTTTACAATGTTTTGATTAAAGTTTGGGGGAAGAAGAAAGAGGTAGAGTGAAGTCGGTAGTGACTTCACTCCATCCTTGAGAAAGGTGTTTGAACTTAGGGGGAGCTTTCATTGTTATATCTTATCAGCCCCGTTTCAGTTATGTAAATTGGTTCTGATATGCAGGCTATTATTCTTGTGTTTTTGGAATTTTGAAAATGGTTTTTGGAGTGAGTTATTTGAGTACCTCTTAGCTTGTAAAGCTGCTGATTATTCATCAAATCTTCATTATTTATTAAGATGATTTTCAGTTTTGAATGTCATGTGATCAGCAAATTTGTTCTTTATGCCATGACATTGGTTGTTCAGTTTGTCATTGATGTCAACGGGGGAGTAGTTTGGCTTCAGTTTTGATCTCAGTGCAGTACAGGGTTCAGGAGGTGTTGCTAGGTGCCTTATTGGTTGTGGTTTTAGACGGTGTTGCCATCAATGACGAAGGGGGAGATTGTTAGAATAATTTGTCATTGATGTCAAGGTGTTTGTTTGTGTGAGCTATTTGCTTTTCTACTTGAGTTGCTTGAGTTACTTGCTTGTGTGTTGAGCTACCTGGTTGCGTGCTTGAGTTGGTTGCTTGCCTTCTTGAGGTGCTTGCCTGTCTACTTTACCTACTTTGTTGCTTGCTTCATCTGCTTGCCTGTTTGCTTCAGCTATTTGCTTGTCTACTTTGTCAGCAATCTTGCCAAGTGGAGCTTCATGGTGTCAAATTTGCCAAATAAGCATTGAAATGTCAATGGTAAAAAAAAGCTTGAATTTGTTAGTAGAAGACGTATATGGCTTTTGTGGGATAAATATGAGGTGACACTTGTGGGGAGACTTTATATATATATATCTAAACAAAAAGAACTTGAGAAGTATGAAATAGAGCTATCTTATATGCTAGCCTTCGTAGCCTCTCATTTTTGTAGTTTATTAAGAGGTTCATTATGATGCTGTGTCGACTTCAATGAGGTGGCCAATATTCTTTTTTGAAAGTGACAGCTTCAGGAATTTTAAGATACTTCCTTCTTTGGAGCGGCTGAATTTTATGCCTTATGAGGCGGCTAATATCCTTGCCTTTAATCTTCAGATTTCTTTTATGGCATTGCATTCCTTTAAAATAGTATGTCTGGGCGTTTCATTTTATTGGAAGAGTCTTTAATGTTGAATGTCAGAATTGTTTCTAGGGGCAGCTCTTATTTGGTGAAACGACTTCTATTTTGAAATGTTAATTATCTCCTTCAACGTATTCATTATTGAGACAACTTTTACTCTATTTGCTGGGGCTTGTTTAATTCTTTATTGTAGCTTTTTGAGGCTAAAAAGTTAGCATATCACATTTATCATGGCAACGAACTTATTTTGTGAGACGACTTCTTTTTATTGCATCATTACATGAACACCTTAAAAAATATTTGATTCCACCGTTTTATCAGAGGCCGAGTCAATTACAAAAGTTTGTGGCAATTTTTTGCTATGAATTTCATTCTTCATAAAAAGACAAAAGTGAAATTGTGTATGGTGATATAAAGTTTTTTTGCAGAGGATAAAAGTTGATTTTGTAATGCTTATGTTAAAGGCAACAGGGCATCTGAATGAAGAACAAGAGGTCGTGAATATTAAAGATGCATCGCTTTCTCCTAAGTGAAAAAGATAAAGATAGTAATTCACACCTCTTTATTTCATATCTTTTGCCAAGACTAAAGTCGTGATTCTTATATGAGGCACGAGTTCATGAAAATTGTGAAAGTTTTTATGCCATCGTGAAAATGTGATTAAAGCTGTGTATTCCTTGCTTCATTATTGGACGTGGTGAATTTATTGATGTCGGGTTCCTCATCGCTTTTCTGCGCACAACCTTCTAAGTATGCCGTGAAATCTTGTGTGAATTCGAGGCTTTGTGTGAGTTGTCATACAAAGCTCTAAGCGCGCCCATGTTTGATCGATATTTTGAGAGGAGATATTATCATTGGCTATTTCATGGAGTCTTGTTCTAAAGTCGCTATAGCTGTTGTATTTCTGTCGTCGTTTAACTTCTCTTCATGGTCATAGTAAATATAAATATGGCTTTGCGGGCTCTGTCATTTGTTTGGAGTAACGTTCTTGGAGTTTTATGATGATGATGTGATGTTATTGCCCAACTTCCTCTTATTTGCCGTCGACCTCAAAATTTGTGAGACGTGCTACTTCATTCCTTTGGGATGAATTCCTGAATTTGAGTAGCTATATTAAAAAATGGACTCTAGTAATATAAAAGTGTTTTGAAATTGACATATTTGTGTATTAGAGTGTTGTTGGTGATGTTTGACAATGAAAAGAATTAGCTTGCTGTTCTTATTTCATTAAAATTAAGCTAATTGTAGTCTTTGGTGAAGTGATGTATTGAGCAGCTTCAGAGTGGTATTCTTGCTTGTATGGGTATCAGTTGACAGTATATGAAGTCTTGAGGAATGTGTGTGTTCATGGTATATGGTCTAATGTTTGTATATGCATAAGCCTTTTCAGTTGGTGAGTAGATTGTGTTCGAAGTCTAGATTGCAGAGTTGTGAAATTTCTGAAGTAATATCAGTGTTCAAGTGTGTCAACATAGAGCCTATTTTCAATTTGTAATCAAAATAAAGCGGTGTGCAGTCTGTGACATTATGAGCATGCTTTGAAGATGACATTTTGAAAGGGTTTAAGTTTGATTTCAGTTTTAGATTTCTGAACAAAGAGATTTCAGAGAGTGATCAATGTTTTGCGAAGTCTAAAGTTGGTGCTCACTTATGTAAACAGGGTTGGTAGCCTTTGGAGTAATAAAAGCAATATTTTGTTGTTTTTTACCCAACAGAGTTTTCCACATAATCCTGGTGTTCATACTTGTTCATGGTGTTTTATATTGCTGTTACTGTTTTGATTTTTGTTTTGAATGGTTTTAAGTTTTAAAAAGTTGAAATACTGATTCACCCCACCTCTTAGTATTTCTTGTGTGCTTCTCAATTGGTATCAAAGCCAAAGGTGTTGGGTTCGAATTCCCTCGGGTAACTTTGAGGGGGAGATTGTTGGCACAACCCCAACTGGGTCATATATGTTGATTAGGTAAAAAGCAATGTTTTGTGGATGAAAAACTTATCTTGCATAATTTCCATTCTTTATTTTCTTGGATTGCTTCCATTGTCACCTTAAAAGGATTCCCAAGCCCCTCGATGCCCTGTGCGCGAGAGAAAACACACCTTGCGACTTCTTCCACTTTTCAAATAGTTTCTTCACGTCTTCCTTTGACAACTTGGTCTCTTGGAGCAAGGCTATGTCAAATTTGCTCAAATCAATTTGGCGCTTGAGCATACGCCTTTTCTCGGGGGTGTTTAGGCCCTTGACATTTCACATTAGGAGAATCATGGCTCCTCGGGAAGGGGGGCCTCCCTTCCTAGACCTTAGTTTTCTTTGTCCTTTTGCATTTCTTGCAATTTCCAATCTCGCTTTGTTTGTTTTCCTTGCTCAACCACCTTTTTCTCCTGTTTTTGGTTTCTTCATCTTTGTTTTCGATTGTTCCAGTAAGGAATTTATGTCATCTTCCTCACTTTCTATATCTTCCTCATCTTCAAATGATAATTCTTCTCCCATGCTTTCCATCTCTTTGTCTTTTTTTGCTGCCTTGTTTGTAGGATTCCCTTTTCCAATAAGTGGTAGCCGTTTGTCTAGTGATGCACCTCCTCTTTTTCTTTTTCTTGGAGTAGGACCTCAATTTCCTCCCTAGGTTCTTTAGGGTCTGGTTTGATTAAATCTGCAGTTTTTCCTTCTACATCGTCCTTGGGTATTTCCTTCACATTTCCTGAATCCCCCATTCCATTTTCCAAAAATCGCATCTTCTCTGTTTTTGTTGTCGCTTCATTGTCCTTGGCCCTTTGTGTTTCACTTTCCGACCTATTCACTTTCTGCTTCGGACAATCTTTCAAGAGGTGGCCATAGGACAAGCATGATTGACACCTCCATTGTGGAATATCCTTTTCTACCTTTTGTCTCCAAACTTCTGTTTTTGATAAAATCTCTTTCTCTATTGGAATTTGGTTGTTGTATGCCACCTCTACACAAATCCTCACGTAGATACCAAAATTTCCCTCTTCAATCTTGGCATCTGCCTTTATGAACGATCACAATTTATTCCCAATTTCTTCTAGGGCTTCTCGATCCTAGTACTCTTGCAGTAGATTATACAACCTTAGCCATTGTGAGACCTTTTCCATTTTCTCAAGGGGTTGAAATTTGGCTCCCAATCTTTGATGAAAAAACTTGATCCATCCATCAAATATGGACCTCCCCTTAGAATATCTCCTTTTTTCCCTTCTTTGTGGCATTCCACCATGAAAAAACCTCTTGGCATTGATTTCAGAGTAATTTCATTACCCCAATGCTTTTGGCACCAATGTTGACTTTTGCCCTATGATGGACAGTCTGTTGCCCATTTTATGAAATAGGCATTTTCTTTTAATTTAACTATTCTATTCTTCCATGCAAAATTCTCTAAAACACAAGCAATACAATTATTTGGTGGCCTACTATTGAGGGGAACAACATTAGTGTCTGTCGTTGGATTCTACGAATTAGGGTTTTGGGTTCTGCCCATTTCTCTCTCATCCTTCCTTTGCCAACACATGCCACCACGCCTTGCCTGGTAGCTCTAACCCCACCATTGATGCTCAGATCTTCAGCTTTCTTGTCTTGTGCTCTAGCCAAAATCTCCACCCCCCTTTGCCCTTTGGTAGCCTTCTCTATTCTACACGCCATCTATGCTACAATCGCTCGCCATTTTTCTTATTACACATTAATTACTATATAATAAATAATAATAATTAACTAGTAAATGCATATAATTATTTTAATAATTAACTATTAGAAATAAATGTTTTTACTAATAATTAATTAAACAATTTTAAATATTTTAATACATTAAAGATTTTAAATGAAAGATAGATCACTCATGAAAGTGACCTTTGCACTCTTCGGGTTTCTAAACAAACTCAAATTCATTGTTGGGGAAGTATGTTGACATGATATAGTAGGTTCCAGGTGGTAGGGATATATTTGGATTTGCAATGGTTGTGGTGTCAAATATACAAGCCGATACAATTGAGTTAAAGTTCAATTGTGTAGTATTCTTGGTATGGGCATCAAATCTTGCCTAGGCAAGAATGATGCACACATGCAAAAAACTAGTGTGTTGGAATATATAAGAGAGTAGTACTAGGAGTAGGATCTCAATCAAGGAGATCCCCTATTTCTCCATCTTTTAGTGTTTTTGAAGTTGTTGTAAAGAGCCACTCATTTTGGCCACCCATGGCGAAGAGCTTGTGCATAAGAGAGCGAAGGGGTCATTAGAAAAAAAATTCATTCCTTGTGGAATGGATATCAGGGTTGGGTGGGAACCCCTCTTATGCATTGCAAGATTTGTCTATGCAAATGATTGTTTTTGAATGTTGTTCAATCACCATATTGGCAAGAAATTTTGAGGAAAAGTAATGAGGCTCCAAAAGGGTAAAACAATCCAGATTTTGAGGTGGGTAGTACTTTTTCAACAAAAGAGGTGAAAATTGTAGAAGTTTCAATGAAGTCCATTAGGGATTTGTAGATTGATACATTGGTGTCCATTGTTTACAATGGATAGAAAACTGCCAAAAATCAGCCCTTGATCAATGTGATTGTAGTGTCCCAACAATCATTTTGAAAGCCATGGAATATTAGGGGCAAGTGAAGGATGGATAATTTATTGCTGACATCTTCATATGGGTCAATAAGACAATGGGGCCTAATAACATTGCCCAAGTCATAATGGACAATGCAAAAAATTGTAGTGGCTAGATTGGTGGTTGAGACATGTTATTCAAACATCTTTTGGACACTTTGTGTTGTCCACACACTCAACCTTATGCTACAAAAGATGGGTGGATAAATTGATTAGATCAAATAAGTGTATGTCAAGGTCAAATAGATCGAGATGTTCCTTACCAACCACCATATGTTGTATGCCATATTCAGATCATTCTCAAAATTGGAGCTTCTAAAAGTAAGTGAAATAAAACAAGTTTATGTTTTACTTTAGTAACTTATTTAAAAAATAATGAAGTATATATTTTGAAAGCTTAACTAGTAGAAGTGAGCAAAGTGGTGATGGAGGTTGTTGGCTGAATGGTTACGGCTTCTAATATTACTTAACAAATAAAACAAAAACAAAGCTTTCCTATAAATTTATGAACAACCTTTTGATTTCTTAGATTGCTTGAGTTGCAGAGAAATAGCATACACTTGCTTCAAGACTCTTAGACTCTAAGGCTCTTAAGCAATCGATGCCCAAATGAACCTTGAGAAGCCTTGTTTATAGATACTAAGTGATCTGAAGAGAAGGTGAAAGAAAACTTAACCTAGAAACTTAGGTAATCAGTCAAGTGGGATATGAAGTATATTGGAATCTCTGTTGACATTGACAATCATATCTAGCTTTTACAAAGTTACTTTATTTAAAGAGATATGCTTTGCTATCAAAAGAAGACAAAGAATAATGGACTGGTGGGTCTGGCCTCTTTTGCTTCAGACCAAAGATCATCTCCACTTATCAGACAGAACAGGCATGTGATTTGGTAATTATGTCGCATGTTCCAATTTTTATTGGCATCATATATTTGGAGATTAATGTTGAAGAATGATTCCCATGACGATTTTTTCCTGATTGTTGTATTATACACTAGGTCTCTAGAAAAAAAATCATCTTCATGTATAGTTGAAGAACAAATTGCCTTGACAAACCTATACAGGAATTCATTATGTATTCGTCTTATTTTAATTACCCATCTCTAGGCAGGTCGTTTGACTGGATCAAAATATTTAGAAATTTGAAGATCATTATTTAGACTATTTATGATGATTTCTTCTTTGTTTTCGACATTTATGGCAGATATTTCTTCTGCACCAATGTTATATAAATCATGAGAGGCTTCTCTAGAAAACCTTGCATATCTTGGGACCAAGCCATCTCTTATTATTTGGAATCGTATCTTGGGACCAAGCCATCTCTTATGATTTGGAATCGTATCTTGGGACCAAGCCATCTCTTATTATTTGGAATTGAACTTATGTTCTTTATCTTGAAATATTTCCATCCTAGTGGTGCGAGTTGATGCATCATGGTAGCAAGACGATTTAACCAATCTGCAACGAAATTTGTTTTGCCTTATACATATTTAGCTGTATAGTTAAACCAGTAAATATAGTCTTGCCAACTTATGTATTTATTGCAACCATCTTTTTGCACATGATCATTCTCCTTAAGATGCATCAATTGCAAGGCAAATTTTTCCAAACAATTTTTTTTACTGCATAAATCTCCTTATTTGAGGAGATCCATTTTTTAACTTCTTCAGCAAATACACTGTTGGCATACTCAGAGATATACTATTTGTCATCCTTCACAAAGCATGGAATACCTTCCCAGGCATTGCCACAGGCAACAATGTACGCAATGTTACAAAAAAAGGCAAATTATTAAATTTTATTTTTAATTTTTCTTATAGCTGCTCAATGAGCATCTTGCCATTTAAAACCTTTTTTCTTTAGTAATTCTTGTAACAAAAACTTGTCATTTCTTGAATAGGGACAAAAACTATTGATATAATTGAGAATCTCAAGGAATGCTTGTAGTTGTTTATTATCAAGGTTGTCTTGAAATTACAAAATCTTCTCCTTGATGTGTGGCTGAACTTCAAGCTCACTATTTGTTACCTTCGTGCAGAAAAAATTGCAGCTTTGTTGGAATAGCTGGATTTTTGAAACAAAAAGGACAATTCCAACCTCTTTTGCAATTTGATAATTTTTTTTCCAAATGGACCAAGTGATCTTCTAAACATATTCTATTTCATGTAAACATATAAAATCAAGATGTTCCTTTGAATATCTGATCCATATAGAATTGGAAATATGTAGGAGCATCCATTAACCCAAATGGCATTACCAGCCACTCAAAATGTTCACAGGGGACAGCTGCAGGCAGTCTTTCATTGATTTTTGTTGTAATTCTAATTTGATAAGAACTTGACTTACAATCAAACAGAGAAAAACATTTACGAGCTGCTACCTTTTGCAGCAAATAGGTTGAATCTGGAATAGGATAAGGGAATGACTTAGATATATCATTTAGCGGCCCATAATTTATTACCATTCTTTTCTGCCATGTTTTTGTTTAGAGTGCTTATTAACCATAAATGTATAACAGCAAAAAGAAGATGTTGATGGTTTGATTAATTTAGTTTTTTCAAGTTTTTTGATTGCCTTTTCCATGCCCTTGTACTTGTAGTCATTAGCAGAGATAAGAATTTTCTTACCAATCTTCATGGATTTTCCTTCTTTTATCGTAATCCATATCTTGGGCATTTTCTTGGTCCAAAATTTTTGTGGATCCCCTTAATGGATTTCTTCTTTTATGTTTTATCCAATTTTTGCAATTTTTGACTCTAAACTAGTTATAGGGTGCTGGATCATAGTGGAAGGAACTTGCTCCGTTGCATCTACTAATTTGGGAGCCTTCATCCTTTCTCCTCCTATGGTGAATAAAACATGTTTAGGCATGCTGCTGTAAGGAGAGAATGTGTGAAATGTCCTCCTAATAATATGTCAGCTGGGATTTGATTCATCTTGAAGAAGTCACATCTTAACTTCTTCCTTTCTATTATCATGGGTTCCTGGTGTTTGTATTTGTTATAGACAAATTTTTTACCTTGGATATCCATGCTCTCATATACGTTTTTCCTATCTAATGATTCCCAACTTTTGAGTATGGGACCCTTGCAGAAAGATAGAGATGCTCCAGTATCAACTTGGGCATCATACATTCTACCATTTATTTGTAAGGGAATAAATTACATGTACATTCTATGGATGAGTGCAACAATTTATTTTGGCTTAGGATCTTTAGAAGGTGGCAATAGAGTGGATATTCATATAACTAATTTGCAAATGGTAGGGTTTGCAACATGGAATTCTTCTTCTGTTGGGAAATCATCAGGTTTTTCAAGGACTTGTGCTAATGCTTCTTCACAGAAGCTTTCATCTGCATAAATCCGTGTAATGTCCCCTTCCTAGGCAGTTCAGGTGATTGAGGGGTTAGCCTATCATTCAGACCCTCGTATGCTGACAGATGTGTTTAGAGGGTTGCTTTTGGCAGTTATCCTGCATTTTGGGACATTACTCCATCAGTTAATTCAGGTTTCGGCCTTGGCAGAGACTCACAGAGTGATATTCAGGCGCTTACTATTTATAGTAAGTCGGGTAGATAGGGGTTACTATTTTTGGCAGGGCACCTAGCTCAGTTGGTCATCTCAGTATCGACCCAATTTGACAGTTTGATGAGCAAACGAGGAATAATGGAGCATTTAATAATAATTAAATGATTATTATTATGACTTTATATTATAAAGTCTCACTTTAAGTGAAATATTAAAGTTAATTAATTATTTAAATGGCTTATTATAAAGTATTTTAATGACTTTATAATAGAAGAGGCAAATTGATTATTAAATGAGTATTTATTACTCATTAAAGAGGACGCCATTTATTGATTAATGTGCCTAAGTTCAAAAAGGGGGAATTTAATATTATTAAATGCCATTTAATTGCTTTTTGCAAAGGGTCAAACTTTTGAGAGAGTTTATATTTCACAAGAGACAAATTGAACTTCAATGTGAATTATTCTAATTTGTCTTATTTTCTCTCTGAGAACATTGGAGTTTGTGAAACAAGGGTTTCTGCAAATTTGTGCAATTTCAGACTTTGGAGAACAATACCTCTTCAGAGTTAAGCTTTTTGAAGTTGTGAAAGATCAGCTAAAGATTGCTCAGCAGGTTGGCTTCACACAAAAGTCGAATTTGTGCTTACAGTGTAGATTTACTTTGGGGTTTTGAAATCAATTCATCAGAAGAAGGGTACAAATTGATTGGGATTCATCTTGATTGCTACTGGCACTTTATTTCTTCAGCCGTACCATTGTTTATTGCTACTGTCAGGCCGTACTGTACCTAGCAGCAAGGATGTCTTTTTTATAAGAAATCCAACGCCTCTCCTTTCAGCTTCCAATCTGCTCCAGAGGTGACGCCTAGGCTAGGGGAGCCTGAAATAAGAGAATTCTTGAGGGAGAAACAAGTTTATCAAGCTGGCCGTACAATATATTGTCTTCTCCAGGCAGCTGCAAGTAAATCAGGTTCTTTAAATAAATATTACTTGCCTTTTTGTATGCATGTCATTGATTTAGCATTGTAATCTCTTAGCAAGCAAAATAAAGCTATTTGCCTTCATTCTGAAAGTTCTTTGCTTATACAATTATCAATTCTTGTATTTTTTATAAGATTTTCAAGCATTTATTGAAAAATCGCATAAACCCTCTTATTTCAAAAAACCACAAAAAATTATAAAACAACAAAACAAACAAAAATTGCATTTTCCGTCAGAGGTTGGGGTTGAGAGACACCTGGTCTCTTACAATCCGATTGCCTTTGCATCTATCAGACCATTTTTCTTCTTCACATTCTTCAATTTTGCATCCTCTGTCGAACCATCCTTGGACTTCTTCAAGAGCTTCTGATGAATCTTTCTTCTAGAACTCCATTAAATAGAGCTTGCACTGAATTATTATTTTTTTTCACCCTGGATTGGTTGAGGGATTTGGTTCCACCATTGTAGAGTGATACCCCATAAATATTGTACTGCTAAGAGAGCAGTAGTACATCCATCTAGTGCAGAATTGGCTCCAATACTGAGCATTGTGTTAACCCATGAATTAATCTCTGTAAAAGGATTGAGGAGATCATCCATGTTTAGGTATCATGGCTGGATTGGAACATAAGCATTCATCTGTAAGAGTAAGTATAGAATTCTCTCTGAAAATGTGGAGAGAAGATAATGATAGAGGTTGTTATGATGATGGCTCAGGAGCAGGGGCTGCTTCTTTCTTTAAAGTTTTGGTGGCTTGTTTTTTCCTTTTTTATATTTTCAAGCCAATCAAAGCTTGCTTATAATTCAGTTAATTTGTCTTCAAAATGATACAATTTATCATCTACTATTTGCACCTTGTCACCTATTGAATGCAACATATTTAGAGATTGATCTGAATATTTGTGAATATCATTACAAACATTGCGGGTGTGTTTGTGTCCTGAAATTTCAGAATTATATTAAACATTTATCTAGCCCATTGATGCAACCTTTTACGAAAGGAAATAAAATATTTAGAGATTGTCTAAAGATGAGAAACATCTTTACAAAGATAATCAAAATTTCCTTGAAAGTAGCTGTTATGTTAGCCACATAGTTTTTGCGTTTGAACTTAGAAGATGGTTCTCTAAGATATTTAATTGACAGTTTCATCTGATAGGCTTTCTTGGGCTGATACTCCAAAGCTATATCTACATATTTGACCCTACGTTTAACAAATGTTTTAAAAGTAGATTTATACAAGATATTTGACAAAATATTTGGCTTCAATAAAGATTTCTTGAAATTTTAAAGTAGGAGGTTGATAGTGTGTCAGAGTATTTGAAAGAGCTTCTTTAGTAGTTAAAATGTTTGATGTGACTTTAGAGCTTTCTTTGTAGATCATGCCTTCAGTTGGTTGGACTTGTGGAAGTTCAAGGTATCCTTCAACTTCTACTTCATTTAGGATCTCATAGCTTGCATTACTTCAAAATGCCTTTTCAAAGTTTGCCATAATTCCTTTTAGTTTACTGAAATTGAGAAAGTGGGGATTTCTTTAGGAGCTTTGAAAGAGAATTGGATAAGAAAGAAGCTTTAACATAAAACTGATAATATAAGATAATCATTTTCAAACAACAACTAGCAACCCAAGACAACAGGATTTAGAAATTATTGACTCAAAATTTTAGCAGAATATTGCTTTGATACCATACTATATCAAGAGGTCACTTAGCTAGCAGAAGTGAGCAAAGTAGTGACAGAGGCTATTGGCCAAATGGTTACAAACTTATGAAACAGCAATCTTTTGATTTCTCAGATTGCTTGAAGTGCAGAGAAAGAGCACACTTACTTTGAGACTCGTAGACCCTTAAGGCTCTTGATGAATTGATGCTCAAATGAACCATAGGAAGCCTTATTTATAATGTTTTCTTTGTTTTTCATCTATTTTTATTTTTGAATAGGGTGTTGAGACTTGATTTGCTTCCAACCAATTGTTTTGAGACGACTTGTAAAAATGTGGGAGACACTTTCTAACATGGTCATCAACCAACTTTGGTATGTATGGAGGCAATCCAATCGTGAGAGGGCAACAAATGTTGAGTAGATGATCTTACATGACATTTGGTGTGATTGCGTGGAATATCTTCTTAGTTTAACTTAGCCCATCATGATTATTATTTGTTTTACTGACTTGGATTGGCCATGCTTGGGAGAGGTATATGATAGAATCTTCTCAATAATTGAGAAGATGAAGACCATCATAAATGAGAAAGAGCAAGGTCTTGATTTTTTTTTTCTTAAAATAGGTATAAACAATTCTTATTGAGTGGTAGAACAAAATGACCACCCCCTACATCGTACCTTTTTATTGACTCGAAAATATTATGGCACCAAGGTCCTTTCTTTTGCTGAGGAGGGTTGCACCCTAGAGAGATGTGGAAGTCATTGAATGATACAAGCTAGCATTTGCTAGATTCTTCTGATAAGTTTTTAGCTAGAATAGGAACTCCCACATAGGTTTAGTGTGAACATGTGGGGAAAAGTTTGAGTGGTTCAAGTTATTCTATTTTGTATTTCACTTTAGTGATTAAAGTGAAAGTCTTTTATTTAGTTAATTAATGTCTAATAAAGCATGGATAAGTGCTCATTATTTAGACTTATCTTCCCAGTCATCTTCTATGTGAGATGAGGTTGCTATTTTGGAAGATTAGATTTTTAGTGGAATTGGTATAAACTAGAAACATAGGAGCAAGATAGAAGATTGTAAGCATTTCATTCAGATTGCCCTTCAAAGTATTGGAAAATTGAATGTAACTTATAGTTGATTTCCGTGCAACTGTGAGTTATATTAGTTGTGGAGGTTTCCTTGTATGTTTTTTGAAGGAATGGAAAAAAGGTTGAGGTGTAATTATTTGGGTATGCTTCTATTTTGGTGTTTGTAGTTTGAATTTCGATGGTTTGTGTGATTAATTCAGTGTTTTCAAAGCATTAGGTAATTAGTCATTGTGATTGGAATTTTATCATGGTACCGGAGGTGGTAGAGTATTAGTCATACGAATTTGACCAAGGTCAGAGAAAACCATGGCCTAAGGTTGGATGAAAGTTGTGACAAAAGTTTGCTTGTAGGTTCATAGACTTATTTGCAAGGAAATTGCGAGTTTCTTTTATTAGCTTGTGGGTTCTTTCGTAAGGTTTTTTCTTGCAGGAAAATCATGGAAAATGAGTTAGAAATTGTGAGAGGGTTTTTGTGAGGACAATCGTGACTAACTACAAGTGGAAATCACAACCTTTTAGTGTTGAAAATTGCAGGTTATTTTAAAGGAGGAAATCAAGCTTAGTTGCTAAGTAAAATCGCCTCTTTTTTTAAGAAGAAAATTGTGCCTCCTTTCCAAAAGAAAGTCTTGTAGGTTTTAAAGAATATTTGTAGGCTGATTGAAATTAAAATTCCACCGATGGACAAGAGTTAAAACCATGAAGTTTTCGGTTGAAAATCACAAACTTCTGAGAGGAAAATCGTGCAAAGCATTGGTAAAAATAGCAGTCCAAAACTAGTAATATTGTGCCCTTTTTTGTGTGTTTGGGGTCATGATTGGGTTTTAAAAATTTGTGAATCAGGGTTTGTGGGAGGAAACTAGTAGCTAGGGCAGCCACATCTAGGACAAAAATAAAGGCTCAATAATTTTTTAATATTATTTTGCAGCCATGACCAGGGTTTGGTATTTCACGGCCTAGTCACTTTTTTTCTTGCGGGTTAGATTTGCAACAAGTTCACAATACAAACCAACAACTAGGGTTTGAAGGACCATAACTAGGGTTTGTGTGTAGTACAATCTGACAATAGGGTTTTGAACTAGCAACTATGGTAGTGAATTAGGGTTTAGTAGAAGTGATGGCTAGGGCTTTATTTTAGGTGTCTTTTTGACATGAAATTTAACCAGGTTTGCAAAAACAACAATAAAGGTTTGAAGAAGAATTAGGTTTTAGAGGATGTAACGTAGGTTTTCAGATAGGAATGGAGTCAAACATCAAGGGTGGAAAGAGTGAGGAAACATCCTCATAGCCAAGGAAAATGGACTTGTGTAAAATGAAGTGTTTCAGTTTCAGTTGTCAAGTGTTCAGTCATTATGCATCACAGTGCCCAAACAAGAACTAGGAAAAACAACACTAGGAGGTAATAGTTTTCGCAAAAAGTCAGATGGACAAGTTTTTTTCCAAGTTTGATAGGGAATTCTCAATTGTTTCTTGTTTTCCAAGGAATGCTTAGTATGTGGACAATGGGGCTTCTAGGTATATGGCATTAGCCCAGGAATATTTGACCAATTTCAGGAAACATAATTCTAGAGTTAAGATTGAACTTGGTGATGATGTCCAGTATTAAATAGGAGGAGTTGGTACTATTCCTTTTCAACTTTAGTTAGGTATCTCTTTAGAGGTCAATGAAGCTTTTCTTTTTTTGGTTCCTGATCTCAGGAAGAATTCACTTTCAGTTTCGGTAATGGAGGATAAAGGATTTGTAGTTGAATTTAAGGATCAACAAGTTCTTATCAGGCCAAAAGGATTTAGCCCAATTACAACACCGGTGATATGAGTTAGAGAAGGCAATCTTTATAGGTTGTATGGTGAACTTGTTCTAGTAGCATTGGTGGGTAACAGTAATGATTTAGAGCCTTCTAGATTGTAGGAAGCTATAGAAAAACTAGTTTGGTGAGATGCCATGGTGGAGGAGTAAACCTCTATCACGAGAAAAGATGTATGGGACATTGTGCCAAGACCGAAAGGGAAGTCAATTATGAGTTCTAGGTGGCTCTGTGAAATCAAGCATGCTGCAAATGGCAGCATTGAAAAGTACAAAGCAAGGTTTGTGGCATGATGGTTCTCCTAGAAGGAGGGAGTGCACTATGCAAATACTTTTCGCTAGTTGCCAAATACACTTTTATTAGAACAATTATGTCTTTAGTTTCAGTCATGAGCTGGAAAATACATTAGATGGATGTTAACACAACTTTTCTTAATGGACTTATTGAAGAAGTGTATATTGAGCAGCCACAAAGCTTTGAGATAAATGGGAAGGAATCCCATGTTTGTAGGCATAGGAATGCCTTCTATGGACTCAAATAGGCACCTAGGAACAATTCATCACAAGTTGCAAGGAAAATTTTTAGTTTAGTTTGAAATGGACATCAACTTGATGCATTTCTTTTTGGGGTTAGAGGTTTCGTAGAGTTTCCTTGGGCAAGGTAAGTATGCAGTTGAGATCTTGAAGCGATTTTAGATAGAGGATTGTAGAACTTTGGCCACACCTATGATCACTAATTTGAAATGCATGATATCTTCAAATTCAAAGGTGATTGAATCAATGTTGTACAAGCAATTGATAGGTTCCTTTATGTATTTGGTCAACAATAGATCAAATTTATGTTTTGTAGTGAACGCTTTGAGTCGGTTCATGGTGGAGCTTAGGTATTAGCATTAGGTGGCAGCAAAGCATGTGCTCAAATATTTGAAGGGCATAGTGGACATCAACTTGATGCATTTCTTTTTGGGGTTAGAGGTTTCGTAGATTTTCCTTGGGCAAGGTAAGTATGCAGTTGAGATCTTGAAGCGATTTTAGATAGAGGATTGTAGAACTTTGGCCACACCTATGATCACTAATTTGAAATGCATGATATCTTCAAATTCAAAGGTGATTGAATCAATGTTGTACAAGCAATTGATAGGTTCCTTTATGTATTTGGTCAACAATAGATCAAATTTATGTTTTGTAGTGAACGCTTTGAGTCGGTTCATGGTGGAGCTTAGGTATTAGCATTAGGTGGCAGCAAAGCATGTGCTCAAATATTTGAAGGGCATAGTGGAGTATGGTCTAAGATATCTTGGAGATAGCAAAGTTGTAGGTGTATACAAACTTTGATTAGGTAGGTGGTGTAGTAGATAGGAAGAGCACCCCCTCGTGTTGCTTTAGCTTGGGTTTAGGAATGGTATCTTGGTTTAGTAGGAAGTAGACTTCAATGGCACTAAGCATAGTACAAGAAAAGAGTTTGGCAGCTGGTACTGTTAGTTGTGAGGCCATTTGGCTTTGTAAGTTACTTGTAGAGTTGTTTGATCAAGAGTTGGATCCCACAATGATTCATTGTGATAACGAGAGCTGTGCTAAAATCTCAAAGAATCCAATGATTTAGGACAAGTCCAAACACATAGAGATGAAATATTACTTCATCAGAGATGAGGCTCATAAGGGAGTAGTTAAGCTCTAGTACATCTCCATAGATTAATTGATAGTTGATATTTTGAACAATCCCTTAGCAAAGGGAAGTTTGAGGCTTTTAGAGACAAGCTCGGATTGTTGCAGAATTCCTTCTTTGCTAAGAGGGAGAGTTGAGTTTTTAGCTTAGATAGGAACTTCCTCACAAGTTCAGTGTGAATGTGCGGGGAAAAATTTCAAGTGTTTTGAGTTAGCCTATTTTGTATTTCACTTTAGTGATTAAAGTGAAAGTCTTTTATTTAGTTAATTAAGTACTAATGAATAGGGCTTATCTTCCAAGTCATCTCTTGCATGAGATAAGATTACTAGTTTGGAAGATCAGATTTTTAGTTGAATTAGTATAAAGATAGGAGCAAGATAGAAGACTGTAAGCATTTCATTCAAATTGTCTTTCGAAGGACTGAAATACTATGTTTTTCAAAGGACTAGAAAATTGAATGTAAGATACAATTGATTTTCATGCAATTGTGAGTTATCTTAGTTGTGGAGGTTTACTTTTATGCTTTTCAAAGGAATGGAAAGCATGTTACGAGGTGTAATTATCTGTGTATGCTTCCATTTTTGTTTTTGCAGTTTGAATTTCAATGATTTGTGTGATTAATTCATTGTTTTCAAAGCATTAGGTAATTATTCATCGTGATTGGAATTTTAACATCTTCCTTGATCCTGAAGTGGAGGATGTAGTTAAAAATGAGTTTGCTAATTTTATGCATATGAATGGTCAAAGTATTTCCACTTTTCATGACAAGTAGAAGAAGGATGCTCATAATTGGTGGTACTTATTTAGTTAATTAAGTCTAATAAAGTACGGATAAGTACAAATGACTAGGGCTGATCTTCCAAGTCATCTCTTGCATGAGATAAGATTACTTGTTTGGAAGATTAGATTTTTAGTTGAATTAGTATAAAGATAGGAGCAAGATAGAAGACTGTAAGCGTTTCATTCAAAATGTCTTTCGAAGGACTGAAATACTATGTTTTTCAAAGGACTAGGAAATTGAATGTAAGATACAATTGATTTTCGTGCAACTGTGAGTTATATTAGTTGTGGAGGTTTACTTGTATGCTTTTCAAAGGAATGGAAAACATGTTATGAGGTGTAATTATTTGTGTATGCTTCCATTTTCATTTTTGCAGTTTGAATTTTTCAATGATTTGTGTGATTAATTCAATGTTTTCAATGCATTAGGTAATTATTCATCGTATTTGGAATTTTAACATCTTCCTTGATCCTGAAGTGGAGGATGTAGTTCAAAATGAATTTGCTGATTTTATGCATATGAATGGTCAAAGTATTTGCACTTTTCATGACTAGTATAAGAAGGATGCTCATAATTGGTGGCAACTTTTGTGGCTAGACATTCCAACACCTAAAACTTCTTGTGATCAAAGTTTTATTGCAAGCTTTTTATTTTCTATCTAGGGGGGAGGGGCCAATAGTTGTGCGGGCTAACTTTGTGAGCATGTAGTGGTTGCATGAAATATCGTAGGACCTTCGTTTGAAAAAAAGTGAACTGGCCTCTTATCAATCTATAAGTAAGGTTTGGAGGTGTGACTCATCATGCAATTTGCAACATCAACACTTCTAATGAGAAGTGTCCTAAAATTGACTTTTTAAATATTTGACCAAAACTTAGTCATGATATCCCTAGTAGTTGAACAAAAAAATATCATTTGTAGTTAGCACAATATCATATTCTTATTTAAAATATAACTTATATGCAACCTAAATGATCACAATACCTTTTGGTAACCATTAATCTTGTTATCTCTAATCTTTATATCCAACACAAATGGACCAATAGTTGAACTCAACAAACTATTTGTTGTTATAAAAACAACACATTATTATTTAAAAAATAACTTATATCCAACACAAATGGACCAATAGTTGAACACTAATTTTTTTTGACAAGCCTTCACATTTCATGGGAAAATACAAGGTATTTATTGTGCTCACCTTTTATATCTGTCATAGGCTAAACTATTAATATGAAATACTCCAATGCATATACATTGCTACCCCAATTGTTGTACACAAGAATAATATTTTTCACTATGACAATAATACTTGTTTAAATGAGTACCTTATTTTATAAATGGCACACTTATAGTGGATAGTTGTGATATTTTATTTGAAACAAAAAAGTATTATTTCACTTGTTAATGAATGTATTTATGCTTTTTTTATATAACATTCATAGGTTCTTATGTTTTCAAGTATGGGTCCATCTTGACCAACATTTGGTTATTTTTTGATTTACATGTGGACTAATTATTGACAATATATAGCATAGCAGCATAAATCGTTTGGGGAATAAATCGGCAAACCAAAAGTTCAGGATTTTTTGAAAAATCGGGAATAAATCGGGAAAAAATCGGGAAAAAATCGGATATACAAAAAACTGCAAAAAATTGAAGAAAAACAGTCAGAAAGTAATTTTTTTTTAAATTTAATGGCATTTCCATAGCATACAGACATTGAGAGCAAATAAAATATAGAGTTCAATCCATGAATTATAGAAAATAGATTTTCTTTGCTTATACTCATATCGCTGATAAAATTTAAAATAACCAGCTATGTCAGAGTAAGAATTAATTAAAATTAATTAATGATATTTTTAAAATAATTAACTAGAAAATAACAATATAGTAATTTGAAAATACGGTAAATATTTTTAAAATAATATAACAATCATGATTATTATAAAATATAACAATCATGATTATTATAAAATAATAATTGCATTTTAAAATTATATTTTATACAATAATTTTAAAATAAAAATAAAGCAATATTATTTAAAATTTTAAAATTTAAATAGTAAATAATAATAAAAAATTAAAATAAATAAATAAACTTATTTAAAAATAATACAATATTTTTTAGTATTATACTATATAATATTATTAGTATTTTTTTTTAATTTTCAAATTCAATATTAAATATTATACTAAAAAAAATTAAACTGTATATAAAAAATTATAGTAAATTAAAAAAATACAGTTATTCAAAATCTAACTCAAAACCCTAAAAACAATACTAAATTAAATTATTTATAATTTTATTCAAAGTTCTAAAGATTTAGGGAAAAAATTCGTGAAAAATTCGTGAAAATGCATGAAAAATTCTTGAAAATGCATGAAAAATGCGTAAAAATGCATAAAAATTCAGGCCTACCTCCCGTGCGTGTGAACTTTGAAGAAGAAATGTCGTGCAGGAAGAAAGGGCGTCGATTCTTGTCTGATCTCCGTCGCGTTTTTTGTTCCAGTCGGCCTCTGTCCGTCGCGTTTTCTGTTCCAGTCCGCGTTTTCCAGCAACATACAAATTTCGGGCAACTTTTAGGGCTTTTTATGTCCGCGTGAATCTAATGTTAGGTCGTCGGCAGGTTTAAAACGGGGGTTTCTCCAGATTAAAACGCGTTTTAAACGCGTTTAAAACCTGCAAAAAATCGTTGACTTAAGTCAACGTTTTTTTCAAAAAATCGGGGAAAAAATCGTCCAGCCTGCAGATTTATTAAAAATCGCGATTAATCGGGTTTAATCGCAGATTTATGCTTCTTTGATATATAGTATAAAAATGTGGCAAGACTAAATATTATAACCACAAGTACTATGTTGACAATTGGACCCCGTAAAACTACTGGCTTCTCTCTCCTAGAACTTGCTAAATTTGAATTTCTTTTCATTTTTGAAATAATTTTATCCATGTTTGAAGCTTCATTTATAATTTTATAACTCGTAGCCTTGGACTTTGCCTCAATAGGTTGCTAACTTGTCTTCATCTAATTAGAATTGCAATACATACTCCATTTGCTCATTAAAGTGCAATCAACTGGTATCAAAAAGACAAATGAGTTAGCTTATGTGTATTCCAAGTTGTGCCTTCTTTCTCAAAAACAAAATAGCTAAAATGAAGGGGCAATGGAGTTGTGAGATTTAGAGCTAGAGTTGACATGGATGCTTTCATTGCCCAACAATCTTGATTTTTTGAGGAGTTAGATAGCTCAAATATACTTCTAGTGCAAGTGCCAACGGTACTTCTTGTGGTTATTCTAATCTACCTACATTATCTAATGTCAATGGTGATAGGCTCTTTAAGAAGGTCCATATGATGTTGATTACTGATTTTATTTTTGACAAATTATAATTGAAATAGTATTTTTAATTTTTATGGTAATTTTGTTTATTATATGCATGTTATGTGCTATTTTGAATTGAATTTTTGTTTTTAGGCTGAATATATGTATATACTAATGATTTTTATATGTTTTTATACGTATGAACTGAAATGAACCCAATCCCCAAATTGTTTTTGCTGTATTGGTGCACCCGAATCCTTGTATGTGAAGCTGAACCTAAACCTGAATTGGTAACTTAGTACAAACATATAAGGTAAATCATATAAACTAGTATATATGAGAATATTTGATAAATGCATGGGGTTACAAAATTCAAATCCACTGGCTTGAAAGGTAGAGGGAATGCACAAAAACCACCAAAAAGCCCCAAATCTCAAACCTGGGACAACATCCACCTTAATAGTTTGTTGAACACTAGGCTCCAAGGAGTGTCTATGAAGTGCCCAAGATGCATCACTCTTTGCAATGGTAGGAAGATGGTAAGCAACACTTTAACATCATTGCCATTCAACCATCGTTAAATTATCCATATATAATGCTGAGGGCCAGCTCAGCATGTTTTTGGGACAGAGAGTGAGACCCATTGGAGTTGCTTGACATACTCTGAGTATTGTAGTTGAGATGCTGCAACCACTTCAAAAACACAATCATCATCTAAATTCTCTTATAGGGCCAACTCAACATGTTTTTTGGATAGAGAGTGAGACTCATTGTAGTTGCTTGACATACTCTGAGTGTTGTAGTTGAGATGCTGCAACCACTTCAAAAGCACATTCATCATCCAAATTATCTCCTAACAACACCAAATCATCACTAGGAATGAGTTTGCCTAGAATCCATTTCCACATAGTTATGTTAGAAACACATGCCTCCAACTTATGGATGAAATTATCTGTGATTGAATATCTAGTCCTTAATGCACTTGCAACTGATAGCTCTGAGACATATGTAATGTTTTCCTTAGGTGGCAGTCTAAAATTGTGTTGCCACAAGGAAAATCACGATCGGGAAAAACTCGTGTCATCTTCATAGAGATTGAACAATCTGAAAATTTGTAGAGAAATAATTGGCACAAAACCACAGCAAAAAAACAAAATCATAGAGAAGGCCAATGATCCAGGAGCATCTTCAGGGTTGTGTAATCTTGCATCACCCAAAACTATGTTTGGTGCACAAGGTTTTAGTTGCATGCAATGCTTTGTTTTCTTTGTTGTATTTTCTGCATAGGTTCTTGTATTGCACATTGATTACTCTATTATGAGGCATTTGGTATGATTTATTTGAGCACACTGACTTCTGAAGTTGTGTGCACCTGGCCAAATTAGGGGTGTCCTTGGCAGAAAATCGGAAACACAAGGGGACATCTAGACGTCTCCTGATCGTCCTGGAGACAGCTAGCTATCCCCTAAGGCCCAAACACTTTCCAATTGTTTTTTTTTTTTTTTCAAAAACACAAAAATAATAAAAAATAAAGGGTTGTGGGGGTTGCTGATTAGGGACAGCTGCATATTCTATATTTTTTATTTTTGTTATTTTGTAGTTGAAACTTGCAGCCTTTGGGCAATTTGACGTAATTTTTATATAATATATATGCACATTGTCAATGAATGCAATTGATTTTTGTTAAAACTTCATTTGTTTGTCTCTCTCTATGAAATGAAAATAAAAAATATCAATTGAACTCTAATATTATGTATTAAGGTTCTGTGATGTATATGATGATTGCCTTATCAATGCTATTATATGAATATTTGAAATTTTCTATATTTTAAAATTTTTCCCTATTTGCTTAATAGCTGTCCCCAGCCGTCCCCTAAAAATGGCCTCCCTCTTGTTCCCATCCCCAAAACACGGCCCCCCGTCCCCTGCTGTCCCTGTCCTGGAAACTTGGGGTAACATAGGTTATGTGTAAACTTTGATTTTACACATTTCTGGTGAGATATTAGCAAAACATAATAAGTGCAAACTTGGTAATGTGCCAAAATGTTGACAGTTGTCATTTATTAATTCAATGGTGTATTTGAAGTTTAATTGGTTGCTTGGGAAGGTCAGTTGTTTCAGGCTTGAAAGGGTTTACTCTTGGAAGACATATTGGGTGAGGAGGCTTTGTTTTCCGGAGTCTATTGATTGGCAGTAGATTGGAAAACAAAGGGTTAAGCATTGGATGCGAACACAAATTAGTATTGAAATTGGGCATTGATAGACCATGCATTGAACAAGCAGTTGATGCATATGTCGGCTTTGAACAAGACATCACCCAACAAAAGACTAAACTAGTTGATGGTGATCACTGGTCCACTCTACTGGATTCATGTTGTAGAGAGTCCCTGTACAACTATGTTGTCACTTGCTATGAACCAGTAGCCAGTAATTTTGGAATGATATATTTTGAGATAATCATATTTTTAATTATTTGAGACTTGGTGTCTTCCATTGTGTACTCTAGGCATGTGATAACTGGTTGTTCATTTGACCCATTATCATCATAAGATAATAATCAACAGCGTATGGGTGAAATGATATCTTTTTCTTTCCCAATTAAATCCAGTTGCATGTTTGATCATAATATACAAAATGACAAAATGACATAAGCTGCTGTTATGAACTCTGCTATCAGGCAAACTGAAAATTTCAGTTGGAGAGAGACAGATTGCACCACATCTAATTCTCAAGTTGCTTCATTTGATATAGAGATCTAATGATGACATAAACTCTGATATAGAATATTCAGTTTTGTGGAAACACCCTATGCATGCAGCACTTAATTAATTACAAATAGTGCATCAGACCTGGCAGCAAACGGTATTGCCCTTACTTCCTATAATCAAATAGATCTGGGCGATAATGATTTGCCTTGCAAATGGATTGACAACTCCATTCTGATTAGGAATGGGTAGCTGTAAGTGCTGCAGATGAGTCGAATTTCACTATCCAGGTTCACCTTGCCAACCGTGTATTGTTGGGAGACAGCTAGCAGCCAATGAAATGTCCTCCAGCCTGCAAGGTACTCTAGATTCCTTCCCAGGCGGGTAAATGCATCATCAGCAAATGATGTAACCCTGCTACAAATCTTGAATTACCAGTAACTACACTCAGATCTGCTCCTTCAGCATAGAAAACAAGATATAAATTGGAGATGCACCACTGAATTAGGCAGCAACAGCCCTGGAAATATGATGTAAGGTTGCAACACTCAGGCAATTAAGCTTCTACAACAGCTGCGGTCACCATGTTGTAGATTGTTGATGATCAGTGAACTGTTGTAACTCAGATCCAGTTCTAAGTGATGTCCAAAATCCACTAGAAAACCCTACAACTCAATAAATATATCTTTAATATGCTTTGTTGATGAAATGATGATATTTGCTTGCAAAAACACTCTAGTGATACTATAGCAACCTCTGAATCTTCCACAAATCTGTGCAGTTGTGATTCGCGGATAGAATCACCCAAGATTAGAAACAAGGGTTTTTGTCCTTGATTCCAAATGTGGATTTTAAAAGGGTTTTCTTCCTCTCAAACCCCAAACAACACACCAAGGGTTTTTGTCCTTGGATGCCCTAGATTGGACAAACTGCTCAATTCTGAATATTAGATGTAAAAGATAACTTGAATGATCATGAAGTGAGGAAAAGTGCTCCTTTTATAGTTGCATTTTTCAGGTTCTCCATTTATTTTTATTTTCCCTCCAAGTATTAAAAATACTTTTTATATGTAAGTGTTTAGAAAACACTTTTTTAAATTAATTAAAATAATATTATTAAGGTGCCTCAAAAATAAAAGTGATTGGGCCCACCTTAAAAAATATTATTAATTATTTTAATCCAGAAAACGGGACATGACAGATAGTGTGAGGGCTCCAATTTTTGGTCATTCAGAGTCATTGGGCCTGGTGTTCGCCATTCCTGTTGAGTCAGACTTTGGAACAGCTGATCCTCTTTATTTTCAGTTTATTTCCTCTCTAAACCCTATCTTTTGTTCTTTTTTTGCAGATTTGATTAGTTTAGCAGAAGGTTAGGTTTACAATAGGATTTTATTTCTAACAATTTGCTGTTATAAATCAGATTTTTCATGTTTGCAAGTTGTCCTATTGCTGTTACAGTGCTGAAAGTGTTCATTTTTGTGCAATAGGTGATTGGAGCAGCTGTTTATGTATTGTTTACTTTATTTGTTGACCTCCTAGTGCAATTAACCACTTTTTTTATTTTTACTTGATTACCAACAGCCCCTTGTACAGGTACAGCTACATAGGCCACCAATCTATCCAACTTTGTCAAGATCTGACACAAAGGGGCCTTGGGGTTATCAACCTTTTGAGGTTGGTTTCCTTTTTGGAGAGGTGGTGCATTTGGTGTTCTACCTGCATGTTGATGAGTGTGTCAAAACATCCCCTCAACAGGGCTGTTAAAGGTTCTTCACAGAAATTCAACTCTAGCAATCTGAAAATCATTGAAACTGACATGCCTCAGATTAGATATCTGAAGCTGATGTGTTTATGTATTTCTTTAAAAAAATTTAAACATGTTTTGGTATTTTTATTTCTTTCAAAAACATTCTTTATGGCTGATTATGCTCAGGAGTGGAGACTTTTTTTGTACTTTCCATGTTGAATTCATGGATACACTAGTTGTCTCAGTAATAAACTTTATATTGACTACTCTTTTTGTATTGGCTGCAGTTACAACCTTCTGCAGGAAGTTTAAGGAACAAGCAATGGATTTGCAAGTGCCCAAACAAGCAATCATTCCATTGAGGACAGCTATTAGGAAGCTTCAACCATCTTCTGAGCATTTGACATCTTTGCACCCAGACTTTTTGCTTGTGTGTCTGCTGGCGAAATGCTATAAAGCTGGATTAAGCATTTTGGAGGATGATATTTTTGAGATTGATCAGCCAAGGGATTTCTTACTGTACTGCTATTATGGGTGAGTATCAATTTCTCCATTCCTCTGAAGAATGCAATATGCACCCTCTTCCATCTCATCATCATGCAATGATTTAACCTGCATTCAAATATACAACTTTATTTTAACCTGTGAGAAATCTAGTAGGAATTATTTATTATCTATGTACTACCTTTGGTATCAACTAGGCTATGAGTTTCCAGAAGGGTGTTACGAGTATCCATGAGATAAATATGTATCCTGATTATCAAGATAGGTGGCATATCTTGCCAAAAACAGGGTTCAATATTTTCATTTTGAAGAAGTTTCTCTTTATTGATTATTTTTTGATTAAGTGATGGCTTTGACATTTGAAACATAGCATGTATGGCTGATGGGCAATCCACAGAATGTCAGAAAGTTAACTGTCATTAACAGGTGAAATAACAAACATTTGTAGACATTTAATATTTTTATTTGACTTAAATAATTTCATTTTGGAACATTATGATTAGATACAAAGCAGAAGCGACTTTGTGAGATTCTTATTTTGGGAAATAAGATGAATTGTCATCCTTGAAATTGATGTCTCTTCCTAATTAGCTATAAATTTCCTCTGGACCTGAAAGGTTAGCCACAAAGGGATACTTGACAACTTTATGAGATTCTTGGTTTGGCAAATAAGATGAATTGTCATCCTTGAAATTTATAGTACAAGTAGTGCCACACACCATCTCTCCTCCTAATTAGTCATAAATTTTGATTAGCTGCAAAGTTAAAACAACTTTATGAGATTTTTGTTTGACAGATAAGATGAATTATCATCCTCAAAATTCATGGTACAAGTAGTGCCAAAGAGTCAACACCATTTCTCTTCCTAATAGTAATGAGCCACAAATTTCCTCTGAACCTGATAGCTTATCTACAAAAATATACTTGCTAACTCTACGAGTTTCTTGTTTTGCAGATAAGAAGAATTATCATCCTTGAAATTCATTGAACAAGAAGCAAAACATACCATCTTTCTTCCTAACTAGACATAAATTGTTAGCTGCAAGTCTCCTCGACTACCTTGATACATAGCTAGATCAAGGCTTAAAAATTGCAGTGTCAACTATGGTAGATTATACTGTTACATATGGCATTGTAACAACAGAGCATGTATTACAATCCTACCCTCCGTTCTGATATGTGTTTTTTGAATGAAGAATAAAGTGTGCTGAGTTAACAGGATTGCATCAAAAACTTAATAACTTTATTAATTATGATGAGAAGCATTCTACTAACTTGTGAATTTTATTTGTACACCATTTTTGTTGTCATAGATTATTCTATACATGATAAATATTTGTCCACCTCATAGAATGATGCTGTTATTGCATTCTCCCCACCTTGATCCCACTGTAGAATGCCTTGTTATGTAAAAAAGTTTTATGGGATATAGGAATGTCTGTTTTGGTGAATTTTTTATAAACTGAAGTTTCTTTGTTGGCTTTTTCTTGCACATTAAATGTTTATCTACCTCACAGAATGTCGTCATTACAGCATGCTCCCCACCTAGCTCCTCCAGCACATGCCTCTTGGTTTAATTAAGTTTTATTGGTGAAAACTTAAAAAACTCCTAGCTCCTACAGCATGCTGTAATGTCGTCATTACAGCATGCTCCCCACCTAGCTCCTAGAATGCCTTGTTATGTAAAAAAGTTTTATAGGATATAGGAATGTCTGTTTTGGTGAATTTTTTATAAACTGAAGTTTCTTTGTTGGCTTTTTCTTGCACATTAAATGTTTTATCTACCTCACAGAATGTCGTCATTACAGCATGCTCCCCACCTAGCTCCTACAGCACATGTCTCTTGGTTTAATTAAGTTTTATTGGTGAAAATTTTGCCACTTCTGTATGACATTGTGCTTCTGGCTTTCTTATATAATTAACTTCCTAGCAAACTCTTCTTTTGGAAAAAGGCAAAAAGCTATATATTAAGAAAAGGAAAACAGAGAAAAAATGGCTTTTGCAGTCTTGTTCCATGCAGCCGAACCTAACAGAGTTCCATGTGTGTGTTGGCGTTTCAATTTGCACCTTTGGAATGCGAATTAGGAATGGACAACTATGAACAGATAAACTGCTCTTCGAATTAGGAGGGGAAGCTCGCTCTTTGCTGATGGTGTTCAAGAAAGTAAATTAAAACTAATTTGCCTATCTTTTTGGTTCAGCTAAGAGCACAAGGTTATAAAACTCAAGCACCATAGCCGAGATTTTCTGTTAAGGAATTTCAACTACGACTAGCCTACTCTAATGACGTTTCTAATTTCTCAAGTAAACACAGAGCAAGAGAATTAGAAATGGACAAAGTTTGATTCTCTGACAAAATACTTAGATAAATTCTTCCTCCAACATACATCTACTTACTTTCAATGCAAGTTGAAATGGAGATCATATAAGCATAACACAATAAACGGAAATTTGAGACATTATATCAGGGCAAAATAGGCACAAGCCTTTATTTCTCAAATCTCAAGAACAAAGATTACACAAGATACATGCACTGAACAAGAACTTGCAGCTAAAAGAGACTTGCAAACTTGTTCTTACACAAAGTGAACAACAACCACACAACAACAACTTGCAGGCAAAATAGGCTCAGCAATTTGTTATCACAAGTACAGTTAAGAAAAACAATGAGCAAATGCTCTTATTTATAGACAAGCAAGAGGTAGGGAACCCTACAATCCCCTTGCTTTTACAACTCAACTTGCCAACATGCAAGCGCTTTATTTATAAAACTAAAGAAGATAAACATCTAACCACCTAAGAAAGCATGAAAACAGGAAATGCCAACTATTACAATTTCGTTTTCTTTCTCTTCTTCAAAGAGTAGATAAGAATTGAGACGAGAATATAAAGAAAGCGGAAAGAAAGCTTCTAGATGATTGCATCTTTAAATCTTGATCACATCTGCCAAAAAGCTAGAAACCTTATCTTTGTCAGGTACATCAATGCTATCTATAGCAAAGTTTCTCTTTTCTAGGATTTCTTCACCATCTGCAATCGATCTCAAGAAATCTTCAACCTCATTGGCCGCTTTTTTGAACCTCGCCGACATCATGGAAATGTGACTTATCCTTCCACCAATCAAAACACTGCCATCACTGTTACAAACAACATTCTGGAACTGTGCTTGCACTTCATCAAGTCCAACGTAGGAATCATCATTGTGACTATACCGAGAAGGAATTTCTACAACAAACTCACTTATGAACAAAAGAGCCTCAATCACCCTTTGTCTGTAGGCAACAAACTCCTCAAATATCCTCTCGTAGGTTCTCACCTTGAAGATGTGACACTCTCTCCATGCAAGGATTTGCCTCTTGTGTTCTCTTGAAACCATTGAGCCATAAGCTGTATCCAAATCTGCAATAATGATTTCATGCCTAGGTTTCACTTCTGCCATTGATTGGTCAAATCCTTGAATCCCTTGGCTAAGTCATGTGCATTATTCCTTAGCTAAAACATCTGTGCCAAGATTTCTTTTCCTCTGATAATGAATCCTTCAATCCATTCTTCTGTTTGTTTCCCACGTATTACCAGCTGCCTCAACTGTTGATGATCAACTGGTGTCTCTATAACCTGGGGCAGCAACTAAGTAGCCTGTGAAGTGCCATGAACAAGATTAGAAATGTATCGCTTGAGTTTCCGGATTTCAGCCTTGAGGGCTGCCTTATCTTCTCCATCTTTCAACACTCTTTCTTGAAGAGTTTCAGATGCAACTTTGAACAAACTAACATTTGCATGCTTGGTGTTCTTTCCAAGATTGGCTTTACCCGTTATGAAATCATCTACATCCACTTCATCTCTGTTTCTATCTTCAGGAGGTGTAGTAGTCTCCATGATCATCTCACCATCAGGATTTCTCTCAAAATGAATATGTTTCTTTGCTTTCTTTTTAGGTGCTTCCTGATAAACATTGTCAAGATCATCAAAATTCAGCTAATATGAAGGTCTTCTTCTCTTCCTTTGTAGGGAGCTCTCAAGCCAAGATGTGGTATCTCTACTAACTTCCCTGGTAGGCTTAGCTGCAACTCCATCTTCTTCAATCTCTAGATCAATGTGAATTGGTGAAGACCTTGGCACTGGTGGAGAATCATGTGTCAAGGGCACATCTTCTGTTTCCTTTTGAGGTACGAACTCTTCTGGAGGAGCTTCTGCTTCAACTGTTTGCTGCTTCTGTATGACTATACTCGAGAAGTCCAACCTTCTTCTTACATTCTTTGTTGATCTGTTTCCCTTTACACCTTCTTGAGATTGACTTATACCCTTCATCTTCGGCTGTGCTTTGGAAGAAGAGGGAAGTGATGACTGTATTCTTGGGGGCTTTGCTGCTGGAATGGATTTCTTCCTCTTGAGGACCAAGAAAGTCTTGTTGTACTCAATGAGATGTTTTCTTTGTTGGCCCAGTTGACATGTGGAAGAGGTTGTTGCTCGATTTGCTTTCGAGTGTACATTGGGAGAAGTACATCTCCATCATCATCTGAAAGTCCCTCGTTATCCTCTGACAAACAATCTTTCATTTGATGGAGAGTGAGTCTGCTGTAACTATGCCTCTGTACCTCGAACTCATCTCTGCAATTAGCCCAAAAGTCTTCAAGTGTGGGCACATGAACATAGTTCTTCTCAAGCTGGGTTGTGAAGATGCCATGAGGGTCATATGACCATCCCTCGCATCACCCATGGACTTGGCATCTGTTGTTGATCTGCATGTATAAATTCCCAACCCATATGGAAAATTGAAGGCAGGCTTCTTTCTATTCTGCAAGACTGTGTGAACATCGTATGCTTGCCTTAGGAATTCCATGAAAACAACTTCATTTGATGGGTACCTCGACAACATGAGTGGAGCACTAGAGAAGCCGTAGACTCTGATGTTGAAGGTAGGAAATTGTATAAACCAATCTGCCCACTCCGCCATTGCTGCCCTGGTAGTTGATGAAATACAGACGTGCAACTCATTATCTAGGTCTCGCACTGTATACATCAGGAAAGCCTTGTTTACCCTCTTGTAATGATGTGATGACTCTATGAACTCCAACTGAGGGTAGTAATTGTAGACATGTTGTATATTCAGAGATCCCACAGTGTTCAACCCTCTGAATTTTCCTTAGAAGGTCACTAGGTAGACAAGGTAGGAGACCATGTGGAACTCGTGAATTTGGAAGTATTCAATTACTAATTTATTTGTTGATGGAGGCTATCACTAATTAAGGTTGACCAATCATAGAATTCTGTCTTCTTCATGAGATGAGGTATATCATAGAACATCCAGGGTTGGAACTTTGTAGCATCCTCTTGACCAGTGATCTTGTTGAGCAGGGTGATCATTATAGCAATTTCATCTTTGAATTCCCCTCGCCCGATATTCTTTGGCAAGGTCTTATGTTTTTTTTTCATCCACTTCTGTGCAATCTTCTTGCTGTATTTCTCCTTATGCATATCCCATATTCTTTCACATTCTTCCTTGGAGATAGTCACACTTTCAGGCCAAGGTGGAATTGAGAAGCATTTTTCAATCATGTTTGGTTTCAGGCTACAAATCACTCTACCATCTACTAACTGAATCTCCCGAGTTGCCGGATTGTAATGCTTGATGCAAGCAATTACAAACTCCAAACTCTGCACTGAAATAGGAATGGATGTTGCTGCAAGTAGTCCGGAGTGACCAAGGTGCCTGACTGCAATGTTGCCTGCATTTTCCAATGCTTGCAAGTTGAATACTGGTTTAATGTGGTGCAAGTCAGTCTCAGCTATTTTGATGAAGTCGTGATATAGCGCTGACTTGGTTTTGAACTCGAGGGGAGTGTACTCCATATTGAAAACCTTGAAGAATGACTGTAAACTCACCTATATTCAAACAAGTTTTGCACTACTTTCTAAATTTAGTTTGCTGGTTTTTTTCTTCAAACACACGAATTTTTTCGAAATTTTTCTGAGATATGGGTTTTGTTCAAAATTTTGTTACAAGAAGACCTAGATTGCCTGTTTTTTAAAATTTTGAGTGTAGACTGAAAAAGCACCAAACACTAATTTCTTCAGATTTTCTTGAAAAAAGTTGGCACCTGGGTTTTGTTCAGAAGCACATTTTGGATGAACCCAGTTGATTAGATGTTGAAAATACTGAAGGCTGATTGAAAAAGCAGCAAACCCTAGAAGCTGAAATTTTTCTTGAAAAAGTTGTGATCTGGGTTTTGTTCAAAAGAATGTTTTAGAAGGACCCAGATGATCAAATCTTGAAAATTTTGACGATTTCTTGAACATGCATGAAAAAAGCAGCTGCTGCAACTTGAAAAATTTCTTCAAAAATTGTTTAGAATGATGAGTTGAGATGACCCAGATCACTGAAAATTGAAAACCTTGACCTCCTTCAAAGAATTGATGTTCTAGATGAAAAAGCAGGCTCCTTTGTTTGCTGATCTGAAAATTTATGAAGAACTTTGAAAAATCAGCAAGCTTGGGCTCTCAAATCTTGAAAAGAAAAATTCTTTAGTTGCTGCTCCTCTCTAACTTGGACGCCACTTGCAAGAAAATATGAAAAATGGAAGACAAGGATGCCTTAAATAAGTTTGAGGATGAGAAAATCTGATTTCTGTTTTGCTTTCACTCCTCAAACCCTAGCTTGAGCTTGTGCATTGAACTTAAACGTTTTTCTTCCCCCTGAAATTTTGAAATTTGAGAAATTTGGCTAAGGCATGGCTTCTTGGGCGCCCATCTTGGCTAGAGGCGCCTATCTTCATCAGATAGTCATTTTTCTGAGAATTTCAACTTTTTCTTGATTTTAGACCCCAGTTTGAATTTGATTTCCGACCTTCAGATTGATCCTACAAACAAGCTGAATGATTCATCACTGAACTTGATTGAATATGGCAAAATTGTTCTGGAGATAACTTTGACTAAAAACTTCGTTTTGACCTTCAAAATCATGGGCACCCTTCTTCTAGGGCACCCACCATTACCAGTGTTAGTCATTTTTCCACTCTTCAAGTTTTGCTTGTTTTCCTTTGATCTTCTGATGAATTCTTGATTCTAGGAGCTAGATTGATCTAACCGGCTGATTGTCAGATTCACTGGATAGCCTGACTGATTCTGAAGGGGGTCTCTTGGGAGTTGCATCTCCTGAAAGTTGAATTTCGGGGGTCAAAAGCTTGGGCGCCACTGGCTAGTTGGGGCGCCCAACTCTTCCAGAGTTAGAATATTTTCTGTGTTTTTTACCTTGCTTTTGACTTTTGATGTTTTGCTCATGTTTCTCCCTCTGTTCCGCTTTTGATATCTGATGACTACCAACTCCGACGAACGTGCTAATGATTGTGTTGGAAAGTTGGATCAAATCTGAAGAAGTCATGCTGGAGGTGTCGACTGCAAATTTATCTATTTAGGTCCTCAAAAGCTTGGGCGTCTATCTCCTTCTGGGGCGCCCATTTCCTCCAAACTTAGCCATTTTTACTTGATTTTCATTCTTCAAATTTGAACCTTCATTTTATACCTTCAACTTGATTTGGATTTGCTGGTGATTGACAAGTCTAATGATTTGACGAAGACATCCGCTACGAAGTTGACGGGATCCTAAATAGATTGAGCACATTTGCAAACCCTAACTGCTGGATTTGGTGTTCCAAAAGGCTGGGCGCCCTTGGCCACCTGGGGCGCCCAAAGTTCCCAGACTTTAGAATATTTGCTTGATTTTCACTATTTGCATTCCGCCACTTGGTTGAAACCTCCCTGTTTGATCTCGAATTCTGGAAGATTGGTTGATCTGATGACCACACTATCGGGCACACTGCAGAGTTGAGAAGAATCTGAATAACATTGCCTGGGAGCACAAACCTTGATTTCACCTTTTGATGCCTTGAAAAGTTGGGTGCCTATCTCCTTTTAGGGTGCCCATCTCTCTTAGACTTAGTTTTTATTCTGCAGATTTCAACTCCTTCCTTCGCTTGACGTGCTTTCCTTTGCCTTGCTCGCTGGAGATGAAATTTTTTCTAAGGCATGAATGTTTGGGTGCCTAGACTGAGCTAGGGCGCCTGAAGTCTCCGCCAAAATTTTGCAGTCTTCAACTTTGACAGCTTCCTTTCTCCATTCTTTGATCTGCGTGCACATCCAGTGTTTGAATCTAACCCCTAGCAGCTGACTGGCCTCCATTAATGGCTTCAGAGTTCCTAAAATGCTTTCTCAAATTTAAAAAAGCAAAATAGACCCACTAGGGCAAAACTGATCATTTTGTGATTTTGACTGCATCAGCTTGATGAGGAAGTATTTTCGACCAATCAAAATTAGTTTGAACCCTCACAGCCAGACTTTCTATTTTTAGAAAATTTTGCTAGCATCCGCTTCAAAAGAAACCCATAAAAACCCAGAAAAAGTTTCTAAAAATAGCAATTTTCCTAAAAAGTAGGACCGGAAGACTGAGATCTAGGTTTTGTAGACTTGGTCGCTCTGATTAGACCCAGATCGTCAGATTTAAATTTCAAGTTTTTGCCCCTCATGCAAGACATGCAAACCCCAATTTTGACCTTTTTGACAAATTTGACAAGACTTTTGACCATTTCTTCAAAATGCCTAAGTGTAGCAAAATTTTTAATCTGGGTACAACAGTGTGCATGGAGAATAATGAGCAGATTCCTGAAAAAATTATGTAGTTAGTGATGGTATTTGACATGTCTGAGAGACCCATATAAACCACCAAAAATTTATTATATTGCTTTTATAATTTATTAGGAAGAGGATAACTGGAGTTGCAGAAAAAACTGGTATCACACCACTGCCACTAAAAACTGAGAAACAAAGTGATAGTCCACAAACTAAACACTAATTTGAGGCCATATCTTTTTCCACAAGAACATAGAGACAAAATCTAAGAAACCAGCAAAAATTAGTCAAAATTCAAATCAGATGGCGCTCCGGTGAAGCTTGGGTTGTTGGATTTTGTCCTCAATGTTCCAAGTGGCTTCTTGCAAATCTCTGCCAACAGCCAGGGTCTGTGTTCCTGCATTGGATGCTCCATAAGGTGTTGGTAATGAGGTGGAGATGGAGATTATGGAGTGTCTCCCAAGCATGTGGTCCTGCAACTAGTAATATCATATAGAGCTCTGAATATGCCTCCAATATTGATTTTCACAACTTGTTTGAATTCAAATTCAGTAGCCTTCTTAACTGATAGGTGGACTTAGGTTCCCCGAATTGCATTAGCTGAGCTGTTTAGCTTGTCCTGCAACTACATAATTACTAGAATCAAGCTGTCAACCTTCTGTTTGAGGTTTAGACGATCCTGGTAGGGAGCCAATCTTGGTAACTTAGAAGTGGACTAAGGCTCCTCCGATTGCATTAATTGATTTTTTTAGCTTGTACTGGAACTACATAATCATTAGAATCAAGCTGTCAACTTTCTGTTGACTTCTAGAAAATCTTGGGAAGGAGCCAATGGGTGAAAAATTTCCTCTAAATTCACAGCAGAGGGAGAGACTGAGGCAGGTGGTTTCCATTTAAACATAGAGGATGTGAGATGATCTTTAATGATAGCAATATCCTAAGCCATAGGTATGACAACATCTTGGATAGGCTCACACAAAATTTAGTTAGTTGGCTCTGAGAGAGCGGGTTATCATGTTATTGAGGCTTGATTTAACTGAGAAAAAACAGCCATATTGTTATACATGAAGTGTTTTATTCTAGTATCGGTAGGGTGGGTGTGAATAGGCTCTGAGGCGAGAAGAGTGTTCAAAGCAACCCAACTTTTAGGTTCTTTGTCGAAGGCCAAGGATTCCACAATTTTCAGACATGTACTGCCACCCATATGGCCAGTTTCAGGGCAATTAATCACCTATTTGTTCAGCTGTCGGTTGGGATTATGCCTAGGTGTGCCAGGGATTTTACCAGGTTTGGAAGCTGAATGTTGGGAAATAGGACAAGAAATTTTAGATTCTTGTTAAGCAGAAAATCTAGTAAGGAAACTGTCTTTTTAACCTGCTATGAAAGGATACAGAAAGCTTCATATAGAGTTACATTGAGAGAAAGATAGGGTACAACCAGCCCCTGAGAAGTAGGAAGTAGATGAGGAAAAATGGTGAATCCAAACCACTGGAAGCTTTCGGTGGAAAGAGTGTGGAGAGAACTCAGGTAGATGCCAAACAAATCAACCTGTTCGAGAGATCCTTTGCAGACCTGCAAGGAGGCAACAAGGAGAGCTGAAGCCAACAAACTAAGTTGCAGAGCCAGGGAGAACTCTTAAGAAATAGAGTTGAGATGACTGAGCAATGGAAAGGCAGGGCAATCCGGAGGAGAAAGAATGACAGTGATACAAAGAAGAAACCTAACGTCGACCTGATTAAAGTGGACAAGGCACCTTGCTTGTACCATCATGCTGCAATAAAAGTGATAGGTTACCATGAAAACAGTAAGAAAAACCAAGGATAAATCTGCTGCCAAAAAAGTTAAGAACTGATAATTGAAAGGATAGTCAACTGATAGGGAAATTTGCCAACCTTTAATGACCCACACAGGTAAATGTAACGAGAAGTAAAGAGGTGGCCCTTCAGTTGACCACAATTAAACCTAAGGGGTGTTTTTATTATCAATTATGGTCTCAAGGCTTGCTCTAAGCCAGAGGTGGCAAAATGTGGCTGCTTTGACCGGTGATTATTGCAAGAGAGGAAGAATGGAGGATTGCTTGGTCAAGATGTCAGCACCTTTGTTGGTGTCTCTATGAACATGACAAAAATGAAAAATTTCAAACCTTGATAAGAGATAGTGTTGAATGCATGAGACAACTGAGAGGGGGGGTGAATCAGTTGTACCTTAAAATTTCAAAACCTTTGTTTAACATTCAGATCCACATTCATTTAAACCCTTAAATCTGTTGTGATGAATTAGCATGAAAAGCAAATAACAGAAACTTAAGCAACTCAACACCATACACAAGAGAACACCAGATTTACGTGGAAAACCCAAGAAGGGAAAATCACGGTGAGGATTAACTCACAATATAAGTAATATCAACACTGAATACAATATGGCTCACTGCCCAAAGAAGAAAGGCTCACTGCCATAATAGAAAAGAAGATAGAAAAGGAATGTTACACAGAGAAAAGCATCTCAATGCAACATAGAATCCATCACAATGACATCAACACCTTCACAGTCTGATTGAAGAATTGTAGCCACCTTCTGCTCATTGCATCCAATAAACTAACACTTGAAAGCTCGCATTGCACAACTCAATTTCGCACTCTAACACACTACTCTTTGCATCATTCGCATCTCACACATCTATCTTTCATCTATCTTATCCTCCTTCAACAACTTAACTCATATCGTCCTCAACCTTGAAACCCTCTCCAAGGTTAGCTATGCACCTCAGACGTGCAAATTCAAATTAGGTTGGCGCCAAAACACTTTCGTGGCAGATAGAAGTGAATGCGGACCACATCAAAACTTAATTGGGACCCAAATCAAAACACCACTAAACCACACGCTACCACAAACAACATTTATGCTTCGCATGTAGTGTAAACACCAGGTTGGCTGTTACCCGTGCAAACACCATTAAACTTTGAAGTACACGCTTCCTCAAACCTAGGGACGACTTGCGAACCACATAACACGCTCGAACATGATCTAGAATATTCTTCAAACACCTTGAAATCCAACAAAGTCCTTCGCAACAATTTCCACCTAAAGAATGTACAAATCCAATACACTTAGACAACTTTGCCATACATTGTTACTTGAAAAACCATCTTCCGAAGCACCAAACCTCAAATCCTCTTGACTGAGGTAAGCTACCAACACCATCAACACATCTTCAGAATCGCAAGACCTGAAACACAACTGTGGAGAAACGTGGAGCAAAAATATTTTTCCCAGACACCTCTGCAATGCACAGTCACACACTGGTGAACACAACTTCCTTTGTACGACGATCCAACATACCAACTCTTGAATACAATACCTCTGTACAATTCTCACCAACATATCCGAATCTCAAAGGCAGATCTTCAACCTAGAAGAAATGCGGAGAAAAACCAGAACACAAATCTGTCTCTCAGATCACCGCTGCACCACATTGTTTCCTCTTCAGTACTTCCACAACCATAGATAGAAGCTTATCAAAGCAACAATCTCAACACAATTGCAATCCCTCTAGTGTTGCTTTACTAATGACAACATAATGCAACTAATCAAAGCATCAACTGCTCACACTCTTGCAACAAACTCAATAGACATCAATGACAACACAGACTTGTTGACATCAATGACAACACCAACTGCTCATACTTGCAGCAGATAGTATACGTGGCATAGATTGTGCTTTACTACCAGTTTTTGACATTGATCTTTGAAGCAATGAAGATAGAGCTGAAGTTAAAATTTGGAGAGCCTATTTTGATGGTGACTCTTTGAAGCAGATTGTGGGTGGTGATAGAGATTCCTCCCCATATAGCCAAGGCTTCTGCAAGCTTATTATAAACAGTACACAATGCCCAACAGTAACAAAAGCTAGATTGGCCTTTGGTGTCATGATATGCTTTCAACATCTGTGTGACCCAAATTATCTCTAGAGGCTCCATCCATATTCAGTTTATCCTAATTGTCTTTTGGAATTTCCATTTTATAATTGCAAAGTTCTGTTTTGTGATTCCTTTATTGGGTGGTTGACTAACACACCCTCAAGGATCTTGTCTTACCAGTAATTGTTGTGATACTTATGGCCCTAAGTTGTCTAGATCTGCCTAATGCATCTGCAAAATAATTCCTTTCCCCTTTGAGATAGGCTATAGGAAAATGATATTAATTGAGAAATCATAATCACTGTTATTGTCTTGACCCTCAAGGATCTTGTCTTACCAGTAATTGTTGTGATACTTATGGCCCTAAGTTGTCTAGATCTGCCTAATGCATCTGCAAAATAATTCCTTTCCCCTTTGAGATAGGCTATAGGAAAATGATATTAATTGAGAAATCATAATCACTGTTATTGTCTTGAGTCTCTTGACTTGTAAGTTGAGCAATGGCCTTCTCTATTATTGGCTTCAGCATCCAAAAGCTGTGAAAATCTTTCAACAATCTTTTGATGTATGAATTTGTATGGAAACTATAATGCTCCTCATGCTACTTTGCTTGCTATCGGCCAATTAATTAAAATGTCTACCTTCTATCATTTTACTGCCAACTTGTCTCCTGATTATCTGCCAAGTAGTGCACCCTATATTGATGAAATGTTCATCTTCCTGAGTGACTTATCATATAGCTAATGATTTTGAAATGTTTGCGACACCATGTGAGGATGGCATCAATTCTTTGCTTGGTACATTGGATGCACTGAAATATTAAATACAAAATTGTCAACAAAATTCTCAAATGAACTATTTATTAGATTTTAAGCATAAGTGGCACTTTCCTCAGTCAAAATAGGAGAGCCAAAAATTCATTATTAAGTGTTGAAATGTTGTGATAAAGAATCTTCCTCGTTTATTATATTTCAATCATTCAAATTATCGGGGAGCTACTTCACATTGTTGTTAATAGATGCCATTATTTTCATGTCTCAAGTTTTTGCAAAGTAAACTTGTGAGTTTCTATAATTGGGTTTTTGGTGAGTTTGCATGATTTGTGGTGAGTACTAGTAGGGTACTCCACAAGTTCGGCCTTGTGACTTTTTTTTGCATAAAAAATGTGATTAGTTTGACCTTGTGACTTGTTTTTTTGCATAAAAAATGTGGATTAAATGCTCCAAAAATGCTTTTCTTTTGACTTTATGAGCATTGTTTTTTGCCTTTTAAAAAATTATGAAAATGGTGTGTACTATGAAGGTTTGTGGTTTTGAAGGTCTTTGTTTAGGCTTGGTGGTAGGGGCTCTGCTCCTCAAACTGACCCTTTATTGCAAAGGAACACGAGAGGGGCGTTGTCCTTGGACCACACGAGTGGTGCTGCCCCTCAAACCTGCTAGGGGCACTATCCCTAGATCCCTGCCAAACTCATTTGATATATTTTGTAGCTATCTTTTGCACAATATTTTTTTTTTTCAAAAATTGACGTAGTTTATAAGTTGCTGAGTTGGAAATTTTTGGTCTGCTGTGTCTGAGTTTGCAAACTATGCTTTTAATAATGACAATATATATTATAATTTAATTGTAAGAATTTGGTTCTTTATTTTCATAATAGTTGCTTTTTATGTGTTTTTTTAGTAAGATAAATTTCAAAGATTGATGCCAGTTGTAAAATAAGGGCATTGTTGATCGATTAATTCTAATATTTTCTTTGTTTGACTCAGGGGGATGGTTTATATTGGATTGAAGCACTTCAGCAAAGCCTTAGAATTTCTCCAACATGTGGGTGGAATGAAGATTCTTAAGTTTGTATGGTCATCTTATTTTATCATTGTGTATTTTTATAATTAATAATTTTTTTATTTTGCAGGCTATTACAGCCCCAACAACAGTTTTAACTGCAATAACTGTTGAAGCATATAAGAAATATCTCCTAGTTTCTCTCATTCACACTGGTCAGGTTAGTTTATTCGTACTCCCAATATTGTTTGTAAAATTTTCCATTGTTTTATTAAAATACTTTGATTGCATTCGGACTTCCATGTATGTGAAATGAATGATCCTTCATGTAGTTAGTGAAATATGATAAATGGATCCCATACTTGATAATAAGATGATAGGAGTTAAAAGGGACCTGTTTCCACTACAGGTGAAGCTATCTAACAGGCAGGATTCTTGCGAACATGCATGTATATGTGAGCTAAAATAGTGACCTTGTAGCATGCAACTAATGTCTTTGACTCTTTGCCACTAGAGAAAGCCTGGTTCATGATTGGAAAAATATTTATGCTTGGAAGTTATCTTTTGATGTTAGATTCTGAAAATTCCTCCTGCAAATCATGCATGATTGTGGTTGATACATTCATACTCCATAAACTTTGTTCTCCTTCTAAGTTGGTTTGTGCTGTTTACATGAAGTATCTTACACTATTCAGTAATCTAGAGATTCTGTTTCTTTCATGCAATGATTTGCTCCATTCATAATTTTTGAGTGAGCATTTTTTGTTGTTACAGGTTCCATCGTTTCCAAAATATACACCTGCTGTTGTGCAAAGAAATTTGAAATCTTGCACTCAGGTATTTGCAATTCGTATACAGACATAAATAAGTTTTTGTTGCAGTTTGTTACTCAATAAATTGATTCGTAGCAATGCTTAGTTTCATTCTCTGCAGGAGCTAGTGTATTATGTAACATGTACAGTTTAGAGTTTTTGATTGAGAAAGAAGTGAGATAAACTAGTTAAATCTACAAGATTTGATTTTGAAATGTGTAAAATTGTAAGTCACCTACCTTTACACTGTTATATATTCATGTATCAGAGTATTATTATAATATCGGCCTTGGGATATAAGAATAACACAAAAAAGTACCAGCAGAAAAATTGGAAGGATGATATTTGAAGAATTAAATCACAGACCTTCGTCCATAAGAGTTAAGAGACAAAATGAGAATTAAGTTGTAAAAGAAATCACAACATGAAATTACATGCCTGGACAAAAATTGCCTTCTGTTTAGTATTTTCCATAGTTCCACGGAGTTTCCTGACGAGGGGACAAGGGGATGTAGGGATGGGTTTTGGGGACGGGGGACCAAGGGCCTAAGTTTGGGGATGGTGGCGGGGTGGTGGCAGGACGGTAGCAGTGAAATACATATAGTACTTGAAAAAATAGTTATAAAAAGATGTATAAGAATTACGAATGAAACTTTGGCAAACTAGTTTTAAACATTTAAATTTAAAAGTGAACATTAACTTGGCATCACTCCTTGCTCTTCATCTTGCTCCTCAACCCTCTTGCTCTTCATTCTCACTCTTTCACCTTACACTTACAACTTTCACTCTCACATTCACGCTATTAGCTTCTTGTTGATTTGTTTTTGTGAATTGAAATGAGGATAGGAGGCAGCTTTATAGAGTTTTTAGGGTTTGGGTGGGGCCCACAGGCCATTAGGTTTTAGCCTTGGACACAACGTTCAAAGAAAATTTTATTTTATTTTATTTTTTAAATTGCTTTTTGGTCATCTAGCCGTAGGAGATGCCTGGGAATCTTCGAGACGGTCTAGAGACTCCTAGGAGTCCCCTAGGTGTCTCAGGGATGCCCCAACGTCCTCAAAGTCCTAGTGGCATCTTGGAGATGACATTGTTGGTGGTGGCATGGTGGTGTTGGTGGTGGGGTGATAGAGGAATGTTCCTCCCAAGACTCCGAGACGGGGATGTCTCAGAAATGTGGGGTTTTTTGGGGGGGGACCTGTCCCCGTGGAACATTGGTCGTCACTATTTTCTGGATTCTGGATAATATCAGCCTTGGGATGCAAAAATATCTAAGATGCTGGTCCTAGTATGGGGACGGTTACAAGTAGAGGGTTTAAGTACGCTGGTATGGCATTTTTTCCCTTGCGTATGGGTATGGGTTTGTGTGCGTGTGCGTATATGTATATGTGTGTGTATGTATGTATGTATCTACATATATAATAATAATATGTGTATATGTACATATAATATTAAATTTTTTAAAATTAGAAAATATAAAAACAATAATACTCATAATTGCTGATAAAATAAAATATTTAAATACCTCATAATTTGCAAGAAAAAAATTTCTCATACACTCACAATATGATAATTTAATGTTTTGTCAAATGTTAATACAAAATGAAAATTACAATCAATATTCAATACTTTTCATATTGCTCTTCAGTATCAAAATTTGCATTTAGTTTAATTTTATTTGAACCACAATCAGCTGCAGCACCACTCCCACTAGCCATGTTATGTGCAGAAGCTACCTCATCTACAGAGACTGCAACAAACTGTGCATCTCTAGCATCTAAGTTGGCACATTTAGGAGTTAGATCCCAATTTTTTGTCAACCCCTCATTGTAATCAGGTCTCTTATGTGACAAGAGATGCAAGATAGAGTGCACAAAGATCGAACTCTCAATTTATTTTGCACCCAATTGATTGCACTTAATCGAATGGATAAGAGAGTATGCACTCTAATTCATTTCAGCTAAAAGAGAACTCACAACCTATTGAATTTGCATGCAACATTTACAATTACAAAACATAAATTATAAATTTTAAAATATATATATATATATATATATCAGCAAATGAAAAATGAGAAAGTTAAAAAATAAAAAGATGCATACTTGAGAGAGAATTTTGAGCGGTTGCAAGTAAATAGAGCCATGGCCATGTATATGACACCATTCATGAGCATTTCTTTTGTACTTGTCTTGAAGAGTGCAAACATCATGATCTTTTGAAGATATGAATGAAGTGGCCAAACTCACTCGAGGCGACACTCTATATATCTACATCTAAGAATATTCTTTTGAATATAGTCATGTAGCCAACAATAACCTCTTCATCCTTATATAGTGCCACCTTCCTCAACAAAGAAAGTATGTTCGATCTATACAGTATTGGAGACAAGGCAAATACTAGGAGATGCAAGGGCATGGCCATCTTGTTCCAATGATTATCAATGATATTTTATGCGCTTTTGAAAAATGCTTCTGTGTGGTCATTCTCTTTGGCTTTTATTATGGTCCTTTTTTTTTCAACTATGGAATCCATGCCATCATAAATTTCACCCAAACATGGGTGATCTGTATCAACATACCTCATCATGCTAATGATGGGCTCAATGAAACTCAGTTTATATTCCACACATGCCCACTACTTATCATCTAGGATCAATGCTTCATGTTTCAAGCTTTCTTTGTATTTGATTGCCTTCATAAACTCCAAAAAGTGTTGATGACCATAGCGCTTAATGCATCTCACACCTTCACAAGTCATCTTAAAACAATTTTGTGATGCAAATTGAGATTTGGCAACCTAACATTTTGTAAAATATAAAACAAATTAAAATATTAAAATGTAGATGACATGCCACATATAAAAAATTAAATATATACTGAAAAATAAAATTTAAATTACCTTCAACAACTCCAAGTTGGAGAAGGACCAAAAGATGGTTTGTAACATATGATGATTAATCACAAACATTTGAATCTCTTCAACCTTTGTGTAGATTTCTTTGACCCACTTGATCTCTGTGCTAATCTTTTGCAATATCAACTTGAGTGAGTGGACAACACATGGTGTCCACAAAATATACTCAATACGTTCCTTCCACTATTAAATTAGTTGCACAACAATTTTTAGCATTGTCCATTATGACTTGGACAACGCTTTTACGGCCCACCATCCCAATGGATTGTATGAGGATATTGTCAATGAAAGTTGCATCCTTCACTTATCACTCACAATTTATTGCCTTCAAAAACATCATCCCTTGAAAGGGCACTATAATGACATTGATTAGTGGTCTATTCTTGCAATCTTTCCATCCATCAAAAATGATGGACACCTCTGTAGTGGGCCATGTATCCTTGATTGATACCTTTATGAAAGCTTTCTCCTTGGCCAATAAGGGGGTGCACAACTTTTCATACCTAGGACTAATGTAATCAACAAGTGCATTGGTAATTGTTGTCACCACATCCCATCAATATGGTGATCAATCGAGGTTTAAAGGAAACACATTGCCATAAATTGGTGTTCCATGGGGACACATCGCCCCCAAAAATCCCCACGTTTTGGGGACATGGATATCCTTGAGATGCAAGGACTTGGAGGGGATGCTTCTTGTTGTTTGACCACCATGGCTCAAGTCTTGGGGACGTTTCTAAGGCATCCCCCTCAAGGAGGAAATGTTTTTGGGACATCCCTTGGGTGTGGGGATGGCTTAGGGCCTTGGGACATCCTTGAGATGTTTAGGGGACTTCGAGGAGTCTCCCAACTGTCTCGAGGCTTCAAGGCATCCCCCATCGTAGGAAAATGAAGAAAGTCTATTTTTAAAAAATCAAAAAGTGTTTTCAATATGCATGACACAAACCCTAACCCTATTGGTCTATGAACCCCACCCAAACCCTAAGCATTCACAAAAAAACATAAATAGGCATCTAAATTCTAGGCCTCATTTCAAATCATTCCTTAGTTTCAGAATTATATGGACTTGGTTTTGCAAAAAAGAAGTGATAAAATTGTGAAAATCACATTTGCCATGAAGGTTTGTGTGGTTTTGATGGCTTTAATTTGCATTTGGGTGCTGCCCCTCAGCCTTGTTGGGGGATTAGCCCGCAGACCTTCACCTGCCATTGTAGTTTACTTAATGTGTCAAAGTTTCATTTGTAATTCGTATACTTATTCCTTATACATCTTTTTATAACTAATTTTTCTAGTTACTTGCAACTTAGAAAAATATTAAATAACATAAATCGTTGCAAACAAAATTGGAAGGACGAAATTAGAAGAATGAAATCACAATGCCTTGTTTGTAAGAGATATGGATAGAGTACTAGCTTAAGGAATAAAAGGAATTAAAAACATGAAATTACTCACTTGGACAATCATTATTGTCTGTTGAGTATACACTATATTTTTGTTCCCCTTTGAACAAATTTTCCACATCTAATTTTGCAATGTTTTTTGAGGGTGATTGTGTCCTTGAATGTTTGTTATTATTGAATTGTTTAATATAGTGTGCTTACTAGGCTTAGAAGAAAAAAAATGACTTCCTAGTTCATTTATCAGATTTTGAATGAATGACCACCATGTCAGGTTCATTTTGTTCCCATCCTTGATCTAGTTCTTCTCATTTCTTATTTGGACATTTTGAGTTCTTTATTCTCCAAAAGTTGACTCTTTTTTTGATATATATATATATTTAATGCATATTAAAGAGGCATGTGAGCCACTATTACAAAGAAGCACAAAAATAGATCAAAATCATTGTAGCATCAAAATCATTGTTTGGTTTTGGCTTCAGGTCCTTGACTATTGGTATGAGGCTGCTGATGTCTGGAAAATCCAGTGATGAATTTTTCTTTCTAGGCTTTGCATCTCATTGACAAGAATATGAAAGTTATCCTGGACATCCTCCATATACTTCATAGCTCATTGACAGGAATATGAAAATTATCTTGCAAATCCTCTAAATACCTAGTATTATTGTTGATAGCATTAAGGGTATCTGATTGTTCTTCAAGAATCTGTCGTCTCCTCTCTGCCTCATACTGAGTTTGAAAAATAAGACTGTTTCCTATGAAGTAGATTGTGAGCTGACATGGCAAGATTTTGGATTTCACCTCTTGCTTGTCTAAACTTGTGGAAGACATTCAGCCAGTTAGAGTTGGTATCTGGCAAATAGCAAGAATGTTTGTAAGAGCTTCCAGCTGTGGATTACTGGGAAGAACTGGGTTCGGGTTCGAACTTCTAGGAGAGTCAGCACCAGAGTTGTCATCAATGAATACCATACCTGGCTCATTCCTTCTTTGGACTCTTTGAGTTATCTATCCTCCAAAATTTGACTTTGATTATCTTGAACTCCTTTATTTTCATTTCTATATCTTTCTCCTTATCTGAAGCCCTATATTCTCATGCTTGGTAGCATCTTTCTTTTTTATTTACATGGTAATTTGATATTCTCATTTTCCAATGGTATCTGCCACTGAGGATCCATGATTTGTTATGTGGACTTAATGACTGGTAATTTAACTTGCGTTCCATAATATTTGTGATCAAGCAGTATTCCTTTTCTTCAAAATGCAATCTCTCTAAGTCTTCTTTTAGTCAGGCAGAAGTCTTTTATTTTTGAAAATTTAAAATAAATGATTGATATTTTGGAGTTAGAGGATGGGGTACTTTTTCTTGAGTTTTCTCCGATGATGAAAATCACCAATTTAAGGCATGTATAGGGGACTGACATGTAATGGTGATTTTATTTTTTATAGAACTATTGTTTATACACATGCACATGGAACCTATAGTGTACAACCAAATTTTCTCATTTCTGACTAGTCCTCTGGCTGATCTAACTGTGAGCTTATCTTCCATGCCATTTGTTGACTAATGAGGTTGAGCTGTCCAATCATGGCCATGCTATAATCTAAGGGCATCTACCGTATGATAATTATGTTGCAGTAAAGTTGCCTTCTTTTTTGCTTTATTCTAATTTTGTTTAATCAAATAATATAGATTTGAATTTTTCATTTTATGCTTGTTAATATCATCTGCTGAGGAACTGTATTAAAGACATAATTTTTTTCTTCTCATCCATTCATTTATGGTACTAGGAAAATATTCATGTCTGTACCATCATATACATGATATATTAATATCCACTTAATAAATCTCCATATACACTTTTTGGGTAGAATGTGGCCTTGTCCATTAGCTGGTCCTGCATATTTTTCCTTCCTTTTTTCTCAGTCCGGAAAACAATAAATTACCTAAAAGATGTGGGAGGCTAGCACAAAGTTAGTTATACAAGAGAGCATTCATCAGGCTAAATGACATCTTCTTACAGATTATTGAAGCCGTCATACTTTTGTTTTGAATATTTTGGAGTGCGTATTCTGAAATTTACCTGCTAATGAAAACTTTAAGGTCACATTCATTAATTTAAGATCTATGATGCAGACATGAAATAAAAATGTCATGTATTCTGACATTAAATTTATGTTCTTTCTGCAGCCCTATATTGAGTTAGCAAACAACTATACTTCTGGGAAAATTTCTGTGTTGGAAAGTTGCCTCAACACACACATGGAAAAATTCAAAAATGTAAGATGCTTGGTATTTGTTATTTTATCAAGAGAAATAGCTCATGTTCACACTTTTTTGTTTCTTGTTAGGAAGATAGAATAGTTTTTCTGATGTAGGCATAGCAAGCAATGCTAGCTTCAAGATATTCAATCTGTAGCTTTTAATTATCTTTGTATAGTAGTTATTGGTTAGTGGATTTCATTGGAGTTAACTGTGAAACCTTGGTGCCTTTATAAGGGAATTCTTTTTCTTCCAAGATTCCCACAAATTTTTTCATTACAATTTCAAATAATGTGTAACTGCATTTCTTGCTCAATTTGTCAGTTTCTCATGTTAGCCATCTCACCTGACCTGTGGGCACATTATATATGCAATATATATTTATATATTATACACATTGAGGATGAGTTTGAGTTCTATTGTGTAATGTTTCTGTCTCAAGTGTGGTGCTTTACAACGTCTTTTTTTGTATAATGGTTCATTGCTAAGGACAAGAAAAATGCATATACGAGCTGACAAGTGGGTATCTTTGCAGGATAGTAATTTGGGATTAGTAAAACAGGTTTTATCATCTCTTTACAAGCGGAACATCCAGAGACTAACACAAACATATTTGACTCTATCTCTTCAAGACATAGCAAATACAGTCCAGTTGGAGACAGCTAAGCAGGCTGAGCTGCATGTTCTTCAAATGGTAGTTTCTATTCTATGTGGTCTCCTCTTGTTTGTGAAGCATGTTTCACATTTCAGCAAGTTTCAATTCTCTGGCCTTAGGAACTACCTGAAGTTTGTAATAGTGCTTATTTTGTTTATTATTGAAGTTATCCTACAGTAATATCTTTAATAATAATTATCAGATTCAAGATGGGGAGATTTTTGCAACAATAAATCAGAAGGATGGGATGGTGAGCTTCCAAGAGGATCCTGAACAGTACAAAACATGCAAGATGACTGAACATATAGATTCTGCAATTCGACGGTATGCTATTTGAAGATAATTTTTTATAGTATTACAGATCTTCAATATTTTTGTAACAACCCCTTAAAAGTGGCTTGATTTTTTCTTTTTTATTTTAAATAAATATTACATTCATATGTAAACCATGCAAATAATATGAACAAAAAATCAACATGATGAATGTTAAATTCAATCCTTTGAGTATAATAAGTATATCTCAATATAATCAAATATATAATGGGTCAAGTACTACAACCCTACAATATACACTTGTCACATTAGGCCATCGGCCAATTCCCACATATACCAATGGTCATAGTTCAAAGTACAATAAACAATATAAATGTTTTCAATTGGAATTTGCAAGACAAACCCTCCAAGCTTCATTAATAAAGAATCAACATGATGAATATTAAATTCAATCCTTTGAGTATAATAATTACATCTCAATATAATCAATACAATGGGTCGAGTACTACAACCTTACAATATACACTTGTTAGATTAGGTCATCGGCCAATCGCCACATACACCAGTATACACTTGTTACATTATAAATGTTTTCAATTGTATTTTGCAAGACAATCCCTCTAAGCTTTTGTTGCCAATTGGGGAAGGCATTGAACCCGCCATTAGAGGAATCCCTTTTCTCCCAAACCATCAGTTTGACAATGAAGTAACTAACTATAATCAAGTACATCTCAATATGATCAATCTACAATGGGTCAAGTACTACAATGCTAGAATATACCCTGGTTATGTTAGGCCATTGATCAATTCCCGCATCACCAGTAGTCTTAGTACAATGTACAATAAACAATATAAATGTCTTCAACTGGAATTTGTAAGACGATCCTGTCGATGCGGATTTTGTGACCTCAACCAACATTAGAATAAAATACCCAATGAAATATCCTACTCTCTCTTGAACAAAGTTTCCAATGTGCTAAGCTAAGTGATCACAAAGTAGACTCCAAGGTTCCTTGTGCATATAGGATAATCTCAGTTGGTTTTGCTATGTTTTGCTGGTATTGCTAG